>OW026304.1:10734528-11454056 GCA_932273695.1 Apotomis betuletana
CGCCGCAAACAAATGAAAATACCGACGTGTTCGTCGCGCGCATCCGTTCCCTGTTCGCCCGACTCCCGGAGGGCGATATCTCAGAGAGGGCCCAGTTAGACATGCTATACGGCCTCCTGAGCAACAGAATAAGAAAACGTGTTCGCCGAGAAGACTTCACAAATTTCAAGGAGCTACTTCGTCGTGCTAGGAGTGTTGAGGATTCTTTCGACGAGGGGGAGAGGAAAACGACTTCGCAGCTCGTCTGCGCGGCGCCCTCGAACCAACGAGCGCCTCACACTCTCGCGGTCGTGAGCCGCGCTGTTCCCGCGAACGGCGCGCCGCGCGCCACCGCGACGCCTCCAGCGCCACCGCAGCGCTCTACGGCGCCTCGCGCCGCCGCGTTGCCGGAACGCTCGCAACCGCCGCCGCCGCCGACATTTCCCGCGCCTCGGGCTGCCGCGGAGGGCGGCGTGAAGAAGCATCGTCTTGTCTGCGCGTATTGCAAAAGGTTTGGACATTCTAAAGAAGAGTGCCGTAAACTTTTGAACTCGGGTGAGTCAAATAATAATAACTTTGCAAATGTGCCAGTTAATGATAAAAGTGAACAAAGCTTTTATAGTGTCGAATCTCGGTCGTGTTTAAGTGAAGTGCGTAATATCGATAACGATTATCGACGTACAACTCGGTCTTCGAATATTATTTCGAAAGTAAATGTCGGGAATAGTAATACTTGTTCTGAAAATATTATGCAAAATACCTATTTGCCTTCTAATAAAAATAGCGATGCATGCAATAATTCGCGCGTTTCTCAACAAAATAATAACTTTGCGAATAATTTAACTTGTTATCATCGCAGTGGAGTTTCAAATCATGTTTGTAATAATAATGTTACTGCATGCAAAACTATGAGCACGACATGTTTGTGTTTTTATGGACCATCGGTTCATGGTGATAACAACGTTACTTGTAATATGAACCATGTTTTGACTGACACCAATTCGTGTAACGAACATTTTTGTTTTTGTTCTCGCACATTAAGCGAAGTACCTAGTTCGGTTATAGTTTCGACGGGTTCAAGTGATAGTGTTGGTGTCGCTTTGAATTCCGTCGCACAAAAATGTTCGGCGGTGTATAATGATGATCACAATGTCAATGTCGCCCTTCTGGCAAATGATACCGATCGCGTGGGTCGATCGGGTCGAAATTCTCGCCCAATTTTTAAAATTGGTATTTTAGGCGTAAACGGCACCGCGTTAATTGATACGGCAGCTAAGCAATGTATTGCGGGTCACACGCTGTATGCTCTCCTTCTTCGTCACAACCATCCGCTCCGGCCTTCAACGCAGAACGTGAAGCTTGCTGACGGGATAATGCGTACGATGGAAGTGCTGACTACCACGCTGGAGGTACGTCTAGAGCAACAGGTAATTAGGGTACCGTTTTTAATTTTCCCAGAGGCGACGAATAACGAAACGTTATTAGGCATTGATTTTATTACCGCTGCTGGAGTTGTGATAAATTTTCACAAAGAGGTTTGGTATTTTAGTAATAATAATACAACTCAGTATAAGTTGTGTTTCGAGCCTACCTCTCGTGGCGTGTCCTGTGCTGCTGCAGATGTCCTCAGGAATGATGAGGGCACTCACCTTAAATCAGCTGAGCGGCAGGCGCTCGCTGATGTCGTCACTCGTCACGCGCACGTCTTCAAAGCAGGGGGAGCTCCAACCCCTTATGCAGAGCACCGCATCGTAACAGGTGAGCATGAGCATCCGCCTATAGCTGTTCCACCTGATCGTATCAGTCCCTCCAAGAAGGAGATGCATGACTCGCAAACAGCTGGCCACCCAGGCGTTGACAGGACTTATCAGAAGGTAGCTCAATTGTATTATTTTACAGGTATGCGGAGAATAATCACTGATTATGTCAAAGCCTGCATACACTGTCAGCGCTACAAAGCCGCCAACGCCAAACCAGCAGGTCTGTTACAAACACCTCTTATGAACCAGCGCAATGAAGCGCGACGCGACGGACCATACCGTATTTCTGAAAAGGTTAGCCCCACAACATATACTATCTCAAATACCGACCAACCTGATGTAGTGTTGGGAAGGTATCATTCTCAAGATCTCACCCGCTACCAAGGTAGTGATGACACGCCTCCCAAGCCTGTTGTTCCAAAAAGGAAACGCGGACGTCCAGCTAAGGTTTGTAAAGAGCTAGCCCAGGAGCGAGGGCGTCATCCAGGACTAGAGGGGGAGCATATAGCAAACCATCCGATGAACACATCCGTTTTGCCTGTGCGGGTGACTCGCGGCCGTGTACCAACACGATACACAACGTAGCGCTTTCAGCGCTTGCTGTCTCGCTCGCGCCCGAACGGCCTATAGCCAGTTGCTTTGGGAGCCTCGTACCGAGCGGCCACTGTATACACGCGCGCTATCGCACTATACCTAAATTGTTACCAGATCTTTCTAAGATTAGGGCCTACGTCCCACCTGTGTTTTCTACATTTAATGACTTTCCGTGTAAACTGTGTAACTTTTTACGAATTAGACTTTTTCTCAACCTATCTTGTGTTTCATGGTCAAACCCCTGAGATACCCCTCATAACCTCTCCTACAGTATTTTCTTAATGCTGTACCCAATGCCGTTAGAAAAATGTCCGGAATGTTTAATAATGAACACAATATCGCCAGCAATAATAATAAGGAAATGTGGATGCCTTCCATTAGGTTATATTACAGATAGGTAGGTACAGCAGCCGGCTGGGCACCTGAGACTGCGCTAATTCCGCCCAGCCTCTCATTAGGTACCGATAACTGCTCGCCAGAACACGTCCGTCTGATAATTGCTGCATACGCAATTAGGGAAACTGAAATGAAATTCCGCTATTTATTATTTCGCGCGCAAAAATGTTACCCGCTCGTGATTAATCGAAACGATAAATAGTCAATAAGTGACTCACTCGCAATCATCGCGGGATATAAATAGAGCACTCTCCGTGCAGTTTACGGGTTCGCCGTGTGTTTGTCGAATCAGCGGGCGTAATTTCGGGTTCGACCGCAGATTTGATACAAAATAAACAGATCTTAAGACGCGGTCCATGTCGACACCGGGCGTAACGACCGAATTATACGGGTACAAATTACATCATTAGAAAGGTCATTTTTATACGGACGTCTATTTCTAGCAAAGCTTTTTATTAGTCGACTCGATTTCGATGTTTTTCAGTTATTATTTTGTCTTAAATAAACTTCGATTCGATAGCCCCGGTTCTTTGTCAACGGTAATCCTTGGCATTAAGCAATATCAGATTTTATGGCGAATGTCGCTTATTTGTGAATGTTTTGAATGTTCATGAAGCGGGCCAGGCCTGACTGTTCATGACCGGTAACAATTAGGAAAACCTCCGCCGGTGCAAGTCGCGCGGATATAAAACTTTATGTACGCATATAAATTTTGATGCCGAGACATGTTTTATTGTGGCGTCGTAAAATTTGGGGTCGGAAAAGACCGACATATTTATTAAATACGAACAAGGTCGTAAAATTGAATGCATGGCATCTTCGTGGCATCGATAATAAGATCGCAAACTATTTCTGGCAATTTATTGACTGACTGATTCTTCGCTTCCTAGTATTTTAAGATTTAGCTATAACATCTTAAATCGTCGCACGTGGAGCTGTGGAGTTTTGAGGAGATATATTTGAGTGTATAAGGAATTTATCTCAATAACATTCAGCATTCCCGAACGGGTTCACAAAACGGCTCCGACAATATCGCGAATCGGCTTAGCATTTCGCCCGGCCACCTCGGGGACGCCCGGGTCCCAGTGACGCGCCGAAGGCCCAAGAATACCGTTACCTTTCGCTCCACTTATTTACCGAACACAGCTCTAATAAATTTAATAAAGGGGAAACGCGTGACAGAAGTAGGAAGACCTGCGGAGAAAAACGGAAGCTTTTTGACTGTTGCTTGCAATAAAATAAACGTTTATGTGGGTACTATGGCAGTTCTATCGACATATTATCCAATATAAAAATAAATTTATTTATTTAAACTGAAAATTATATAGATCTATACGTAAAGATCTATATAATTTTCACCTTGTTATTAATTAAGATTTCTAAAGATATTTTGTAATATTGTATAGATAGACTCACGGATCCCACAGCCAAACCGTGAAAACAGTTTTGTGGGACGACGTACTTAATGATATGTACTTGACATTTGGAATAAATATATAAATGAAATAAATAATATTATTATTTAGATTTAAAACAAAACAAACAGATTCCCTGTATTATGTACATACCTACCTTGCGAAGTGTTAGAAAGTTTCCTCCGAAGCGTAACATCTACAGGTTGTTGGCATTTCTCCCGTACCTGGAAACCGAACATATATTTAACGCGAGCTATTAAACGTCATAAACATCAATTAGCGTGTCAGAAAATAAAATAAACCACCGACATTAATGTGGAAATATTGCACATCGGGTATGAATGAAAACAAATATGAATAAGAAAAACACGGAGTCAGTTTGCAATGAGAAACGAGGGCAATCCACCTGTCGCGGGCAGGCATCGATGGACGGATTAAAACACCATTTTTATCAACATTTAAAACCCACACCGGATCATTTTACTGCTTTCGTCCATAGGTAGTTTCAAACTCGGATTTATGTGGCGATGACGTTTATATTCAGTTCACTACTTTGTTTGGTTTGACTGCCCAAAGCATTGAAGCCTTTCACCCGTTCCCGATGAAAATCTATTATGATTGGAGTAATGTTAACTTGTATATCTGTGGTAATGTAGAGAACTGTAGATTAAAAAGGATTAAAGCTATGAATCATCCTTTGGGGAGTTACAAACTAGGACGGCTCTGTGAAATCAATGTTATTCGGTCTATAAAACTATAAATAATAAATATTCGCGGTCATAACATTTTATGGGTTAAGGAAGGCCGGAGCGGTTTCATGGTCTGTAACAATTGGTTAGAATCGCGGGCTGTCGCGACAACAGTAACATAACTAGAGCAAAAAATCGTTTAATATTGCCTACTTCTTGCGGCAATTCGAAAATAAATAACTGGTTTTTTTTTGTAGTTAATTGTATGAGAAAAATTTAATTAAATTGTATAGATCTGAAGACAAGCCAGGAAGATGTAACCCTCGACCGTGTGCCGAAACGGGTTCCATTCATCCAGTTAAGAGAATTTTAGTAGGCACTCGAGTAACATTGCTCGATGAAAAATATAAAAAGCAAAACCATTTACAGGGCTAAGTAAATTGAGTTCTCGTTACGGTTGCCAGGCGTGAATAATTGATAGCCTAATGTCGGAGGCTTAACTCGCGTTCTGAGGAAAACAAGGGGTTATTTTTGTTCGAACATATATTAAGCAGGAAAAATATTGTAATGAATCTGTAACGGCCGTAGATTGTAGCGATCATCGATGCGGGTTGCCAGGATTATCTTTTAAAAACAGTGGCTTTTTTTTTCAATAATCGTTTGTTTTGTTTCACTTTGGCTTCGGAATTAATTGATAGGGGCGCGAGCGATTTATTGATTTAATAAGGAGAGTAACGATTAAAGGTACAGCAGCGATCGGCTTAAGGGTAGATAATTATGCGTTGTAGAATAAATCTATTAGGAAGGTATTGTAGTGACATAATTAAGCGCGCCAGGTTTACGCAAAGAAATTGCGTAAAGTAAAAGAAGTTTTAACGCTAACTAAATAAGACAGTAAGTATATGCATTCTTTTAGGTAGTAGATTTTTATCTTCTGGAATGATTTGCCGCGGCTTTGCTTGCAATGCAAGCTATTTTGCATACTTTGTATGTATGTATAGCCTAATATCACTTACTAGCTACATATTATAACTCAATGCAAAAAATTCATGTGTTCAATTTTTGTTTCTGTATTAGTTGTTGCATGACATAAGACGCATAATTAATAACGCATATTAGCATTTATAACTCGTAAAATACTGAGTTGATTCAGATGTGAAAAATGCGAGACTAACATATCTTGAAAAATATGACATATTGTTAAATGAGAATAAATACATAACATAATCCATTTTAATTGTTAAAAGATACAGATGTCGTACATTCATTTCAATGTAAGTAAATATAAATAAATATAAATATATCAGACAACCTCACACAAATCGATCTAGTCCCAAATTAAGCTCAAGAAGGCTTGTGTTATGGGTACTAGACGACGATATACATACTTATATAGATAAATATATACTTAAATACATAGGAACAACCATGACCCAAGCACAAATATTCAAGTTCATCACACAAATATTTGCCCTGGCCGGGATTCGAACCCGGGACCTCCGCTCAGTAGGCAGATGCTTGCAAACTGAGCCAACCGCGTCGTAAGTACACCATTATATCAAACAAAGAATAAACAATTTGCTTAAGTGCTTTAAAAGCGCGCTCTGTTTATTCTTTAACATTCTTGAAAATTCACTGCAATTTTTTTATAACTGCATCATTTTTATTATTCACCGCAAATAACAGGTCAAAACTTGTATTAGAATGTTATAACATTTTCGTTATATCGAAAGGCTATAGCGAGCCTTAAAAGCTATCTCCAAAATGTTAATGCCCCGCGCCATTCAAAATTAAGTACATGTATATATACACACATATACTCATAGTAAAATATAATACAGTGTAGCGATAGGTAAGGGCCCGTCTTGCCCTTGTACATTGACATTTAGTGCCGCCCGAGCGATGCTTTACGATTGGCGTGCGCCCCTACGGAACCGTCCGACGCTACCTGAGGCCAAAGAATAAAATTCTCTTGTTATTTGCGACCAGAGAGTGCAAATTTTTAATGCTGGGGCAATGGCGTTACACTGCCCATTCATTATAATCATTTTAACCCATTGACTTTGTGTAGGTACTGCTTAACATAGGAACAAAGTTGTCGTTTTTTTTTGTATTATGAACGTGTCAAATGTGTTATGGGACTAACTAGACTTAGATTAAAAGTCAGAGGCCGTTAAAGGCCGATATTCTTACGGAACGCTCCATACAAATAGCGTCCAAACGAATAACCATTATTTTTATGGCAGGTGTGACACGGTATCCTGACTGACCTTAAAATCAGAATCCCTAGTAAGTTTTAGTTCTTTGTTTTTCTTTTTATAAAATAACGGAAAAGTCGACCGCTTTTCATCAATACTATCACTAAACTTGAAGTAAGGGCACTTGAATCGTTGAAATACTATTCGATTATTTCACATACCTATTTATTCAGTTGATACTGCGGTGCTACAAATACACTCGCAGCTTTTATTTGGTAAGTGCGTGCTCTACGAAATTAAAAATATTTTAACTGCTTTTTTTTGTTCAAATATTGACTAATAGCAAGGATTATTCTTTAATGTTTTTTAGTTTTTTTTTTTACATTTTTTTTGTTGAAGAAGAAGTAGGCAATTAATTGAACTATTTAATGGAGATCTCGGACTTGTCCACAAAAGTGACGAGGACAAGACGAACAACAACTAACATTTATTCAAAACATATTACAATCTACGTCACTTCCACTAATCTTAATAATTCTCCTCATATCCTAAATAGTTTCCTTAGCATCGATTATTAAACAACTAGCTGCGCCCCGCAGTGTTACCCGCTCATACCACGAGATCCCACTACATTTTTTCGGGATAAAAAGTAGCCTACGTGTTTCAAACACACTTTCGCCTTTATAATATTAGTGTGATAATATTATGCGCCTGAATTAGAATTTCAGGAAGAAAAATCAAACAAGCATTCTTATTGTTACTAATAAACTCAGTATTCCTAACAACAATATATACCAAATTGCTAAAATAAAATATTATCCCTAACCCATATGTAAGCAAAGTTGAAGGACTCGCTGCCATCAAGCGTTATTAGGCAATACAGAGCTGTGCTAAATCTTCATTCGGCACTAGGCCAACGCTATAGTATAGTCTATTTATGGGGCTAGACGGCAATAATTTATTCAGAGAAACGCCTATATTAGGCTATACGTAAACAAGATAAGTGCGTCCACACTCGCATAGTGCTCGCCTATACAATATATTTTACCGAATAAATCCAGACAGGGCAGTGCTCCCGCCAAGCCCGGCAAAAAAGGCACGAGTGTTTTAAGAAACACCAAACAATATAGGAAGTGCGTTACACGAAAATTATATTTTTTATTTTTAGTGCATTATTATACGCTTAACGTCCTTAACGTAATCTATTATTTACTCAGCGTATCCCGTCTTCGGGCACCTATTCTCTGCCGCGCTCGAAATATCTGTGTGCGTTATCTAGCCGTGTTAGAGGTTTTAGGATTTTCGTTAACTTCACCTTTTTCTCGGAGGGAAAATTTCAAGGATAATATTTACGCCGCAAGTATGGCGGAAGTTTTTATATCCGTACAGGTTAGAATATAGTGAAATTTTATAAAAACATTGGCTTCTAGTGGGAAAATCTAGGCACTGATTCGTTGCTTTGCGATATTCCCAAATTAACTACATCTCTGTTTTTTAAGGGCAATATAAGAGACATAATTATATAGATTTCAGCTGAATTAAGTGACATATTGACAGGTCAAGATATGGCTCGAAATTTCAAAACCTAACACATTGCTTGCACCTTGTCTATGCAGTTTAGGTCCTCACAATTTCACTCCTGTCTAGTACCCACAACTTTACACAAACCCCATAACTTTTAACCAGTGCTTATTTTGGGACTTGGTCGATTGGTGTGTTTGTCTGACATTTATTATTTACTTTAAATAGATCCAAAGTCTGCTTTAGAGATATGCACGTGTTTAAGTGATGAAGAGGTGGCATTTTAAAAGTAGAATTTAGACTTTAAATTGCATCAGTGGATATAAAGCTTGTAGTTAGTGCCGAACGGCACCGCTGCTCAAACGGCCATTTGGCTCTAATACCTATAATACCAGCTCTAGAACAATTCGTTTGCTTGATATACGGTGATTAGCACAAAAGAGTTTCATATTTTAACCAAGTTTTTCTTAACACTTTCAACACCGGAAACCCGCACACCAACAAAGGGCAAAGTGGGACAAGGCTCATTCTAACATCACCGTGGGATCTATGGTGCTCATAGCTGGTGAATCGCTAGATCCCCTTAAATGGCCGTTAGGGCGTATCGTTGCACTGCACCCTGGTGCAGACGGTGTATGTAGAGTGGTTACGGTTAAAAATGCCGCTGGCCAGTACAAAAGACCAGTCGTCAAGATTTGTCCCCTGCCAGTGGCGCATAACGCTTAGGTAATTTTAAAATTGTAGTAGTTTTAAGTTTTCGTTGTAGTCGTATTTTAGTTAAAGTACTGTTCATAACAGCACCTTTTCGTAGTTTAAGTATTATCGCATTAAATACCGCGGCATTCTTGAGTATGCCGTCGCATTTAGGTGGGCGGTATGTTGAATATTGCCGATTTATGGTAGAATTTTAATTATTAGTCTAGCAACACTGGTTGTCACATCACTATCGAGTTAGTGTGGCAACCCAAAGAGTCTGTCGGTCGTGCGATTCGAGCACGTTGAACTTTTGAAAAGTAGCCCAAGATTTATCGATTATTCGGGCTTCGCGAGCCAAGGCAGTGCATCAAGTCATCTAATTTCCATCTAAAAGCTGTTACGATTGCGACTCGGCTTCTGTTCACCTGTATGTGCGTCTTAGTGGTAGGACTGAGGGTAAGACCGTATCTGGATCCAGCACTGGGTAAGCCCAAGGAACTGCCCTCTTCAGACGCTGAGCTCCGCCTAATGCCTTGATCACACGTACCGAGACAGTGGGCGAGACAGTGCTCTCGTCCCTGTCACACACAAGACAAACGGGCGAGACAGAGCACTGTCTCGCCCGTTTACTCGGTACGTGTGATCAAGGCATAAGAGATCTCCAGGTAAGCCGAAACGCAATCTCATCATAAAGCCGTAACACAATAAATTCATGCATGTAAAATCACGGTAGTTGTGTGGACTCTCTTTTAATTATACAGTCCATTTTGTCGTTATCGTTCATTTTTTGGTCCAAAATGATCAGATTGCGTGTCGGCTTACCTGGAGATCTCTTAGGCGGAGTTCAGCGTCTGGAGAGGGCAGTTCCTTGGGCTTGGGCACTACGTACGCATTTTCCCATGTTATCGGCTACGCGCGTAAAGAAATCCTACGAAATCCTTGATTGCCAAAGTGTTAAACTTTCGTAAATATCCCGATTTATACCTATGTATAAACGCTTAAACTACCCTTACACAGCTGTAATAAGGGCTGTATAAGGTCCTATGCAGCATGTGGCTACGCGGCCGTTAGTCAAATGCATGTCTAAAGTTCTCCATTTCTAAAGAGCGTACCGTACATATGAGAAATAACTGGTCAGGCGTATCAATTTAGACAAACGGACTATTACTACAGAAATTGTGCTGCGGTTCGTCTTGTGTGTTGTGATAGACGTAATTTTTGGTGACGCTTTGATATACGACGCTTACTTCAAATTTTATTTGGAAATTAGAAATTTTAACAAATTATACACCCACTGTATCGCTCGATGTTTACATTTAAAGCGACTACGTGTTTCACAACATTGCTTATAGTCATTTCATATACCTACTAAGGCCTGATTCCATTGGAGAACGTCATTAGGCGGTAACAATGGAACAAGACAACGATAATGATAAGAATTTTACTGTTGGGTAATTAACTGACACGTGCCAATTTGAAAAGCCGAGATCATAAAGCAATTATGTAGTATTAAGCGGATCGGGTCTTGGTATATGAAATGTAGTATAGTTATAGGTAGTGTGAAGCTCACTTTAATCGTCTCTGTACCCAAAGTAACCTGCTCTATTCCGTAGCACCTTCCCTACAGGTATTCCCCTATATGGCCGTTTATCTTCAAGGATATCTTTTTCTTCCTTTTTATTTTATTCTGCCCCTCTGAATAAATAAAGCGAATTGACGCCAGCACTAATTGAAGGCGAATCGTTCCCGCTTGGGGATATGTTGGGCTCTATCACTTACATTATTACGCACATTTGAATTGGTAATTAGTCGCAGCAAGATGTTTTGAAAATTACTTTAATATTTCAGAGCCAGATTGCAAAGAGGTAGTTTCCTGAACTCAGTAAAAACAATAAAATAAAGAAATAAATATTTAACAACCCCACACCAAAGACAATATTTAAAATTTTCAAATAGTGTTCAGTTGAAACTAATTCCTTCGATTTATTATCACAAAATCCAAAACTATTTATTATTTTATCAGATAGACAAATTTTATAATATTTAAAAAAATTAAAACGACGAAATGACGTCTCCTTGTAGAAAATTTTACACTCACAGCATACAAAAATAACAGTGGTACGATTTTCATTAGGATGAATTTTTCTAATTAAATTTTCAATTATAAATTGGATTATTTTCTAAAATGTAAAAATGTTGTAGAGAATATTTCATTGTTATCCTGATAATATCGATAAAAATGTTGTCAGTTGAATCCTTTCCTATTAATAACTAAGTTTGTGAATATGTTTAGATGCTGAAATAATTTAGATGAAATTTGGTACAGAGATAATTTGAGTTTTTATCACGGATAATATGTTTTACGTAGCCTTTAATTGTAAATAGAGGTGGAATCCACCATGAGAATGCGATCACCCATGGGTTCATGTAGAATATGTGTCCCTAATTGAACGATTGCCGCTCAATTGCATTAAGGTGTTTTATTAATAGGGTACCTTATGGTAATTCATGAGTATAGCCACGGGGACAAATTCTCAGGCAGAAGCTAGTTGATACGTTAAATGTTTTCGAATACATGCTTGTAATCTTAGACTAAATAATAAGTATTGTTTCGTATTTAGTTTTATAGCGATAGCGATAGCAAAACTAGCATGACCCAGTGTTAAACGCCTATCCTGACAAACAGCCTAGCGTCAAGATACGTATGAGTAAAATATAGTTTCACAAAAGCTACAGCAGTTACTCGTTAGGTTAATAAAGTGGAATAACGTACTGAAAACTCGTCCCGTAACTCCAACTGATCACAAAGTAGACTACAACAGAAGAGGAACTAGTTACAACATCACGATGTTGCTGATGTAAGCGTTACGATACCAAAAATTGGGAAACATGTAATGTTTCATTATTTTTCAATGTGAAAACACCACCAGTTTGTTACATGCCTAGGAATATCATGATTTGACGGCCACCAGGGGCCAAAAATGCCAATACTTCACGATTTGTCCGCTTTTTAGTTAGCGATAAATAATATGTTGCTTATTTTTAATTAGGTGTTAAAATGGTGGCATTTCATGATATGCCTAGGAATAACGATTTGGCGAATTATACGACTTATAACCTGCATCGAACCGTTAGCGTCACGTTTTGTTCATACATTTAGTTGACAGTTGACTGCGTCAATGCATTGTCAGCGTGTTTTTTTAGCTTCAGTGTGAATAGTATACATTGAAATGACGATCGACATGTCAATACGTTCACGATCGTTTGATCAGCGATGTTGTTGCTCTTTCAGATAATTGAAATCGTTGTTTACGCAAACTGTTGTAACAAAAGACATCTGAAGAATAATTTAGTTCCTATTCTGGTTATTTATTCATTTTGCGACTGGGTTCATGCACGTGGGATTCCTCTCGCAAATTCCTGGGAACTAAAAACTGAAAGTCACACGTTAGTTTTTGCTCCCATCTGTAGTACAAATCAACTATGAGGTGTAAACTCCGGAGTGAAATATTTGTTTTTCATTGCTTTTTCAATTTAGCGCTCCCTTTATTAGGTTATTTACGAGCGATGGAGTTATGCTGACCTATTAAGGCAGCCATATTCAATACCTGACAAAATGACCGGCTGTAGATTTTCTTTCTGCGTTTCTTCTCAACAGTTGTGACATGACAAAGTGCTCTTGTGGCCTTACAGAACATAATTCATGATTATAGTATCATTTCATTAAATATTTCTTGGGTAACTTAATTTTTTTTATGTAAAATAAATAATATTATTGATTAATTGATTGAGATATTTGTGAAATACTAATCAGAGCAACATTGTTTTTTTTTATTCCAAACAATGTAAGACTCTCGAAGGATAAGCAATATTATTTTTATGGCAACAAAAAAAACTGTGTTTTATTCATAAATTAATGATTAATTTCATGACTCATGTTTAAAAAAAAAAAATTCGCAGACTATGTACCTAAACAAGTAAATACTTACTTAAATACTACTAAGCAACAGACCGATGAGAGATGAGATCAACTATTTTGCTATCCTACAAGATTAAATTATTTTAGAATATTCCTCTTAATAAGCTCCAAGTGTAATCCTTAGAAATCCCAGATTAACCTGGTTAGTCATTCAGCCCATAAAAATATTTCAAACACTAAAATACCGAAAATGGATGTAAAAATGCAGTAACGTAAAATCCAAATGGATGGGCAGATCGAGCGACATGGAGGCGCCGCTTAAAACTCCGAGCTAATTAAATGAATGAAAACGAAACTCGAATGTTTTCATTCCATTTACCAGTTCTATGCTCCCGCTCTCGTTCGCGACCGCTGAATGATCGCATGCGAGAGATATTAATGAAGCATTAGCTTTTTTGCTATTTAGTTTTTTTTACTAAAACATCTTTATAATCAGCCGATATACCTTTTAAGGCCTTCCTAAATGATTTGTGGCTGAATTCTCTCTTTTTCGAGGTAATTTTTTTATTGAAGCTACGAAATAGTATCAACTAGGTCCTAACCCTACATTGAAAATCTCGCGTGGTTCAGCCATCCTGACAAACACTGCGATAAGTATTGATCTTTGTGCGCTGGGTGGGAAACAGTGTAAATGAATAGTTTTATATTTCTTTTTTTTAGTGTCCATGATATTATGCGTACATTTAACAGACAGATACGTTAAAAAAAAATTATACTTAGTGGAAATTTAAAGCAGAGTTTTTAACACTCTCGCTTCGTTCGCTAACCAAATAATCACTTTGTGCCATAATGGCTAACGAAACTAATGAATGACTTTATATTTAATCCAATGTGACTTCGAAATTAAGCTTCAAACTGTCTTTAAACATTGTATTATATCCATACCAAACACCACGTCTTACAAGTTTTCGTCGCGATTAAAGAAAATAAAGCAAAGCAAGGCAACGTTAATGTTTCTAAATTAAAATCATTTGTTATCGTCCATGAGGACGTGGTAAATAAGGCTAGTGATAAATCGTCTGAGGATGTGCCGTACGGGAGCATTAACAACGTCCTGTCCTGATATTATCTTGCTAGTTTAAACCTGATATACGAATTTAACAAGTCATTCTTATAGACGTCCATACTTTCGAAAATATGGCGGTCATACTTAATTCGTAACAATAGGTAGCTGACGAGTGCAATTTAGTCATGAGCCATTTAGATTTGTTACTTATACAGTTATTATATATACTTAAGCGTTTTTCTAAGGGAATGAGACTATACAAAGGATCTTGTTATATAATATGTTATAGTAAGATCATATAAATGTTAAAATTGATATAAGACATCATATATATTCATAGTGTGTAAATATATGTATGTATCTTTGTATATACAGTATATACTTAGAATTTACTTGTACCCTAGATGCTCTCTGTACAATTAGATTTCCGATATGCACCAACTTCTAGTATCTCTCTTTGGCACCATGGTTGACCTGTAGAGAATGCCATTTTGTACTGACTTTGTTTTGTGCAATAAAGTTTAAAGAAATAAAATAGGACATGGAGATTTTCTAATTATGTAAGGATTTTGGTTGACACTCATGTTACGTAATTTGCATTGATAGTCGCCCTTCAATGCTTGCAACTTCGTCCGAGGGGTAGAGGTCTCCTTATACTACCTCACCACACGTTGCGACCCGCGTTAAATAACCTACGCATGATATTTAGGCCATAGCGCACCAGAGCGCCCGTTACATATATGTTTGGGCAATTCTTAAAATTCGAATTGGGGTAAAAATGTTCTTGTGTAGCGACCGCGCACCGGAGGCCGCAGCGTGGAAAGGCCCCAAACAAAGTAGATCGACGACCTAGTTAGGATTGCTGAAGCAATTGAATGACGGTGGCGCACGACTGGTCGATGTGGAGAACTGTGCGGGTCGCCTTTATCCAGCAGTGGACGTCTTTCGGCTGATAAAATGATGTTGATGCTGTACCATAAAAGGAAGTTATGGCTTATGCCCTCGCTATGTACGGTGTTGTATGAAAAATGTGTATATCGCACTAATGTTATAAAGGCGAAAGTTTGTGGGCGTGTATATGTGTATGTTTGTTACTTCTTCACGTTCAAACGGCTGGACCAATTTTGATAAATTTTGGTACGAAGGTAGCTGACAACCTGGAATAACACATAGGCTACTTTTATTCCGAAACAATGTAGTGTTCTCGTGGGATGAGGGGTGCCGAAACCGCGCGGTGAAACTTGTAAAAATAAATGTCATCCATAAGGCATAACGCCGTCCACCGGAGTTCGAAAAGTCATTTGTGCGATTATCCGTCTCGCGGAGCATCGCGGCACATTGTATGGAAATTAAACGAATGACGCCGAGCCCTGTTTATGAATAAATGGCATCATAATTTAATGCTATCCTTACGAGTATTTCATATTTAACTCGGGATTTATAGTGTTTAATAAAGTACGGTTTATTAGTAAATATTACTTATTTAAATATTTTTAACCCGTGACGCAGAGGTGGTGTTTTATATAATTGATTTTTATAGCCGTGTACATCAGTATAGTTGTCTGTCTAGATAGAACCATAATAATGTCAGGAATTTAGTAGTTTACATAGATACAAAATCGAGTAATTCCGTTTCGTATTTTAATAACTGTCTAGAATATTTTTTCAATGACTACGGTTGAAAAAGGATTTCTCTCTTAGACTTCCACCTTCATTACCACACTTATTAACCCGACGATATCGCGAGTCTGCTAAGTAACGTAGTACTCGACGGGAATCTGTGCAAGAGGCCGCCGTGCTCATAACTCCATAATCGTAATGGCGACCGACCGCGTAAATTTACGAAGTTTACTTCCTCCGCTCCGCTCCTGGCGCGGTTAACCGTGCATTATGAGAGGCTAAGCTGGATAACACATGCCTTACAATCTTTAAGTGACTCTCGTTCTTGTAATACAACGAATCGGGTAAACACAGTATAATATTCACATTTCTTCATTTGATCGGAACTTAACAATATCTGCTAGAGTGAATTCTTGTTTCATAATGTCCATACATTTTCCCAATTTAGATCGTACGACATAAATGGCGGAATTGAAACTGGAGGGAAACTGCCTTAAATCATGATTAGCTCATGATTTTATATAAATAATTTAAGCACTTTTTTCACATTGTACCTATATTGTAAACGTTATTAATTAATTTAATATATACCTACATATCTACTTTTGGTCAGATAGTCTATATGGTTAGAAGAGCGTACGACAATACTTAAATATTTTACGCATTTTAATATTTATTGGAAAAAGTCCGCTATTAAAAAATACTTTTATTGTATTTCCATAAAAACGAACTTCCAATTCCATTTTCCCAGTATTCTGAGAAATATAACATTCATTGAACTAGAACTCATTTGTAGAGATAATTTGGATTTCTCAATTAGGCGTAAGAGTATACTCCTACTCAGAATTTACTAATTCGAAAACGTGTTACTTACAGAACGGTCAAATCTTTTTATTTACTATCCGTGTAAGAATACGTATTTGACCAGGTGCCAATTGTTAAAACGAGCATTAAGATTCATCGCCCTTTCTTTTCTCTTTATGTCTAGTGATACATTTTACATGACTCTTTTACGTTGGCTCTAGGAACATTAAAGTAATAAAGTAAGTTGTAAGTAAGATGTTTTCGTATTTAGTCATCCAATTACCCTAATCGGTTAATTGATCATTTGTAAGAGGTTTTTTTTGTTACGGAACAATATGTCAAACTTAAATAACAAATCCATCCCCACAGAAAGAAACTAGGCTTATGTTAATTTTGAACTAGAATCATCACAAATTGGAATTCCCCCTTACCCTTATAACGGCGGCTCCTTCATGATAGGAATCTTTTTATTCCTTACAAAAAGGAGTCTGCGTTAAATTCGAACATTCTGGAACATTCGCCGGGTTGATTACCGAGCGCCCAGGAGGCCTGATTTCATGAGCCAATTGCCGTTCTCTCGCAGGCGAAAGTGATCGCTTGGGTGATATTTTTTAAATGTAATCTTTTTTCGATACATTTTTGCGCAGTTTACTGGTTAAATGCACCCAATATACGGCGATGTTACAATGAAGCGCCTGAAAGGCATACCGTCTTTGCCATTGAATTTTGTAATAGGTACTTAAATGTTGAAAGACTTACCTTACCTACTTACTTAGTGGACAGAAAATGACATTTTAATATTTAAAAATCTACATGAATTTGATTTGACAGGTTTCTTCACCTTGTTTTAAAAGGTTGTAATTTAGTCTAAGATCCCGATATAAAACGACCTTCACCGAGATGTTTATTTGATGAAATGTATTTTATATTTAATTTAATATGTCAATAAGTAAATATAATATGGGTTGCCGAACAAATTTTAGTCCAGGGTATGTTTAATTAATAATAAAAAAAAAACATTTCACCGGTTTGATTAATATTAGATAAATTCTATACCAATCGAAAGTATGAAGCCCATAGAATATGCAAACGTTAGGTTGCTTATTCTTTTCCCGTCACAACTATCGGGTAGCCAGGTATAAAGAGGTAAATCTATACCTACTAGCATTTTGCAACGGTCTGATTATTGAATTGGAATGAAATAAAATTAAAGATTATTTTATTATGAATTTATCTAATAATCAAACCGGTGAAATGTCTAATTTTTTTTTATTTAATTTTTTACTAAACATACCCTGGACTAAAATTTGTTAGGCAACCCATATGCAACATATTTATTGACATATTTAACTAAATATGAAATTCATTTCATCAAATAAACATCTCGGTGAAGGTCGTTTTATATCGGGATCCTATACTAATTGTTTTAATAACAGTTCAGTGATTATAACAAAAATTTAGTAATAAATAACCGTCACAAGTAGCTAATGATCTTGGAGGCTACTGAATCTATTTCTACCTAATATAGCTAAGAACCATCATGACAGACCAGCCTTTTCATTAAAAAAACCACTAATCGGATCATTCGCTACGATGCCACAAACAGATACTCATATAAGTCATCTTCGTCGGGTTTTAAACATGGCTTACCCTCGTTTTATACACAAACCTTTCGTAAAATGTTTAATTTCTTAGACATATCATTTCATCCAAAGCATTTTTTATGAGATGACTTTTTCAATATTTATGATAAATGTATGACTTCAGGGAAAAAAATTATCTATGAAATGAAGCTTTCGATGAAACTTTTGTCTATAATAACTGTGACGTCCAGGGTTTCAGGGCGGGAATAGATTCAATGAAACACGTAAACGGGTTTACCGTCGACACGATCTGCCCTCTCCCGTTGACGTCTGTCTTAGTAATGGCGGCAGCGGGCAGGTGGTGGCAACACTTTATTCCATAAAGGTGTCTATACACCACACCATCCTCTTTTGATAAATTTGAAATAGTTTTATTGATAGCTTACTTATTGCTAGTTATTAATATTTCATATCGAGATTGCATTACATGTACATTTTATTTATTCCCGGAATCTAGACTGATTTATATTATCAGTAATTACAACCCTTAGCGGATTCGCTCACTGCTCCGTCCGAGTGAATTGAACTAAATTCGGGGCCTACATCCAGACGCCCCACACCAGCCAACCACGCCAAACACCAAGGCGCGAAGCATTTGCTCAGACTCAGGGTTCAGCTGAGCACGGTTATTGTGGCGCATCGCGTACATCCAGCACCTTCGCTGAGACAGCGAAGATGATAATTCCACCATTAATATGGATTGATTTCGCGTCGGCGCAGTGAGCAAACCAGCCAACAATATTTCAAAGTAACGGGTATGCGCAACAATAGCAATACCCCGGTCACTAGACTGTAGTTAAAAATGTAATATTTTCTAATTTAAGTCTCAATCATGAATTTGAATGTACATTGAAATATAACAATAGTTTAATCTTATCAACAACTGTTTTGTAAGTTTGTAATAAATGTGTCATAAAGAATTATGTTTTTGTTTTGTTACTATTCACTTTATTCTCCGTTTGAGACAAGGCTTTTAATCATAAATCTATGCATATAAAAAGTTAATTTTAGTGAGGACTTATACTTGTTTTTTTAGTAGTTTCAAGTTCAATAAGTTGTCTTCACTTTTACATCACTAAACAACTCTCACGTTTCCGTTTTCTTCTCTTTTCATTTGTTTTTTTTTTTTTCATAATCATGATGCACTAAGAAAATATTGTCAATTACTTGTTATTAATCGGAGGACGCAATGGATTAATGCGATTATTAAATATTTTGTATTTGGTATTGTGTCACAGTTATTATTATTTTAATTCCCTTGGCAACCATAACATTAAGATATTTATTTACCCGTGAATTAATCTACTGTAGAGCAATTATTTTCTAAAATTTAGGAATCTACCAGCGCTTCCAACTAAGGCCTCCGTGAGAAAGAAGCGCCGCAAGAAAACTCACAGTTTGCCTTTTCAATGAAATATACATTTTCCAATTTTTGGTATGAATTTAAAAATCTTCCCATGAAATGTAATTATTTCAGAATACTAAACCGGCGTTGATTAGTCAGCGTTTGAAATGAAAAATGTGTTTTTTTTTTCTTTATAAATTTTATTGATTGGTATATCGACCATAATTTCAAATACCGTAGTAACTTTACAAGAAATCACGAATTCCTGCTGCATTATTGAAATTTACATTGAAAGTTACAAATGAGTATACCTCAAGGAGAATAGATAGGTAGGTATATACACTGCCTACGTCTCTTATGAGGGCTCATGCATATTATAAACGCTGCATATCTTAATGTAAAACAAAGTCTTCAATTTGGAAAACCCTCGTCTAACCCGAAGTTTATTTCACTTTACCATTTGATTCAGGGACAACACCGTTTTAATGCATGTATGATTAATGATTATGAAGACGCGTTTATCATAAATAGAGGTACTACTCACATTCGGCGCGACGTCTTACTGTTAGTGGTGCCAATTAACGTAAAAAATCAGTTTATTGCGATATTCGTTAACTTTTTATTGTATATCAGTTGAGTACCAATTCCTTGTTTGTAACTGTATTTTAATATAATTATTTTTTAAGTATCATCTGAATGTGCACATTCCAAGTACTACTGAAACATATATGTGTATATATATATATATGCTACGCAGTTTACTTCTGGTTTTTTTTAGTGCCTGTCATCACAGACTTACTACAAAATTTCAATAGAATAGTCTATTGTTTTGCTCGACGTTAGTACCAGTCTTTCCAGACTTACTACTTTTGTCGTTGTTAGTACCAGTCTTTCCAGACTTACTACTTTTGTCGTTGTTAGTACGTCTTCACAGACTTACTAATTGTTAGTACCAGTCTTCACAGACTTTCTAATTGTTAGTACCAGTCTTCACAGACTTACTACTTGTTAGTACCAGTCTTCAGACTTACTACTTTTCTCGTTGTTAGTACCAGTCTTCAGAGACTTACTACTTAGCCCATTAGAGTAGATCTTTGATTTACTTGTTTTTAGTACCAGTCAATTTCGACTTAGGTACTACTCGGTCCATTAAGAAATAGATGTGATTATCAGTACCTACACCTAGGTATTGTTTAACGTAGTGTTGACGTGTCTACTACACTACCCAGCGAACACTACGAGTATCTAGAACAAATGCATGGCATATATGCATATACTAATACGACGTTATATTAATATAGGTACAATCCCATAGAAATGCATGCCATTTATAATGCGAGTAGATTTTAGTTTGTAAAACCTGTTTGAAATTGGTGTAGTTAAAAACCCTTTTTTTTAACATACAAAGGATACATACAATTTCGCGCATGTGAAGTCCAAGTGTGACTCGAACACACGACCTCTGTTTAACCGGAACATTGCTCTAATGCACACTCAGCGTTTGTATCTCACGCAATGTGTTCCCGTGACATCCGAAAAATCATTCATATTGCGCTTTTTTTTTTTAAATATTGGTTTTCCTTTTTAGTTCTCACTTAATCTTTTACCGAATAATGATCTTCTCAATATGCAATATGTTCGATTAAACTATAAATTATCGTAATTTGGAATTTCAGCCACCAGGTTGATGATTTAAATTTAACATGGAATTTACGTCGTACTTATGTATTATAAATAAATTTTCTTTTAGTATTTATTAAACTATTTTCTTATAATTTAGGAACATATCAGTATTATTTTATTACACAGGAAACGTTTACTGAAGTCTACTATTTTCTCGTTTTAACGCGTAATACTTTATATCATCCAGTCCAGACAATACCGTGCGTTTTCCGTGGCTGTACAAGTTGCCCTGTAGCGCATTTGGTTCTCTATGCAAGGTTAAATGTTACTTTTGTTTTCACATTGCTTCTAACCCTGCAAAATCAAACCAAAATGGAAATTCACTTTCAACCCGCAATTAAGATAAACAATTGACCAACTTTCAGAATATGAGAAATTAAGAGGGTTGTCATTATATTTAATATTCAGTTATAGCATTAAATGCCTAAAAGACAAGAACAACACTCTACTTAAAGGTTGTCTGAAAGATATCGCTCTTTAGCTATTAGACTGCATGTTGTTTACCTCCATTGCAATTCTAATTTTACTTGTTATCCTTGTTTATGTGTGCAATAAAGAATATTCAATCTATTCTATCAACTGGCAAAATGCTTTTATCAATTGCTCATAGAATAGAATTACCTATACTCATACTAGTTAATTCACAATGCGTAATAAATGTCGAATTATTCACAATTACTAGTATAATTTACCTATTCCAGAGAACTATGACAATCAGGTCAAATCGACTCAATTTCTAAGCGAAGATTTGCTTTAAACGCCACAAACTGGACAATTCGTTTTAAAATGTCATTACCATAATACTCATGTTTTACTCGTAATCGTTTATTTATAATGCAGGGTGAAGAGATGTCATCTGCGCAACACTCACTTGACAGTCCAGCCTCTCGAATGAGACCTCCAGTAAATAGGGTCTAATGCGCTTGTCATAGTTTGAGGGCATATTTTATTACTCGCACCCCCTTTACGGCCATTTATCAGTCATACAATTTAAAATTTAGAAAACTATTTTCTCGGCCTGTCATTGCCAACGCACGACAGCTTGTTTGGTAGTTAATTTCCGTACCTTTACGGGCTACTCTAAGGGCTGATACGAGATCTTTCCGCCTGTCATTGCCAACCAATGACAGCTTGTTTTGTAGTTGTTCACCGCTGATACAGCTGAACCGATTCTATTTTGATACCCTAATAGGGTTTTGTTTTCCTCAAATCCTGTTGGTTTTGCCTCCCATATCCCTTATATTTTAATTACGTTCCCACTTTCCCAGTTCCTTTATTTGCTACTAGGTATCCAAATGTTAGGGTAGTTTATTTAAACTAATTGCATTACAAATATTTGAATTTCCGATGCTTTGCAGCATCTACATGGCTAGCACAATATTTTGCCGCGACCCCACCCGTGGCGCGACTCAACACCACCCGTCTAGCTCGCACGGCATTGAAATGAAAGTGACAGACACCCTGTACTCAAGGAGTAAACAGTTGACGGGCTAGTTAAAATATAATTCTATTTAGGTGTCAATACGGTATTTGATGACAGCTCAAATCAGCTATTCTTAATGAAATGTCAAAACGGTATGTTAGTACGAGGAACCGATTAATGCACATTACTCTCGATGTCACTACTTCATAAATATATTGGCAATTAGTTACGTTAATTTTGTTCATTCAATTTGTTACTTTACTACCAAACATCGGTCGATACTTCGGTTGGCTTGGCCAAAGGAAACGTACGAGTACTTGTATGGGGGCAAAACGAACAGTACCAGGATTAGACCTTGATTTGCATTTTTTGTTACCCGGATTATTCATTTACAAAGAAACCCGAAGAGTTTTCTTGATTGCTACATAACACAAAATACAAATAATTGCATATTATTATTTCCAAACACAAGAAGTGAGAAACTCGGTGAGCTTACGCTCTTTTGTGTTTGTTATGTTATATTCGCAATACTTAGTAGTTATTGCATACACTTTAGTCACACTTAGGTAATAATGAAATAATGCACTTTATTCTGCAAGTAGGCAAAGGGCACCTTTACATGCCCGAGTCTACCGGCATTTCAGGTATATGTATGTATTATACTCATACATAAATATTGATTACGTCTTCGGTACGGTTGTACGAGCTGTACGACTAGGTAAGTACATACATCTTCTGTGTTATAAAGTGATTACGACGCCAATTACCATATAGCATATACAATGTGTTACCGCCAAGTAGGCTCTTCTTAAAGCAGAGTAAAGTAACATAGATCTTTAACGTATCCATGACCTTAATTTAATTAATTAACTTAAATCCAGGCTTTATTAACTTTCTAACAAAATTTTTATTTCCAGTAATGTACAGTGAATAAATTGACAAGTGAGTGTTAAATGACAGCGTGATATGAGTAACGACAATTACGCTGTACACCCACTACATTGAATGTGCGGATTTAAGAAATTTAATTGTGCAGTTAATCACATAAGTATACCGAGTAATTATGACCTAGTTTGTAAGATTTTTCTAGTAACTAAGCCAATCCAAAAATATTAAATAAATGTTTGCTACGCCCAGACAGGGCCTTGTACCTAGCTTTAAGTACTTGGTCGCAATAAATTATTATTGTTATTATTTAGATGGCTATATTTGATAACGAAAATGTATTAATGAAAAACATAGACGATATACCCGATATAGTCGGTTAAGTTACATTGTCTCACCTGTGTTAGTAGGCCAAGTGACCGTCAAATATATTAAAATCTGTTGTTCTTACAATTACATGTTTTGACCGTGTCACAATTTATAGGTAAATAAAACCGATTATACCGGGGCTAGATTGTCTAGCTTGATAAATAATAGTTATCACTTATGTTTTGACACCTTTGTTGATGATATCAACATCCATTTCCAATAAGTAGATACTCTTACTACGGCTAATTCCTCTGCTTATTTTTTGACATAAGTGCACAAAGTACTGGTCAGAATGTTATGCGACTTTTGTTGTAGGTACTTTAATATTCTAAACCACTATACCCACTTTTTCCTTTTCTTTTCCTTTTACAGAAATTAATTAAAAGGATTCCACTGATTATTATTATCGGTTATTTGTACACTTCCTTGTTTCGTTTTAATCCTCGTCGCCATTGTGACGTCCAGGGTTTCAGGGCGGGAATAGATTCAATGAAACACGTAAACGGGTTTACCGTCGACACGATCTGCCCGCTCCCGTTGACGTCTGTCTTAGTAATGGCGGCAGCGGGCAGGTGGTGGCAACACTTTATTCCATAAAGGTGTCTATACACCACAATAACCTAATTTAAAAATTTAAAACACCCCCGATACAAGTACATTGTATCTAGGAGTTTCTATGAGTGATATAGAAAATGTTTTTTTTTTTTAAAGCAGTAACGTCTGCTAATGTAAACCAAATGTTTACAAAAAATAAAATGCTAATGAAACTCAACATAATTACAGCATTTGGCATTCTTAGATTCAATATTGGTTGACATTTTTTCACTTGTTCCCATCCAATTAAAGCTAAATATCTTGGAAACTACTGGTCCTATTTCCATCAAAACATAGCTAAGAAGTAAGAACCATCTCGACGGACATGTTTTTCGATGAAAAAAAAACTGCACACAAATTGGTCCATTTGTTTGGGAGCTACGATGCCACAGACAGACACACAGAAACACACATAAAACTTGTAACACCCCACTTTTTGCGTCAGGGGTTAATAAGAAGGGGAATTTAAAAACATACAAATAGCTTTGTAATTAGACGGTAATACAGATTTTTCTGAACACAGACAGCAATAAGCCAAAATCCTCTTGCGGCTAAACGTAACCTCCGCCACAATTGTATCAACCCTTACACGCCATTAGCATTCAACAAACGCTCTAAGTAGGTCCTGGAATAGTTATAGTTAGCAGTAAATAATTGGTCGCGTGCACGGCGCCGCGGCGCCACGTCGGTGCAAGTCGCACTGCGACACCGGACTCGCAACTTATTTCTTAATTTAACACTATATTGGTATTATGGTTTAGTCTTCTGCGCAAATTGTCGAGAATTTAATGAAAATATGTACGTGTTTCGTTTCAATCTCCGGGGACATTTTTGTCAAGGATAAGTTAGAATACTTACCTTGGAAACTTATGAAATTTTAATGTAAAATTGTAAAGGAGATTCTATAGATAATTACTACGATTTAACAGATTTGCTCAACTTTAACTCAACTGTTGGCATTTTTGACCGAGCGAGCGAAGCGTCTCTATTTCAGCTTGGTCCAAAATTCTTTTGTATGTCCAGATGTTTGGATGTCGAGTTGCAATTAAAATTTGTAAGTATGTTTGGATGTCGAGTTGCAATTAAAATTTGTAAGTATGTTTGATAATAATTAAATATAGGGGTTGTAAAAACGTATAAAAATACAAATTTCAGCAATTTGTTAACAATAAACTCACATCTACAGCGCACAGAGCCACTAGGTTTATGTTGTGTCAGAAAAAAAGATACACTGGAGATATACCGGGTGATCAATCCAAATGGGTCAGTAGAAAGAAGTCAGAAACTATAAGAGGTAGGGCAATCTGTTCTTAGGAACCATGGCGTCGATTTTAGATTTAATAAAAACTGCGTTATTATTTTTTTATAAATCTCATACATAATTTCATACTAACCCGGTCAAAACAGCTATGAAGAATGTTACAATACGACTTACACAATTTTAACTAGGTTCAATTACCGGTTATGGTTAGAAATTTATAAAAAAAAATTAATGCAGATTCTATTAAATCTAAAATCGACGCCATGATTCCTAAGAAAAGATTTCCCTATCTCTTATGGTTTTCGTTTTCTCCCTACTGACCCGTTTGAATTGATCACACTGTATAGTGTGTATATACCTTGCAAAGATACCTAGTAGTGTACACACCTTTTTGTATAAGCTTCTATCTGTTATTATATGCTACAACTAAGTAATTGAAGCAACTATTTAAGTTTGTTTACTTCTAAATGATCTATGCAAGTGCAAGTTAATCGTAATTATTAAAAAAATTACATTCCTTGATTTTTATATTGATAAAATTAAAACGATATATTTATACATTTATCGTTATTTATTATATTCTGGTGGTTTATAATGGTGGCTTTAATCACGCGATAAGTAAGTGTCAAAGCAACTGTCACTTACACTCGAATTTTGTTAAAACGTGACGGATGTTTGTCACTTATTTATCGCGTGATAAAACCTACCATCATAGGCCTGGAGTAGCCAACCATAATTTTGTCTTGTTACCCTCGTATAAACAACACCAACTGGTCCAGTGAGGCATGTTCGGTACCCTTACCATGAAGTTACGGCACAGACCACCCCCACTAGACGGAGCATGTAAGGCACATGTAAGGCGACCCGCGCGCACCAACGATATGGTACGACAAAACATTAAAGTACCAACACGGCGGCCACCGTTTAGTTGCGTCCATGTTTATGAGGTCTCTCTACACCACTTAACACTACAATTTACCATGTTATTTATTTAATTTCTTTTTTCGTTGACGTACGCATGGATCATAAACAAGGACGCAACTAAACGGTGGCCGCCGTGTTGATACTTTAATGTTCTGCCGTACCATATCGTTGGTGCGCGCGGGTCGCCTTACATGCTCCGTCTAGTGGGGGTTGTCTGTGAGTTACGGTGAAAGTACTCGCTAGCGACTGCGTAAAGAATTTGTATGAATGGTAGTTCTACAAAGTAACCGCTAGGGGCGCTGTTCTATTCTCCATACAAATCATTTACGCTGTCCCTAGCGAGTACGGTCACTTTAACTCATGGTAAAGGGTACTGAACACACCGGCGTCCACGGCTGTCGAGTGTGTCTTGCATATTTGTGGAACTCCATTATCTGCTCGTCTGTCCTGCCTCTTGCGCGTTATTGTCTAGATTAAGCTATTACTGAGATTATGTTAAACTGGATATTCTATTCAAAAACTATATTTCCTTTAGATCTATAGACGTTTGTCATTATTATATAAGTCGTTGGGGCACCAGAGAGGTAGGTACTCAATCAGAAAAACATCATGAGATGCTCCGCTAGTCATTTTTCCATGTCAGAAAATGTATCTTCAAATTTCAACTTGTTCATGTCACTTAAAGCTGCCTGAAAAGTGAAAATTGCTCAACTTACAAGACGCGGATATAGGTATTATGTCAATTTCAATTTCAATCGAATTAAACCTTTGGCTGTTTTTAAATATTTGAATACCAGCAACATTTGTTTACGGAATAGAATTTGAATGGAATTGTGTTTGGCAGAAAATCGATTGTCAATTATTTTTACGGTTTATTGAAATGAACCATTTGCAGTGAAGATGGATTTATCGTGAAAGAGCAAATACTGTATGTATATTTTTTGAAATGTAAGAATCGCTGAATCTGCAAATTATATAAATATCGAAGTAAATTCTAAAACTTCAATATATTTGCCATTTGCAATTTGCTAGTTTTCTTTCTTTATGTTTCATGATATCTCTGCGAAACCTAGGTTTCCCAACCTAAATACGTACAGCTATATCATCTTATCCTATCTCTGCATTCTAAATTCTAGCTTGATCGGTTTAGTATGGTAATGTCCACTTTGCATAATCTACATTTCAAGGAATTTTCATCCTACAAGCAATGGTTAGAAAATATATCAGCATACGATCTCCGATTATATTTTATACTGGATAAAGGGACGTACTTACTAGAGATATGTGCTCGAAATATATTCAAAACTCCATTAAAAGATCATCTTTCTTTGTAGAAATCCAGTTGTCTTTTGCATATCAATTAAGGTTCTCAGGGAAGGTCCCCGGCTCCAAAGGCAAGCGAATCAGAACGGGCCCTGCTGTTATGCCCTTACTCATTACATTCTTTGCACGTATAAAATAAAATCTCCTCACAATCTTGACAGCTTTGTATGAGAAAATAACGTAAGTTATATGTAATACGGGTGTGTGTCCCGGGGAAATTATTAATATACAAAAAGACACAAAGGCTGGCTCCTCTCCTAAGTAACTTCGCCAAGGTACGTGATTTCACTTCAAAGTACATTTGTTTTTTATACACTTATTTTGTTATCGGTACGGCAAACAGAAAGTAATTCTGTTTATTACACATTTTCTTGTCTAGAATACCGAGAAGTTAGCTCCGGAGAAAGCAATCGAATTACAGTTGAAACCATTTATTTATGTGAAACTGGGTTCGGTGGAATAGCTTGGGATTACTTGGCGAAATAAAATTGTGTTTGCATTGGCGATAAAGAACACCCGATCATTTTAAATGTTTTATTCGGGATTACCTATGAATCAGGCAATAAAGAAAAACAAAATAATATAATAACCAAGAAATGCTTTCTCAAGAATAACTGAGAAGGATTTTCTTGAAGTAATGTTTATTTGTATTGTGATGGTAATATTGGGATTAGCAATTAAGTAAAATAAAGTTGGAACATGGGAAAAATATCAATTTTGTTGATAGCGAAATCCTTTACAAATCAGGTCTTATCGATCAAAAGCAGGCCCGGCCTTAGAGGGCCAGAACCCCTGGGCACTTGATATTTGGGGCCCCCTTCCCTAAGAGAACATAAGAATGGTGCAAGTCCTGCACTGTCTTAGGACTGGGGCCCCTAGGCTGGCTGGGCCCGTAGGCCTAGGGGTAAATACGGCATTGATCAAAAGTATTAAGTTACTTAGGTGCGTAACCTCAGTTTAAAACGGAATTTACATGTGAAAATCTAATAGAATTACTTAAGCAATTACAAATATTAAATTACCCGCACAGTAATCTTAGCGCTTTATTTTTTCGGCAAACTTCGACGTTTCTTACGATATAATGTATGTTCGAGATATCGTCGAAATGAAAAAATGCAGGCGCGAGTCTATTCGTCAAAATTGATATGATAAACGCATGTTATGTGGACGTTCTCTCGGCGATATAGCTCAATTGGGGATATCGTAATGTTGAATTAGGACCCTGACGCTCCCCAACCAAATTAAGTCCCCGAAAGTAATAAAATTATGTAACTTGATATGGTAAGCACACCACACAGTTTCGTACCTGCCCACGCTCACTCTCATTTTCGTTACAATGCCAATGTTAATAAAAAGAAATACGAAAGTTGGCCGCGTACGCGTCAAATGAAAAAGTTATGGCGCGTGATGATACTGCAAAGACTGTAGAGCCATCTGCTGGTGCTACACCAAACTAATTACAAACTCCCAACTTCCTCAAACACTAAAATATTCCCCTGCAAACGTCACCTCGAGATACTCGGACAGAATAATAATCTCACCTTTGAGATTAGGTACTCTACTTATTAGAGGGGTTATAAAATTTCTTTACAAAGTAATTTTAATTAACATTTTGGGGATTATTTTTAATTTGTTTTTATAAACTTTCTAGACATTCTTTAGCCTATGATCTTTTCATGAATTCATAATCTTATTAATTATTTTGCCTAGACGAAACGTAATTCCACTTTCTGCACAAATCTAAATAATAATTATATGACCTAAGACTTTACTAAAATAATTAGAAGAACTCTGCTAATAATACGTATGGAAAGTCAAACTTCCATCAACGTGTTGTAGAGGGCGCCACCTTACGGCCCAGCCACAACTTTGGGCGACCAGCGAAGCGGCAAGCGGCGGCTATAAGTGGGAGCGGAAGGTCCGAACGTGGTGTCTCGCTCACACTCTATGGCCGCCGGTCGCCGCTGCTGTCGTCGCGCGAAGTTGTGGCCTAACCGTTAGCGAGGATTCTGTTTCTTGACACACTATTTACATGTGAAAATGTTCAAATGATTGAAAGCCATGTTTTTATATGATTTTTTTATTTATTTATATGTAAGTGCTTACAAAAATGTTGATATAATTTACAAGGTTAAATTTCTGAAATATGTCAAATGAGGGTTCCAAAGTCCAAACCAGGGATCATCATTACCGGCGGGATAAAGTCGTTCCTTAATTCCGCGCGCCTCCTGCTCCGTGATCTAATTTACCTCGTGCATTATTGTGCAAAGACGATCACTGTCTAAACTTCGCGCGCTGCCAAACAATTACCTAGTACGGAATTCATAGTGAACCGCGGTGGTGCAAGCTCTTCAATATTATTGCCGCTCTGTGAACATGAGCATGCCATAAAATTGAACTGCCTTTTAATGGCCTTTTAAGTGATAATATTCGCCACGACTTATTCTATTAAGGTTGTAACACACGGGTCTGTAAAATGCAAGACATCGATTAAATAAATTAGAATTGATGAATTTCACTCAAGTACCTATACTAAATTTACCGTTTATTATTGACCAGCGATCCACCCCGGCTTCGCACGGGTGCAATGCTGATACTAAACATACTGTGCATTATTATACATATAAAGAGGAATCACTCTATCTATTTAAAAATCGCATCAAAATCCGTTGCGTATTTTTAAACATCTAAGCATACATAGGGACAGACAAACAGACAGACAGGCAGCAGGAAGCTACTTTGTTTTATACTATGTAGTGATTAATATATTTATTGTAGGCGCATAAGATGAATTAATTAAGTTCATTCCGTATAAATGCATCAGCGGGGGAAGCCGTACGTACCTATCATATCGAAATATCGAAAAGTACAGATCTTTCACATCTTTATACTGGATTTTTGCCGCTACTGTAAGTTTAAATAAATATGTGACATATCCTGAGAGTAAACGGTACAAGCAAACGGTTTGCTTGCCGCCGACATTGTATAAAAAAGGACGGTAGAAATGTCTTCTTCTTAGTAGTGAGCTCTCCTAATGTTCATGGTCACCGAAAGCTCGTCCCCAGGCCGCCCTAGAGACCCATGTCTCACTCAACATCCCGTTACTAGATAAGTAATCTGTTACCGCTGTCTAAAAAGGCAGCTCTATAAGGTTTTTTTTTTTATGGAACTTATGTCTTAGTTTCATACGGAAATCCTAAAGAGTATCGAAATAGGTCGAAAATTTAATTGTAAATTGTTTTCATGAACGAAAATTACCAGTAATTTCTTACATACCTATTTAGAATATTTTAAATGTTTACGAAAGATTGTAATTATTGCGCTTGTACACATTAGGTAAGGATTGTTTTTTTCTCCATTGGCCTTTGCATTTACATTTTATATAGAAATGATTTCTCTTCTTACGTGTTGCACAAGTAACTTAGTTTTTCTACTTCTTTTTTTTATTTCTATCACTCATTTAGTCAATGGTTGACTAGAAGAAATCCCCTTAAGGGATATAGAATATATAGATACATAAGTTCGTGTTTGTCCTTACTTAAATACGTATATTATAGTAGCTGCGCCGCGCGGTGTTACCCGCTCATCCCACGGGAACACTAAATTTTTCGGGTTAAAAAGTAGCCTATGTGTTAATCCAGGGTATCAGCTACATTCATTCCAAAATTTATCAAGATTGGTCCAGCCGTTTGATCGTGAAAAAGCAACAAACATACACATAAACACACAAACACAATCACAAACTTTTCTACAAGCATACCAAAGGAATTGACTATTTAACCGGCCATCAAACTAATATAATTTGTAGCACTCATCGATGCTAATCCCAGTTTTGATCCCGGGCCCTGGCATGAGTTTAGTCTCATATTTCCCGCCGGCTTTACCGAACTTTGGCAAAATTTCTCAGCGAATGTTTTACGAGTTTTATGATTTGTGAAAGGTCATAGAAGCACTTGACGCAAAATGAAATCCTACCAGCCTCTATTTGAGCAGTTATTGGCCACTCATTGGCTCAGCGAATTGACGCTAAAACGCAATATCCTGCCGCAGTGTTTAAAACTTCTTCATATGGAACTTTGACGGGTTTTTGTTTTAATTTGGTTAGTTCAAACAATGTGTTTGTCGACGGTCGCTTCCGAGTGCTTGAACACGATTGTTCTTAAATAAATGGCGGCAAACAAGTAACTGCTGTTGTTGTTCTGAGACACAAATATTGCAAATAAATTGTATGTTGTGGTAATTTAAAGTAGGTAACGTACCTATCATACATAATAACGCAACTTATATTACTTAGATTGTGTACTTATGTAACAATGTCCGACGCTAAATTCAATGATTCTACTGACATCTGTCAGGAATATTAAACCATAATGACGATATGCAGAGCTGAGCCACAAAACAGATATAGGTACAGAAATCAATCTACATACAAGCGCGCTCAAGCAAACGCACACATAGACATTGCTCAGTGCTCACGGACACGAAATCTCGGACCAGTTCAGACCAGTGCGAGCGCGAGTGCCACCCGCTTGTCGTGCGGCTGAGCACATATTTTTTCAATTACATAGTTACTTCATTTAATTATATAGGGTTATTAAAACACTAAATAAACATTAACTGAGATACAGTTGTACCTATTACCGGCAGCCCTATTATCCACGTATCACTAAGTATAATGTTTGTTCAACTAAACTAACTCAGAACGACTGAATCTAATTCATTTAGCACTTAATAACCTAATACATGGAATATGTCGACAATAACGACTAATGTACTTAGTTAAATGACGTCAATCATCTAGGGTTACGCCGGTTTGATAGCCATGGAGACCGGAGAACCCGACGCGTTGGCGCTTAAGTTCGTTATTTATTGCTTTCTGCCCACGACTGTCACACACGATATTTTCATGCAACCAAAATTACCGTTTCAACAGTCGTATATTTATGCGATAGTTTCGAGAAAGAGTATATACGCCTATAAAAATAAAAGCAATAAAATAAAACATCTAACCGTAAACATTTTGTTTATGAAAGGATTCACCTATAACGATGGCAACGATATTGCCTGTATTCATTTATGGAAAGAAATAAGAAAATTAGATTTGGCCTGGGAGAGAAACGGAGCCTTTCATTTACATATCAATCGACATGAGCACCTATATTATCGTAACCTAACGCTTCGCGAGGAGTGCGTTCGAGGAATGTCCTAAACATTATATTACATTCCTTGCACGTAAAATATAATATCCCTACCCACACTCAGATGTACGCGCGCGAGCAAATATCTAAATGTAATTTCCATGCGTTGTCCCCGCAATGTTTTCCCAGAAAATATTAACATGGAAGGCAAGGGGCTGAATCTCTCCTAAGTAAGTTGCAAAAAATGTACGTGATTTTACTTCAAAGTCCCTTTTGTTTATGAAAGAAAGGCATAAAAGTACAGGCACATGAATGGCACATACAGAAAAATTACGCCGCGTAATGATGATGTGCCCGCACTTTCCTTAAAAACAAAATATTTATATTTTCCCTTCACGGCGAGACGCGGAGATGGGCTCTGGAACTTTACTACTGCCTGTCTGGGGTCTGATTCACTTTTTCCTCGCCAAACACAAGAAAGTGGAATTCGTAATGCTTTGGCTGCTGTTATTTTCAGTAAGGGATGGCGTCATTGCTGTTGAATCCGTATTTATTATTTAGCAGTGAGAGCTTTTAAAAGGTGAACCGCCTTCAATGGAAACTGTTTACAAATGCGCAAGAAAATACACGCTTTCAGTTCATTTGAGACACTACAATCCAGCTTATTCTAAAAAAAATGGGCAAGTGCGAGCCCGACTCGCGCATGAAGGGTTCCGTACCTATACATATATATAATCTTTAACAAGTGTGTTGTATGGGAGCCCCTCTTAAATATTTATTTTATTGTATTTGTTTTTATAGCGGCAATAGAAATATATCATCTGTAAAAATTTCAACTGTCTAGCTATCACCGTTGTTGAGATACAGCCTGGTGACAGACGGACGGACGGACGGACGGACGGACAGCGAAGTCTCAGTAATAGGGTCCCGTTTTTACCCTTTGGGTATGGAACCCTAAAAAGACAAATAAATCTTTTAATTCTAACAAGTTTGAAATCAAATAGCTAAGTAGTATGTAAATAAAAGTTATTTGGACAACATTAACGAGGTTCGACAACTTTTACCAGAGTGATCGCAGTACTGATATTTGACAAGGTCAACGTATAGGTAATTAATAAACTTCATTCGTATTTGGCAAAATTAAAAACAAAGCCTAGATATGTATAGCTCCAATGGTATTATAGAGATATAAATTTTCGCTACATCCATCTTAAGACATCATGTGGCAACAAAAGTAGCTTTAATCTAACTAAATAAATAACAATAACAAAACAGTTGTAATAAGTACGATATCCCTAATAGAAGGATAACCTCCGCCGAGCACCGCAGGAGACGACGGCAGGGGGCGTCCCTTCAGAGCACAGGAAATAACTTAACACCATTCCATGCTTTCTAATACACTCTTATCATTAAATCAAAGCTTCGTTAATATCCAGCTGTTCCTTTTAGAGCCCCGCGCGTTATTTTCTGTAACGGAAACATACTTCATTTGACGTGGAAAAAGGAAATCCTCAAATTGATACTTTTTACATTCCGATAAGTAAAATATTTGAGAAAAGTATTGGTATTTCTTGCTGCTTTCTCGTTTGGTTAGTAAGGCTAAGGTTACTATGATTGACACGAGACGGTGGAAAATTTACAAAACAATGAACCAAGTATATGAAATGTTGGTTTGAATCGGTGTTTAAATATTGAAGAAAGAAAGAAAGAAAGAAAGAAAGAAAGAAAGAAAAACATTTATTCGGGGACAAAACATAATTGCGTAAAAAAGTGACAAACAAAGAAAAAAACTAAACATAAAAACTATAAATAAGTACTTAAGCTAATTATGTAATGAGTGCCTCGAAACGGTCCCACCTCAGCATAATGCTAGCTCCCGAGAGAGCCAGCGCTGATCTTCCGGTGGGACCATAGGTGGCGCCACGGCACGGCACACACGAAATACAGATCGCGCTCAGATTGCATTTAACCTGAACGCGACGTCCGACAAGCAAATGCTGTCAGCCTGTCACTAGTGTCACTGTCAATAATAAAATTGCATTGCAGTAACTCAGGTTACTTTCCTTATAACTTTAAACAGCCCAGAATTCTTTATTATAATGAAAATTATTATTAATATTTACACACGAAAAATAGACATACACATGGACAGAAGAAACAAGCGAAACCATAAAGTAATACAGTGAATATCAGGGGCAACAAAGAAAAAATTAAAAAATGAAAAAAATTGGTTGAATCGGGCATACTGCGAGGTCCGGTATGTGATCGTCGCTCAAGGATCTTTATGTCTCAACGGCCATCGGTTTTACTGCACAACCACTATTTCAACTCTCTGAGCTACGCCAACATCTTTGATTGTGCGGATCTCTCACAGGATCTCCATATTATTGAAGGGCCGAGCACACGCAAATCAATTAGACAAGCAGTTTGCAACTTTTCAATATCAAAACGACATGTTTACACCCCGATATCCAAGCCTTAGTAATCCATCGGCTCGGTGGTCACAGTATGGCACCCCGCCACAACTGCAGTAAGCCCAGTTTAAGTTTACGACCCCGCGTCTCCAGGCTTTACGACGCAGACTGTTCGCTACGGAAATATAGTTCGCTGAAAGAGTGACCTGTGCTCTTCAGTATTGTTTAAAGATATTGAGGTGACGTGGTGTTATGGACACTAAACTTGGCATGGAGGTAAAATATGAAGAAAGGAATAGCGATGTTCTATTTTTAAAAAGGCGCACTTGAGTGATAGCGGTCAGGTCACTTTAACGATAAAATGTTTAATAACATAACGCTATACTATGCAAATTTAATGTCAGTAGTTTCAACTAGCTTTTGCAATTCCAGAGCAAGTATGAATAGGATCGGGAACTCTGGAGTTTCAATACTGGCCATACTTGCCGATTCTGGAAATGCACGACCTGGTTTCAAAGTCATGGTATATAATGATGTTATAATGAAGTATTAGAAGTCTATTTGCACGACCTATCATCGGCATCTAAATGCAGATATGGTGAAAAACGAGACAGTTTTTTTGCACCTACAGATCTGCCTACAAAAGAGCCGGGGTTTAAAATATTATTGTTGTAGAAAGTAGTTGAAGACGCGGTTGGCGCAGTGGTTAAGCAACTGCCTACTGAGCCGACGGTCCCGGGTCCAAATCCCGGCAAGGGCAAATATTTGTGTGATGAACACGAATATTTGTGCCTGGGTCATGGATGTTCTATGTATTTAAGTATTTATTTATCTATATAAATATGTAGGTATATCGTCGCCTATTACCCATAACACAAGCCTTCTTGAGCTTAATTTGGGACTAGGTTGATTTGTGTGAGGTTGTCTGATATTTATTTATTTATTTTATTTATTTATTTAAACTTTATTGCACAAAACAAGTCAGTACAAATCGTGGACTTAATGCCAAATGGCATTCTCTACCAGTCAACCATAGGGCCAAACAGAGATACTAGAAGTGGGTGCAAATAAGAAATCTGATGGTACAGAGAGGATCTAGAGTACAAGTAAATACAAAATATTAATTATATTACTGTTTATACAAAGATACATATACCTAGACACTATAATATAATATATATACATATATTATTATTAGTTTAATGTAGGTACAGTACGGCATAAAAGAGTAGAAATTTAAAAGTAGCAATACTGTAGTGTCACCTCTTTCCAATCAGTCTAAGAAAACGGGACGACACTTACAGTATTGCGTTTTTTTTTTAATTATCTGCACTTTCTTGTCGGTAATTTAATTAAAATATGTAATACTTTGTAGCTATATAAAAGCATTAATATAATTTTTGGCTACACGAAAATATCGACCAATGAAATCCAAACCATACTACATGCCCTACCCGCAAAAATAAAGAAAAACCGTTCACGTTCTTGAATTTATGAATGCAAGCAAAGCCACTTCCAAATAAAAAGCAGCCATGTTTAAGGGTTAGTTACTAGACGCGCTGACGTCGCGCTAGTTCTACCTTCAGTGATAAAACAACATGTCGTCGCTGCTTTGGTTTATGTTTACGGTTCTAGCAAAACAACAAAATAACGCATAAATTTGGAAAAACTTTATATGTTCCCGCCAAACTTTTATCAGCAATAACATTGAACCATCGGATCCGGATGATATATCAAAGTTCCGGAATTCTACATTCATAAAATATAAGTCTTTACTCGAAATTAATCCCAACTAAGAATTGAATAACATTGCTGCAGATAAATTGCCGGTATAAATATTCGTTCCGCTGAAATGTTTAAAATACGAGTTTAAATTACTAGAACACTCGGGGCTTAATTGTCCAAAAATACTTGGCAGAATAAAATTAATGACTAAGTTGATTATTGGAAGGAGTTCTCGGATAAAAGTGATTGTATTCTCCCCACCATGGGGCGAGTGCGAGGTTGTGAGGCGGTGGGTTCGTTTAAAGAAGTAATTACTGAAACAGCAAGTTCGGCCGATCCTGTGGTGACGTCATTAGTATGCGCCGCGCGTCACGCCGGCAGAGGCGATAACGCAAATTCGTTTTACCGAACATCTCGCTAATAGAGTTTCACTAATTTATAAGGCCGTTAAGCCTCAGGCCGTTTAGGCCGGACCTGCGTAAAACTGTCCGCGGCGGACGTAAAAAGGATTTGATGGTAGACCCTGTTACATATTTGATGGAACTCGATCTTTCCGCGCGGCTCCGAGGTGAACGCGTTTAATTATGAACAGTTTCTCTGGAATTATACGAATTCTTGCTCGGAAACCCTACTGAAATAACAGATTGTTTTGCTGCTTTGTTGATAAATTTAAATTGTTTGTACGGAAACTTAAATATCTGTACACAACTGACATGGAATTAGGACTCAGCTGTACCGCGGTAGTTTTGGTCGGTCGTGGGTTCGCGTGCATTATGATAGACGTTTTTAATTAAAATCCCGATGTACTTAAATAAGCCACACGCCGGCACTGCACCTGGGGAGCTTTAAATTACTGCGACTAACTCCATAATCTCAGACAAGATGGTAAAAAATGTTTCCACAACAAGCCGGGCCATCCTTAGCAGATTACACTAGAGAAAAGGACTCTCCGCACATTTATTTTATTAAACAGTCTCTTGCATAAAATAATGTTTAAATAAAAACAGAACTGAATTTAAAACAAACTGAAAAGTGGGTTGGCACCGACTTGATCAAAAGGTGATTTAAATGTAAGTACCTAATCTGTGCATGAACGGGTTATTTTGGCTTTTCTGTTTATTTTGAATATACTTGAATCATGCAATCAAGAAGCACATCGACCTATTTTCGCCTAAAACGAAAGTAAAAATAAACGATCGGAACTTAAATTAACTTGACTAAAACTACCATTTTCCAAATTAAAATTAGTTTCGAACAGCCCACATTATATACTAATAAAAATATATAATCATATCCCAAACAGTATAAAAAACATCACACGGATAGAGCAATTTATTAAACATTTGAAAAAATTATTTAATCGGCAAATGTTTCGACAGTCTTGACAATTTTTTTAAAGATAAATAAATTACATATACTTCGATAGCTCTTGCCCTAAATATAATTTGTAACTTAAAAAGATAGATTGGTAAAAAGTTTATTTTAAAATAAACACATACAATATAATATTTACAATACTAAAAACTACAGATAAACAATTTAGGGTGATTCATCGGACACCAAAAAAAAAATATTATTTTTTTTTTTACTCTCAACCCCTAAAACTGATCTATTCCATTAGAAAACACATTGTTTTTTTTTCTGTATTTTTAACTTAATATTTAAGGGTCGCTACCGGGTTCTGAAATTTGAAAATTCAATAAATTTTCAAATGAAAGTTTATTAATATCAGAAACTTTTGTTGAGTGAGAAACAAAATAATCAAAACTAGCTTATTATATATACAAGACAAGATAATTTTTTTTACATAAAGTTTGCTGTATTCACATTGGGTTTTTTCTGTCTATAAGTTTCTAAAACTAAACTAAACTTTTCTGTTCTAAAAGGGTATAGAAGCTCCATTCATTCTCCCTGTATTAGATGCTGTGGTATCGAAACACATACATTTTATTTTATCATGTAAGCTCCAAGCTAAAACTGTCTCGAAAATAGCAGATGGAAGTTTTAGCAACGGCCAAAAGCTGATCAACTCCTTTTTCAGATACCAAAATTGGTAGGCGAATTTCATGTCCTGTAATATCCTCAAGCATTTTTCCATCCCAGTGCACAGTAAGTGTAGTTTGTGGTTGAAAGTTTGCTTTAATAGACTCCGCGAGCTGTTTTCTGATATGAATTCTATGGCGACGTATAGATGAATAGCTGACTTTATATTCTGCTACATTACAGCCCAGACTTTTCAACGTAGAGGCCAAAACAACAGTTGTTTTTCGGTCGCTTAACTTGGCGACATTTAGAGTAGTAGCTAAATTACAATCTAGGATTGCTTTTCGGCCTTTTTCCCGTGGCGGCGAACAATGTTGGCTTAAAGAGGGTCCTGCCTAAGGAGGATCAGGACGACTCGTGTCGCTATCACTTCTATTATCCTCTGCAGATGATGATACATTTCTCTTTTAGTCTATTTATTGCTTTCATCTCCTTTTCCTTCATTTTTTTCAACTTAACTTATTTTTCTGTTTTTCAAGATTTCTTGCATATTGTTTGTCAATGTTACCAATTCGTCCAGAACGGTCCATTTATTAAACATAAAAGAAAGGATAATTATTATGTACAATAAGATAGATGTAAATGTTTATTATTTGAAATTTAAATTGTTCAGTATAGTTATTTAAAAATTCTAATAAAATAGTGTTAGTCCTCTTATGTTGCAGTGCCCTTGCAGGGTGTCACATGTAGGTATACCTTTCAATTATTCCATCAAAATTATGTAATGTGATATGTAATAAATGTTTGAATGTTTTATTTGAGGGTTGCCCTCGAAGCGACATCCTATCAAAAATTGAGTTGGCAACAGTATCGAGTATGGATGCTATAAGAACGTGTTGTGTGATTCAGAGATTAATTTTAATTAGTGACAAAAAATATGTAATTATGAAAACATATGTAATTTTAATTGTGTGTAATTATGTTGTTTAGATGCACCGCCTACATTTTGTCTGCTTTGCCCTAAGGTTGACTGTCAAAGAATGCCCCATGACATTAAGTCCGCCTTTTGTACAACAAGCTCTTCTTTTGTGCAATAAAGTTTAAATAAATAAATAAATAATAAAACAGGAGGGAACATTGTCAGATAGTCCCAGATTTTCAGAAAACGAAAGAAATCCTATGGTATGGTATAATCCGACTGATATTGACAAGATAATATGTATACTTGGTCACCTAAGCCTATGGACAAAGCGTTGAAGATATTAGAAGAATGCTAATTAAAAGCTCAGAGCAACATAAAAATCTAACATTTGTACCTCTAGTTCATAGTTCATAGCATTTAAATATAAATAAATAAATAAATATTATGGGACAATCATACACAAATCGACTAGACGACGATATACACAATATATAAATACATATATAGATAACATCCATGACCCAAGAACAAATATTCGAGTTCATCACGCAAATATTTGCCCCGGCCGGGATTCGAACCCGGGACCGCTGGCTCAGTAGGCAGGTATCTGCAAACTGCGCCAACCGTGTCGTCAATTTATTGGTAAACATTCACATTTACAAGTCACTTCAAATTAAAATGAAAATTAAAGTTATAGATATTAATATTAGATATAGCAAACAATTCTAGTGACATTAATAATAGAATTATTATATTTCATTTGACTTGTGATTGTGAGCCAATGACTTTATACCCGTCTAAAAACTCATCTAGACTGTAACAAGCCATCGTTAATAATAGCTTCATGCTATGCTAGCTCTTTCATGTTTGTGCAGCTAGCCACTGTTATATCCTGAAGACACATCGCTGAAGTAAACATAAGAGTAGTAGCATTATTTCAGACAGATTTATTCACCAGAGATTTAGCCCCCGAAGGAATATGACAATTTGACTTGCAAAATACATTAATGAAAATACACGTACGAGTGCGAATTGGTCTCGCACACCGAGGGTTCCGTACAAACTTTGAAAGAACTACATAATACACATTGCTCTAACGAAAAGATGATATGAATAAGATGATGATGATGTCCTCCCAGACGTATCCGTCGACGGCGACATCCTAACAAGAACGTATTTTAAATTCAAATTCAAAATTCAAACATTTATTTATAAAATAATATTTTACATGTCAATTTTTTATAATTCTTAAACTACTTTAAGGTTAGGTATAATTATAATTTATAGTTTTTACATTACAACACTACATTATTGTTGGGTAAGTGACCAGGGTTACGTTTTCCAGGCGTTTGAAAAAAACTCGTCAACGGAGTAAAACGCGTCACATATCAGTTTGTTTTTAGGGTTCCGTACCCAAAGGGTAAAAACGGGACCCTATTACTGAGACTTCGCTGTCCGTCCGTCCGTCCGTCCGTCTGTCACCAGGCTGTATCTCAACAACGGTGATAGCTAGACAGTTGAAATTTTCACAGATGATGTATTTCTATTGCCGCTATAACAACAAATACTAAAAATAAAATAAAATAAATATTTAAGGGGGGCTCCCATACAACAAACTTGTTATAGATTATATATATATATGTATAGGTACGGAACCCTTCATGCGCGAGTCGGGCTCGCACTTGCCCAATTTTTTAGTTTATATAAAAATGCTCTGTCACTAGGTGCGTGTTTTATGTCAGTAGGTATTGCGTTGTTTACTTTTGGGCCAATTGAAAGTAGAAACTTTTTGGATTTGGATAACCTTATAGTTTGCCTACGCGCGTGAGCGCGGGCATGACTAGCAAACCCGAATTTGGTTTTGAAAGTGCGGCAGCATGTAGCACAGTACAGGTCCCCATCTGTGTTATAAGTGTAGTGGCAGGAGGGCTTGGGCTGAGTTTTACGGAGTTGACGTTTGGCGTCAAGGTCTTCAAGTCGGATGCGCTCAAAGTTATCAAGACCCCCATTGACAGCATTTCGCCAATCCAATCTGTGAGCAGCCAGCTCCTCCCACGACTCACATGGTATGCTCACTACAGACAAATGACGTTTCACGACGTCCCTATAACGCAGGTATTGACCTCCAGCTTTACGTTTACCTGAGGCTAGCTCAGAGTAAAAGATAGTTTTGGGCAGCCTGGTGGGCTCCATACGTACAAGGTGCCCACACCAACGCAGTTGACCCTTCATGAGAAGACACTCCATACCAGGCAAATTAGTACGACGTAGAACCTCTGAGTTTGGTACACGATCTTGCCATCTCAGACGAAGAATTGCCCGGAGACACTTCAAGTGAAAGGCGTCAAGACGTTTGATGTCCGTTTTGTACAGACACCAGGTTTCCGAGGCATAGAGCAAAAGAGGCAGAATAATTGCCCTATATACGGCAACTTTTGTGTGTAACCTGATGTCGTGCGATTTCCATACTCGTCGGTTTAGTCCGCCAAAGGCTGCAGCGGCTTTTGCGATCCTAGAAGAAATTTCGGACTCGAGACGGTTGTCGCTCCGCAATAGACTTCCAAGGTAACGAAACGTTCCTACTTCGTCTAACGCGTTACCCCTAAGATAAACAGCAGCCTCGTCCGCAGATTTCCCTCTAGCGAAGTAAATGACAAGATGACTAGTAATAGGGAAGAATGGAATGATGATGACTGCTTCAACGAAAAAATGAACTTTACAGAGGAACAAACCGAACTTTACCGTTGGACAACTGTTGTCCCCGTACATAATAGTTGATTAACTGCAAATATGTAAATCCTACTATTCTAGATCAACGGAACGTCCCAGTTTTGATTCCCTTGCAAGCATCATCAAAATGCTGTATTAACGCTCGTATCTTCTGTTTGCGTCGACTTAGAAGTTTTATTTCTCACTGCTTCGAGGGGTAGAAAACTTGAGTATTTGATGCACATACCCCTGAGAAAAGGTGATTGACAAACTGACAGACGGACAGACATACAAGAAAGTGATCCTTTTACCGATTCAGGTACCTAACCAGTAAGTAACGGGCTCACTAGGTGCCACGAACCTCACTGAGTCGTCAAGCGCGTCAATTGAAGCAAGTCACAATAAATCTACTTCCTGGTGTTATTGCTTCTCTGTATTGCTTAATATACTAAGTGAATTTATCTGTTTAAACCGATATTTATCCGCATATACGGGTATAAATTTTCACAGCGAGCGAATCGCTGGTCGCAAAGGCGTCTTGATGCGATTTCCGGCCCACTTTTAACGACGGTTCCTGCACGATATAAATCCGAGTTAGAACGCGGTTAGAGACGGACGCAACCGGATGCCCCATCCGTTCCAAGCTGCTCACTTTAAAGTATGCTTCAACAAAACACTGGTTTGATAACAGGGCCCTAATTGGTTATTCCTATTGTAGCGATATGACTTGACTTTCATGTGAAAAGTAATGGAATTTTGTTGAGTCTTCTCAAGTTCCTTGTTGTTATGATAGTCAGAAATCGCACAGTCTTAATGCGAAGGTTTGGCAGCGCAACGGTATGGCAATAACAGAATGGCGTAGGATTGTTAACAGCCGAGTTAGCGAGTGTGAGGATCACCGCAAAGCTGTCCTTGACGCTAAAGGCAACTCGAAGTCGAAGGCCCGTTTACCTACTGCTATCATATACAATTTTATTGTAAAAAAATTTGACGGTAAACTTACGTGCTTCAGTTATCTTTGGCCGCATGAGCCCCAACCCAATTAGGAGCGGAAGTGGTCGCCATGACCGAAATCAGTCGGAGAGAAAGTAACTTACATAACGATCCCCTTCGATAGAAAATAAAAAAAAATCACCCCCGACACAAGTAGCTTGTCATTATGAGACCCTCATTCAATGAATGAAATAGAAATTAGAAATTGCTACTAAAACTGAATATAAATTTAAATTCCTAGCTTCAATATTGGAGATAGGACCAGCAGTTTCCAAGACATTCGGCTTTATTTTGAACATCTCCACCAAACATATACATAGGTAGTTAAGAACCATCTCGACGGACATGTCTTTTGACTAATAAAACGCAGTCAAATTGGTCCATCCGTTTGGGAGCTACGATGCCATAGACAGACACACAGATGCACAAATATACACAGATACACATGTAAAACTTATAACACCCCTCTAATATTTAAATAATTACGGTCACACAATAAATATATATATAAACTTATATACGCATCATATTTCAAGACATTTACCTAGAAATAAAACCAAATTACTTTAAAATATGAACCAATATCTAGCGTACGTAGTCGCACAACGCCATTTCAATGGACGAGATGACGTTTTACGCTCCGGTTATTTCATATTGTTACCTAGACAATTCCGACAAGATATTAATATTTACCTATGCAACGGCCAAACAAAGACTGCATTCGTATTCACCCCACGAAAACAAGTAGATAAAAATGCAAACACGCGCAATTGTGTCTCGAACGAACCGAGGCGGCCATACTCGTCCTCGCAGAATTTTGGAAGCGAAAGTATTCCGAACACAAATGTGTTCTCGGTCATATGAATTTAGATCTGTATTAAAGGGAAGTAAAAACATAGGGGACAGGTAAATTGAACTATCAGGCCGAAGGTCAGAGCGGCGGCTGGCGGCGCCACGGGGTACGCAGTATTACCATTGTTTGACTTCCAAGGCGCTTTAATAAAACGCATAAAACCAGTACACAAATATACTGTGTACCCCCGAACTTAAGGAAATATAGATTATAGATTATCGCGGGCAGATTTTCTGCAACTCGACGTCTTACAATATGCCCGTTTTGCGTGAAGGGTTGATGGCACTACGCTTGCCCTACCAGAAAACTTGATGTTACAGACGACATCTAAGAGAAACCTCGGAGATTCGAGCTAACTAGACCTTAAGGGAAATCATCCAGTAGCATCCCTGAACAGAAGTTAAAGTACATTCATTAATAGTTATAAATAAATTACTCATCTTTTGTTTAAGTAATTTAAACCGAAAATAAAAATTGCTAACTAAAGAAACTATAAGTACCTACCTACAGAATTGACCACATATTTTTTTTTAACCAGGCTTTTTCCCGATACGAGAATAACAAATGGAATAAAATCACATTTTCACTTTTCAAAAATATCCCAATTTATGATTAAAAATCCATTTGAAAAGATTCTCATTCTAAAAGAGCGTAGGCGATAAGTAATTGGTCACAGCGCAGTAAATCATACCGTCGGACTATTACTAAGACGGATTTAGTATGGAAATTGTACCACTGTTCTTTTTGTAGGTTGCGACTGTAAATTTTTCCACAACCTGACGTATTTTAAGTGCTGATTCTTAAACGACGCTATTTTCGCCCTTTTTAGGGTTCCGTACCCAGAGGGTAAAAACGGGACCCTATTACTGAGACTTTGCTGTCCGTCCGTCCGTCCGTCCGTCCGTCTGTCACCAGGCTGTATCTCAAGAACGGTGATAGCTAGACAGTTGAAATTTTCACAGATGATGTATTTCTATTGCCGCTATAACAACAAATACTAAAAATAAAATAAAATAAATATTTAAGGGGGGCTCCCATACAACAAAATTGTTATAGATTATGGTACGGAACCCTTTTTGCGCGAGTCGGACTCGCACTTGCCCAATTTTTTAAATTTTAATCTGTCTGTATAGCCAAATAAAAATAATAGCTTTGGGTTCTTTGATAATAAAATAATGAAATTAGTTTAAATTAAACACTATTTGAAAAGTTGAAATATTGTCAATTTAACGTAGGTTTTAAAAATCACATGGTGATGATATACTAGGGTATCATAATTACCGGTATCGTAGACTGCACCAGGAAAGACTCCATAAACCCTGCATCACCGTGCAACGCTATACTCCGCGCGAATAAATCGGGCGTCCCATAAAATTCCGCTACTCCGGTAATTAGCACCTAGCACTATACCCGTAATAAGGAAAGAGGATCTACTCTATTATGAGCGGTCAGTCGTGCGTTCAAAGCTAATGAAGTAATAGAGGGGCCTCTGCGTTAATATGATAACTGTACACAAGTTACGCGTTTAAGTGCCTGCTCAAAATTATTGAGGACGGTCGAGGGACGAAATTGAGTTCAAATTTAACTTTGGTACGGCGAAATTTTAGTGTAACAAAACTATTTCTATTCGGATTTATGCGATGTAGTAAAAGCGAACAGTACGATTCTTCATTCAACGTACGTTATTTTTCTGTTATTCTTTAGGGAAAATTAAGAATCATTATTTCACTCGATTTATCGTAAAATGCACAGGTAAATACATACATAAACTTACAAAGATATTCTATTTAAAAATATCTATTAAATTGCCGTTATAAAGCAAATAGCTATATTATTATAAAACGTCTCTGACAATAGCAATTCGATATCCGTATTTATACATATATCTATAGTTTTTTTTTACTTTTCTAGCAAAAATAAGCTAAACGATAAAGCTTGCGTTATTTGTACTACTTACTTAGTCTTGCTCATTAGAATTTAAATAAAGGACCCTACCCAGACCAATAAGACATTATATGCATTATAATAAAAAAGTAGGTAGTAAAGAATGTTTTCAAAGGAGTATCGTGTCTGCGTTAGCTGTCGCTAGCGCCATCTATGAGCGCGGGCAAGTCGTCACGTCCGCGCCGAGCTCCTCTCATGCAAGTAATCATAATATCGTAAAACTTTTGCACTTCGCCAAAAACCTCTTGAATCTTCCTAACATGATGTCTTGGAGAACTCTCGGCGGGTAATCAGAACTTAATGATAAGTGCGCCGCCTCGGAGCGGTACCCAAATTTTAGGGGTCACGTAAAATATTAAAACGGCGGCATGAAGTGGCCAGAGATTCATTGCTTTTCCCCTGTTTTTATTATACGTAAATAAGACACCCCGACACGTTTGTGTGTTCATAACATAAAACCAAGTTGTAGTAAAGTTCGTCTTCATGGTCTCGTTGGAGCTCTCGTAAATGTTAGTAAAGCCCTAAGTGCGGGCGTTACTTACGGTTTTTTAGTGGTAAATAAGCTGCTTTATTTATTTAACACGATTTCGCTCGAAATTTCAGTGTATTGCTGGATAATAACGTCCGAGGAAGCCAGCCTGATATGAAACTTCGCACTGACAATAAAATTTTATATCAATCCGTTGATATTTTCCGTCAGAACCACAACAGTTTATTTATGATTTAAATGTAAAATTTTACAAAAATATGTCAAGTAAGTATTTCAAGTTCCTAATATTCAGATTCACTTTCACACTGTGATTCTTATTGTTATAATCTACTAGCTGCGCCGCGGGGCTTTACCCGCCCATCCCACGGGAACAATACATTTTGCGGTATAAAAAGTAGCCTAAGTGTTAATCCAGGGTGTCAGCTACCTTCATACCAAAATATATCAAAATTGGTCCAGCAATTTGAGCGTGAAGAAGAAACAAACAAACACAAACTTTCGCCTTTATAATACTAGTGTGATTATGAGTATTTATTCATGATTAGGTAGATCAATAATTAGAAAAACACTGTCTTGAGCTCTGAAATTCATAAAAAGTAGGTATTGTGTAGAATTTCCTCTGAATGGTTATTAGATTAAATGCCTGCGATGTCTAACAACGAGTAGAAAAGGGAAATCGCTTTATTAAAAAATACAAGATGTTCCTCGCGTTAACAAAAACGGCGCTTACCTCTTAATTTCTTGATTCCTGTTTCTTCTGCAATGCCTACTTTTCCTGGAAGGGAGCAGCAAATTAGTAGCTGATTTAATTAAAACGAAACTTTGACAAGACATCAGCGATTATTTATTTTTATAAACTTCTAGTTAATCGTGAGAAATAAAAGCATTTTAATTTAATGAGAGATATAACCAGGAAAACATTTTTCTTATGCAACGTTGAAGTAATTTAGTTCTTTTCTTGTTTACATTTTCTCCATTTCGTAGTTATTAGTCTAGGGACAAAAAGTTGTCATTTGTTTTTCGCTTGGCAAGCATTGTTTTAATCTCCTAGCCAAGTAGGGCGTTGCGTAGGTAGAATAGCGAACTGTCTCTTTCCTTCCAATAAGTACTGTGGAAGACGGGGTGCTTAATCGCGCGACAAACGAAATCGAAGGTTCTTAAAGTAGTTTAAAGATCAATGTTCATGGATTAAAGTAACACCGGTCTATGGGACTGAATAATAAACAAGATACGATGGGGAAAATTAGAGACGTCCAATTGTCTATAGGCGAAGTTAAAAGTTGCAGTTAACTTTTGAGCACATGATATTGAATGATGATTACACATATGTACCTACAACGCGTGGCCTCCATAGAAATAGATTCCCACCAGCTTGGCCAATGCAAGACTATTGAGCACCATTTTCTAGTGCTACTGTACAAAATGGAAGCGAAATCTACCCGGCATGCCCTGAGTTTTCGTTTGACGCACCGCGACTGCTACATTGTATTTTTATATAAATTTTATAATATACTTCTTAGAAATTCCTAGTCCAAGACAGACTTCCTAGTAGCAAAAGATAAATGTAACCTAAGTAGGTACTAAAGAATCGTATAGAAAAGGTTACTAGTTGTAATAAAAAATATTTTAATGTATAACAAGGCCAGTAGTTACTTCTAGAATAAACACATAGACAAACGCACTGCATCCACGCATAAGAAAGACAAAGTCTCAGTTTTTCAAGAGAGGCAAAACAATATTTTTTCAAGTGAAAAAGTTAAACCGGCATTATTATTCAAGTGGCGACATTTTAATTCGCCATGTCACCCGTTTAGCTCGCGTTAAGCCGGGTTGGATGAACGTATAAAAAGTCACATGTAATTGAACAAAGGTGTGAAAGATACTTCGCGAAAATAAGGCCAATATTTGCACAACGGAAGAATAAGGGCGGGAGCAAATATTCACCGGTGTTTGACAACTTTGTTGCATACATTGTTGAGAAAACACGTACGCAACTAGGTTTTTAATACGAAGTTGCCCGCTTGGCTAGGCTAGGGTATTTTGATGTTATATCTGATTTTACAGAGGCTACATACTTTATCTACCTGCATTCAGTAGCAGAAGAAAATCTTTCAAATTAGTGTATGTGTATGACCTATATATATATTTATATTTAATATTTTGTATGACATTTATTTGTTACCTCTCATATTATTTAAGTTCTTATCTCACTTATTTTCTGTTTAATTTTTTTTTCTCCGTTAACCAAAGGTTGTCTGGAAGAGATCGCTCTTTAGCGATAAGACCGCATATTGTTTACCATTATTTAATTTAAGATTTCTCATGTAATATTTTTCTTGATGGTGTGCAAGTGCAATAAAGTATTGTTTTATTGTATTGTATTAGTATACTCGTATTGTGTACAATAGGCTAGTTGACTCATGTCGAATTGTAATAAACTAATGTTTATTCCGTATAGTATTTAGCAAAGGAAACCTAAATATATATTTTTCAATTCATAAAAGTGAAAGATGGCTGAAAAAATTTAATTGGAAAATATGGTTTTTAATCTGTATTTTGAAATGCTTAAAACGCTGTCCGCCATTTTCGCTTATGATAGTGACGTCATTGGTCATGTAAACAAAACTGAAAGTCTACTTTGACGAATTCGAATAGTGCCGTCCCTCTCGATCTCCTGTCAAAGTATATTGGAGTGAGCGGAATGGCATTATACGACGGTCGAATTTCGAATATTTACAGGTAATACTACGACACGCCACAGATTAGCGAAAGGGAAAAATGGCGGACGGCGTTTTTGACTGTTTATGAAATTTCTAATTTTCAATTGATAAAATTTAGCTTTCTAGCTTTCAGAAAAATACAAGACATTTTTTTAGAGCTAGTAAGATCATTATTAACCATTTCCAATATATTTCGAAACTGGGTCAACTAGCCTATAGTTGTCAGCATAAGTAAAAGAAAAAAAAAAAGAATAAAAAAGTTGCCAGTATTAAGTACAACTACAACATATTGACAACAAATTCGTGACCAGATATTTTGTATTGACAAATAAAACATAAATTTTTCTATTCCATTATTATTTAAGTATAAAACGATATTGTCGACATTCTGCCACTAATTCCAAATAAAGTTTGTTTTTTATCATCATCATCATCATCATATCAGCCTATAGACGTCCACTGCTGGACAAAGGCCTCCCCCAAAGTTCTCCACAACGATCGATCTTGCGCCGCCCTCATCCAATTTCTACCCGCGATCTTAACCAGGTCGTCGGTCCACCTTGTTGGAGGCCTTCCAACGCTGCGTCTTCCGGTCCGCGGTCGCCACTCAAGAACCTTTCTGCCCCAACGGCCATCGATTCTACGAGCAATGTGCCCCGCCCACTGCCACTTAAGTTTGGCGACTGTCTGAGCTATATCTACAACCTTGGTTCTCTTGCGTATCTCATCATTTCGAATTCGATCCCGCAAGGAAATTCCGAGCATAGCTCGCTCCATTGCCCTTTGAGTAACTGTGAGCCTTCTTATGAGGCCCATATTGTTTTTTATAATTCAATTATATTTTGATTTACATTAATGAAATAAATTTACTCATTAAGTCATTATATCTCGTATCCAATTCTATTATTCTTAAAGTTAGCTAGCTATAATATACCTACCTATAGACAAACATGACGTCAAAGTAAATAGTGTAGGTAAATAATAACATGAAATAAATTATTTTTTGCTTTATTCGCGGCATCTTTTTCATGGCAATAAATGAGGGGTTCACACAGACTTCAAAAAGTGATCAAATGTAATCTGTACATGAACGGGTTATTTTTGGCTTTCTGTATTTTTTTTAAGTCGGTTCTTTATTTGTAATTTTTTTTATTACTTTAAGATAAGTAATATTTAACTTACCCTATGCAGCTTCCTGGCGATTTCAATATTACTCGTTCTTTACACTTTTTTCCGCAGTGCAAGTTATATATTAATTAAATCATAAAAATAATAATACGTAAGGAGGGAAAAATAACGTAGAATTGTACTTATTGAGGCTACGAGATTATTATTTACATATAAATGCACCAAAAAAATATCACATTTCGACACATTTTACACTATTTTATATACAAATACGAATGTTAGAACGACAGCACAAATTCACATGGTCACTATTATCCTCAGGGTTTTAAAATAATCATTTCAATTATTACACTTAACGTAACCGTCGAGTCGAATACTTTGTAGGAAACTGAACGGTTATGAAATAGCAAACTATCGAATTAACTATCTACCCTCATTATTTTGATAATCCATCTGTAACTGTTTATGGTCACCGTGTTTATGCTTAACTTGGTTGTTTTATGTTTATGAACGGTGTTTTTATTTTTTATTTAAATTTCGTAGTACAAGATAAAATTGACAATTTGTCTACTTCAGAAGGCAGTCGATTTTTTACTGCGAAATATTCAATTCAACAAGAAAGTGTTTAAGACGAACTACCTATTGTCTAAATGGTAAAAAATAATAAAATTTCCAACATTTTTACACCAAATTTTTTCTCTTAATAATTTATCGATACTATTTTATGGAGACTCAATTCGGAGTGATGTTTACGGTGTGGTGGTCATCTATACGTATTTTCTAACTTTGCATATTCACTATTCAGTCCTATCGGTAATTTTATAATCTCTCGTTCTTTAGTTTACTATTGCCTAAATGTGTAAAATTACATTTTATAGTCTATTTTTAATTCAATCAATAGGTATATTTTGATCGTAAAGAACAATGATTTCAATAAAAATATATTTTCTTTCGAACCACATCGAAAGGAAGAAACAAAACCTGAATAACAAAACTAAACAAAATAATGCAAGTATGTATTTACAATACAATACAATACAAAATGGTTTATTGCACACCAAAAGAAGTTTACAAATTAAACACAGATACAATCGTTTTAATAACGGTAGACAACAGGCGGTATTTATTGTGTATTTAAGTAATTACTTTCTTAATTAAAGCAGTCACTTCTGCTAACGTAAACCAAAAGTTTATAATGAAGCGAAAAATTTAAAAATTTAATGGTTCAGGCAGGGTTCGAACCTGTGTCTCCGACGGCATTCCGGGCCAACACGGGCGTCCTACCTATTGGACCACCGAACCAGATGCGAGAGCCATTAAATTTTTCAACCAGTTGCTTCTGCATCCCTTAGGGTGGCACCGTAGCGCCATCTACCGTGAAGATTCAGACTTTATTATCGGCACCATCGTCTCAAATTATGTTGAGAATCGATAGTAACGATGTGCTGCACCCAAATTAATTATTTTTATTAAAGCAGTAACTTCTTCTAACGTAAACCAAAAGTTTACAAAGAAGCGAAAAATTGAATTACTTTCTTATTTCTTCCTAATTAATAATAAAAATGTTATCTGCCCGATATTTTTATGAATTTTGTTAAGTAGATTCCCATCTGATATTAAGAGCGATATTCTATACGACCTCTTTACCATAAACTTGATGAGCAGATAAGTACTTACTCATTCAGCGGCTGACGTGCAATGCGATAGAATTTCATAAAATGCAAAGTGGAACATTAAAAGAAACTCACAGAGCCACCATAAATAGCTGACAATTGCGACTCACGTACTCAATTACCGTAGAACGTGATAGGAAAAGTATAGCAGATATTTTAATAAAACTGGCTTAATTCGTTGAAACTAGAAAATTAATTAAAAAATCACTACCTGCGACGTGCCCGTGCGATTGCGGCATTTTTAAAGGTTGGAGAACAAAGGAGTTCGTGAGAGCGGTAATTTTATCGGATTTGCTAATTCAGGCTTAATAAGTCTACATTTTAGGTATTTTCAGTTAAGTACAAATCATTGAACGATACATACACGCTCAACTTTGTCCTTGAGTGAGTACTTACCTGAGCCTCTAGTCTAAATTAACTTTTAACAAAAATCTCGAACGTATTTATAGCAGTATTATTTATACGGGAAACTTAAATGCCATCACCGTGTTTGTTTCGTTACACTTTAGGCTCTGTTAAGTGTTGATTGTAGTAACTATTAATTAGATAATTAGCTAACGAGATAGTAGAATTTATAGTAAGGCTTAATAGACATTTTAAATACGCATAAATATCTAAACAGGCTATAAAGTTGGGTCGCCCGACGAGCATTATTTTTATGACCGAGCGCTAACGAGGCATTGGCAATACTTAATATTTCATTGTAGAAGGTTTAAGTTAAAATATTTTTTCCGGACTTCTTAGGACAACTGAAATATAAGCTACATCGACTGCAAACCAGAATGCTCATAATATGTAACTGTCTAATCTATTACGAATTTTGTCATTCTGACTTGACTTTTAAAGTAATTGCACCCATAAGTTCTAACTTCACAGACTTACTTTGTTTGGATAATTAACGTTTATGCGCAAGGGCTGAGGTAAGGGAGATAAACTATAAAGTACCATTATCCACGTATTACTCAGTAAATGAAGTCTCAAACGCAAACATTTCTTGAGAGTTTGTGTACGTCCCAAGTCTTATGTGCGGAGGGTACGTGGCGACATATAGCGAATTAAACAGATTGACATTGACGTACAATTATTTGAGCAATTTATCAGCCATATTATCATATAGTTCAAGTCACAATTTAAAAATTTGTATTGGAGAAACACGTTGCAGATTTATGTATAAGTATCGGTGTAAGAGGTCCGTCGAGGCAAGTGGGCTTACATGGCAAGCGCACCTATCATATCGAAAGATCAAAAAGTACGGATGTTATACTACCAACGTCATCTTATAAGCACGCTATAAAACTATAATCAGTTGGCAAAAGGAAATATAAACCATGAATACAAAGATCAAAGCTTAAAGAAAAACTGAAAAAGGAGCTACCTGGTGGAAGGAGCGAGGGTAGCGAAGTGGCTAACGCGCTGGACCGGTAATCCAGAGGTACCGGGTTCGATTCCCGGTCCCTTCCACCAGGTAGCTCCTTTTTCAGTTTTTTCTTTAAGCTTTGATCTTTGTATTCATGGTTTAAATAAAAATTGTGGTGTACCCACATTAAAAAAAAATGAGACATTACATGTTTCATAAAATTATAAAAAGGAAATATGTATTTTAAATTGTATCTCACACCTAATATCTAATTTCGCCAATTTATCATGGATGCGGTCCTTAAAAGTAAGATGGCGTTTGTATTGTAATATCTCTACTTTTTGATATTTCGATATGGTAGGTATGTGATCTTATCCCGTAGGCCCACTTGTCCCGACTGACCTGAGTTGATTTATTTCCTTTAGAGTTAAACCTATAAAATAAACAGTTGTTTATACTAAATACTACAATTATTTGGTATTGATAGAATAGGTCGATTAAAATAACCTGTGAGATTCTTGGGTTTGCGTCCCTAAACAAATATATGCCAACCAAAGACTAAGCTTACAAAAACCAAAAAGTCAAATAATTTCTTAGAAGTTGGGAACATTCAACAAAAAGCTCTAAAAACCATGTGCACTTCGAAAACAAATAATATATTTTGGCAGTTATTGCATTATCGAGTAACGAATGGTTCTTTACCCTTCCTTCTTCTTTTGAAGTAAATATTAAATCGTATGAAAAAAAAACTTAACTTTCAACACTGTGGAAATTTGCGGAATGTTGTCCAGTTTCCTCTTTGTTCTCATCAATGACATTCTCCGACTTTCAACGTCATTTACCAAACATATTTCGTTGCCAGTAAAATAAATAAGTACCACTAAAAATCCGCAATATGGAGTGGGCTAAAAACCAACTTGTTAGGATATATTAAATATCTCGTAATCCTAATCCGCTGTAAGTCGAGCCGGCGCTTTCGGTCCCTATACTTTTTATGTACTTACACAAAATCTAATAAAATAAAAGCCACTTAAGAAAACCTATCTAAAAGTCACATAATTCTTGAAAGCAAAGCAATTTATAGTGAAAATGCAATGAAAGCCTTCCAATGTAACGCAATAAAACCGTTCATAGTCCAAAAACAATTCAAACTGAGTTATACCTCCATCCTGGCAATAAGTTCGGGCGTTACATGGCGTATAATGGTATGACACGACAAACAGCTTTAAGTGTGTAAAATATGGACCGTGACGTAAGCCAAGCGCAGGCAGACTAGACTTTATAGTGGAGCCTAGGATACGCCGGATGCACGGGAACTCCCCTCCTTACACTCCGTTTTGGAACACACTTTTTTAAAGAATTTTCTAGTAAAAAATGTTACTACTTTAACCCAGATGCCTGATCATTTTCCAGTTTAAATTACCATGTTAAAATCCTTCTCAGATCTGTTCTCTCGGAATTTCTAATTATATTGACCTGTCTGAACTAATATAGGTATGTATGAATTTTAGATGAGTGCATTATTGTTGATAATAGCCATAACATAATACAGTTGGGTTCAATTGCTACAATTCACTTTGAACGCTACGTTCCAAGTCACAAAGACGGGTATACTCTTCTTATATAGAAAAACACTTCACCGAATACTTCATTTCATAAGAAAAAAAAATCTCTAGTCATAAATTTTTCAGAAATCTTGAAAATGTCAACGTATAGGTTAGGTTTGGTTAGGTTAATATTAGCAAAAAAACCTAGAACAATACAATTCGATTAGACACGTATTTTCTTTGGAGATACGGAACCCGAAAAACTAGTAACTTTCTTAGATGCCACGATAAGAAACGGCAAGCTTGCTCCATGTGATGGAACCCTCCAGCAATCAGCTGGTTCTGGGAAATCGATGTCGGCCCCGAGTTACGTTGATGTCCGATGACGTCACGGATCTTAGTTAAACCATGTAATTGTAAAAATATGGATAGTCCTCTAAAGATGGAACACCATAATAGCAGTTCCACAACTTTATAAAATTAATTATTTGTGTGAATAGTTTATTTTGAATAAAATTTTATAAATACACGTTAATAGAGGACACGAACAGAAAAAAAAAATTAAATGTCTTCACATGTCTAAAAATAGCATCAATAGCATGTTCTCTAAGAACGTTAAAATTTCAACTAATTATGCACCCTCTTAAAGTAACTCTGTTTGGCCCTATGATTCGCTGTAATAGTACAGTAAATACCATATACTGTGTATGTGTATTTGTTATTTATCTTCGCCATTTGTAGGTACTAAATTTTGTTTTGTGCAATAAAGTTTATATAAATAAATAATAATACCCTCGATCATCTTTCACATACAGTAAATTAAATCAAAATCGGTTCAACAAACTGGCTCTTTTTGCGTCAATTTAAGGTAACTTTATAATCTTTTGCTTTTATTTAATCATGAAGTTGGAAATAAATTACAGCCTGCATGCATTTATTTCAAAGTAATGGTAAGTAATGAGTGTGATTAAGTGTAATAAAATTTCCCGCCATAAAATATGTGCATGTAAAATATATTGAAAATGTGCTTATCAACTTGGAAATATATGTTTACATCCAAGTTGGGTATTTAGTGGAAGTATCCACATATTTGCATGTTGATTTTTCAGTTTCAGTTGAATTACGAGTATATTTTAAAATACTCACAGAACGACTTTAAAGCCTTAATTCTCCTCTGTAAGTCTTCAAGACAAAATTATTGACATCGCTATTTAGTGATAAGATTGCTTGATGTTAACTCTAATCTAGTCATTTCTTGCATTGCAGCAGAGATACTCGTACCTTCTGTTTCTTTTGTGAGTACTTGTATTCTATATTTCGCTTATTACGGATTTCGGTTTTATAAAGTTCTTAACTGGCCCATGCCATATACTTGGAACAAGATCCAAGTCAATAGTTCCGAAGTAGTAATTTCTTCCAAAATGCCAGTCCTCTGTTTACTCTTGTGAAAGAAGGGATGTCAGTGGTCCTGACGGCCGGACTCATCAGCGCTGCCGTGACATGACCTGAGGTAGGGTAGAGCGGGGCAAAAAGGGCCATTTTACATATATTTGGTGGTAACTGCTAACTTATATTGTTTACAAAAATTATTTCAATAGCAATGGATAGCTTAGTTCTTCGTCTATTAGTGACAATATTTAAAAATAACCAATTTTCAAATCCTAGCCAGATATTAGCAATATAGAAAGTTGGGTCGATTGGACCTTTTTGCCCCAACTGTGGGGCATAAAGGACCACTAAATCTATATGGCATTGTGTAGTTATTTAAAACAGCTACATAAAAGAAAGGCATGTTAAATCAACTCAATTATATTTTTACATATTTTCTACCAAACATAACTATGGCACAATTTTTAGATTGTGACATTAAGTCTTTTGTGATTCACTTTTTGGTCTCAGACATATAACCTATGGTATAGAATACCCTTTTAAAATTAACTTCTTTTAAAACATAAAATCATAACGAAACAAAACAAAAATAGTCACTCAACTTGAGTTATTTCTAATATCTTGGTTTATTTAAAATTTATGGACCTTTATGCCCCGTAGTGACTTAGTTTCATTTCAAGGTCATAACGCAGAAAACAATTTTTTGTATTAGATTTACACCATCTTAACAGGAAACCATATATAAAATGACCATGTATAAAACAAGCTCACACTTCTAGCGGTTTAAATAAAAGCAGTAGACAAAAAGAAAATGAAGTGCAATATTTTAATTACGTGAATTTTTTTCGACGTAGACATGTATAGACCGGTCGGCGTTCGCCAGCGCACTGCGCGAGGCGGCACGCGTACTCCCCCCGCAAACCCCTCACAGTCGAGTCACTTCGATGTCAAACGAACTTTTAATTTCGGAGTTAGGTATGGTGGACCTTTTTACCCGCGGACCTTTAAGCCCCGCTCTACCCTACTCTGTAATTTGTTCATCAAAATGCCAATCCTCGGTCTACTCTTGTGCAGAAGTGTGGTCACGCTACGCCGCCTTTTTTGCAAGAAGGAAAGTCAATGGTCCCGAAGGCCAGACTCAACTTTGCTGCCGCGGCATGACTCGATATCACACTGTAATTTGTCCAACAAATACCAGTCCTCGGCCTACCCTCGAGCAGAAGTGTGATCGCGCTGGGCCGCCTATTTTATAAGAAGGAAAGTTTATGGTCCCGAATGCCAGACGCGTTGGTTGTGGCATGTCCCGAGATTAAGTTCTTATTTATCCATCAAACGTCAGTCCTCGGCTTACTCTTGAGTAGAAGCGTGGTCGCCCTACGCCGCCTTATTTGCAAGAAGGGAAGTCAATGGTCCCGAAGGCCAGACTCGACGGCGCTGCCGCGGCATGACCCGAGATTACACTGTAATTTGTTGGACTTGCCTACTCATTGTTCTCGATTATATAATGCGATACCATTTTTCTTTGGGTTAACAATTTTGGTCAATTATTTCATGATTTAGCTTGTGGCGAAGTGGAAACTCTGTTGGAATTATTTATTTAAGGCGGCTTTTGTTACTTTTCATTGTTTACACAATCGCTGTAAGCACTCATAATGTAGACACAAGCAAACCATACGTGAGTGCCAACCGACACACATCAACTGTTACAGAAATATAGATAATTCCAACAAAATATGGAACTGATTATATAATAAATTGCACAAAAAAACTGTAAATAATAATTTTTACGACTGCTGGTATATAGCTGGTATTAAGGTAGTATAATTAAGAAAAATATTATGTTTAGTTAAATTAGCTTAGGATATGCAATTTATATTATGTATCTAGGAAATAATTATCACCTAAACACGATTCAGCATGAAATTGTGACGTGCGGAACTTTAGTTTACGCCATTTTACCTAAGTGTACAGTCGCCATCAGACATATCGTAGCATTTAAAGGTATCCATAAATATCTGAACACGACTCTTATTGACTGGGCGTTACAGTACCTACATGTTCACATATTTATGAACGCCTTATATGCTGCGATATATCTGATGGCGACTGTACCTCCGATGCAATTCAACGCACGAATTCGATTTATGGACACTTTGCTCGTACAGTGGCGTACATCTAAACATTATGTGCACATATCTACACATAATGTGCGTGTAAAAAGATAAGAGTATCATAAAAACTCCACTGAAAATAATTTGAGCGATGTTACTCGCTTTTCACGAGACATTCGGTGGTAGGGACCGCATAAAAGTTGAACATCAGACAGCCTAATGGATTACAAGAATTGCTTCCAAAATCGTAAAACCGCCCGAAACATTTCTAGAGCCTAGGAAGCTCTACGATCTGTATTATTGTCCGTGGCGTGTGATATATGAGAGGCACACGGTCGCTGGGGAATTACTCTATGTTCATATTGACTTGTAGAGCTTAAGTAGAATTATGTTGCTAATAATTCGTTCTTAATACCAGAATGTGGTTTGGAGAAAAGAAGTATCTTGTTTAGAAGTATTTTCGTGTCTTTTCGTGAATACTTTTCAAAGTGAACCTTTTAACTATTTTTTTTAGATTGTAAATGAGCTAATTTTATTGATAAATCAATAAATGGGTCGCTATTGGTTGGTTTTCTATGTATTTTCGCCTGACTAGATTAGTTAAGTCGATTTCTATGTACATTTATTTGTATACTATGAACCTGAACTTCGTACGTGCAAAACTTTTTTTACCGGGTAAAAAGTATCCTATAACCATTTTGGGATGTCCAGCTATCCCTGTTCCAAAATTGGTTTAAATTTATTCAGCCGTTTCGAGGCGATGAGAAGATAAATAAATAATGTCCAACAGATGGCGCCAGACTAAGTATGGCGCCGCGCTACCATACAAACCAAACAAACCAAAAGACGATCTCCTGCATCTTGAAATCATGACCACTCTCTATAGAAAACTGATTTTCAATACAAGTTAAGAATTTTATAATTTAGATCTAGAATTTTATAGGATAGAGATTTAATGGGTCTAACGCGCGCTGTTTCATGAACTTTTCTGTAACTCGTGACTATGGCATGTTAACACGTGGACCAAGGAACCCGGAATGAAATAAAGTAATACTAAATAAACAAAGAGTCACAGTCTATTACAATTTTAATCTAAAAAATATGGTATCTATTCGGAAGATCTAATACTGCCCAAGTCGTTTAATTTTCATCAAGGTAATCGAGAAAAATTTGTAGCTATTCCAAAGACAAATCGATTAGCCGTTGAATCATTCCATCTAGGCCGAGACAGATTTGGCTCCATCGGCTTTATTGTGATAGTAGGAGCATTTCTCGTTTACAGTTCCAAATTACGGCGATATATTCACAGCAGCTACGTTAAACCGCATTTTCTTCGTTTTTCTCCATTATTTCTTATAGGAACGATATATTTAAATTAAAAGCCTTTGATGATTTATTTTTCTTAGCTAAAAAGTATTTTTTTACAACTTTACACATCAATCGAGTACAACAGTAAGCTCTAAAAAGCTTGCGTTATTTATAGGCACTTGACGACAATATAGGTACTTATATAGAGATAAATATATAGAAAACATTCATGACCCAGGAACAAATATTTGAGTTCATTACACAAAATATTTCCCTTACCGGGATTCGAATCTAGGACCGTCGGCACGATAGGCAGCTGAACTACCACAACCGCGCTGACAAATTCCGCGTCATACGAAAAGTATGTTTAATTTTTGCTATTCCTGCAAAACGAGGTTTTTATGTTGTAAAAGTAATGTTTTCATCTCGAAAAATATCAAAAGATAGTGAAGAAAGAGGCCGAAATGCGGCATTGCATATTCGCTGCTAACATACCGCCTTAAGCTTATTTGTCTCGTAGCGCCACTCTGGTCCCTATCAATCGAGATTTAGGAGACAGCTCTGGGCAGCTAAACCGTTTACTTTTTTGATCTAGGTCATTCCCTGGCAAATGCGTCAGAGTCGATTTATTTCCACTTTTACTGCAATGGCACAGCTCCAATTTTACAATCTACCTCCATACTCCAAAGAAACATATTTTTGAAAAAGCACTTCCTATGCTGTTTCTAGTAAGTGTGCTCTTAGCGTTTATCAGTTTGCTTTGTTTGTGTCGTGATTTACTCATAAAAAGTGTCGTGACTTATGTATAGTCTGGGTGCTGAAAGTGCCTCAAGTTTTACTTTTACTAGGTACTACTTTAAATTCATATTGACATTATATGTGGTGGCCCTTTATACCGATATTTTTTGTTGATTCTTTCATTTCGGCGACTTCTTTTCCTCTGTAGTCATATATTTTTCCTACATCTAAATAATTTGTATTTTAATTTTGACACGATGAAAGGTGTTTTGTTCCGGCGTTTCCGCGGTCAGCAACCCAACAGCTCAGCTGTTTGTAGTATTTTTAAGATTAGGTAGATTAATTAGTAGTTAGTGAGTTACGCAGTGTAACAGAAAAAACAAAGAAGAGTGTATGTAGGTACATATTATTCGTCAACAAACTGTTATCCAGTTTGGCGAAAATTTTATTGTGAAAACGCTGTGTATAAATTTTTATTAATAATAAATGAAAAAGAAAATCAGAATGGACTTGCGTAACATATTGCAGTAAAAATGTGACCTAATTATAATTCTTTACTTCTGTTTGTATTTAATATGTTTGTTAGTTTTTAAGATATCTCGTATGTCTATGGGCCACAGATGATTTAGAATAAATAGAGCTTAATTTGAATTTAATTTCCTGTTAGGAAGGTCTACCTAAATGATTTCATATATTAAGTTACACCGTTTCGGTTCGTCTGTCTGTCTTGTCTATAGTAAAAGTCTAAGTAATAGAAATCTGTAGTCGGTATCCTTACCGGTGCGATATTGACCGACTGTTATTGCGTCAGAAAGGGAAGAAAAGCGCAGTTTGACGGCTATCTTAACTTAATTCTCAGCTATCGATGAAAACAGATGATAACTCCCCGAGCGAAAAGTTTCCCATTGATTGGCAGGAAACTGAATACTTGCTAAAGTTCTAAGTTACTTCAGGTAAGAAATCCGCAGATTACATACCACTATTCTGAAGTATGATGCCTCACTGTTTGTACGCATACGCATAGGAGAGTATATTTTTATTCAAAATATAGAAAAGGCAGGCATCCGTATTTACAGTTCTTGGCACGTTTATACAGAAATAAGAAAATGTTCACGCAGTGTGTGCCTTAGCGGCCGATTTATGAGCGGGACACAAAATAGGATTTAGATAAAATAAGGCATAACTGATGGGCCTTACAATAAGACTACGTTCCGGGTCAACTCGTAATTTACATGGCATACTTGAAATACGGCCAGCTTCACGAGGGCTACAGCAATTATGGCTGAGGAGGCTATTGTTAGCGAAGATTAAAGGCTAATTGAGCCGTCGTAAAATATTTACCAGCCAATACTCGGCTACGTTACAATGTTTATGCTCTGTAATATTTCGAACATCAATTTTGCCCATACGAAATAATCCTACAATTCATGTGCCGATGTTATCCAACGACCAGGTTTCATTGAACCTTCGTAAATACTATTACAAATTCGTCTTTTTAAATCCAAATCATAGACTATTGTGCTCTAGTTGTACTGGCTTCCTTACTTCTGTGAATTCCTTTGTGGTATCAGAACAATGAAAGTTAATGACAGAGAAAATTATAGACAGCGGGTATGTGCCAAAAAAGAAAAGCTCTTTCATACAATGAGGGGGATTACCCGACATTACTTGTACTGGAATAAATACATAAATGATATTTCCTGGACTGATGCCACATTCAATATTTTGTTCCGTCATCATTTCTTGGGTTTCCATGTTACCTAAGGTTGGAGCTTATGTACGGTTGACTGTTCCGTATTAAATTGTTATTTATATCTGCTATGCCATCGGTATAGAATAGAAAAGCAACATTTCAACAAGCTCCCGGATTGAATTGACTCATAATAAATACTTGGACAACACTTTAAAGTGTGGTTTAAATAGTATACATAGTGGCGCCGACGAAATTGTAAAATTAACAGACCCCGTAATGTTTTGTAAATATAAAGAGTCCTTAAAAATATCAGTTTATGTTAAATCAGATCTACAGAACGATACGAATCCAATGCCATAAAAACAACAAAAGCAGTTTTATGCGATCACTAAGAAAGTGGCATGCGAACTATCCAAGCAGAAAAAAGTGAGTTATGATTGTTTTGCTTCGCTGTAGTCATTTCAAAAGTATCCTGGCTATAGTATACAAGGGATTAGCGAAAATTGAGATAAATAGAGCAAAATGGTACAGCCGTTTGGGTGCGATGAGAGGTCAAAGATTTAATTTTTACAATTTTATAATGTTATTATAATACTTACTCATTTTAGTGCGTCTATTTCATCGATAACACCATTATACCTTTTTTTATAAATAATGACACAAAGGTAAATTAAGAAAGAAAAATTGAATGCGACCTACTACAATCGAAGCGGGGTTTGAACCCGCGACCTCTGCGTTTCCGGCGCATTGCTCTTCCAACTGAGCTATCCGATCGCTACGTCAATCACATCAAATCTTTCATCCCTTACCTTAAAACGCACATCCTAGGGTATGGCTAATGCGCATAAGCATTTCAAAAACATATATGACGCAGAGGGCGCTCCAGTAGCGTAAAGGATTACGGTAAGGGATGAAAGATTTGATGTGATTGACGTAGCGATCGGATAGCTCAGTTGGAAGAGCAATGCGCCGGAAACGCAGAGGTCACGGGTTCAAACCCCGCTTCGATTGTAGTAGGTCGCATTCAATTTTTCTTTCTTAATTTACCTTTGTGTCATTATTTATAAAAATTAAAAAAATGTGGTATTACCACATAAAAATATGAATCGATAAAAAGATTCTATACAAAGAACCATTATACCTATTAAGTGAAAACGATCGCTAGAATAACTAGATCTTTATTAAGGAGGTCGCCCTGGTCGGAGCGAGCTCATCGAGCGAAACTAATGACATTTTATTTCTCTGGAGGAATGCATTAATTTCATTTGTTAGCACATCGATACCGGAATACGGCCATTCTTCTCCTTTCGAGAAAGTAGATTCTCTATAGAAAACCTATTAGTATCTCAATTACTTTGCGGGAGCAGTTTAATGATTTTAGCACAGGGTACCGGCTGTATATTGAGATTATAATTGGAGAATTATTGGCTGAAGTGCCGACGCAAAAAACATACCTACTCATTTTATTAGGCTTTGTATAAACGTATTACATTTTGATATCGTACTTCGGGATAGAAGATTTGAAAAAGGAAGAATCAGACTCTTAGATCCATCTATGATAATTTTTCTTAAGCTGAATAAATAAATTTTCAGCAATATAACTGTAATAATATTCTAATTCTATACATAAAATCATCCCCCGAATTACCCCTTTGGAAGTATATTTGAAAAATAAATTAATCTTTATGCATCCCTAGGGTTTAAAAATTCTAAGTATATGCCTACATTCCATTGCAATCGGTTCAGTACCTCAGTAGTTTATCCGTGAAAATCTAGAAGCCAGGCACTGACATAAATTTCCATTTATAATATTAATACACGTTAAGTGTCCTTCAAACTGTTTGTCCAAAATTCCATTACGTATCAAAGTAGTGGAAAAAGTGAATCGCATTTTATTAATAATCCATGCATTAGTTTACATAGATTTTTTAATATAAAAGAAAAATGAAGACGTAGTAGTATCGTCCTGTACCGCGTCCTATACCGTATTCGTATGCCCTGATCTATTAGAGAAACAAAAGATGTAGGTCAGACATCCGAGGTAAAGTTATTCCATGGGTTATTTATACCATAAAGTACAATCAGACACGAAAGTAGTAGTAAAATCTTATGGCACAGGGTTCGTCTAAGAAAGCGCTGAATTATAGAAAAGCGGCGCGACGCGGCGCGCTCGCGCACTGTGAATAAGTAATTTCTTACAGTCTGTCCAACTTTTACTAACAAATTAACGGTTTAATGTTGTTATTTTAATAAAACTTCCGTGTTAACTACGAGAGTTCCATTTTACGACTCTACTGCTCCATTGCTGCTGTGGAATTGTTTATACTTTCAAAATGTCAGTCGATAGTTTTTCATATGAATATTGGAATGCATGCTGCGGAACTAATGTTTTTAACCCCGTTGAAAAACAGAAGGTAAAGTCATAAGTTTAAATCGTATTCACGTCTGTTTCTACCTGTATAGAATTGTAGCTCTTCAAGTTATGGACCGCTTGGATGCGGTTCTTATTCGATTGACATTGACATATGGACATTATAAATATAAAATAAATAAACATTGGCCATATCACTACGATCTTATATTCTATCGAAATTTGAATTGAATCTACATTAAGTTGAACTGACAAGTTGACGTTAAAAAGTAAAGCACATCGCTTAAGACTTTGAGATGAGGTCTCCAAGTCTTAAGTTTTTTACAAAAAAAAGAACCGACTTCAGTAAAACTAAAAAGCCAACAATAACCCGTTCAAGTACAGATTACATTTGACTCACCCTTCGAAGTCGGTGCCAAACCTCGCGTAAACTATAATATATAAATATAAGAACTGAGTGGTTTGGGATCGACTTCGAAGGGTGAGTCAAATGTAATCTGTACTTGAACGGGTTATTGTTGGCTTTTTAGTTTTACTGAAGTCGGTTCTTTTTTTGTTAAACATTTTTTTTTTTTGCTTTTTAGTGATTCATATAAAAGTTCTAGTGGCCATCTGTGGTGTTCATCATTAGTTTCCTTACACCAAACCCTATTTACTGAATGTAAATTCTTGACTTTATCAATAAATTACCGAAAGCGCCGTACATGTCCCTATAACGTTTGAAGAGTTCCCTCGATTTCTCCAAGATTCCATCATCAGATCCCGACTTAGTGCCAACGGGACCAACTCGGAGTTATACCCTTTCCATTAAAAAAAATAATTGAAAATCGGTTCACGGTTCTCGGAGATATCGAGTACATACATACAAAAAAAAAAAAAAAATTAGTTCGAATTGAGACCCTCCTCCTTTTTTGAAGTCGGTTAAAAAAGATTCCATCGTAATATCTGAATGAAGCTATCCGGCATAAAAAGTTTAGAAAACGGAAATCTGTTAAATGAAATAATTTTCCTAAACATCTTTGAACGACGTACATTTTTGGAGAAAATGAAACATGACTGAATATTATAATATTTTCACATATTACGGCAAAGAAGCATCAAAGACTTCCCTCAGACGATGTCTGCTCCTTTAGACCTTTTAAATTTTTTTAAAGTTCTTCGACCTCGTATTCTAAACGAGACCTACTCGTATTTAATTAATCTTACTAGTAACTAAGTATAAATTTTCAAAATTCTAAGTACCTAATTAGTTTCTTATAAATATAACAGTGGTGACAGAAAAATAAGCCCAAATTATGCATCATATATAGATTTTATTACATATTTTATTATAAATCAATTGTACTTTCAGACAAAACACGCGTTTGAGGTTAGAACATTATTTACTAAATAATAAAATAGCCCATAACAGTATGGCATTAAACATTCGCAATGAAAGCATATTTGCATCGGAAAATATAAGAAGTTACTTTACGTATCAGGCAGAGGCTGCTCGCCCTCTTCACTTAAAACTGCTTATTCTAATTTATGGCCCCGAGTATTGCAGTGCTTATTACTTCCGTTGCAGTTTGGGGCCGGAAGTAAATTTTATGGCGTTGTAAACCATGAGCGTCTTAGCATAATTGCTATGTAACATTAAATTAGTTTAGCCATCAATTATGTCTTTATGCTAATATAGCTGCGGGCCCCAGTGTCGGGTTATATTACAATTTTGTGGCAATAATACCAGCATGTGCACACGTGATGATAGGGTTTGGAGCGGAAGAAACTATTAGAGTGAAAGGCATCTTTGCCGCGCCTTTGTTATGCTTAATGAATCTTTAGTAATTTACCGAGCGAGCGAAGCGTGTTCGTTTTAGCTTGGACAGAAATGCTTACATGTAGTAGCATCAAGTTTAGTTTGAAATTACGTGAATACATTGTAGGGATGCTAAAATTTGTTTTACTCTGGAACTGAGTTGCGTAGCTTGATGTTTATTTATATTTGAACTGCAGACTTTCAGGTGCAAAGTCCAATGACAGATAGTGTGTTGAATTTCGATAAAGTTTCTCCAAAAAGTTAATTCCTTAATTGAAATACTGTGTTACTTCAGTAATTAGCAAATAGCAAATGCTACGTGTTTGCATCTCAGAGTCCGATATTCACATCCGCATGAATACCAGTAGTCTATAAGAATTTGTCAAAGTGGTTGACGCAATCTTAGTGCAGCTGCCTATTGAGCCGGCGGTGCTGGGTTCGAATCCCGGCAAGGGCAAATATTTGATGTGGGGAACTCTAATATTTGTTTCTGGGTCATATATTTATCTCAATAATTAAAGGATGGTCATAACCCGTTTGAACAACGTCTGGAAGAAAAGAGGAATTGGTATCAAAACCAAGATCCGATTGATACGTGCTCTGGTATTCCCTATCTTCCTGTACGGAGTGGAAACGTGGACAATCCTGGCCCGAGAAAGGCAAAGGATTGATGCATTCGAGATGTGGTGCTGGAGACGTATGTTAAGAATACCATGGACTGCGAAACGCACCAATGCATCGATCCTGAACCAGCTCCAAATGAGAACTCGCTTGTCCACCACGTGCCAACAACGCATTCTTTCCTATTTCGACCACACAATGCGCAGAACCGACGAAAATCTCGAAAAACTGATCGTGGTTGGGAACACCGAAGGCAAAATATCGCGCGGTCGTTCACCAACAAGATGGACCGATCAAGTAAAGGACTCATCGAACTCTAAATTCTACTCGGTTGTAAGAGTCGCGCTGGACAGAAACCGGTGGAGGCAGATCATCCGCGCCAGATGCAACCCTGAAGCTTACCACAATCCTCAGACATGAGGGACCGACTCCAGAGAGAGAGATATAATTATGTATCGTCGTCTAGTGATCATGACACAAGCTTAGTTTAGGATAAGGTCGGTTTTGTGTGAGGTTTTCCGATACTTTTTTTTCTTTTTTGTTTACACCTACCTACTCTACAGATCTACCATCTACAGATCTGATGTCAACTGTATGACGTAGCTAAACCTTTCACGTAATTGTTGAAATTAAATCCTAACGCAAATCATATTACTTCGCAGCAACAGATGGGAGCGACGCGACCAATTGTCGCGCAACATTCGTAATTTAAAAAGCAAAATGAAATAAACTGCTCGGTTGCAGTACATAAATTTCATGTTTGCCTCGGCCGGCGAACTGGCAGCGGATATTAATCAGTGGATATTGAAATATGTTGTTTTTTCAGCGGATTGATAAACGACTCGCTCGCTTCGGGATGATTAAACATTGACGCTCGCTTGCTCAATTACCTACTGCACTTCCACCAAGCACAAGATGGAATTTCACACCGTTACTTAGTCAGAAGTTTTATTCGGCGATTTTATCTGCGTACTGTCCGAATGGTAATCTTGCTTTAACCGACTTATAAATATTAACAAAACATTAAACATAATACACCCCGTTTTACGATTCGTCAGAAAGTGTTTTTTTTTATATTCCTCATTACACGACACGGATGGATCGGTACGTCGTGTGAATTTGTCTTTTAACTACCCCTTCTCTAATAAATGATGTATATTTACGTATAATATTACGTACCTATAACGTACTCTAACATGTAATTTAAAAACGGTTTACATAAACAATAGTAGCTCTAACGTTTTATATTCTTCGCTACTATGCAAAATATATAACAAATCAAAATAAAAGTTCGCTAGCTAATACGATGTGGGACCTTAATATTTCGAAATAATATTAAGGCCCCACAATCTTTCAGCAACAGAAAAAAAAATCGTCTGTTTATGGCTCACAACCTTATTAATAACGTAAATAAGCATAATTCGTGTTTTTTTTTTACCGAGCAAGCAAAGCGAACGAAGTGTGTCCGTTTCATTTTGACCCAGCATTCTTTCATACCTCCGGATGTTTGTAAGTCCACAGACTTTCCGACTGTTCTCGCCTAGATGTAGCATTTCTCAACAGATACTTATGCATTTTTCTGAGAAGGTATGATAATAAGTATAAAGAATAATCACGTCGATTCAGTTTTTCCAAATATTTTAAAAATGGTTGGGATACGGTGGCTGAAAAAGTAAAACATGGCAAATTTTCACAGAGAAACTAATTATTAATGTTATGAGGAGTATGAAGTAACATTGACTTAATTTTTTTTTAGATTGTAAACGGTTGACTATCTAGATTCGAACTTTGATTCCTGGTCTCTTCCACCAGGTTACGCATTTCAATTTTTCTTTGAGCTTTGATCTTTTTTAATGGTTTATCTAGGAACCAGGGACCTAATTCGAGAATGCCGTTTGAGTGATCACCAAACGTTAAATCTCTATTAGATAACAGTTACATCGCCATTGAACTGTCATTTAAATGCGATGAGCTTAAAAGTGACATATCTCATCTCAATTTTGGAAAAACGAAGGCGATAATGATTGTCAAAAATGTTATTCATTAGGGTGGTCCAAAATTTTTTTTTTATTTTCCACCGTGGCACCCACAATTTTTTTTCCATTTGCTTATTAGACAGCGTATGAAAAATATCAGCTTCCTAGCTCAAACAGAACCCGGTGCTCATCGACGTCAAAGTTTTTACTATAGCGGTTTTAGCAGTGTGTCACTGCAGTACTGGGCAACGTAAATAATAATACTTTTTCTACGTTTATAAAGCTAGAAATTTCGTTTTAAGGTGTAGGCAACTTTGTAAATGTATAAACTATTAAATAACAATGCATCGTACATTGGTAGGTAGTTTAAAATTTGGTTGTACCAAAGGTATTCTAAAAATGAAGTTAACTCGTCGAACTATGTCGATACTATCTTTTTAATCGGAGTTAGAGACTTAATTCCTCTTCCTGCTTTACTTCTACTTCCGAACCCTAGACAATGGCTACTAAATTTAATAAGATATGAGCATTAGTGCTACTAAATTTAATAAGATATGAGCATTACGTCCATGAAGTAAAAGCACTCCACATTGATGTGCTTGCAAAGTCATTGAAGAAATTATAAAATTGCACTAACAAACCCAAACTTGAACTATTCATAGAACCGACTTTCATAGACCGACGACTTGGTTAAAGTAATGTACAGTCAGCCAAAAAATTGGTCTACCACTTTTCGACTCTATTTCCCGAATATTAAGGTGCAAATGTGGTACACCACTTTTTTGGCTGACTGTACCTACACTTGAACCGAACACTCATTTGACGGTAAAAGGTGATTGCTTGGATTTAATTGAGATAACCATGGTTCTTTTCGGAGTAGCTCCAAGTAAAATTCGTTGGGGCACCAGGGCAGGCAATATGTGCACGCTGGATGGCAAAACTACTCTACAGGATGAAAATTTACCCTTTTCGTCATCAAGGTGACGCATTTAAGATAACAAAGCGAGAAAAGAACCAGATTGAAAGCTTCATAACGTTCGCTGTTCTATTTTACACTAAACCTTGGACAGAATCTATCTGCCCTTGCAACAGGATCTCAATATGTAGTTAAATCTTAAGAAATATGGTTTCGTTGATTCTGAAATTTCTAAGTTGGCTACACAGATCTTGGAACGTCGGTTATGGCACTTGTCAGATGAGACAGTTGTGCTTGCTCTCATCTCTGAATAAGTGACACATGATGAGTAGACAGAGCCAGTAGAGAGTAGGTATGGCAATAGAGCCAACTACCCGATCAGTCAGGGGTATTGCGTCTCGGTCTCTACTTAGGGCTGGTGTAATACTTGAGTGTTGAGACTTTGCTACGGCCCAAACTGGAAAACTTCTTCAACTATTATCAGTGATTAATTTTAACACTATCACCGTAAAAATTAAAAGAAGGATAAAATTACATCAAAGGGAAAGAGCGTGTGATGCAGCTGAGAGTCGTCAATGATACGGCTGAAGAGGAGTAAAAATATTTGACAATTCTAGCACAAAATGCGTTATTTTTGTGCTAGAATAGAAAAAAAAATTTTTAACGAGGACGAAAAACAGTAGGTACCTATCGCAGGTCGCAGAGGTAAACAGGAAAGCCATATCTATAGACACCACAAAAAAGCCCATTGTAGAAGTTGTGTCAAGTTAAATGTACCATTTGGTCCGGTTTTTTATAATAGAATAAGGTCATATGTTTTGTGTTAAATTGTGTGCTATTTAATTATTGGTATTTAAGTGCCTTAAAAAAGATACATTTGTATATTTTATGCCAGTCAGAGTTTTATTTTGCAAGTTACCCATAAACGTAGTATGGGTATATACGAGTAATTACACATATTTAGAAACTTTAGGTTCGATGAGCACCGCCTTCCAATGAGAATATATAAATGAAACTTTGCTATAATATTTCTTATCCTGAGTGTAAAAAAATTGGGGGGTGCCACGCTTAAAATATGAAACTTTTTTTTTCTCCATACATCTGTGAACCACCCTATTTATTCATGCATCTGAATTTCTGTTTTGAACGAAACGTAGCGGACTAATTTCACGCACTACGCGGTCAATTTAAAGTATGCGCCTGTTATGTATGTATGTAAACACTTCATTGTACACAACAACTGGTTATAAATACATTGATAACAAATGAAATATGTACGAAGGCGAACTTATCCCTATTATTGTTATTTATGCCGTCACATACAAAGGAAACGAAAATTTAGCGCGTCCGAATTGATGAAGTTGCGATGTTCTAGGGATATCGCCACTTGTCAAGTAGGCACACGTCAATAGTGACGGATGGCGATGAAATGGAGAGATCTCCATCATCTCTCTAAAATTGGTTGAATACCCCCCCAGTAGTTCATTAGCAAAAAGTCCTGTTACCTACTAACATAGTTCTTAATTATTTTTATCATGTGTACTAACAAACTATGGACCTATGTTGTCTGGAAATAAAGATATATTTTTAATTTTTTTATTTATTGTGCTTAAATTCATGCAAATACTTAGTTTTAGTAACATAGATATACGAATACAAACCACTTAATTCGGATATAGCTACTATAAAGATTATTTGAATTTGGGGTCGCCTGGAGCGACGTCAACAATCCACTTGATCATGACTGCCGATTGGCGAATTAACTACTTACTTGTTTACTAAGGAGCTTTGATAGCTTTCACTTAGGCACACACAACTTAAATCACATAGCGTTTGACTTTTAAACAACTATCACTATATAACTACGCTATATAACTAATATTTCCATTGATTTGTGAACTGGTTGAGTACTGTATTTACCTTTGCATTAACTTATGTGTTTTAAATTGCATTCACTTGTGTTTTAAATGTATATAAATAATAGTTTATATTTCTGTATTATAAGTTAGTTTTGTATTTGTATACTGAGTATTTATAATACATTCTGTACACGGTATTAGTTTGTCATCTTCATTCCGTATTCACTCAATTGCTCAAAGATTAACTGGAAGAGATCCCTTATGGGGATAAGTTCGCCTTTGTACGTACATACATGCTATATTGATACTGCACTGAAAAAAAAGGTTTGTTAAATGTAACTGCACTTTCGTCTACCTATAACTTAAAAAAAGTGACTACAAAACTATGGTAATATATTACCAAAATCAGTTGAGCTATTTTTTTAACCCATCAATTGTGTTGTATATTGTTTCACAATATTAGCTATATCTTGTGAAAAGGTTTGTTTATTTTAAGTAATATTTTTTTAACATATAGACATACCGTATGCTGACAACAGATTAACTGTTTGTCTAAACCTTACTGTATTTTCAACTTACTTTAGTGAATTGATGTATTGTACCTAACCAAGCCGTTCAGTAATGACTAAAATAGCTTTCTCATTATATGTAATCAAATAAAAATGTTGTTATACCCGAATCGTTCAATAAGTTATAACAAAGTGCTTTATCTGCAAGTAACCAAACAATTAGGTTATTATGGCATAATTACTTTGTTCCTATACAGAAAAACTTTTTTGTTACTTATTACTAAATTGTTTCATTAGCTTTAACAATGTGCTTTGCCTGCATGTAACCAAACGAGTGGGTTATGTGGTAAAATTACTTTGTCTATATACAGCTAAACTTTTCAGTTACTCATAACCAAATTGTTTCATTAGCTTTAACAATGTGCTTTGTCTGCATGTAACCAAACGAATAGGTTATGCGGTAAAATTACTTTTCACCTCACCAGCTCAAACATGGCGATTTTGCTGTCAGATAACAGTGAACAAAATGCGATTTTGTTTCGAGCGTGAGTAGAAAGTAGCTTTTTAATTTTTTCAATATCTGACCACGAATTGTCATTATTCAGCCAAAGGTTAATTATAAAATTCTAATCATTTGAATCTCGATGCACTCTGTTTCTTTCATATGTATATAAAAGAGAGGGATAGAAACTTATCAATCTGAAATTCGATTTTCGAATCCGACCTCGATTGAGAACAGTTCGGATACGCGTTATACCAAAAAATTCATTAAAAACATCCGAAAAAGTTTTAATTGTAACGTATTTTTTTTATTTATTATATTTTTATTTAACTACCAAATATCAAAACGATTGTGCCTTTTATATAAAACAATAGATCATTGCTCAAATAAAATAAGATTTTTCAACTTATTGTAAATATAATAATAATTTATAATTTCACCATTTAGCATAGCTGCATATTCGAAACGTACCTTAAAAAATATCGACACAATATTGTAATTTGTTATTTTCTTTTGCATTTATTTTGTTTGGTGTTTTAGGAGTAAAAATATTAATCAATTCATAAACAAAATCTCGTAATATAATATGTATTTATAAATAAACACGTCATGTATCTGCTAAATCTTCCAATTTGATAAAATAATGACAATAACCGTGTTGGTTGGTTGATTATAATTTTAATTAAATTATATTGTTATTCCTTTTTAAGCAGCACTTATCTATTTTCTAATTAATAATATTTTTGAAATCAGCAAGAAAGACTATAAACATACGTTGGAAGAAATAGCACAAAATGTCGAATATGTTCTCGCTGATGAGGTGAAAAGTTGTGTGTGCTACACGAGAGCAAAGTTTTTTGCATCTCGTGCTGTTGAGTCCCTCGCTACACTCAGGATTCTAATATAGAATCACTCGCTACGCTCGTGATTCAAACGTAGAATCCTTCGCTTGCTCGGGCCTCAAAATCAGCACTCGTAACAAAAAACAACTTTGCTCTCTTGTTGCACAAATAACTATTGTCTATATACAGCTAAACTTTTCAGTTACTTATAACCAAAACCTTTGTAGGCTAGGCACTAGGCGGCCAGTGAGATCTAGCTGTTGTTCATAAATATTGAATATCGCACGCACCTAACGACATCGGGAGGGTTATATTCTATGACATACTAAAGCAGTTCAGTTAAGGTTGAGAGAAAGGGACAGAGCTATAGCAGTTATACGTCTTTGTCCCTTTCTCTCAAACGAAACTGAACTGCTTCAGTATGTCATATACTAAAACCCCCCTGATTTCGTTAGATGCGTGCGATATTCAATATTTATGAACGACAGCTAGATCTCACTGGCCGCCTAGTGGCTAGCCTACAAAGGTTTTGGCTATAAGTACCTAACTGAAAAGTTTTGCTGTCATAGATCTCACTGGCCGCCTAGGTATGTAGCCTAAATAAGGCTGAGATATTTCTATACAGGATCGCAATAGATCTCATCGTAAACTAAACGTTTCATAATTGTAGTCATGGCTGGCATATTATGACCGAAGAAAAAAAGAGAAGATGAGACCTACTGACCCATTACCTATTAGGTACATAACCCTTAAATGCATACGGTATCGAAAATGTACCACAATTTATTTCTTACTAATAATTGATTTAAATAACTTGAAATAAACCGTCCAAAAAAATAAAAGTCCAATTGGCATTTTCAAAGTTACATTTGGCGTTTACTTGATTTCGACGTACGTTAGTTCAGTAGCATATTTTTGATACTTGCTTCTAAGGGTTAAAAGAGGTTGTTACTTTAAGAAAATGAACAAAAAAGATTTCGTGTATTTTTAACATAATTTTATTATAGTGATAATCAGTCTATACATTATAATTACTATTTTTAATTTTAATATTAATTCTTGAATGTTAATGTATTACAAATAGTATAAGTACCACTTACTCTTGCAATGTTTAGCCTCTTATTATTTTAAGTAGACGTTCTGTTAGGTTGCCACAGGAGTCGGACTAATCATCGCAAAACAAGACTTAAGAAAAAAAATAGCGGAAATACTCAATAACTTTTGGCCAATTTTGGGTTTCATTTATAAATATTACATATGAATTATATTTTAAAACCAATTTTGGCCAAAAGTTAGTGAGTATTTCCGTTATTTTTTTTCTTAACTCTTGTTTTGCGATGATTAGTCCGACCCCTGGTTGTTACATACTTTTTGAAAATTAACAAAAAAATAACATAATTAATAAATCAGTCTATACGTTTTTAATTTTAGTTCTTCAATGTTAATGTAATATTTAATATATTATAAGTACCTACACTACCTACTAGTTATGTAATTGTTAGCCTCTTTTTAAGAATACGTATTGTCTCTTTAAGTATGTGATACTTGTATCACTCCGGACTCTAGTCGCGATCTCGTGATAATAGGGTAGTTTGGGGCGAAACTGGTATGGTGTTTATTAATCGAATAAAATTCGAAGCCCGAAATAAAGTAGTTCAACTGAATAAAATGTATAATCAAGCATTCACGATATAATTTACCCAGTCAATCGAAGGGATGTTTAAAAAACAACATAACTAACACTATGGTACCAATAAGTCAAATCCGCGAAAAAATTTAGACATGTTGTGTTTTATATAAACACCCAATCATTTTTATTGACTAGGTAATTTGTATCGTAAATGCTCACTTATACTGTATTCCGTTAAACTATTTTATTTCGGTTTTTTTGATTTAAGGCCGTTCCCTGAGCCAGATTTGCAAAAATACCCCAAAAATTATCCTATTTTTCTACGAAACGTTGATATTAGTAAACGAGGGAAAAATATATATCATTCTTGATTATATTATCTTTAATAACACAGCATTCGATACACGATTCATAACACTTCGCTCGATACAATTAATTCCCAAAGTAACCTCCAATTCGAATTTTTACTCCAACTTTACTTGTTTTTTTTCTACGTGACACTATGAAACAAAAAAAGGAGAAAAATCAATCATAACTAAAATAGTAATTTTACAGCTTCCGAATTTCAATAATTGAAGCCAATATTTTTAAAATAAATAATCATCGACAAATTCTTACGAAAAAAGATATCGCCTTACGACCCGCAAGCTCTGTCTCCGTCACTCTTTTGAAATGTGACTGTGATGTGACAGGGACGGGTGGCCTGAGGAGGGGCTCGGGGTTCTGGCTCAGGGAACGGCCTTAATGCGATTAATAAACACAATAGAATTTTCTCCCCAAACTACCCTAACTATCAAGTGATCGCGACAAGAGTTCGGATTCGGAGTCTCACGTATACTTAAAAAGAGGCACCAGTGCAGACTGCAGATTATTGTAACCTTATGATATTCAATAAAGATTTTTAATTTTATTTGTCCTTTGAATTGTACAATATTCACTATATCATATCGTCCAATGCGTGACGCAACTTTATACAGGGTGGAACGGGACCATGGTCTTTCCTTCCACCCTTCGAGTCCACTCATAATTACGTTCAACTTTTAGTATAGGAGCAACATCCTACTATCATAAATCCTAATATCATCATACATCATACTACTATGAATGTGTAGAAATTGAATGTTTGAATTGATCAAAAAAGTGTACTAGTCTATTTGCATCAAACTAATTTCTAGATCATCATCATTTCGTACTTGTATGTCGTATGTGTATATTTATCGAATGAGCTAATTATGTTTTCCAAAATGTTTTATTCTCCAAATTTTTCATTCAAAATACAAACGAAGGTTTTTTTTTTTAAACGTTACTAGTATATTACCATAGGTATTCCGTTGTTAAATAATCGAGAAGGTACGTAGGTATTTTAATAAAACATGTACAAACAGCCAAAGCAGTAGCCACCAAAAGACAAACGCTGCAAATGCTAACTGAATACCAAGTCGCTATGGCAATAGTAGTTCATTGTTATTTATCGTCTATCGCAGTACGGTAGCGTTCCGAGGTACCGGGAGCATTAAATAATGATCCCACCATGTCACGAGTCAGGAGGTCTGTCTAGAGGTGAAAGGGGAGAAATGGAAAACTCTATCGAGATATAAATCATAAGTAAATGAGATACCGTACGTTGCGCGCCCCTCCCTTCCTATCTCAGAAATGGAAATCACAAATGATGACAAAGTGACAAAAATGAGAATTAATAGGTTGCGAGATACACTGGTTTCGTCTGAGATTTTTCAAAATATTCCAATATAAATGTTGTTCAATAAGTGAATGTTTATTTGGTCGTTTTCCGAAACAGGTGCAGTATTAAATAATAGTATTTTATGCCATTATTGCACAATTAAGTTCTAAGTCGAGTACCATGTTTAGGCCACGCAACTTGCCGAAGGGAAAAGTACGAGAGGTTGTCCTATGAAATATTAAAGTTCAGTAGCGGGTACCATAGAATAGAGTACCTATATAATTTTGGTACAGGTTAAAAAATTAGTTGTTGTGATTTTGTCTGTGAAATCATAGTTGACAGATTACAGTACGCAAGTATAAAAATAGGTACCTATTAAGAGACAGTCTTAATACAAATCGACCTAATCAGAATCACAACCTAAGCAATGCTTTGTAGTAAATATTGTCTTTCTTACTCAAATCATTGGTATTCGAACAAAATACGAAAAAAAAAAGTATTATGCTTCCCATGTCAGATTTTTAAATTTTCGTGCTTAATAAAATGTCACTTGAAGAAACAAAAGTTTGTTTTGTTTGAGATTGTTTTTTTCGAATTCTAGTGTCAAAAAATCAATGTATTTTTCTCCTCCTCATCCTCTCGAAATCTTTAAACCAGAATCACATTATCCGACGCGTCCAATATTTGGGCCGCTTTAATATTAATTTTACCAAAATTGACATTCGATATACATTTTCATTGATTGATGGGTCTTTATGTAAAACAGTTTTGTAAATGAAGCTTTTCGGCGCCCACTGCTGCTTATTAATTTTGCTGGAGCGCCGTTATTTTGGAGTTCAGCGGCCATCGTTTTAATAAGGAAAGCAAACACTCTACCTACTTAGCATCATTATTAAATTCCTAAAATTGATACTAAAAACAACACTGCTCCACGTTTTTTTTCTGATATCGCTGTCATTGCCTTATTTGACTTTGTTATTTTCAGTTTTATTTTTATCCTGTTAATTCTTGTATTTTGACAATCCATTTATGAGCTTCTTTGACATTTTTATCTGTTTGTTTAAAAATGTAATTGTTTTATCTGTTTTATTATTAATTCCGCTGTTTTTACTATGAATTTCATCACATTTTATCTGTTAATATTAATATATATGACGATCATAGTATAAGTGCATGTAAATTGACTTAGTGTAATTTATATTGACATTTTATATTATGAAATAAATAAATCTAAATCTAAATCATTCCAAAATATACATTTTAGAATAATCCAGTTCAAAGGGATTCAGCTTTTCGATAATTGAGACCTTTGGCGATGCCCAGCAACAATAATCGACTTATTAACATGATACTAGCAAGATGCCCGATATAGGTATGTGGCTGAAGTGGCTATATTCCATATTCGCTATAGGTATGGGGTCAATAAAGTGCTCGAGTGGAGACCTCGGACCAGCAAGCGCAGCGTAGAACGTCCACCTACAAGATGGACAGATGACCTTATAAAGGTCGCCGGAAGGCGCTGGATGCAGGTCGCTTCCAACCGGTATATATGGAAGTCCAAAGGGGAGGCCTATGTTCAGCAGTGGACGTCCTATGGCTGAGATGATGATGATGATGATGATGATGGGGTTAATTTCCCAAGCAGTATTTTTTGATGGCAAGACTGAAAACGCAGGTGCAGAAAGGTTGAATAATAAAGTACCATTTTTTTTCGGAAACAGCCCGCCATTGTCTACCTCGGGCAACAGCTAAAATTAAAATATTTATATATATAATAATTAAAAAAAAAATATTTAGACCAAATTTCTCATCAAAGTGGATTGTCCCCAAGCCGGTTTTGTTAGTAAAATGCCGGGTAAGTCAAATACTATGCATGACAAAGAAAATCTGTTACTATTATTTTATTACCATATAAATAGGTAACGAAAAAAGCACATTACCCGTTTTATATCTCCTTTGTATACCCTTGAATAAGTGCATATACGTTTGTCCCGAGAAAACTTCTCATTACCGCCGACAATGTTTCGAACCGATTTATTTCCCAAATTTGATCAAGAACGCCCCCCCGTCTCCCGCGCACTTCAAAGAATTAGTCAAGCTGCGGCGCTCGACGAGGCCGGTTGTGTATAGTGGCAATACGTTGGCTTGTATAAACGTGAATATATCATCGCGGTGGACCGGGGACAAAAAAAGTGTCATTCCGGAGTTTGTTATAGTTTCTTTATTTTTAACTGCGTGGTTTGAAATTTATATATATCAGGTAAAGTATACTCGCGATGTCAAGAGTTGAATTAGTTTTAGAATATAGGCCTTACTTTTTTTTTAAGAAATAAAAATATGTCGTGTTTCTCATTCCACCATTCTCATTCCAGTGTTTTCGGTGTAGTAAAATGACTTTAAACCCCACCAAAATGAGGAAAACACCGGAATGACATCAAAAGTAGCTTCACTTTTCATAGATATTGTTGAAATAATTTTTTTTTTTTTTGTTTTTAATACCAGACTAAGATATATGTTTATATTATTATGTTATGCCAATATAATATATATTACGAATATAAAACGTAAAATTACTTTCATAATATGCCACTTTTCTTTCATTCCGGTGTATGAAATTTCATTGCGGTGCATTTATTTTATCATCCTGGTGTACATTTATCATTCCGTTGTGTGTTTCATATTCGATCTCGAATATCTCGAAAACTATTTCAGATTTCAGGGTCCCTTTTACATATGTTTAATAATTATAGTCTAAAGTATCTCTTCATATTTAAAAAACTCAAAAATAATCAAAAATAAAGAATCACACCGAAATTATATAAAAAATGCGTCTTGTTGATGTCATTTACAACTGAATCAGATTCTCGCACAAAATGATTTGATAAGATAATTACAGAAGCGGCAAAAATCGAAGACAAACATTTTGATTTAAGATTACTTACTGACTACTACTTACTACTCTGGCTCAGTGACCCAAAGAGGATCTTGGCCTCTGACACAAGAGAACGCCATTCTTCTCTGTTTTGCGCCTTTTCCCGCCAGTTAGGGATACTTAGGGCGCACAGATCCTTCTCCACTTCATCCTTCCAGCGGTATCTCGGGCGGCCGACCGGACGTTTTCCACTCGGTCGCCCCTGAAACGCTCTCTTCACGGCCCGATCGTCTCCCATCCTCTCCAGGTGACCCAGCCAACGGAGTCGTGTGGCTTTGATTTCGCCAACTATGTTGGGTGTAGCCACCAGCTCTTCCAACTCCTTATTCTTTCTCCTTCTCCAGCTGCCATCCTCATTCCTTATTGGTCCCAGAATCTTTCGCCAGATTTTCCTTTCCGCCACTAAGAGCTTATTTTTTTAAGATTAATAGGATCCAAATGAAAATTGCCAAAATTGTAATAAATAGATAACAAATATACAAATATGTATTTTATCTCAAATGAAATGTCGTCATAACGTGCGTTATAACAGGCTTCGAAGTATCACGTTTTGGGCGTTACATCTCGAGAGAACTGTAAAGGAATTTCATACAAAAATAAAGGGCTAAGCCGGGAAGTATTTTTTTTAACATGGCGTTTGTGTTCATGGACAGGCTAAACAGCTGAACTATATATTTTTTTGAGTGGTGTATTTTTGCATTTCATTGTATGTTTGAGAAAAGCAGGCTTTTTATCACTATCCGGCCTCCATACGGTCGGCCGTCTATACCTACTCACTCGGCAAGCCCTTCTTTCTCGGCGTCTGCGGTAATGTACTATTTTACATTAACTTTTGTATTATGAACTTCCATCTGGCACCGAATGTTAAATGATAAAGAAAGATCTTTTTTTTAAAGGCGCACAATGTCGACGATGTATATTTCAATAAGTATTTGGATAGAAAAATCGAGCTCAGATGTTTTTTCGCAACAACGATAAGTTGAAATGCACTGGTTAATAATTCACACTTCTGATAATGCATGTTTCGTAACTCATAACTTATGGTCCCAATATATAATACGGCCAGTTCCCGCTGGTATACCCAAGCTCCACTAGCTGTCACAGGATGTTTAGTTATTAATTCGGGCTTCATTTATAGTGCATCGCGCCGGCATGAGTTTTCAATATTCGCCTGTTGGCCACATCATAAATCTTGGGGCGGACGCGGACGTTGCAGCGACAACCTGCATTCCTCTCCCAACCGCCTTAATATTTAATCAAAATTCTACTGTCAGCTTAATTTTAGATAGCGGGTTTTTGCCTCTTGGTCTTGACTTTACGATATACGCTCAGTATCATAAATACCTGCCAATTTTACTACTAGTTTATGCAGGGCCGGATTTAGAGGTGTGGAGGCCTCGGGGCAACAGAGGAGTGGAGGCTCCTTGGGCCCCAAATTATTTTCCAAATAAAATGATCAATTTTTTCAGTCGAGTTTTCCAATAAATAATTTATCGTGAAACCAAGTACAGATTATTTTATTATTGAACGAACATATAAATATAATCGGAAACATGAATTATCTAAAATTTAATTTTAGTTAGCGAACGGAACCTTCCGAGGTTTTTTCGCCGAAAAATCGTTGATGATTTCGCTGAAATCCAGTTCTCGTAGCAAATCACTTTCAATGCTCAGGAGAGAAAGCTTTGATAGACAGTTTTGTCCCATCGTGGTTCGAAGCCTATTTTATTTAATTTTCATTTTTGAAAATGAGCGCTCTCCAGTGCAATTTGATACCATCAAAACTAAATATTTCTCTTATATCTCTCTTATGAGACTTATATGGTCAGCAGTGGACGTCCTATGGCTGAGATGATGATCTCTCTTATTCTCAATGCAATTTCAAGGTTTAGGAATGTAGCTCTGAAATTTTGATCTTCGAGAATTTGGTAGTAAAATTGTTCCGAAGATTGGTCTTTTCCACAGTCCTTTTTGTATGAGTCGATCAAAGCTACAAATTGAACCAACTCATTACTACCAAGATTAGGTTCTAAATCATGCTGATAAACTATCACCAATGCCTCTGCTGCAGCGTGCAAATTTTCAGCATCCATCTTCTCGATGTGATTAAGAAATCCAAATCTTGAACAGCTTCATAGGCAGCATGCAATCTTTCGGTAAGAGAAACACATAGCTGGTCGAGCACTGGGATAAAGGCTGATACTTTGTATTTTTCTTCCGGTGACAGATTTGCCTCTTGTGCTTTCCCGTAATCGAGCGGATTCAGCCTCACGTTTCTGCTCTGGTGCGTGATTGTACTTATTCATCAGTCTGAGATATTTTTCTGGCAGCTTCCTCGTATTTATCAAAATCGTTTCTTTTGGATTCCACGAATGATTCCAATGATTCTAATGCATGCATTGCTGCTTCAAGAATCATTTTGGGGTCTTGCAACATCTTGCTTGTAGCGTTGAATCGCTCCAAGATATCGTTCCAAAAGATTGCAAATAAAGCGGTTTCGAGACCACGCATCTTCTACTTTTTTAACCGATAAATTGATATGAGAACGACTACAGCAGATGTCCGACCCATTTTTTCTTAACTTATCAACAATTTGATTACTTATTACAAAAATAATAAATTGATAAAATACACTTAGGTTTTTTTCTAATTCTTCCCATGCAATTTTTTTCATTTGTTGTAGAATGATTTAGTTTATTTTCAAAAAATCATGTTTCCTGATTTCAATGTGTTTAAATCAAGCAGACATTAATGAATATAATGATATGATAAAACTGATAAATATGATAAAATGCAACATAAAAAAATTACTGTGGCTAAAGGTACGACAAACGGTAACCTATCATAATCCCGAATTTTCATTTGCCCGAAATTTCATATGCCCGAATTTTCATTTGGCCGAAAACTATGTATTCCAAAACTATTAATATTTTCAGGACTTTATAAACGTCGTTGTAAAGAACCCGTTAGGTTAGGTTAGGTTTGTTTTATAATTATTTTGAAATATTAATAGTTTTGGAATAAATAGCTTTCGGGCAAATAAAAATTCGGGATTATGATAAGTAACCACGACAAACGTAAACATATGGAGGTTGGAAAGTGAAAGTTTTTCAAACACTCGTAAAATTATGTTCACTTTCCGACCTCCGGATGTTTACGTTTGCCGTACCGTACCTTTAGCGACTATCTTAAAAGAAATAACATTTAGAAAAATAAAAATTTTGTACGTGGATTTTTAAATTTAATTTCGTACTCCAATTTAAATATATATTATTAAAAAAATAATCAATGTCTCCTCCATAACATATGTTAAATGAACTGCAATTTGCGCATAATGGACGGTAAAACGCCAAAAAAAAATTAAAGGCAAAGTTGTTTACTAGTCTGATTTTTTTTTCGGTCTCTTGTGGGGGCCCCTCTTTTGTGGAGGCCCCGGGGCCGTCGCCCCGGTTGCCCTCCCCTAAATCCGGCCCTGAGTTTATGTAAAATTAATGTCAAACTGGTTTATATCAAATCTGACGTAGATACTTGACCAGGTAATCAACTTTTTTCTGTTGCTTGTTGCCATGGTGATGTCCCCTGTTACTCTTTAAAACTACGATTTTCCTACACCCTACTTAAGTGTGTATTTATTTTGTAGTAAGTACAACACTAGGTGGTTCGCTGTATAGCTGTGTATACGCTCTATTTAAAAAATCGATTATTTTGTTCACCGCTGAACATTTCAATCATTGATAGTGTGAATTTTAACACCAGAATCACACATCAAAATAGCAAGACATGAAAATTTCTGAACTTCCATATATTTTAAAATTGAAGCCACTAACTGCCTTAATATATAGCTCTTCAACTGCCAATATCTCAAATCGATCTCAGAAAATGCAATTCAACGTAACGTTTCACATTACAGCAACTGTTTTGAGAGACTTCAGTAGGCACCAAAGAGTAAGTAAGAGGCTCTTTTGTCGAGTGCCTCGCCCCATAGTGCTCGGTATCGCATCATTAATCTCTGCGCAAACACCTCGCCCCTATCGTCGCTGCAATCGCTATAGATTATCGAGTACACTGAATGTTGTTTTCACCTCGTTCGATTTTTGAAATCTACCTTTAGGATGCTGCGAGCAGCGCTCTTGAAGTGGTCGTGTTTGACGTTACATTACTGTGAATTTCGTATTTGATTGGAATATGCTCTTTTCAAGTACCTTAAAAGTTAAGAGTGTAAGTATTTCTTGTAATCGAATTTTTAGTAAGTTTGATTAAAAGGCCATAATCCTTTTTTATTTTTTCAATTATGACAAATATACCTATTGATAATTAAACTTTTTAAAGTGAATAACACTTTTCCCTGAGTTCTAGAAAGTAACATAGCTATTTCAGGTTTTCATTGCGTGCAGTCAAAAATAAGTTGTAAGAACCAATTTTTTGCATGAATTTTGTTAATTTCGAATAGTGTTTCAAACAAACATTATTAATGAAAAATTCAAACTTTAGGTTTCAAATATAAACTAATAAATCTCAATAGCCCTGTTCTAAGTAGTATCACTGATAATATGTTAAGAAATATGTTTGATCATAGAGAAAAATGTCTAAAACCATCAGCATTTTTGAACGGATAAGGAGCCTTTAGACGTAGAAGTGTTATGTTATCAAAATTACAATTAGAGAACTAAGGCCAGTCGAGGTAAGCGCAATATCGAAACTATCCAAAGTGTTAGTTGCATGGTTGTAAGATAGCGTTAGGTGTAGTCGTATAAAATCTATCGTTTTTAATATGTTATGTAAAGTAAAGTAAAGTAAAGTAAAGTAAAGTAAAGTAAAGTAAAGTAAAGTAAAGTAAAGTAAAGTAAAAAAAGTATTTATTGACTCCACCACAAAGCTTACATTTGTTACATTTTAATTTCCTTAAGACTAATAATTATCTCTAATATGTGCGTATGATAAGCTTACACGGCTAAAGGCAAGAAAGTACATGCGATATTGTTTGTATTTATTGCACCATGGAAATAATCAGCAAAGGGCGGGCAATAGGTACATTTCACAAAACAGTTAGGTATTTATTTGTACGTTTGGGCAACATAGTGAAGTTTCCATTGTGCCGCTGCGTCACGTACGTGACAAACTGCTCGTCTTAGGGATCGCCAAATATCGTTTAGTACGTGCGAGGAGAAAACCAACCCGCTGGGTAAATAAATCAAATATTTAAGTAACAGACTGTTCCGAAATAAAGTAATTTCTATCTCGCTCACTATTTTTATCCGCTGTATAAAAACGTATCAATATTGTAAGATATTCTCCGGAAACGACCAAAATAATAACGCTGCTCTCTTTATTTCATTATTCTCATGAATGTTGACTAAACCTTACTCTTTTTCGCTGCCTGGCGACATTTTTACGCATAATCGAGTAATTCTAACACAATAATCTCATATACATACGTAGCATTAGGTGGTGCGAGCTAACGGTAATTTCATCATGCTCCTTTTTGTGTTGCGCCGTACGCTGACCTCATACAAATAAGGTCCTTATTGAATTTTTCAAAGACGACTCATGTTAACACGTGTTCGCGAGTTGGGGCGAAGTTCCGCCGCCGGCTTCTGCCCCTCCAAACTAAATTTACCCCACTGACACCGCTTAGACGAAGAGCTAAAATGAAAGCTCGATGCTATTCCGTTTTCTCATGAGTTTATTCCAGCCGTAGGTGTACTCTTGGTTCGTCATTAAATTTGAAAATTGTACACTATACACACTAATAAAACAAGAATAATGTAAAAGGATTTCGCTATGAAAGCATGCAGCATGGACTTGCATAGTAAGGTTTTAATCAGATAAAGTAGGTTCATTCCTCTAAAGCCAAAGCAATGATGGCAAAGGTTTTCAGCTGAAACGGAGTCTTCTTTTTCGTTTGCCCGTCACTCTCTAGACGAAGGGTTCACGAGTGTTTTTAGTATTTTACCTACAGAAAAATAACTGAAACTACCGCATCCAAACTAAAGGTATATTCTTAGAGAATGTCGGAGCTAGGTAAAAACACGATTTCCTAACGCGCTGCGAAAATTCACTAAAGCCGCCTCCGTCAGACGTGTATGTTGTTTTTATTGTTTTAAATGCGTACGTTATTTTTCGTAGAAAACCATTCCTAGGGAGAGAAACGTGTTGTAAAATAAGGAGCATCTTAACCGGAGAAACTTCTACGCGAAATAACAATTTGAATCGTTTTAAAGATACAGCAGAGTTCTGTACGTGTTATCTACTAGTATTTTACAAGATACTCACGGATTAAATGTGTTTGTTGAAACAATTTTGTTGTAAATAGCTCTCTAACTTGGTTGAGTTGCCTCGTAGTTTTGGCAGATATTAAAACAGTTTGTGTCATACCCCGGCAAAATTACTGGATATAATTTTATATACTATTTATTTCTTATACATATTACTGACGTTAATCTTTCTTCATTGAATATTTATAATAACAATAGATTGGTACATCGGTGATTTAATTAATTTCATTTTTTTAAACAAATCGCATGATGAAATTTTGCACTTGTATTACCAGACTAAGAACATGAAATCCCATCCACCACAAAAATATTTTACGGAGAATTTAGCGAAAATAAAATTACCATCGAAAACATATTATTTATTTGATTGCGTGACTTTAGTGTCATAAAATGTAGCAATAGCTTGTTTTATCAGCAACAAGAAATTCACAAGTATCTTTAGGTATAATTCAAAATTAAAAATCCGCGTCGTTACGCATCTACGATAGAAATATTTTTCTAAATACATCTACAACTGATAGCCAACTATACAACAAAATACTTAACAGACGAATTCAATAACTTGATAATTCGTTTAATAAGCCCGGCATGGGTGTAAGCAATAAATATTAAAACGGCAAACAGGCGGGATTAAGCGGCCGGGCACGTCCGCGGGACTTTCGATTCCAATTCGGTGTCAGTCGATATTAAATTAAAAGCACCCACGCATTCTTCCCGCGCCTTTTTCCTGTCCATTTGCGAGGACCGTGTAGAACCCGGGGTCACATCTCCCGACGCCTCTAAGCCACGTTCAGCTTTACAAGGATACGACGAACATTCAAAAATTCAACTCTAACACAAAAACAAAACACGCTCAATCCCGTCTTTTACACTCACAAAACTCGCCGCTTTATTTTTTTTTGGCGCTCGCACGAGATTATATTTAGACTTCCAGGGGATGTCCATAATAGACCAACGGGTCGCGGGAGCAAATTTCTAGGCAACGAGTGAATGGCGAAGCATACTTGAGTGACGGAGGACTTTTTTATTTGAATCGTGTGCGAATGCGACCGGCCAAGCTGTAGGTTGTTGTGACATATCGACGTATATAGCAGACCTTTTGCATATGTATGTACCTACTCTTAGTTACCTTTGATACCTACATCTACCTAGAACGTAATACGTATATCTGATGTCTAATCTTTTTTGTGATACGTAAAATGTTTTACTAATAACACTGCGTGATTTTTGGGTCGTGAATGGATGCCAGTACTTTTAATATAAACTCAACCACAAAATTGCGATAAAAAAAGTCAATAAAGAGTTAATTCATAGCTAATGAACACCCATAAAGTACGGAACAAATGATTATTATTTCGTGATTTCGTAGTAGACCACTTAATTTTGCTCAGTGTGCTCCCCATCACCTCCTGGTACTACCATTCATAACTAAAAAGTTAACCAGTGTATGTAGGTACCTATTCTACTAAATAAGTTAAATTAAAATCTTACGACGTAAAATATATTTGTGACCGTAACGTTTATAATAATAAATTATGAGTAACTATCATTAACTGATTAAAACTACAAAGGAACGCAAAACGTTAAATTTATTCTATTCTAAGAAAATGGTCTAAAGTTTTGAGCTAGTTTATAGCTAATATTAATAAATCTGACCCAAAGTCTGGACCAAAGTTATCAGCGGTCAAGCAACTTACGAGGTCAAGCAAACTCTAGATTTGAGTTTGGAATGAACTGACATATTTATGATTCAAGAAACTTTGTTTGAATAGCAAGAATTTGTGAATTATCTATTCTACGACGAACGGTGTAATATAAAAGATCATATTGAAAACTTGTGCCAACATGTCACTACAAATCTCCAAAAAAGATATTACTAAAACATACGCATTTACATACGTTTTATGAGATGTTTTCCTACATATTTTATTTATAGGAGACAGTACATGGGACCCTTACACCCGGCGACATGGCGCTACGCAGCTAGTACAAGGTCGCATGGCTGTCTCCTGAATTTTAATGTAATGCTCCCTTTGATAGTTGTAAAAATGATTTCACGAGATAGGTCCGAGGGAAGACGACTTCCATGCATATAAGTTTGTTTACATACGTACCTACACAAATATACCTACACACGCCTCACATACACACATACATAACACCTCTATCTAAGAACATCTTGTGCTTTCTTTACGACTGCCGCTCCACAAAAGATGTTTGCTGCGAGCAATATCGCCGGGCGTATTTATATTGTTCCACAAAGTTTAAAGCTAAAAATATTTGCTGTCTGTGGAAACGGCCGTCTAAGAAAAGTTCTTCTTTGGCGGGTTTAAAGTCATTAAAGATTTAATTTTTCGTTTTAATTCGCCGAGATATTTTCTCACGAGAACAGGGACACCTAAACGAATCGCAGAGCCCGAATTCCTCTAATAAAATATTGTTACAATTAACGGGTTTTCCTTTCCCTACTCTATTTTCTGGTTGCGCCTTCTTCACGTTTCCGTTAATAGATGTGTCAGTAAATTTGCGTTTTCAATTCGGTGTCGGTGCCGCGGCGGGCGGCGGTTTCAATCAAAACGGGCACGCACTCGCACCACATCCTCGCCGACCGAGCCTTTTAGAATAAGAATTGTCTTTTTCGCAGTACTCTGCTGTAACGGGCAACTAAGTATGGAATGTGCTTTCGCTTGGAACGTTTACCCTTCGTGTCGCCTTAATATTTGCGCCTAGTAAACACGAATTAAAATAGACTAAACATTTAATCAAATTTTGAACTTGTAGTAATTTTATCAACCATTGAAACTTATGATTTAACTTTTATATTTTCAAGAACAGCAATGTAAGCGCTAAATGGCGTAAGTTCTAATAGTGGTATCAGAATGGTCTCCACACTCGCGAACGCGGCTGTCGCCCGGGGCACCGTGCCCAGCCGCCATGAAATTAAAGCCGACTCACGCCGAACGAATGATTGAATAATAAATGAAAGAATTCGCGTCCTGCCCTTGTATTACGTATTCATGACAACTGGCCCCGTGGACGAGACACTGAACATTGTATCGCGCTGGGCCGCACTATCTCTACAGATGCTACTGCTATCCATGGGTAAATGGAAAAAAGTGAAAAAACCTGGGTATGTGGATAGGCACAGAAAAAAATATATCAACGATTAGAGAAATGAGGTTTATTATTAAACAGTTTTAAATTACCGAAGGGCAGAAAATACTGATATGTAAAGTGTTATTAAGCTATTTTTCAAATGCATCATAAGTTTAGTGGACAACAATATAAATAGGTGAAAATCCTCTCTCCTGCGTCGAGCAAACAAAGTTGGCCGGTCTTTTAGTTTTTCTGTACCAAATAGGTATGATGTTTCAGTTCAGTCAATGCGGCATCAAATACTTGGGTGACTTGGGTTTAAAAATAATAAATCAAATTGTTTATATTCATATTAAATTCGCATAAAATCATCTCATTTTCTTTTGACATTGCCGCTAACCTCTTATATTTTCAAGGAAATCCTAGACGTAAAAATGGAAAAGTTATCGACTATTTTCTAAATATGAGACTAATTAACTACCGAGATTAGTTTCTAGTAGTAATTACTGTTACTCCGGGATATTGGCGTATAACGCTTGTTTATTTAAGCAAAGCGAAGGGCGGGTACTGATTTGGTAAATAGAACCATTTCTTAAGGCAGCCTCGATTCATTAACCGTAGCTGGCATCAGCGCGCCAGGACCATAACCTAACCCCGTGGGACCAGACCGCAGCAACTTAACCCGAAATTAAATCAAAGAGGGGCTTAACCAATCAGGCCGAGTGCTATCATTGAATCGGCAAAGGAACACTAAAATTACTTCTTGATGCGGAGAAACGAAGATTCATCGTAAAAGTGGAGGGTGGGTCGGGGGGGTGTCTGAACGGTTTTCCGTGTTCCGTAGACGGCCTCGCCGGCGATTACGCCTCACGTAGTACCGGACGCACAGGCCGGTTCCTAATGCTGTGTTTAAACATGAAAAACCGTTCCGGTGATGTTGTAAATGTTGCACTGATTTATTTCCAGGTGTTTAGTTTCGTACTGATTTATGCGAGGGATTCGCTTGTCCCCGGTACCCCTTCTGTGTCTTCCGCTGGATTCTAGCGATTACTATTGAGATTAAAATGTTAATATTATATTTTTGCTCACTTGTTTGGAATACACAGTGAAACAGAATTCTTTCAGAGGGATTATGAATATTCTCAATAATAAATTTAAAAAACTACTAGCTGTGCCCCGCGGTGTTACCCGCTCATCCCACGGGAACACTAAAATTATTCGGGATGAAAAGTATCCTATGTCCTTTCCCGGGTCTCAAACTATCTCCATACCAAATTTCATCTAAGTCGGTTCAGCGGTTTAAGCGTGAAGAGGTAACAGACAGACAGACACACTTTCGCATTTATAATATTAGTATGGATTAGTATAGATTAGTATGGATTCAATGCTATTTACTTACATCGTTGACCGCAATAGTACCGCCCGTAGTAAATTCATGTAATGAGTGATTTATCACACTCATTCACATGTCGGAAAGTACCTAACAGATGTTTTGCCATTTATCTATCGAGTGGCATTTTACGTGACTATGACTAACATAGACGCCTAGCTGTTTTCTGAATATTTATTTTACAAATTGTAAAAAATAAAGCGACCATTTAAAATCGTCGATTTGACCACTACATCGTTGACCGCACCTTTTGCGAATGTAAGTAAATACAAAGTACATCTTGCTATTAATCCTATGAGGGCGATTACATTACTACGTCACGTTCCAGGCTCAGGGTGCCTAAAGTTAGATCAGCCTGAATAAGGCTCTCTTGAAATATCAAGATAGGTGCCTACGGTAAAATGTCGTATCTTTGTATGGATTTTATAGTAAGATAGGTTTTTTTACCTTAAGAGTCAGAGAAAGACGACAGAGAGGCGTCGTCGGTACGTGATGTCTGGTGTCGCCATCGGCAGCCCACAGCTGTTCTGCGGGATGATGGTTGCTTTTGTCACGTGATGGATAAATGATGAAGCATCGTCACTCTGCAACAGACGCATTGTTGTGAAATATATATACCTATACGTTGTGACCTACCTGTACCTACCCTTAACATAAGTTAATGTAACGGTATTCGCTAGCGACAGCGCAACCGATTTGTATGGAGAATATTACAGCGCCCATAGCGATTACTTTGTATAACTAGAATTCTTCATACAAATCGTTTACGGCGCGCGTACGGAGTACGTTCTTGTTAACCCATGTTAAGGGTGCTGTTTACTATTCTCAACATTGACATTGGAAGATAATCTAAAAATATATAATTTTCATAAAACCAAGCATAATGCCTCTGCATGTAAATTTAAACCTGTGACAAGAGTAACGGTTAATTCACATTATATTTTTAAGGAGATTTGCGAATTAGAAAACATGGCCGAACACAGCTCCTACACGTGTAAATGAATATTATTTAAATTAGTCCCACTTTCATAATTAACAGAAAGCCCCGGTCGTAGGTAGCAACAAAAAGACAAAAGGGTCCCGCAATTTACGCCGAGCGGCGTCTGGCGCGCCACCTGGGTCATGTCTCCTTTTACTTTATCCCGTAAAGATTAAGTCCCCCAAATTTCACCGCATACGTGGCGCCCCCGCTGTGAAGTGAGTCATTTGGCCCCTGTTTACTAGATTAGGGGATTTTTTTCGCATCACTTTTCTCCGACGTGTCCCCGCCGCCTATTTAGCCGTCTCATGGCCGCCCGGATTTGTTTTATAACTACCTTCGCGTAATAAAAACGCAAGCTTATTCTGATTTTGATACTCGTATCGAATAACACGTAAATTGTGTAATAAATCGGAATGTACAATTGATTTTGGCAAAATTCACCTTTCCACGCAAACGAGGACAGGGTAGTCGTAAAACGGGCCGCACATTTGTACCAAAACACAAGGTCACTCTGAATATCTCTCGGGATTGAAAAATACCTTTGGTCTGCTTTTCTTATTTTAGTCGAATATGTTCTTGTTTTCCTCCGCAAATAACCATTTCTTATTATTTTAACAATGGAGACAAAACGTGTGTGCGAAATATTGGGCCATCAACATTATTTACGTGTAAACAAAGTTAACATCAAATTTACTTATTGTTATGTATATGACATTTATTATTTTTTGTCCACCAAGATTGATATAAATTAATATTTGCGGTACTTTTTTTGTGTTTAACAAGCTTTGGACTTTTCATAGCACGGTAAGACTATAAACTTTATACTTAGAGCCAGAACATGAACAATATCTAAATCATACTCAAACTCAAAAGTGTATTTAATTCACAATTTTCATTTTATAGTTAGTCAGGTCAAAGCCAGAAGAATATATAAAATCATGATTTACGTAGGACATTTCTTTGTTCGACATCATTAAATAAATACTTAAATAATTTCGTTTTTTTTTGCATGTTATATGGAGTAAATAAGGTTTTATATTGATCGAATATCCTGACTCGTAACTCGAAAAGTCATGAGTCGAAAAACATGAAATAGTTAAATATACGATTTTTAGTATTATAGAAATTTTTATTTTATTTATAATTTTAGTCATTAGATAGTTGACGACGCGTTTGGCGCAGTTTGTGTAGTCTAGTTTCTCTCTACATCGACTTGTAAATATTCAATATAATCACAACTTGAAGTTGCGCATCGTTATCCAGACAAAATCTTAGCATACCCGATCCAGTCACGCGTCCTCATCTCAATTACCCTGAAGTTACCCTTCCCTCGGCGAGTCATAGGCGTCACAAACAAATCAACTCAATAATCCGCAGGACAATGCAGTGTCAACACAAGATGGAATATAAAAGCGCACGAGCAACGCTTCCCGCATTTACACCCCACGACTCGCGATAAAATAGCGCCGAGAACCGAGAATACCATTTTCCCGGTAGATTTTACATCATACGAGACTTCTTAATAACCTGTCCGTAATATTTTTTAATGTATTACTTGACCTTCTTTCGGGATCCATTAGATAGAAACGAAGTTCTTTCGGTTCGTTAAATCTGTTTGTTTGTCAGCATGCATTTAAGTTTGGGACTATTTTGTGTTTGCGTTTCGTTTTTATAAAATATTTTCTTTTTTTTCATTTTAAGTCACTGACGTCGCAAACACAAGATGGAATATAAAAGCGCACGAGCAACGCTTCAAACATTTACACCACTCGCGATAACATTGCGCCCAAGAACCGAACATACCATTTTCCCGGTGAATTTTACACCATACCTACGTAATTTTTTATAACCTGCCAGCTATATTTTAAAATTTTTTGCTTGAATCTTTTTGTGGGATTCATTAGACAGAAACAAAGTTCTTTCGGTTCGTTAAATCTGTTTGTTTGCCAGCATGCACTTAAGTTTTGAACTATCTTGTGTTTGCGTTTTGTTTTTAATAAAATTCTCATTTTTTAATTTTAAGTCACAGACTTCGCAAACAAATCAACTCAATAATCCGCAGGACATTGCAGTGTCAAAATAAGATGGAATATAAAAGCGCACACATTTACACCCCCACGAGTCGCGATAAATAACGCTCGAGAACCGAAAATACCATATTCCCGGTAACTTTTACATCATACGAAACTTTTTAATAACCTGCCTGCAATATTTTTTCATTTATTGCTTGAAGTTTTTTTTGGATTCATTAGACAAAAACGAACTTCTTTAGGTCCATATAACCAGTTTGTTTTTCAGCATTTAAATTTGGAACTATTTTTTTAATAAAATTATAATTATTCAATTTTCAGTCACAGACGTCGCAAACAAGCAACTCAATAATCCGCAGGACAATGTCCACAATAGGAATATAAAAGTGTCCGAGCGACGCGTCACAAATTTACACGAAACGATTCGCAATAAATAATGCACGAGAATCGAAAATACCATTTTCCCGATAACTTTTACATCCTGCGAACGAAACTTTTTAATAACCTGTCCGCAATATTTTTTCATTTATTAGGTACTTGAAGTTCTGCTTAGGATTCTGTAGGCGACTAAACGGAGGCGTTCACGTGTCCTTGGCATTTTAGACGGAAATGACTTGTTTTATTTGTGAAATAATTTTAAATGAATTCATATTTTTTTTAATTAGTTACCTATTAGTACCTATAACATACAAAAATCGATTATTCTGGTTCTGTCTTTGTTTAAGAGTTTGTGACTGTTTTGGTTCTAATTTTTGGCGATTTGTGAAATACGAGTACTTATATAGTTCTTTTCGAGCACCAACTCGATAACGATTTTCTTCACCATTTAAACAATTAATCTAACCTCTAATTGTAATTTTTTGCATTGTATTTCTCCTGTATGTTTTATGAGGTGTGCAATAGAGAGTACTTGTATTGTATTGTAATCTTTTGGTCTGCTTTCTACTCGTTCGCTGTACGAAATCCAAGGTTGTTAGTCTAGCACGCGTGTTCTTAAAACTCTCTAATTCAGAGATAAACTTAGTTACTAAGTACCCGCTCGATTCCTCGAACTCTATTAGTTCCGCACATTATCAGACAGTAAAAATACAACAGTCGCAAACTCTAAACGCCCTCTTAGATCAGCGTGCCCCAAATCCAATCAGCTATTGAATTAACCCGGTCCGTGTGACGAGAATACGGATTCGCCCTATCCTCATGTCAAATGTTTATCTTTCATCTAGCAGAGCGTTAATGTAAGTGCTAGTACAGCGTGTAATGGCAAACTAAACTCATTCGCTTATGCTCTTTGGCGACTTGTGAAAATTAGTAGTAAGCAAGTTGCATTACAAGCGTATCATGGTTATGTGTGTTCCTTGCTCAGATATGGTATCCTATTATGGGGCAACTCTTCTCACGCAAGTAGGGCACTAATAGCACAAAAACAATGCATAAGGTCAATATGTAACCTAAATGTTCAGTCGTCTTGCAGACCTATGTTTAAAGATCTGAAACTATTGACAGTACCATGTATGTACATATACGAAATTTGTTTGTTTGCTAAAACTCATCTATGTCTGTTCAAAACTAGTAAAGAAATATGTAATTTTAACACAAGGTATCCTAATCGTCTGGTAATGCCGTCAAAAAAAACAAAATTATATAGTAGAAACACCTATTGCATGAGTGTGTCTATTTATAATATATTGAGCGAAGACATAAAGGGTCTGCCTATAAGTATGTTTAAACGCAAACTTAAAAGTTGGCTGACAGATAATTGTTTTTACTCTGTCAATGAATATTTTGACCACGTACATAGATTAAAAATGTGACTCGCATGAGATTTCAATTGTATTGGCATTGATTATTTTGATAATTATGTTACACTTAATTTTATATATTTTTTTATATTTTGCATGCCAGAAGCTGGTGAAGTGTGTGAGACCTGTTTTTTCTTACATTGTGACCTGTACAACTGTAACCACATTTTAAGCAAAATAAAGAGATTTGACTTTGACTTTGATGGCAGGGGTCTGCGGAGTCGCGGCTTGGCGATTACAGACTAGTGACATCCCTCATAACGTGTCGTGATAAAAGTACTCAATTTGACAATCTATTTTTATAAATTTATGAAACATGTACTGTCTCATTTTTTAATGTGGGTACACCACAATTTTATTTAAACTATGAATACAAAGATCAAAGCCTAAAGAAAAATTTATGTTTCATAAATTTATAAAACTAACAGCGCCCTCTCTCGCTTGCTCGTTCACCACTGTAAAGTGGTGCAATAAGATGTGAATATTAACGTATTCACATAGAGGTCGCTAAAGTGTAAAAACCTTTCAAATAAACAATGCAAAGATCGACACACAAAGCATAAGGAAAAATTCGTCAGGGCTACGTGGAGCGAGGGTAGCGAAGTGGCTAACGCGCTGGACCGGTAATCCAGAGGTACCGGGTTCGATTCCCGGTCCCTTCCATCAGGTAGCTCCTTTTTAAATTTTTCTTTAGGCTTTGATCTTTGTATTCATAGTTTAAATCTATTTTTACTCTAGCGACATATGCTATTCGACCGGTATCGGTAAAATATCATTTTTCCGTGTCATTCAAACGATTCTCTATTAGGATAGATGAGCACAAATTATAACGGGTCTATCGCGATATTTCTTATTTGTTATAATTTGTATCTTACAACACGCGACTTTTAGTCGTGTGACAAAAATACTACCTGACATCTTCCTTTCAATACGGTGCGAGCAAGACAGGTGACGATTAGTCGCGCGACAAGCGGAGTTGCGGTAACCTGCAGAGTAAGTAGACGGTTTGGATAGAAGCTAAAACAGACTCGTCCTATCCTCAGGATAAATGTTTGTCTTTCATCTAGCAAAGCATTAATGTAAGTGCAGCGGGTAACGGCAAGAAGGCCGAGTCTGTTGAGCCTATATTACTGACGAGTGACATCGCTCGTAATCGGATGACAGAACCTATAATGGTCGCAATTGCCGTACCATAAATTATAAAATATCCGCCACTTCCTAATAATGACGGATGCTTTAATATTTATTTATCACATGCTGAACACCAGCATCATCCTGGGACTTCAACAAAATTTTATCAGCGTATGTGAAAACAGTAGCCAACTTGACGGCATCTATTGGTCGGAATATCAATGTGTCTTCAGGACAGATTTTATCAAATAAGAGGGTATTCGTAAACGTAAAGGTTGAGTAAAGGATATTTTTTATTCGTTTACACTGAATCAAAGATTATGATTATGTAGCAGCACGTAATTTTCCGAGAAATTTATTCTTCCGGGGTTATCACGAAATCTATTGATTTAAACGTACACAATTTTCACATATTATTTATTTATAACAAAACGGGACTCTAGAATCCCTTCGAGACCATGGTAACATAATGTCCGAAAGGTCAAGGTAATTAACTATGCAAACACCTTTTTTAACGGGATTAAGTTTTTTTTATGTCATATGGGGCAAACGAGCAAACGAATCGCCTGATGGAAAGCGATTACCGTCGCCCATAGACACCTGCAACACCAGAGGAGTCACAAGTGCGTTGCCGGCCTTTCAGGTGGGAATACGCTCTTTTCTTGAAGGTTTGAAGGTCGTATCGGTCCGGAAATACCGCAAGCGACAATTCATTCCACAATGCAGTTGTGCGAGGCAGGAAATTTCTAGAAAAGCGCACAGTTGTGGACTGCCAACTATCTAAGTGGTGAGGATGAAAGGATTGTCGCGCAGAACGATGGCGGAAAGAAGCGGCAGGAATCAATCCGAACAACTCCTCGGAGCACTCCCCGTTATACAAGCGATAAAAGATGCAGAGAGAGGCTACATCTCTACGTAGCGCCAAGGAGTCAAGCCGATCTGAAGTTCGCTGGCAGCCTACGATACGAGTCACTCTCCATTGAATACGATCTAGAGGGAGAAGCTGGTACTTGGGCGCCCCAGCCCACAGATGAGAACAGTACTCAATATGTGGGCAAACCTGCGCCTTATAAAGCTGTAGGCGATGGGCCGGAGTGAAGTACTGTTTCGACCTGTTGAGCACGCCGAGCTTCTTGGAGGCTAATTTAGCCTTACCCTCTAAATGTCCGCGGAATTGGATTTCACACGAGATGTCGACACCAAGGATTCCTATAGTGGCTGAGGTAGTTAGGGGAGTGCTTTCAAAAAGAGATGACACATTTTTTGGTGTTGAACGCGCAAATCTGTGTCTTTGCGGGGTTAAAGTGGACTAAATTAAGTCGACCCCATTTTGAGACTTCTTTTAAACAAGTTTCTACTTCAGACACAAGCTTTTTTCGGCTCTCGATGACAATTTCCCGAGAAATATTATTGCGGCCGGTATAGGAGGCATCACCCGTGCTATTATCTGCATAGCAATGAATGCCACAGATTTGCAGCATATCATTGATATGCAGAAGAAACAATGTGGGCGAAAGCACACAGCCTTGAGGGACACCAGCATTCACAGACATGGGTTCAGAGCATGCACCGTCAACTACGACCTTTATGCATCTGTCTGCCAGAAAGCTACTGACCCATTCGCATAATTTCTCGGGAAGCCCATAAGACGGAAGCTTCGAAAGAAGTGATTTGTGCCAAACCCGATCAAAGGCCTCCGCTACATTCAAACTAACAGCCAATGCCTACCCTTATTTTCAATTGCCTGTGCCCAACGATGTGTCAGGTAAACCAGAAGATCACCAGCTGAGCGGCTTCTACGGAAACCATATTGACGGTCACTAAGCAGCTGTTGGTCCTCAAGGTACCGAAGGAGCTATAATGGACTCCATTATCTTTGAAAACAGGGAGGTTATGGCTATCGGCCTGTAGTTGGAAGGGTTAGAGCGGTCCCTTTATTTAGGAATTGGGTGCACCAAAGCTGACTTCCACGAAGTCGGGACTACACCAGAGGAGTAAGAGAGTCGAAAGAGACGCGTTAAAACCGGAGCCAACTCTGGAGCACACATCTTCAGCACGATAGGCGAGATTCCATCGGGTGCACTCGACTTATGAATGTCCAGGAAAGAAGTGCTTTGCGCACTGAGCTTTGGAGGAACTGGACATCCGGCATATGCCTCTTGCACCGCGGTATGGTCGGCGGCTCTTGTCTCCTGTCATCCAAAGCCGAGTTGGACGCAAAGAGTTTGCCCAGAAGATCGGCTTTCTCTTTCGCATCGTGGGCCAACGAATCATCTCCCTTGTTTAATGGTGGAAAAGATGGCGTGCAAAAATTTCCCTGGATAGCTTTGGCAAGGGACCAGAACGCACGAGTTTCCGAAGGGAGGCGCACTAGTCTCTCGCCAATTCCACCAATGTGCAACGACTTTGCCTTGGCAATTTCTTTCTTGAAGGATCTGGAGGCAAAGTTAAACTCCTTTTTTAACTTACTGTTCTTTTCATCCCAAACCGTTGTTGCATTTACCCAGGCTTGGTAACATTCCTGATTTTTACGTGAAGCCATTTTGCAGGATCGACCAAACCAAGGTTGGGATTTGCCACCGACAGGTACTACAGAAGATGGAATGAAGAGCTCCATTCCCTGCAGCACCACGTCAGCAACAGAATCAGCAACAACGTTGGGATCATCCAGGGCGAAGCAAACCTGCCTCCAAGGGTAGGACGCAAAAAAGGACCGCATCGCATCCCAATCTGCTGACTTGTAGTGCCATACACGGCGACTACAGGCAACTCGCCGACGCGGCAGACACATGAGTGGCACAGTACTCCGGACTAGGCAATGATCTGAGGAGCCGAGTGGGACTGCAACAGACGTTTGGTAGCTAGCTGGATGAGAAGTCAGCAGAAGGTCCAACAGGGAAGATTCCTGGCTCTCCACATCTGGGATCCGTGTGGGCGCAGTAATCAATTGCGTCAAACCATACGCCAGAGCAAAGTCGTGAGCAGATCTCCCCGCACGATCAGTCTTGCTAGAGCCAAGCCATTCGGCGTGATGGGCGTTGAAATCGCCAAGTATCACAATCTCTGCGGATGGGATTTGGTGTTGTACAAAGTCTACAGCCATTTGAATTTGTTCAAAGAGTCGGTCGGTTTCAGCATCACCGCTATGGGACCTATATAGGCACGCATGGGTGGGTGGTCGTCGCTGTCTACACGCAACCATAGGGTGGAGAGGTCCCTACCTTCAAGGTTGCTGAGGCGTCGAGAACTGATGTCATCGCCAACGTACACGCACCCCCCAGCCCTGGGCGTAAAGGAGTGTTCCAGTTCGTATCCGGGATAGGAGAGGTAACATGTGTCCGCTGGAGACGATATCTGCGTCTCGGTCAAAAAGAGCAAGGTCAGTTCTACTACCTCGAGTGTTGGTGAACAGCATTAAGGTTTGAATGTAGACCCCTGATGTTACAGAAGTCCACGGCCAGCGTGATAGGGGAAGCCAGGGTTGTTTTGCTCTTGTCCTTGGCAGAGGTCGAATGATAGAGCGCGGTTTTGCCCCCCCCCCAGAGTACGAGGGGCAGTCTGGGCGTCCATGCTCAGGAATGATACTTGCTGCTGATGATAAGCGCAGCTGGTACCCTCCCTGGGGTAGCATATTTTTCAACTGCGCCCATCATTAGGGGGTTGGGCCATCTGGTACACTCACTCACTCGGCGAAACGCAAGTGATACTTCACACCGGTTTTCTGTGAGGCCGTGGTATCTCTCCGGTCGAGCCGGCCCATTCATACCGAAGTATGGCTCTCCCAAGGTGAAAGTTTTGTTATAACAATATTTCGAAATCTTTTGCTGGGCACTGTGACCTGCAAATTATCTCCCATTATACAATAGGAAATCCATTTTTTTTCGTATTTATGGTTATAGCCAACAAAAAAAACTGGTGCAAGGTCTCCAAGGTAGAACATTTTCTGGACCTCTGCTAATAGCGCCTTTAGGCTTTAGCGGCCTTACCCGCAGCTTTTTCATTCCTAAGCTGTCCAAGTGCTATCTCGTTGTCTTCTAGGCTAACATCTGGCAGATCTCCTTTATAGTAGCGAGAAAATGAGGCTTTAGCCGGCTCTATATGAGCGAGCGGAGTCCTAAGAATAGAGCTGACTATAAACGTCTTCAACTGCCGAAATAATCCAGGTATGGCTTATAAATAACAACTTCTCCACTGGCTCTGGTGAGGTTCGTTAGGTGGCGTCTTCTAAGAGACTGAACAAATACTTTCGATCCCCTGCTTAATCGCGCTTTCAAGCGCGCGCGAGTGGAGTAGTACCGGAGATCGTGGCGTATCGCTATTGGTTGATCTAGGTGCTCAGAGCTCTCTGTTCCAATAAAGTCCCAGGCCTAGAGTAATTTCGATAGTCTTGACTTTTGCCCGTTCGTCGCATTTCGTAGGTATTCGTACTTTCTTCCCTTACGAACGTAGTCACTCGCTCAAGCACTGGTCAACGTTATCTGTGATATCCACGGCAACAAATTGGCTCTGCAGATCTGCTTAAATTGGAACTATTCAGGTTCTGTAATAGTTTGGATTAGGTTCCAACGGAGCGTGTACTTCATGAAACGGACGCTTTCCAACTCTCGGCGCAAGGTAGGGTATAAAATTATTTCTTTAATAAATAAAACTAAAAAGAAGTTTTACTAATACAGTGTACCCAATTTTTGACAAAAGTTATTGCAAACTCTACGGACAAAATTCAAAGTACATATTATGTTTATCTCTGAAAAACAATATTAGGTACCTACCTACATCAATCCGGCACGGAAGTAGTTCCCTGGATCCGTATTTTATTTATTTATTTTTATTTATTTATTTATTTGTTCCATAAAATTAACACATTACAGTCAAGCTACACGTGTTAACAGGAGAGACATAATAGCGATAAATTTGTAACATTAAACACAAGATTAAAATCATTACAATTGAAAAACAATGGATTGGCACAGTAACCCTATGTTACATGATGGAGCTCGGTGTGGAAATAGACTCAAGGTACCGACTGGCAACTGAAAGAAATCTAGGTTCAGAACTGTAGAAAATATCAAGTTCGCTGTCACTGTCCAGTATCTTGTTGAGAAGTGTTAGTGCTCTGTATAGAGGTGTATGGGTAAGCGCCTGGGTGCGCGCCGCTGGGACAACGAAGAGTGCAGGCCGGCGCCGGAGCTGGACGGACGTGAGAGACTGTGCCCGCAGTGGAATGAGGGCGAGCAACGATGGGTTACTGATTTGTCCGCGTATTACACGGAAGAAGTACTTTACGAGAGATATGTTTCTTCTACTCTCGAGAGTAGTATAATTAACCATTCCCAGAACATATGGAGTGGGGTACATACGTGGGTAATACCCGTAGATCTTGAGGAAAAGGAAGCGTACAAAGGATTTTTGAACTCGCTCTAAGACAAGCGTGTGCCGTTTTTCATGGGGGTTCCATATAATGGAATTTTGCCGCGTCTGATATTGAATCTAATAACTGCGCCTCTTGTGGCAAAACACCCCGGCCAGGGCCCAGGGCCGCAGCCTTAGCGAACAATATTTTGTTCCGCTCCCGTCGGATCAGTTTATTCAGATGCCCATGTTCGACTCGGGCTCGAAAGATCAACCTGCATAACATTATACACATTCAAATTCTTCAAATCTTACACATGGCCGTATTTTTCTATGAATAAATCTAATTCGGTCTGTACCTACTGTACTTTTTGAGTTTACTTCAAAGAAGATAGTTTCTCATATATTTATTTGGTTATTGTAATATACTATTATTTGATGCATGGCGTTTTATACTTTTAATGTTACAAACAAATACACCGAAAATTCATTTCTTTTGAAAACATTTACTTAACGATCGGAAGAGCCTTACCCTGTGAGTATACGTGATAATGATAATTTTAATTACCTGCGCGTAGGTATACTTAGTTAATAGACTTTTTTTTTGATTTGGATATTGGTCAAATAGGCTTGTTTCAGAACTGTCAATAATTTGGCTATGTATTTCTTTAATATTTTTTCTTCGATCGGATATATTGACATACCTACTCTAGTAGGTACTTATTATATTTATTTATAATTCTCAGAAACTTATTATCATTTGATGCACCTGTAGAAATGATGTAATGATGAATAATGATGTTTCGGTAAAACATAATAAATTATAAAGGTACACAAAAAAACATGTTGTAATCGAAAATGAGAACTTAATCTCAAAATATAGACTACGCAATGGGCTAATATATAACCAGAGATCGGACAAATGTGCGTCATTAGGTATACACGGTGTCCTGTATTCAAAGGACAACCTTCTAACCAAATTTTTTTTGTAATACGTAATGGCCACGACCACTCTATAAAGAGTGTAACGAAGAATTTAAGACAAAAACGGGTTTCATTATACATTTATAATAAACACTTTATAAAGTTCTAATATACCCTAGTTAGGATCCACTATTAAAGAATATAAAAAAACAGCTAAAAAGTCTCTTCATCACCTGTGGCCTAGTCGGGCATTACAGTAAAACAAGGTGCCAGTCATTAAAAAAAAATCCGATTATCTTAAACATCGGTCGGATCGGATCGGTTAGGTTGTCCATTAAATACAGGACACCGTGTATAATGACGCACATAAGTCCGATCTCTGTATATAACTCGCAAATCATTATCTAAGTTTTCTTTTTCATATGCTCAATATTATCGATAATTATTGTATAGATGGGTACAGATGGAGCGGTTCGACGGCCTGTTCCAGTGTGTTACGAATTATTCATAGACATTGTGGTGACGCCGTATTTTCGCGTCAGCATGCTGATGTACGGACAACGAAATTATGAATAGAAATTAAATTTTCTTAACTTGCACACTGGAGTTAAGAAAATGGAATTTGGCAGGCTGTCGCACCGGACCTGCGACTTCACCCAGATACATAGTTCCAAACTTTCACATCACAATTAATAACTCACAAAAATGCTAAGGTGTCTAGACATGTGCTTTCTGTGTGTCCTTCATATTACTATCCTTACTCATTTACTCAAAGGTTAACTGGAAGAGATCCCTTTACTTATTCTTTTGAAAAGTTTTTACTTAGTGATTCTAGTATGGTGCTCAATACAGTGTTTACAGTAATACAAATTTTTTACTGACCAAATTTTCGGATGTCCTGTTATCCTGCTGTTCTTGTTTACAGATCGCATTCCTCAACCTATTTTCGTGATGAAAGCACGTTCGATAATAACACTGGAAGAAATTAATCGAATAAAAATTGACGATTTCTTTTACAATTATTTGTAAATGGCGGAGAAATAATATGTGTAGCGTAACACCAAAACTAGGACTAATAAATTTAATATACATTCTATTTCTTAACAAAAAATGTTGTCTTTGCCCTAAGGGAGCACGGGGTCATAAAACGATATCGGCATAGCCTAGACACCGGCGACCACATCAAAGCCGCCTCATCGCGACTACCGCGTTCAAAAGCAAAATTTTATTCGCGACATTTACATTTTTATTGGGCTGCTAGGACACCACATGTTGTTTCGGTCCTGAAACGTAAGTGATTTTGAATTTTCTGATGTGTATTTTATTATCTGATTTTATGTCTGTTCGATGTGACTGCAGAAATCGGCTTACCATAAGAAAAACTTTACAAGCACGTACACACGCCGAAATCCTTCATTATACGGGGGGATTTTTCATTGGGAGAATAAGTTATTTTATGACGGTACTTAAACCGAAATTGGAATTAAACTTTATAGAACTTCTTCAATGTTGTCTTCTTCCTTTGTCAGATGATTAACGTCCTTAATTCAATAAGAATTTTTACTTTAGTATAGAAATTGAATATTATTAGATAATTATACATCACTTTTATCTGCCCAGTCATTTTATGCATGAAAGGTTACTTTGTTGTTACGTTGTCCTTTTATCAAATTAACTTAACAAACTGATTGTGCACCTATTTCTTTATTTACACTAATATTATAAGAGCCGACAAGTTACCTACATAGACTATATTTTATTTTACAATAATGCGTTTTCAACTTTCATTATACATTTAGCCAATGGCTGAAATCACGGGAAACTACTATGTAGTTTTAGTTCTTAGTGTAATCATAAGTTATTCCCGAAATGTATTGTTTGAAGCATTTCGATGAGTCGTTATCAGCCACTTTTACCTGGGCAAACTTTTAAACATTTCATATACATGTACAATGGAATCTCCAGCAATCCAGACAGGGCATGCGACCATTAGGCACCGTATGAATTGTTTTACTATCTGTAGGTCGGTTATCGCACGGGTGAGCATGTTTGGGCGGTTCGTGATTGATTCCACTGTAATTTCCATACGCGTGTTGTGCTCATATTAGCCACTTTATGCACCCACCAGTCAATGCTGACCTCCTGCTCCCCCCGAACGCTTCAATAACCAGAGAATGGCAGGGTAGTGTAATAAGTTCACGGGGGTCACGTCTGCCTGGTCGAGTTTTATAGGGACTACACAATAGTACGGCGGGGCGCCCTCGCGGCGCCTGCCGAGTCACGCACATGCTTTATATCTTTACAAAGCCTTAAAATCTGGTACTAGGCAGGAAGGACATTAAAATGCCTGAACTAACAAATATTTATATTCTTTTTCCAGTTTACTGTGTATTTAAAGAGGTATTTCGTGTTTCAGTAAACGAATTCCTTTCAGTTTACCTACTTGCCTAAATATACAAAATTCGTATTGTGTTATAAATTATTTATAGAGAAATTTCACAACTAATTTTAACACTCACAACTCGTTTACGGTGAGAGTTACTTTTGAGGGCAATCAATATCTACTAACCGCAGCACAAAATTGGATGTCAAAATTAAAAAGACTTTCCGAGACATACATAAGCACCAGATGGTGCTAAAATTAGTTCCAAGGATCTCATGTAGATCCACATAAGCATTATCAACCACCGGTATTTACCTAACCCCAACTGTGAAAGGCACATGCACTCCTAACATGTATCAGTTAATTATACCTGGCTGCATCAACAAATTAAGTGGGAGAGCCCCACGTGGATGAAGCGACCATACTTTTGGCTGTTATTTTGAGTACGTAATCAAGTTGATACATAGCCGCGCGCGTGATCGCCATAGTGAGGCGCTTAACGACTAGTGACCAATTAAAACGAAAACGGACGGGTCTCCGTGTATTATAGACGTCGTGAGCTCCGGAACGGGCGGCTGTATGAAATCGTTTTGAACGCTGCGATCGAACCGACGTTTTCCATCCTTTTATTGTACTTTGACGCGCTTGTTGTAGATGTTTTTTGTCTTATTATATAGAGCGAAAATTTCTCGAGCTCGAGCTGTCCCTATTTATTAGCCGTTGCAGGCTAATAAGTTTACTATTCCATATTAAAATATGTATATTTCATTTCTCTTCGCTTGAAATACGTTAGATCCAAACTTCACTTGTAGGTTTAAGATGTTCAAACTCAAACTGTTTATTGCATACATATTACAACATAGTACAATACTACAATTAAAATATATGTATGTGTTAAGACGTTCCTGGTGATTGAAGTAATCCCCGAACTTTTTTACCAAAACTTTTTCCGTTTTTACTGTTTACCAAAAAACATTAAGTATAACAAGCGTCGAATGATACTGTTGATTAATCAGAATTCACTCATACTTAAATTCGGTGAATATATTCAATATTTTATGAAACATAGGCTTTATGACCGAGCGAGCGAAGCGTCTCCGTTTTAGCTTGGGCAAAAGTGCTTTCGTATGTCCAGATATCCAACTGTCCTGCTATTCTCGTCTACAGATCGCATTTCTCTATTGATAAACGTGAAATTTGGTGAACAGGACGCTCATTTTACAAAATGGCGAAGATGTGAGGATAGAAGACGTAAAAAATATCATTGTTTAGCCATACCTTCGAAACAGCTCACAGAGCCAATAGTAATTAATAATATATGTATGATAACGGCAAGTAATATGACAGGAATAATGCACTACCCTACATATTATTTATTCAAGGTTATAAATCAACGTGGTTTGAACAGACTCTATAATTTCTAACATATTTCAGTGTTTTTTATTGTGGAATTAATGAAATATCGTAATCAAGAATAACAAAATATCATACAGCTTTGCGGTACTGAAGACATTGAACTTACCGACAGCTGCATCTGAGGATGAAATAAACTCCATACGAGTTCGAAACGTTCCTGTTCTTTAATAAAAACGCAGCGTTCCAGCCGCCCGCTTGCCGCGATGCTAATAACGCGTAGGGTGACAAGGAAGTGCCAACAGATATTGTCCTCAATTTGTTTGGGCGCAAGTTCCTGCTTAGGATTCGAGCGACGTCGGCCCGGGCTTATGAACACCACCAATAAGAACAACAAAGTTGAGGATGTCAGCCGATTAGCCCACAGTCACGTTATCATCCCTTTTTTGCCCAAGTAAATATATTTTCTTCACAAATACGGCGGGTGTTTGCCTCATATTGTTTTAACGTGAAAGGTTGGTACTCTCTTTGTTAGCTAAATTGGTGAGCCGTGTCACATCACACATCACAGAAAGAAGATTCTACAAATAAAAATTTACAGCCAAAATTTTGAAACGGTGCCTATTTAAACTGAAGTGCCTACTTCAGTGATATACATTTGAATTTAAATAGCGTGAGTGAATTATTCGATGTACCTATGTCAAAATAAAAATTATGGTTTTGTTTTTGTTTGATTTACTTATCAGGTATTACAATTATATAATTAACACATCGATACGTCTTATTTACCTTCATAATCTAACGTTATGAAATACCACGATAGACACGTTATAATTTGTATTAATTATGTGGACAAACCGCGAGACTCGTGAGAGTATAATGTGTCATATTTCAATTACAGTTTATAAAGGAACTAAAAAAATTGTAACTATCACACATTACGAGACAGAGAAACTTTTTAAGCCATATTTTTCGATTTCAAGAATACCTACCTAATCATATTTTATCCGCGTTATAAGCCAAGCTTGGTTCATAAAGTATATCCTTTTAACTGAGAACTTTGTTCATCATTCTTCAACAAGAAGTCCATAACAACTCTACTCATCAATGCCTATCTCATAGGTAGGTACTTACGTTTATCCAAACTCATATTTATTTTTCATTAACGTTAATTACATACTTTTAATGTTTTGTTTCTCGTAACTAAAACACCACTAAACTTACCACTTTGGCTGATGAGAATTAAGTGAGCCATTAATTTACTCTGTTATCGGTAGAAGCGCTTAGCTCCTAATCCGACAAGATACATCACAACATTGTTCGAGTTCATGTAATATTTAAGCTTGCAATGTCTTCGTCTGATCAGAAAAGTGAAGACTTTAGGTGCACTAGGTATTCTGCAAAATTTGCTTTTGACGTGAGAGAAGGCGGCAACAGGGAGGGTGGTAAGCCTTATTCGAGGCTGCGCACGTGACGAGAAACTGGAAACGGAACTTGTATGTCGAGTCGCGTCGCCCGAATTCTCATCAAGTCATTTCGCGACAATGTATTTGCAATCCCGGAGTGGAATCAACCGGAAGTTTGCTAATATAACCAACAATATTGCGCTCACCTACTTATTATAAGTTGATCTGTTGGGCTGATCCTAAATTGCTTTCTGTGCCGTGCCTTGTTGCTGCACCGACGGTATTAGATTTGATACTTCGCGAAAATTGCTGATATCGACGAGACATTTTTATCTTCTTTCATTTAAGGAAGATCCTAATCTATTTTAGCAACTTTACTACATCTTCCTTTTGACGTTAGCTAAAACCCGTAGCTTATTTCTGAATCGTATTGTTCCAAAAGAAACCGAATAACAAATTGTTGGTAATAGAATTGATAGGAAATAATTCCCGTAGCCACTGAAAAACTAATCGTGAAAAGTCGATTCGACACCTGTTCGACGGGAGGTTTAAATTATCTATAGGGATAAAAAGTGCTCCGGTAATGCGCTGGATCCTCGGAGGCGGCTGTGTCCTCGCGAATCATTAATTTTAATTCGTACCCCGTGACGCCGCTCTAATGAATTATTGGGAATCGCTGGAGTGGCCCCCCGTTCCACCCCATGAACTTCCTACAGTTTTTCTTTGGGACTTAGTATAATGTGAAAAAATGCCGCGCAAACTCGCTGCATACTAATTGCTTGTTGTGTAATGCGAGGCGGCCCACCGGAACTTCGCGGCTCGGGACAAGATTAACAACTTTTGCTCTGATCGTGATGCCACTGTCGATTTTTAAAACCTCTCACCTCACTCTTAATCTTTCACTTCGTAAGCTTCTAAAGCGGTTGCTCCCCAATTTTATCAAAGCGATAAAAACGAAAGTAAAATTCGAGTCACAAATGAAGCACTAAGTGCGGCTTCTTATTATGCGACGAATTTGTGATAAACAGTACCGAAACTCATTTTTATTCCGAATGCGGCTTTAGCAAATGGACATTCGAAATTGTAAGTGCATGGAAATATCTGATCGGAGGTGTTCCGTCTTGTTGAATAGTTTTATAGAGATGGAATAACATAAACAGTACGTCTGGAGCAGTCCGCCGAGTTCGCTGGGAACCGTCCCACCGGCCCGACGCGTATTGTATTGTATACGTGCGAACGCTCAGTGTCCGCGAGCCAGGGGCAAGGAAACTTGTATTTTTTAAACTTTTGCCTACTCTCGTAAACCGGGGGCAGGAAAGTTACAATTGTATCCCTCCTCCGCCCCCTTCAATATGTGACCTGCTTATTTATTGGAGAGGCGTCGGCGGAGTTCTCAGACAATATGTCGCGAACTACCCGAGCAAACGCACACGGAGCGAACAACTTAAACAAAACACAATTTACCCTGACAGAGAAAGTGAACTATTTGATTTATACTTAACTTTAAGTTCGCCGTTTGCGCGGTGAGTCTTATAGTGACTTTGGTGGACTGAGTTGACTCTGAGAAAAATGCATGTTCTTCGTGGCGAGTAGGAGTAAGGCAGCAATAGTGCATTGACTCATGCGATGTGGTGTTAGTCTGGATTGTAGGAGCCGCTCGCTCAGTATTCAGAGCGCAGTCGTCATTAGCCGTGCCAGACGTTGGATTTCCCAAAAGGTGGCGGCTCGAACGTAGACTATAGCCCGCTGAATAATGATGATACGCGATGCGAAATGCATTTGTAAATGACACAGTAGATACAAAAAGCAATCATTTGTATTTCCCGTAGTTATTGGGAATTGAACCTCCTTTATTTTCCAAATCAGTTTTTGATCAGAAGAAGTTATTTTCTTCGAAGTTGAATCTTTCTTCTCCCATTTGTTTTAAATATCGAAAAAATATTTTGCTGTAAAATTGTCTTCGCTCCTAAATTGCGAAATGATTAGGGAGCCATCTCGGTAATGGGCAAACGGAAACGTAACGTAAAAATATATCGAAACCAAAACGCCTTACGCATTTAACTTTCGTCGTTGTTTTACTCAATGCTGGAATTTAAATACAGAATCCATTTTGTGTTCAAATGAGTTTTCGGAATAGCCAATTAGTTGTTAGCGCCCGGCCGCCCTCGTTCGCTTTCATTAGGCTATATAGTTCCCAAAATATCTGGGCCCCTCACAAATATATCTTTCCTTCCGTTTTCTTTTAGCACGCGGGTTGAGCGAACGGTGAGTAACCGTTCGAAAGGACTTGGCTGTTCGGGCACTTATTTAGCTACAATGTTAGTCATTTAACTTAATCATACCAATACTCGTGTTACAAAGTTACAAATTCAAAAGATAACGTGGTCGATAAATACCATTCTGGAAACAATAATGGTAACCACAATACAATACAACACAATACAATACAATACAACAATTCTTTATTGCACACCAACAAGAAAAATGTTACAATTGAAATCTTAATGTATAAATGGTAGACAATAACCACCATTATTGTTTTTCAAGATTTAAATTCTTTCGCAATTATTAATATATCAAAATCTAATAAAGGCAATTTGCAGGTAGATAGGTGGTGCTCGTTTAATCCGAAGCACTCACTAGAGAGTTGCGTAATGAAAACATTACCAAATCCAAAGTCAAGATAAATTTTATCCGAGAGCGGAAAACGAACTCGCTCAACTCTTCAGAATGTGCAATTCCTTTCTTATTTCATAACGCAATCTTCTCGGCTCCTTATCTAACAACGAACATATCTCGCCCCCGCTCTCGAGGAAAATCTTCCAATATAAAGTCGGTTTAATTTGCGCTTTTCGCACTCAATGGGATGGAATAATATCGGGCAATTTGGTTACCGCGGGCATAAATATGGCGGGCCGCGCTGTAATTGTAACGCGGGCAATTCGCGCCTCGTAACGACCGAGAGGAGAAAACTTCGCCCGTTTGGAGCGCGATGGCCGCCGCCTTCGCTGCCATCGCGCCTAACGGCCAAGCGCCCGCGCCGCGCCGCCTCAGACTGCGATACTAGCCTACTCTACCGTCCAACAATTATCTCCCCTCAAAAAACAACTGTTTTTAACATATTCCAACATTCATTGCCAGAATTTGACGGGAGATTGGGATATTTCCAATTTAGCTATTCCGGCCGGTTAACGTACTTTTATTACCTAAGCATCAATTTTTATATACGTTTTTTTTTTCAAACTGCTAAGTACCATAGAGTGTTGACATTTTAAAAGACAGACGGTAAAATATGATGATTATTGCTCGTACCAGTCATTTGTATGTTAGCGATCAGCAACTCGCCGCTTTGAATTCCACGCATATGTATATTCAACTCAGTAAGAAAATTAATCCTTTAATGTAGACATTTATTTAGTGTCAAAATCTCGGACAGTTGTAATGAAATAGGAACGAGAAAAGCCCCTGCAAATTTCCTTCTCTCAAACATTATATTTCTCTCTTATTTCAAGGCAGTACCTACACAATTTTGCAAAAAGGAGTTGCTAATGTCTGGTATCTTGGGTACTAATGAAGAAATAGTTTACCTCAGTTAAAGCCCCTATTATTTTGCAACGTTTGTTACCTAAACACAATCAAACACTAGCCCGCTCCGAATAAACGCTTACCTACGAGGCTTTTAAGGTCCCCTGAGTGCAAAGCGTATTATGCGTTTCGCAAACCCTTTATTGCAGAGGCAAGTGTAGCAACTAGCACAAAAGGGCAATTTTCTCGTTACGCATGACAAAGTTAGGGGCTTTCTCACGTACGCAATACGGTCACCGGGCAAGCTACACTGGCAGCCGAGGATTACCTCCGAAAACGAGGGCTGTCTAGCAAAAGTAATTACAAATACGAAGCTTCTCTTTTGCTTAACATAATAGAATAACGAATGTCATTTTCTTTTATTCTGACCCTTCCGCGGTTCGCGCGGAGAATGCAAAATTCACAAAATTAGAGTGAATAAACCTGCGTTGTAATTAAACTCTGGGCCCTCGCCGACCTCCCATCTTTCTCGGCCGGCCTACGAATTAAGCACCGAATTTCTTTAGTAATTCCAAGTATATATTCTTGGATGCTCTCAGTTAGAAGTAAATCACTTTTACTGTTCCGATTTCACCACTCTCTTCTCTTAATCTTCACAATAACAAACAAATAAGGGAGAGAGAATTTGTAAACATTTCGATCGCTGTTCTTTTGTTACAGTAATTAAAGGTTCAGAGTTTTTTTTTATTGGCCATGAATAAATACTCTGTAAGTAGTCAACTAGCTAAATCTGGCACTTTTTTCCTAATTGGACAGGTACAATTATTGACTTTTAAATCAATTTAAAAAAGCTACATCAAACTATCACATTCGTTCTCTAGTCTCATTGATACTATTGAAAAAATCAGAAGCGACAATCAAGCAACGCAACAGTTGACTCGGTCCGCCTCGACCACTTCCGTCGCGCGCCTAAACTTGGGCAAACACTCTCCAATTGCCGTAGTGCTGCACCACTGCAGGGTTACTATCGATAAGTACTTACTAAAATATAATGTTTAAAGATCAGAAGCGCCAATTAACCAACGCAACATTTGACTCGGTCCGCCTCGACCACTTCCATCGCGTGCCTAAACTTGGGTCCAGGATAACAATCGATATTTTTTTTTATCTCAAAGACGGCTAGGCAGTATAGCTTAACTGTCTCCTAAAGATAGTTCCAACGTCAATAATGTTTTTTGTTTTGTCGTGTAACTTGGCCTATATCCGTAATCTAAATCATTATTTATAACCACATATTTATATTAAACTATTGATACAAAGATAGTAAATCTCAAAGAAAAATTTAAATGAGTTACCTGGGGACGAGACCGGGAATCGAACATTGTGGTGTACCCACATAAAAAAAATGACACATTAAGTGTTACATAAAATTTATACATATTTATAATGAAATAAAAAGAAATGTATTCAATATTTACCTATACAACAGATTACAAAACAAATCCTCTTTATTGCACACCTCAAATACACAGGGATACAAAATCATGAAAGATATGCTGTAAAATAATAAACAGTCGGTCTTATCGCTAAACAGCGATATCTTCCAGAAAACCTTTAGATAGCGGAGTATCAACAAACGCTTGAATAGAATAATTAAATAGGTGTAATCGAATAGGTGATGCAAAACAACTGTAAGCAACAAAAATAAATACATAAAGCAATAAATATAATATTTAAATATTTTATTTATTTATTAGAAATAGATATAGTGTACATTATGGTCTTAAAATATAAGATTTCACATCATATAACAAACAGTCTTGAATCAGTCATGTTTAACACTGTGTTTAGTAATATTGTACGACGACGTCGAATCAGTGACAAGTGACTTAAGTACTGGGCAATTTAACGCAGCCGCGGAGTCGCCAGAATTAAATGCCCTTCGGTATGAGCTCCTTCTTCAAGAAACCTGAGCAGTTGACCAATACCACTTAAGTATTGGATTCTTGAGCCATGTCGGTTATAGATTCTTCTACCAGTGTGTGCTGCTAGTGATGTCTTACGGCACTAATTGCTTATGATGAAACTCACAGTAAGTCAAAGAGCAATGGAGAAGGCTACGCTTGATGATTCTCTGCGAGATCAAATCAGGATCAGGGAAGTAGATATTACAAAAAAAGACGAGATTTTCTTAAAGTAAAGGCGATATTTGATGTCACGTCCGAAAACGATCATCGACGCAACAGTTTCAGTTCTCTCCGACCTCTTCCGTCGCGCCCCTAAACTAACCAATAACCACTCTCCAGTTCCCAATTGGCTTAGTGCTGTTAACGCGCATGTCGATATAATTAATGTAATATTATTTTATGGAATATATTTTAATATCTAAACTCAGACTGTTTTCGAAGAACATTCCAAATAATCCCGTAGGCAAAACAAAAAAAAAACAGTTACATGACATGCACGTATAGTATAGATAAGTTTACTTACTTACTTTGCTTCTCTACTTGGCGTCATTGCACGTTATAATACCTTCTTCTTCTTAAAAAAATTTTTTTATTTTATATTTCTAATTTCATGGAAGGAAAATGTTCATAATGCATAATAAATATTTTCCTTGCACGTGTTTCTTATTATGCACATAACGTGGGCGTTTTAAAATAGGAAACAGCAGTTTTTATAGACGTAGTTAAGTTTAGCTCGTTTAAAATTTTAATTTTAGTATACCTAGTTTACGATTTGCTGGAGGCGTTAAATAAGAAGACAAGAAAACGACTGAAAGTTTAATTATATAAGTACAAGTTATCGATACGTCCTTCGCGCTATTGTCGTGCAATAGCAGTTTGCAGGCGTCTGATTGCTTTGATAATCGCCGGCTGAGACGCACAAATGACTCAAGAACAGCGTCTTGGACACAAGAACTTTGTGTCTGCATTGCCATTGGCATTATTCTAGTGAGACCTTGTCTATGGTGTCTGCATATACTTATGTACATCGACGACGCAGCCTGTATGCATCCCGTCTACATTGCTCTACGAAGGTGGAAGCCATTGAAGTCTGCAAAATAACAGTTTCCTTTAACCGAAAGTACAATTATTTCGAGTTTTCGTAATAACTGTTTTGTGGTAATTCAATTTAAGTAATTACAAAAATTCGGAATTATTGATAATCCCCTCCCCTCCCCCGGTCGCATGACCTAATTACCACAGGTTACGACAGTAACGTATTTTTTACACAAACAGCTAATAAAACTTAAAAGTAGCAACCAGTTCGTGTGGGCTAGTTAGTTAATGGATGTAGGATCAGTGCAGTTTGGATGATCCGTAATAGCGAAAAGTATCATCATCATCATATATTTAAGAGCTAGGCTTTTGTCGGTGGAGTCATTTCCAGCTTATTCTACATTCCGCTTTTTCTTTTACGTCTTTATATAATGAAACATTTATTCATTCTTTAATTTGCTCTATATATGTCCATAAAAGTATATTTAACCATTTTTTTCACTGATGTAGATAATTTAGTTGATTCCTAAAATACTACTTTTAATCGTTTCCGGGCGAATCTTCAGCGTTTTTACGACGTGCTTTGTTTCGTCGCTCTTACCTCGACAAATTTTGGATTGATCATGGTTGGTGAATCTGAAAAACAGTCTGTTATTCTAGTTTTATCATCACAGTTATAATATTATAGTTATTACCAGAATGGGTGAAGACGCTATATCTTCTTCGATTGTGGTAATAATATAGTGTAAATGTGTCTGGAAACTAGTCGGTAGACTACGTTTGCCAATTTCATAATACGGCCACTCAAAAAACAGAAAGTTATACGTAGGTACTTACTACCAGTCAGTCGTGTGGCGTCATCAAAATTTTAGGGCAAGACGGGGACGGACGGGGGGGGGGGGCGCAGATATCGCTTAAATATTTTTTATTATTTCTTAGTACTAATAAGTAATGGTGCTCAATCGTCCTGAAGTGGGTCAATCTGAGGGAAACGGGTTGTATGGACCGCACGCCACTACTACCAACTACGTTAACTGCGTTGTCATATCTTGTTAGATGTATCGTGTTACCACGTAATATTACTTCGAACTAAGACACGTCTTATACATATAACCAATGCATAGTTACAAGTGAGTTGCCTCACAGGCGGCCGTGTGAACTACTCAGTAAACTACATTTGCCAACTTCCTAACACGGCCAATCGAAAAATAGAAAGTTCTTTGTAGACCAGGATCGGAACTAGCCGAGTAACTCTCATCCTTCACCAACTTACATGGGAATCATAAAATGTATTTTCTCCGACCTCGCAATGCGTTGTAAAGTCCTAGTTGTCATGGATCTCTCATCATCTTGACGAAACGGTTGGTGCAGTTTATAGAGCACCTGCTTACTGAGCCGGCAGTCCCGGGTTCGAACCCCGGCCAGGACAAAATTTGTGTGATGAACTTGAATATTTGTGTGGTCGGGTCATGGTTGTTATGTATATTTAAGTATATATTTATCAATATAAGTATGTATATCGTTAAGTTCCTCCTCCTAAGTTCCTCTAAGTTCCATAGGTCCTCTTAAGTTCCGCATGCAGTTGGATATATATTTGCGCTGCATAGTTTCAAAACTTGATAACATTCTGGGAACTTCGTCCAGGTGGAGTAAAAAAAAGGGTTGTCTTTTTTGCGTCTGCGTAGTCTGACAAAAACTACATCAGTTAACTATTTGGAGATACCCAGCTACCCGTGTACGAAAAATTATTGGAATCGGTTCAGCCGTGATGAAGGCACAAAGACACATAACATACAGATAGATTGTATAATAGTATAGATTAGAAACAAATTAAATAGATTAACAATCCAACGAATCCTTTCAAAACGAAATAATTTAAAATATACTCTACCTATATTAAAAGGATTAAGTCCAGGCATTTGTTAAACTAATTATCGATGTTTATGGAACGAAACGTTTCGCGGAACGTAAGCTGAGCACTGCTCAAATTTCCTTGACGTTTGTTTAGGTAATCAAGTATAAAATCCCTAGCAACCCTCTGGTTCTCAACAAAACAATACGCGCGTCCTTTTAGGGCAGCAGTACTTCCACAAGTGGCACTTAACGCAACAGAATAAACTGGCGGCGGAGCTGCGTAAACACGGAAATTCCATCCCGTAGACTGTATACACGCCCGGGGTCATTCAAGTTTCATTACCAATAGCTCCGGGCTCATAACTTATTCAGTTAGGGGCAGGTAACGCGTTTTAACATTCAATTTGCTACCTGAAGAAACGTTATGCTGCTGTAAACGTCACGACTTCAAAACGCGAGCGCTGAACGACTGTTTTCTTCAACGGTTTTCTAAATGTGTAATGCTTGCTTTGTAGGGCGGTCGGAGAGCAAAGCTGCGGAAAACAAGCAACGGATGGTATTCACGTGCTAATAACGGTAGCGAGAACCAACACAGAGTAGAGAGGCGCTTCATGTTCATGAACGAAATGACACATGTGCAATGTAAACCCCTTTCATTATTATTATAGTGCCTACAGTTGATCAAAAATTTAATGTGAAAATCTTTTTTGAAATTTAAATTATCTACAACACCTGTTGGTTTCGGGCGAATGGTATACCTCTTTTTAGTTGGTATGCGGGTTTGGAGATACATAGTTACATAAATTAAACAATAAAAAATGCATATGTACCTTCTAGTCAAATAAACATTTATTCGGTTAGGTTACGGTCCTTTGCGGTAAGTACGGTGACACCTATAAAGATTCGCACGACTTACATCCACCCGCAGCACTTAGGTAATAAAACCAAGAAAGTAGTTTTAAGGAAGCCCGCGACAGCCATTGCAGCCCCTTATTACGCCGCAAAACCCCCCCTTATTACATGAGACAAACAAGTTATTCGTTTCAAATTGAAAACTTTCCACCCCACTAGCCATTCTGGGGTTGAGGCCCATAAATTCCCGCCAATTTTGTTTTATTTCGCGATGCAGGCACGGTAATAAAAGTAAGCTGGACGTGAGACAGAGCCTCTAGCCAGGATTACGCGGCCATCGCAATGGATCACTGCAGCCTTTGATATGGTGTCTAAACAACGGCACCTGACTAGCTGGCCGTCGCCAGTCATTTGCGACTTCGCTCCAAATCGATTCCAAACGGTATCGGTTACTTTTAAGTGAACACAGTTTGTGAATATCCACGAATACGTGTACAAACTTCGGCGATTGTAATCCTATTGTAGGTAATCGCGATCGTAAATCGCAAATTAACGTAGAGACGTGTAACATTTTATATGCTGTTTATTATATTTCCTGGGTTTTTCTACTTAATCTTTAACGTATAATGTCAAAGTAAGTAATTACTTCCATGTACTTATGATTATGAAATACTAATCGAGAAAATGATGTTACGGCGTGCCGGCAAGCACGTTTGGTCGACTTAGCGGACAGATAATTCAAAAGAACTACCAAAGACTATTTAAATCTACCAAAGACATATTTTATCTCCGCGTGGTTAAATATCTAAATTTGCTGAAAAAAGATACCCATCTAAATGAAGAAGTCATAACAGAAGGACAAAACTACAATGATGAAATTAACAACACTGTGTATAAAATTATAAAATGGTTAAAGAACAATAATTTAAATGTCAATTTAGGAAAAACAAAATATATTCAATTCATCAATCAAAGAGGAAGAAAGGAAACACTGTCAGTCAAATATAACGAGCAAACACTGACAGAATGTGATAACACCACATTTCTTGGGTTTGTACTTGATGACCATTGTAATTGGAAACTGCATGTCAACAAAGTGTGCTCCAAAATTAATAGATTTGCGTATGTTTTGCGTCGACTGTCACGAATAACTGACAGAAAAACTGCTTTAAAGGCTTATCATGGTTTTGTGGCGTCTAATCTTCGTTATGGAATATTAATTTGGGGAAACTCTGTCCATATTAATCGTACCTTTGTAGCTCAAAAACAATGCGTTAGGGCTATTACAAATATTAGTTCACGCACATCGTGTAAAAGCTCGTTTATTGAACTCGGCTTGCTTACTGTGTGCTCAATATATATTTTGGAGGTTTGTACGTTCGTAAAACTACACACTGAATTATTCAAGAAGAAATGTGATATTGTTAATTTTAATACGAGATACCCGAACAGATTGGTAGTTCCCAAAATGCACACGACAATGAAGGGTAGAAATTGCTATGCCATGTGTATAAAAATTTTTAATCACCTGCCAAATCAACTAAAGCAACAACCTTCTAATAAATTTAAAAATAAACTGTGTACTTGGCTTCTCGAAAAATGTTTTTACGATATTAAGGAATATTTTAATGTAGCACATAAGTAGAACATAATTGTTAGATAGTGAAATACGATGTCAATATTGGCAATTCAAGATTTGCATGACGTACTCATGTCTAGATATATGATACGAAATTTTTATACCTTAAGACCATTATGTTAACTATATCTATTGCAAATAAATACATTTCATTTCATTTCATTTTCATTTCATTTCATTTCATTTCATTTTCGAACCATGGCAAAACCCATAAGATTTATGTTTTTTTTCTTTGTTTATACCTACCTACGACCATATTACGATAATTATTGGAAATACAAGAACATTGTAATTTGAGAACGATAAATTAAACTAAACATCGGGTTAACTGCTTATTTTATAATGTTACTTAATAAAAAACGACAATATACTCACAGATGGATGGATGGATACCAATGTTTCGCCTCTCGTATAAGAGTACCGTCACCGACCAACTTAATATAAGATTCGATATATAAACAAATGCAAATGTATAATGAAGTGCATCTAAATGAGCGCTTACAAAAGTGCAAACAATGCAAGTAGTCAGGTGCATAGTTCTGGAGCGCCTCCAATCTCATCTGTTCCGCACTTGGCAACACCAGGCCGCATGTGTGATCACTGGACGCAATTGTTTTGTTCTTTCATACAAAACGTGTCTCGTAAGCACAAGTGCAAGATCGCACCAAATGCACGATATTTTTAGAAAAAGCGTTAAGACAACAGTTGGCGTTAGTAGAAATGTGCGCAGCGAAAAGACAGTTTTCATAAAGCGACAAACACGCTCCCTTTTAATGAAGTATGTTTGCTTGCCACAAGCCGGCTTTAAGGAGTTGCAGGTGAATGAAAGAATTCTCTTTACGGAACGAATGAGCACGCGTATACAATTTACGCGAATGCAACTATGACAAGAAACTAGCGAAATTGTAGATTGTTAACCGAGGTATGAAAGGCACCATTTTCAGACGAGAGAAATATTTTATTAAAAATAATCAAACTACGCTATACCTATGTTTTTATTGAACTTTAGTCAATTTAAATTCAAAATGTACTACAATAAAATGCATGGATGTGCAAATTATTTTTTCTTTTCTGACTTTTAGCCGGATACCATTCACACAATAAAAATATCCGGAACTAAAGAAAAAAGTTATTATGATCGTGGCGATAATTCCATTGTTCTGGTACCTAGCTCATTTGGAAGATGCAGTTATAGCAAATTGAGTGAAAAAGAAATAAACTTTTGATGTAAACATGTTTTACTGGTAACGGTGCACGTTTTAGAGATGGGATTGCAAACAGTTGCGGTGTCGGGTGTCCAACGGTTATGGGCCCTCGTTCCAGCTCCACTCCAAATACGGACCCCTCATAAAAATAAAAAGCTGTGTGGTTATAAAACATGTTGTATTAAATATTATGAATACACTTTTACAGCTTCATATGTATGGGTACCAAATGGAGATAAAATGCAGCGTAAAATCATATTTTAGACGATGTTTACTCGATATTTTTTCGTGTATTTCCTATACTATTTACCCATATTTTATCATCATCATCATCATCATTTCAGCCATAGGATGTCCACTGCTGGACACAGGCCTCCTCAATTGACTTCCACATGGGCCGGATAGAAGCGACCCGCATCCAGCGTGTCCCCGCAACCCTGACCAGATCATCCGACCACCTTGCGGGTGGCCGTCCTACGCTGCGCTTGCCGGTACGTGGTCTCCACTCGAGAACCTTTCTGCCCCAACGGCCATCGGTTCTTCGAGCTATGTGCCCTGCCCATTGCCACTTCAGTTTGCTAACCCTGTTTGCTATGTCGGTGACGTTAGTTCGTCTACGAATCTCATCATTCGTTACAACCCATATTTTATAAATAATACTAACTGGATAATTTCACCGTGGTTAACGTCAGGATATAACATTACCTCTTCATAGGGATTTTTCCTAGAAGGTTGGTAACAACTCAATTAAGCCAGTAAAGCTAGCGTACATTTCTATTAATTACCTGCATTGCCGGCACCATGTAGCACTTTACACCGATTAAGTTTATGTGTGGCGAAAACGTATTATTATTCATTTAGATTACAGGTTGCTTTCGTTTGAACTGTCAAAAGGCTACTCTTTCAAGATTCTAGATTTCGAGCGAAATAAGGTACTTCTAAAACATTTTTAGCTCAATTAAAATTATGACACCAAAATATCACTTTTTAGCTTGTATAAAATCTCTCTACCTGCTACTGTAATCTCACGTGATGTTTCAGTTTATATTTCTATCTTATTGAGGTGTACATATTAATTCATATTTAAATGACAAATTAAACTTACAATACGAACGCATGATTAAGCAGGCCATCTATTAGCCACGTGCTCTATAAAAAAATGTCTATTTAAACATTGCATTATTTGCATTGTATGGTTACATTTTCAGATTTAGAGAAAGCAATATCGGCGTCATTTCGGTATCAAATCTAATCCGCGACCTGGTTATGTTCTGGAACAATACGAAAACGAATTATTTTTGTAAAAAACAACAACTTTACGTGTACCTAATATTGCTGATAAATACTATCGAAAACTACACTACATTTCCTTTACAACTGTTACCTTATACGACAGACAGTAAATATCAACGACAAAGCAACAACAAAACAGTAAGCCGCAAATATTGTGGACCAGAAGGAGCGTGGGAGCCAATTAATTTTTGCTGAGACCAAAGTTTATGTTCCCCGGATAAATAAGGAGATTTAGCGGCAACGCCCGGCACCGCCTCATAAAATGGCTAGCTCGTAACCAGGCCTGACCACTCCCCTAACTAACTTTTCTCGATAACATCAACTATAACTTTTCATTATTACTTTCACCTTCGCGACACACTCGTAAACAATTTCCAGGGCTTAGTTCACTAATAATCCCTAGAAACCAAGTTTATCTTTAACACTAAGAGTAGCATTATTATGCAACCTTAGTGAGTTTCGAGTATCAATCGTACCGGGCGGGCGTTCATCTGCTAAGATCAGAGCATCAATTTGCGGTAGTTTACACCAGAGCTGCCTAGCTGAGGAGTTCACCGAGAGGAATTTATCGAGACACTATTATAGGTACTTTACTTGAAACAATGTTCTACCGCCACTACTTCAGTTTTAGTGTTCTTAAATTACTCGTAAGTTTTATAGGGTGTTGAATGCTTTCGTTAAGGTTGTGTTGTATTCGTATGCTTCTTAGAATATGTGAAAGGGACGTTTGCAATTTTCAAAGGAATCCTCGTGTATCGTACGTACATAAAGCTTAGTGAACTCTAACAGAGTAATTCGGATGCATTTTATTTCCGTGGAGTCGGCAGAGGCCGGGCGATGACTAAATAATGACCAGGATAACACCGGTTTATTGCAGCCTCCGTGTTGCGAATATATAAATGAACCCTCCGGGGAGTGTTAAAGATGCCGCCAAAGAACTCCTGGAGAACAAGTCTGGCTCAGAAATGGCGCCGTAAACCTCCCCATCCGCTGAGACGTCATTTTGCGTTTTGTAAGGAACGTTGTTTGCAAAAAATAATAAGAATTGTACCTACCTATATTCGAGCGTGTGATTGGAGGGTAACCTGTAATACATACCATACATACTAGTCTCAAAATTTGTATCTAAGTTTCCGTTGTACGACGACAATTACTTACTTAACCATCTTTACTGGCTTAATCATTATTCGTAATTTTTCGCAAACTAATTTTGATATACCCAGTTGGTATATATGGTATACCAAGTTGTAAATATGAACCATCCAAGATATTAATTTTTGTTTTCTTAATAATTCGCATAACACTGACTGACAAACATCGCACAGAGAAAACTTCTAAATCGAATCCATATGGCAAAAAATTATGTAAATCATATTGAGCACACGATAAGCAGGTAATCGTCATGACTTAACCATAAAATATGAGTCGGTATTACACATGCAAACGCAAAATCTCCTGCCGTGTTTAATATTAGCAAGGCGGGGCCCATTTAGGAACTATAAACCCTCTTTTATTCTACTCATTTCATTACGCCATTTCAGTTTCATTTCGAACAGCGTACGAATGTGATTTCCCAGAGTTAAAATATTAAAAATTTAATTGTGTTTTGGCGGACTCCGCACGGCGCGGCGGCGGCAGTAAAGATTCGCGCCCTCCTGATACACTATTAATGTAATTGTTCGAAAACAGCGCGAGGCTATAAAACTTAGCCTTCAGGTAGAATATTGCGCGCCACTTCGTAGCCATACTTATAATTTTTCGTATTGTGGGGTTTCAAATAAAATATTCCGTTCCGCGGCCCGTACAGAAAGCCCATTTTATCCAAATATTTTTTGAGAATGTCAATGTAATGCACATTGACCAATGAGAAGGAAAAATAAAGTTAAACAATTTAAGCGCCTGCCATTAATAATTAGCAATGGAAACGAAAGTTGAAATGTTGCTCTACAAAAACTTACAGGCGCTTCTCGCTTTAAATAACGTTAGAAATTAACTGACATAAAAACAGACAACAAAGTTATCCTGTAAGTGTCCAGTATTGTACACATAGATATATAGGTACTCCTCCATCTGTTTACTTCCTTTTAAGCAGAACTGTGTTGCTGTGACTACTAAAGATCTTTTAACAATGAATAAATTCTTACTCCAAATTAATCTTCAGTAAAAGTTTTTTTTTTTAAGGTTACGTGACTCATGTAACTTTACCAGTAGATAACGTTGAGATAGGTAATGACATTATTTTTAAAAACTGTATTCCATTCAAAGCTTATTGACTTGAAATAGATTATTTCTCAGCCGAAGTTGGCGAAATGGCTTCCTCGCAGACAATCGTCAACTCTCGACTCCGACAGCCAAACGATGATGCCTCGGTGCATTTGCCATTTGTATCTGCGAGCTTAGCCTCTTTTTTACCTTTATTCCAGGCGAGAAGGTATTTTACTTGTCTTCAGTTCTAAATATATACGTTTAAGTTAATATAAGTAAACTTTTTCAATGATGTGTTGAAACTGCTATGGTTTACTTTTACTGCGTTCATTGAATTCATCTTTAAACATTGATTTATAAGTACGTAGGTACGTTACACGTTTTTTTACACAACTGCAAACATATTGAAGGGACGATCATTTTTTTAAGTAAGCTTAGGTACCACTATCATTATTGATTCAGTCTTTTACAGACTATACAAACAATATTATGTAGGAAAACAACGTTTTTCACGGCTATGCAAGCCAACACGAGAACAGCACGCGTCTACGGCTTGGTGGATGTAAGAATGGCCTGCACGCGGTGAGCAAGGGAACATAGAAATTTGCAGAACTTTGTAGGCGTAGCTGTATACACTTTATACGCTTATCTGTATATATTTTAGAGCTTTCTTTTCAAGACTCGAAGCGACTTAATACATAACATAATTATGTTTATATGTTTTTTAGAATTTATAGAAGAATAGAAATTAATTTGTGACGGTCGCGAGCCGCAGCCAAGATCCAAATTCCATATTTTGATAATTTCTACCTACATAGTGTTCTTTTGTCGCTAAATAATGATTTAGCCAATACTAAAAATTATATCTGTTTTCATAATTATTCAATCAATGGTGTAATGTTAGGAGAAAAATAAATGCCATTGTAGTTACAGTTTATTAAAAGATTCTAAAAATAATTATATATATATATATAGATATAGCAGTGAGCTATCGTCTATTTAATAGTAATAATATTATTTACAACAATTTCCAATTAAACAACATTGTATAACAATATGTGTTTCATAAAATTATGACTGAAACTATAGAACGTAAAGTTATTTATATTATTCGTATTGAAAATAACGATTATCACATTTTGTGGAAATATCATTAAATATTTGCTGCCACACTTTGGTTATCTTTTATTTTATTAATAAACACCTATATCAAGTTTTTTAAGACATGTCCTTAATTAATAGTTTATTAGATGTAATCGAAATGTAGGTAAATATTTTAACAGAAAAAAGAGGGCAAATTGTTAAATAAGTTTATACTCAATAATTTAATCATTACTTATGCAATAAGAGGTCCTAAAATATAACTTACTGAATTATAATACTTACTTATTAAGTAATAGGAAAAATACATACATTTTTGTTCCAGAAGCTTTTTATATACCTATGACAAAAATGGTTCAGTAAGTTATATTTTTATATCATCTATAGATTATTGGAGTAATTGATACAATTTCTGCCCTGTATATCATATCTCCACTTGGCCAAGTATATGATCGTTGAATTTTTATGATCATTGAATAACAAGTATTAAATTAAAACATACGTTACATATTATATTAAGTCTTATCCATCATGTCCGACCATGACATATCATCCTAGCTAAGTCGTTTTAATCTCGGCGTAATACATCTTAAACGATAAAATTAAATTTCAATACTTTTCCTTGGAAAGGATTGTCAGCATCACACACAACCCAAGTTCCAATAAAATATAGGAATTTTTCATTCACAGTACCAAGTAGTTCTTCGGACTTTTTTATCACTTGATCGTCGAACTTCACCTGGCACTCCGCGGAGTGAATTGTCTGGAATAGAAGAAAATAAAGTCAAAATCATGTCGCAAATAGTTTAATTCGAGACAAGAGAAAGAAATTATTGAACACTTTAGTCACCAACAACAGCAGAAGGATTGAGACCTATGTAGGTTTCAACTTATTAACGAACGGTAAACATACACAAAAGTAATTAAACCATAAGATGTTAGTTTATTAGCAACAAAAAGTACCACGATTTACACATATATGTATTTTAATAATGAGCCTCATATTTAGTCTCGAGTCACCCTATATTATTTTGCCCGCTACCCAAAATAATCTCAAGATCACATTTGAGTATATTACGTTTGCAGAGACAAATAAATTGAGCAATACGCTATAGGCAGAAAACAACCAGACATTTTTTATCAGAAAATGAAGAGATTACGGACAAGAAACAAAAAATAAACGAGAACCAAACACAAACCCATCAAATTATTCCACCGAGAAGCAGGGTACGGAAAACGAAAGCCAAAATAGTTTTGGAACATAATTGGAAACGTGCCTAAAAGATTACTGACCTACAAAGCAACTCATTGATGCAACTTCACGAATACGAAACCATCTAACAGACCTGGAGGAGAGACGATTCTATATTTAAAGAAATAAAAAACATTCAATTAGGAAAGCAATCATGTTATATTAAAGCTGTATAGATAGTGAGCTTGTCTGTCCTTTTACTATTCTGTTACAATGGGCAATAGTTTTGTATTAATAGCTCATCTTCTTGCGAACAATTATATAAATCTTCCAAAAAAACTTTCAACGTAACGGATTATTTATACTTAATCAAATTTCTTTTTTATTTCGTCATTACATTGCAATAATATTCTGGTGCATTGAAAGTATTTTTAAAAGTTTTAGCTTTATCTTATGTCAAGCTTTTTATTAATTAACGTGTTATTTTATTAACATTTACAAGCAATAATATCAGCTAAGGCAAGACATCGGACAATAAAAGCACTACTTTCTTTCTAAAGTCGTATGAATATGTCATGTTTTGAATGATTTGTGTCATCAATATCATGGGAGATGACTAAATATAATATGTATGCATGTCACCACATATAACACCTCTTCTAATCCATATCCATATATCCAACCATTTAAGTTAATTGGCACCAAAGTTGTCATTTCTAGTGACACATACCTACCCTAGGTAAGTTTGTCTATTTTAACGATGTACCTTTAAATGTAGATAATTTAAAGCAGCAGGTTAATTACATTTTTCATTGACAATCTTAATCTAATTCGGCCCCAGGAGAGGATGGAAAAAAATTTGCTTTTGATGTTAAAATGTTACTGGTTAAGCCAATGAAAGTCAACGTAAGATCATGATGCGCGAATTTATTTGATAATCTACGCATGTTTAAATAAAACTTACATTTGTCATCGTTTCTGTCTTCTTCGTTGGATTCCTGGCTGTTCATGGATACCATCGAAATCCTTTTATTCCGTTGCTGAAGTATCAGTTCTGAAATCAAAATTACACACGCATATTTAAATTTAAGACAGAGTTGACATGCAACTTAAAAAAGCGTAAAACTGTATTATTTGCCACAGTCGGATATAAAGTGCCCTATAACCATCTTTAGATATTCAGTGATGATAGGACAAATACATTTTTACCAACAGACTGCGCTGTAGGTGTAGGTACGACTGGCGCCGCGCACTCATACACTTACTGTATCGCCCTGTTAAGATTTTTCCTGAAATAAAGACCCCTATCTATAGAAAACTGATTTCCAATGCAAGTATAGAATTTTATATGGGTATTGTATAGATAATATATGGAGTTCGTGATTCTTTTTTTTTATGAAATCAATTTAAAGTATATTTTGGCTGTTATTTATTTATAAAAAACAAAAACAGTGCAAATTATTAAAGATTCGGTCAGCAGAAAAATCAGTAGGTCAAAAGTGTCAAAACCACATGATTTTACTGCTGACCAAACTATCAATAACTTGATAGCCATTTAAATGATACCCTTTATTTTGGCATTACATTTTGGAAATGCGTACCTTGATTGATTAGTTGATTGACTACGGAACAATTAATCACGTCATTAAATAAATAAATATCGGACAACCTCACACAAATCGACCTAGTCCCAAATTAAGTTCTAGTAAGGCTTGTGTTACTCTAACGATATACATGACCCAGACACAAATATTAGAGTTAAAAAAAAAACAAATATTTTCCCTTGCCGGGATTCAAATCCAGAACCGCCGGCTCTATAGACGTGTTAGGTATGTTTATTGTCATATGTTTTTTTGTTGTATCCAACTAACTATGTGGATACATTTATTTATGTCTCTCTAATCGTTCTGCGGGTCTAGTTATGACGTTCACCGCGCGATAAAGCATTCGTCTATTTCGATCACGTATACTTTCATCATAAAGCTTTATCTATTGTATAAATGCAACAATCATACTGTATAATCTTAATAGAAATGTAGTCTTAATTTGTAACTAAAATGCCTAAATTTCGCTTTGTCCATTGTTAGTCAACCGAGGTGCGATCGAGGCTATCACGCCGAGGCGGGCACTGATAACACCGATAACGATAACAACGATGGCTTCCACGAAGACACCTAGGCAATTAATTCCTACTAATCTATCCGTTAACATAATCGATAGTTGTAAAATTGCGATAGAAAAAACCAACATAAGTACATATTTGAGACGAGACTGTGAATATTAATATGATGCGGGCTATAAATAAAGGTTTTATCAGTGCCGTTTGATATGATAAGAATAGTCGTACAGTTTGTAATAAGTCATTTTACATTTACGTTTCAAATCACTGCTACTGAAGTTTATGAACTTATTTTAACTACATATAAACAACATGCCTGACCGGAGCTTTTGTCTAACTTTTTATCGTTTGTTAAACTAAGCGTTTGGCTGAGTGACCCTAAAAGGATCTTAGCCTCTTTGTCAGGTTAGTGGAGTGGCCAGGCTTCATCGTTTTTCGGGTTCCGTACCCAAAGGGTAAAAACGGGACCCTATTACTGAGACTTCGCTGTCCGTCCGTCCGTCCGTCTGTCACCAGGCTGTATCTCAAGAACGGTGATAGCTAGACAGTTGAAATTTTCACAGATGATGTATTTCTATTGCCGCTACAACAACAAATACTAAAAATAAAATAAAATAAATATTGAAGGGGGGTTCCCATACAACAAACTTGTTTTATGGTACCCTTCATGCGCGAGTCGGACTCGCTCGTGCCCAATGTTTTTAACAATTTTAATATATTGAAACTGTCATTATTGAGCATAAGTTTCCCTTTACGTCACCGCTTACTTCTTCACTAGGTAAGAATACTACACGTATTTACCTCTAATTACTATTTAATCTTATTATAATTGTTAATTTCGTTTCGATGAAAATTAGATTTTGTATGTATATTTAGATATGCCTATCAGCTTGGTATTATTGAGATATAAAAGATAGACAAATCTGATAAGCTGTACATGCTCACGACATGTACCGATCACTATAAATAAGTATTATAATATATCAATATCTAAGTATCGTGAGGGTAGCGGGGAATCATTGGATGCGGTCTGCACAGGATCGCACTTTGTGGCGAGGCATAGGTCAGGCCTATGTTCAGCAGTGGACGTCTGTGCTGATAGATAGTATCATAAAAGTAATTTTGCAACTAAATTCCTAATATAAATTGCATTAGTTAGCAAATTGTGTGTTATTTATAATAATATTATAATATATAAGATAGATACTGACTAAACCCAAAGTTAGTTAACTATTCCCAAAGAGTATCCAAAACTTCCAACGAATATCAAAGTCAACAAGGCTGTTTCGATAAAAAGTGTTTTTCTGTTTTTCCGAACCGATTCTAAATAAAAGTTGCCAGCTCCTGTCGACCCAAGCAACACGCTACTCATGAATATTAATCTTGCATGTGTGCGGATAGGTCGGTATAAAAGATTCCGCCCAGCGGTTTATAAAGAGAAGCCATTGTTGATAAACTGACACACGCTGACGGACACAGGCCTGCAGCTTAGTAAAAAACCTATCCACTGTTAATTAAATAACTATGGGTATAGTTCAAATACCGACCGGGACATATTCAGATATAGATTCGCGTTTTTTTCGATGTCTGTGACCATTTGCAAAGTTAAAAAGGTCAAGGTGTGTTTTATTAGAATCGTAAATATTCGCATATTCGGCGTCTCCATGTAGAGGGAAAAATAGATGTATGTAATAAAATCGTAGCTTACATGCATACACGCTGTTAACTTTATGCTCACAGAAGATACGTCTTTTGTTTTTCACATGTGTATGACCCTTTAATCTTATATTTTAATCATATCAATTTCGATATATTAATATATCAATTTCGATAATATGACGCATAAAAATAGTTTCGTAACCAATTTTAATTAGACTGATTGTAATCGATCATTGACAACGATCAGCAAATCAACTCGGACGGGGCCACTAACATTTTATAAATCGATATTCTTTAAAAGCTACCTGAGCTGGGATAATATCGACTATTATAGACATAATTATGAAAATAGATTAGACGTTGCTTAGTGCATGGTGGGGCGCTAAGTACATCAATGACTCACATTTAAACCGCAATGCGTCTTCAAAAGGGAATTCTCATTAGACAAAGCCTATTGTAACATGTATTTGAGGAAATGGCTGTTGTCGCTAAATAGGAATGAGGTAACAAAGAAACGCGTTACCAGAAAGATTTAAACACCACTTTACGCTTATCGGAGCAATCTCCGCGAAAAATAGGCATTGTAACAGTCAGAGTTCACCGATAGCACCTTCTGCCTCCCGTTATCATCGCATCTCGGCGATAACACTTCGTTTTTTTAAACAGACGCACCTAGAATTCAGTTTTCTTGGCTTTTCATAATGAAATCGGATATATAAACGTGATCACAATCGCTTAGCTTTAAAATTTCAAGTTTATCGCAATATTTACTTAGGAACCTTCAACCTTCTCCTAAGCTTTTCCTAGTTTAATGTTTAGATTTGATGTTTAAACATCGACTTGAACCAAGAGTAAACTAAAGGCAAAACGTTGCTTAAAACAATATCATGTTAATTTATCGAAACTAACAAACTGTTTAAGTCTTTATTTGCAACAGCGGATATATAGCCGCCATGACTCATGAACAAAGTAGGGATATTTTCATAATGTTTAGATTATAAAATCACCAAAAAAACATCACTTGTTCTTGTTACAACAACATCATTTGCTTATGTCGTTTTATATTGAAAACTTATCGCGAACAAAGTGTTCTTATATGCATAATATAAGAGACGATAAAAAAAAGAAAAAAAGACACGATATCGCGCAGTTCCCGCCGTTCTCAGGCAAGAAGTGCACATGCATCCAGCCAGGGGACTCAATAAAAAACGCAGTCGTCGACCTCCAAGTGCGTCATTCGAGATAAAGAAACTCTCACTCTTCCGTCACGTACAACACGGGAGCAGATGACGACCAATTAAAAAGTTTGTCCGTATTAACTATGCGGGAATTAGTTGCCGGCTTGCGTGCCAGATGGACTCAACAAGTCCCTTTTATGAGAAATTACTTCGGCTTAATCTCGAAAGCAGTTCTCGATGAGGTTCACAACAATGCCTTCTAAGTTGGAGACGAGTTAATGACTGTATACGCAGTGGTGACTAGGTAACTCGGTAAGTACTTGAGTTAAGGCTAGATTCAACTTCAGATTCGATTAATTACTTTGCTAAGATTCATATTTTGCAACTTTGCTTGTACTTTATTTTGTTAGGTAAGTACCTGCTCTGTTAATTTATTTGATCCAACTTACTTAACGTCGTCGTCAATCACGTCTTATTTGTATAAAGTACTTAGAAATCAACAATAAAAACCACGATGGATTTAAAAAATACGAATTATGAAATGATCAACATTCTACTCACTCATATACTTACTTTAGCGATTTTCTCTATTCGAAGTTACATGGCTCTATTTTAAGATGCCAAGTTACATATATCGCTAAAGACAAAATAAGCAATATATTTGAATGGGAACATTAAGTTTTCCAAAAGTATTTATATTATTAAGTCCTCAAAGTGACGCATGTTAAAACTTTGAAGATGAAGGTAATGTTGTATGTATATATTTACAAGGAATTAGTAAAGAAAATGAAAAAGTAGTCGTGACATTGACAGTTCTTTTTTTTATTTGGCTTACTAATTCCTTGTAGAATAAGGTATGTTGTATACGTTGTTGTTTACCTGAATCGAAATAAAGTATACTATATCTAGAAAAAACATAATATGAATATCGCTGAAAAACTTAATTACCCTCTAGGGCAAAATGGGACGGTGTCCCGGTACTAAAGACTATTTTAAGGCGCTTGGTTGAACTGTCAGTACAGGTAGTCAACAGCAGCTAAGCGTCCATAGAACTCGATTCCCACAGTCTTGACTTCTTATAAAGAATATGTAATACTCACAGTAAAACAGTAGTTTTAGAGGAAAAGTAAGCAAAACCCACCAACCTACGGGTACACAAAGACAACACATAATTTCACCACACGCTCGGATCCTATCTATCCGCATCAGTGTTTAACGAGGTACAGTGCTGAACAAGTATTCCTCACAAACATCTCGACAATTTGATTCGAGTGACATAACTCCATCGGACGTGACGTCGCACAGCTGTAGATGTGTGTGACACGCCATTGTACTGCATAATGCCTCTGTTCATCGCACTGTACGTTTAGTAGATATCTTTATGTACATCGCACGATGCATCCAATTTTATTGCATTCAGAGGTTTATTCTCCGATTCCACTATTGAGTTGTAGCTGTCTTATATAAGAAGTATTTTCTTGTCAAGAATCTTTAACTTCCTTGAGACGTGCGATAGACCAGATTATTTATAGTTACATAACCTTGCCGCTATATACTTTAGTCTAAATATGTTACTCATATTGTTTCATTGCTCGCTTTAGCTGGCGAGATTTTATATTATCGGTTTTCACAAGTTGCGAAATTCCAAATTAGATTAAAGTGATTAGAATAATTGAATCCCTGTAATCGCTTTAAAGCAGATAAATATTTTAATTAAAAATATCGGATATTGTTAAAACTGAAAACCTGTATCTACATACACACTTATCTTACATATCGGCATGCCTATCGAGTGAATAAGCGTATGCGTCATTATTTATACCTAACTATAAGTACGTTCGGGGAGTCACAATAGCAATAGAATATACCTTTATACCTACATAATCTATTATTGTAAATAAAAAAATAGGTACTTTAGACAGTGGTAGTTCAGCTGCTTACTGAACCGACGGTCCCGGGATTGAATCCCGGCAAAGGGAAATATTTTTGTGTGATGAATTCGAATATTTGTTCGTGGGTCATGGATATTTTCTATGCAGTAATATTTTGCTACCTCATATGTGTATATATATCATCGTCTGTCTAGTGCCCAAAACACAAGCCTACTAGATCTTACTTCAGGACTAGACCGCTACGACTGGGTACAACTGCGAGGCAATTTACTCGAACGAAAAAAGGTGAAGTCCAGCACTCAGATATGTGTAGGCTACTAGCACGGTTCACGGCGCGAAGCCGGCTCTTCTTGATATTTCTATAAGCATATGGATAACCTACCTTTCTTTTGCATGGCCTGTTCCCACAGGAGCGACGTGATCTCCTCGACCCACGCGCTGCGCACGGCTGGCTCCCTGGTCTCCAGCTTGTAGGACTTCATGTTGCGTTTCTTGTACCATATGGTGAACTTGTATTGGTCTATCTCTTTCGCCGTGATCCCGAGATCGTCCACCGGTATGTGGTCTTTGTAGAAGAAGAATTCCACTGTTGGTTGCTGTGAAAGATAATTAAAAGTATATATTAGCATCATTTGAAATACTAAGGAACCTTACACATAGGTCGTTTTGCTTATTTAATGGCAATGTCACTCCCATGGTCTATCTGAAGAATAAAAGATAGACAGGCAAATCTACTCTGGCTTACGCAAAGTTACGTTCAAAACTTAGCAACTGACAATCACACTAATATTATAAAAGCCAAAGTTTGTGAGTGTGTTTGTATGTTTGTTACTTCTTCACGCTAAAATGGCTGGACCAATTTTAATAAATCGGAATGAAGACGGCCAACACCCTGGATCAACACATAGGCTACTATTTATCTGATAAACCGCGGGTAACATCGCGGGGCGCAGCTAGTAAATATGTCAACAATTCCACGGGTGCGTGTTTTTAAATTTGTTTGCATTATTTATTGTCTTTGTCTATGTATAGCATCTCCAGCGTTAATGTTTGCATCCACGAGAATTTGAAATATGCAGTGATTGTTATTCATAATAATACGATTCATGCATCAATTACAATACAAGAATTCTAACGATGATGCAAGTTGACTTGTGTTAGCCTATAATACGAATCGCTAAGTAAAATGACACAGATAATTTAACTTACTAGAATATTCTGAACCTATCTCACACTACCCTTCATTTACACAAAAGCTTATGTATATGTTTGTGTTCATTTGTTCGACAGCCTTTGAAACCGTATACGTGTCGTGCTAAATTTTTAATGTAGAATTTACCTACATCGTCCGATATCATCCAGGACATAGATTTATTCCCAGAGCAAGAAAAGTTACGTTTTAACATTTTTAGTAGTGGGCCGCGAGTCGCGTAGCAGCACGGATTGCTGTCCCTGATGAAGAGCTCCATATAAGTTCGAAACATGTCGGGCCATTTTTACGTTAGAATGTACCTATCAAGTTTTTTTTTATTCATAAGTAGCTAGGTTGAAGTACCAGTTAGCGTATAATAGAGCCCATGTTAGACTTGCCTTATTTTTAGAAACATTCTGAATGTATATCAATTAGGTACAGATAACAGAGAACAGGTTCTGAAAGGGTCAGCATCACGCGACTACTTCTGCATTGCATTATGGGATAACTATTTAATGTCGGATCAGTCGGTCTGTATGCTCATTTATCGTACCTACTATGCAAAGCCGGTCAAATGCGAGTCAGAATCGCGCACGACGGGTTCTGTCCAATATCTTTTTATTTTTATTTAGTATATTTTTTTGCTATGGGGGTTATTGAAATTCAAATTTCAAGTGTTAGGACATAAAAAGTAGAACAAGGCACGTTTGGTGCCTTTATTTTTTTATGTGTTTAGTTTTTGTTGTTATAGCGGTCATACTAATAGACATTATGCGAAAATATCAAAGATACAGCCCTGTAACCGACAGACCGACATTGGAGGCTTAGTAATAGGATCCCGTTAGCACCCTTTAGGTACGGAACCCTAAAAAAGGAAAGCCTTTATTACACTTGCTAACCATGCGATTTCATGAACCACCTAAAACATCGATTATTCTCGTTGCCGTGTGTGCTCTATCGCCAAACATAATCGCCGATGCGTGATATATTAGTCGGACCCGACAAGGTTACCGGCCATTACGACCGCGCTGACATTAAACACGAAAATTCTTTTTCGATCCAGTATTGTAATGGTCCATTGTTTCATTCATTAATTGTTTACTTTGCTTTATCAAACGGCGCTAAGTAGTACTAGGTACACTTAGTCACTCGGTAATATAGCCCTCATAAACCTAAACGGTTAAATCATACTGATTAATTAATAATTACAAACTTTGACCCAACCTCAATAAAAAATAATGTAATAATGACTTGACTCATACAAAGTGTCAAGTTATGTTAAAATGCCATGAATCCAATAAGCGGTTGTGATGTAAATTTTACTATATATGAAAATTGGACCTTTTGGATCTGGATATATGAAAATTGGATTGTTTAAATAACAGCTAATGAGTGCCATATCGGACTACTATTTTATCCGTTAAAAATCAGAAAGATTGCTCCGTGTGAGTGAGAATTTATGAGAAATCATTTATAATTTGACATTAGAATGTTATTCACTAACGAATTGAATGAATAGTGTGTTAATATAAGTATGGTGGATGTTCAAATCAGGCTTGTCGCCGTAGCGCCGCCGCCGGGCGCGTCTTTGCGTCATCTATTGTCATAACTGCTCAATATTTCATAACGCTGCCAATTTAAGTGGAAGTTGCTCATACGGACCTAAGTCCGCCCAGTAAGTAGGGCTCGCGGCGACAGCGTGCAGTGTGTTTTCATATACATCTGTATACCTACTTGCAACTTATAGCCCTGTTATTAAATACGAAATAGAGCTGACCAGCGCACCGTGTCACACAGATGTTGTTGAAAATGTTTATTTGGCAAAACTTTTACCTACTTACTATTATTTTAAGTTTTATGTATTTTATGTTGCCAGATTGCATTTATAATTTGTCGCATTTTAAATGTTAAGTGAAGAGCTCCTAAAGAGATAAAAATCTTTAGTTGACCTCACCGCATCACGATATATTTATTATCCCATTCTGAAATAGCTTTGCTTGTGAGGGTAGTGAGGGTTATGTGGCATTAACCCGGGGTTTTTGATGCTCGAATGTTTTGATGCAGGTATGAATGGGTACATATGTAGGTAAAGGTACATACTACGCGGTCACGAAATTCAACTCAACGGATACTACGTGTATGTATATCAGCAAATGATGTAAAAAACTAAACCCCCACTGCGAGAGATCAATTCGTGACGGTGGCATTTATAATTTGTGCAATTAATCTTCGTGGCCGTTCATCCGGAACCATTGTGATGAAACCTGCACGCTGCAATGATGATAACTACTACCGGACAAACCTTTATCTAAACGTTTGAATTTTGACCCGTTAATGAAATTTAAAATATTGTCCTAATGCCTTAGCCTAGCCGCAATATACCTAACCTTACTGACTCATTATCATTACAGGCCTATGTCCTTTGTTTTTATCAATCCCTATAAATCTGAGGCCATCATGAAAACTAAATGTCCCAAAAGTATAGAACTAAACTTGGACAAAAAACTACAGATCATACATTTATCTATTTTTAAACAAACAAAACGAATTTATGTTATTTCATAAATCAACAACACAATATAATTATGTACCACTTGTAAACTTCTCGCCTTAGATAATAATATTCATATATTATCTGTCTGGCTACCAGTGCCACTAGTTTGTATGCATGGTTTGATATAATTATTACGTATTTGTCGAATAAAATTAACCTTTGCTATGTGTGATAATAATATCAGTTACACCGGACAGTAGGAGATGGCGTCGGCTGGCAATAGTTTTATAATATGTGCTTTTATTTTTATAATTTAATGTTGATAAACATAGTGATTCACCGTCAGTGACTCATCTTTACGACAGTAGACGACTTTGTGATAGTAACGGTAGGTACCTACGGCAGTAGTGAATAAATGGAATGCTTGTTACGTTTCAATCTTCGAATATAATACAAGTAAGTATGTATTAGCGAATAAGGCCAGTGGCCACAATAAAATTCATACAACACGTAAAACAAACGTATACCATCATAAGTATATTCTTTACTAGCATTAACCCGCGGCTTCGCTCGCGTGCCTATATAATATACATCATCCTACGGGAACAATGCTCTTTTTTTCAGGTTTAAAAGTAGGCTATTTGTTAAGTTAGGGTATAATCTGCAATCTGCATTTCCCTCATGCATATCCGTCCAGCCGTTTTAGTGTGAAGAAGTAACAAACATACACAAGACTGTCGTTTTTCTAATATTAATGGGAAATACTTTTTATGTTATCACAACTCCACTTTAACAAATCAAACCGAAAACTCAAGCACTCAAATCAAGCGATCTTAGCTTTTACTGTATCCAAATAAAGTTCACTTCAAAATTCCTAACTCGAAGTGAAGCTAAGACACCGGGTTATGTGTGCATTTTATTTGTATAAAGCTTTTATAATGTCCCGAGCCTCCGCTTATCGACTTGGGATATTCGAGATTGGTTTAATGATTCTAAGCCATGTTCTAAGTTACGTCTTGTTCTATTGTAAGATATTGAGGTTCTCTTCGTTGATGAATGAAAAATGAATTATTCTGAGCCAGATAAACGTAATTCAGAATTCTGAAATGACTTAACATAATTATTGAAAAACTTGAATGTATTTATTACGGATGCAGGAAGTTTCCCGATCATTACTCCTCCCGTCTCAACTCGCCGCCCGCCTAGGTACCGATTGACGACGATCGAGATGCCAACAAATACTATTTTTTTAATCTTTTAGGATAACGCGGGTCTCTATCCATACCCCAAAAGCAAAAATAGAACCCCCTTATAGGATCACGTGTAGCTGTCTGTCAGTCCGTCTGTTACAACCGATTTGCTGCAAAACTACTGGACCGATTAAATTACAATTTGGCGCAAATGCTTTCAAGAATTTTCATGTCCACAATATAAAATTTCAAAAATCGGTGGCATTTTCGTAATTAACGTCCCAAGAAACCATAAAAATTACACCCATACTCATATTTAGTAATTTCAACCCCATCGCACCCCAACAGGCGAGACGGTATTTCACGTCCACTACGTTTGTTTTTGAAATCGCTGTTGTTTTGGTAATCAGCGACCCGATAAACCATAGAAACATTACCCTTGTTGATTTTCAGACCTTTTCACCATATTTAACCCCTAAAGGAGGCGACTTTAGGGGTTGAATTCTCAAAAAGCATGAAACACGTGCTTACTCATTTATCGTTAGAAATACTCCTTGGCAGTTTTCAATAAAATAGTCCAACTAATCTTTTTTTCCCATACAAACTTACGACCCCCATTTCACCCCTTTGGGGGGTGACTTTTGACAAATGCTTCTTTTATTGCACCCCTAGACTTTATAAGGACACGTAGGTTCCAAATATGGACTCTCTAGAACCAGCGGTTTAGTATTTAGACATTTCAACCCCATTTCACCCCAACAGTGGAGATTTTAATTCACGTCCGCCACGTTGGATTTTAAAATCGTTGCGGTTTACGTAATCAGCGACCCGATAAACCATAAAAGCATTACCAATGGATTTTCACTTTGTCACCACATTTCTCCCTTTTAGGGTTTGAATTAAAAAAAAACCTGAAACACGTGTTTACTCATTTATCGTTAGAAATACTCCTGTGAAGTTTCAAATAAAATAGTCTAACTAATCTTGTTTCCCCATACAAACTTTGGAACCCCATTTCACCCCTTTAGGGGGTGAGTTTTAAAGATCCTTTCTTAGTGCACCCCTACACCTTATAAGGAACCTACGTGCCAAATTTGAACTCTCTAGAACCAGCGGTTTAGTATTTAGACATTTCAACCCCATTTCACCCCAACAGGCGAGATGGTAACTCACGTCCGCCACGTTGGATTTTAAAATCGTTGTGGTTTTCGTAATCAGCGATCCGATAAACCATAAAAACAATACCCATGCTGATTTTCAGACTTTTTTCGCCACATTTCTCCCTTTTAGGAGTTGAATTTTCAAAAAACCTGAGACACATGTTTACTCATTTAGTTTTAGAAATACTCCTGTGAAGTTTCGAATAAAATAGTCTAACTAATCTTGTTTCCCCATACAAACTTTGGAACCCCATTTCATCCCTTTAGGGGGTGAGTTTTGAAAAATCCTTTCTTAGCGAATGCCTACGTCATAACATCTACCTGCATGCCAAATTTCAGCCCGATCCGTTTAGTGGTTTGGGCTGTGCGTTGATAGATCACTATGTCAGGCAGTCAGTCACCTTTGAGTTTTATATATATAGATAGATAGATAGATAGATATCTGCTTAGGTACTTCTACCTTCTTTGTCATTCGATTCTTTTTATTCAGATTTTCTCTGAGAATAAGAAAGAAAAGAATATATTTAAATATTCGTATGAACTAAAATTACAATCCGGAATATATCCGTGTAATGAATATCCGGAATAATGTAACAATAGATAAAGTAAACACGATACTAGAAGTAAAATCAATCCCTAATCCTAATCGCCAATCAAGACATACATATTAGTACAAGTATCTAGTAAATGTGTGAATATCGAAGCAAATTCCTTTCATTACATTATTATAAAAAAAAAATATTCATACAAACACCTTTTGTCTAAGTCTTTAATCTAATCCATACCTATCTTATCCGACTCATAAACTTTAAACCGTCGAAACTGGATAATTATCATAACGGTACAATACATAATGAACGACTCGAGTGACGCATGCGTCGCTCAATGTCATTAGAACTAACTAAATATCACTTCTTTTGTGTGACGTAGACATATATGTAGCTACTCGACACACGTGTGGCTGGAATCGGAACCAGTCTGGTATCACTTAAGAGTGACATTATATTTTCACATACTTACCTTGCTTTACGATCACGTTTTTATGATGAAAACAGAAAAGTTAGGAAGCCTCAAAGCGACTTTAGGCAAAAAGATATTATTATGCCTAGATAAAAGCTAATTTCAAATGAAATTAACCTTTTACTTTTAATAAGTTCGTATCAACACGTATCAGAATCTTCGACACCTCAAAGCGACGACGAACAGTCAGTCATAAAATTGTTATAGTCACTTATTGAAACCCATTTTTTAGCTTAGATGTAGATAAATCTGCATTTAGCGCTACCAATTTCGCCATAGTTTTGGCGTCTAAGTTACAAGGTCGTAATAATTTAGTTAAAGGTACTATGTCTATTATATTAGAAGCAGGAAATAGAAATTATTACCTATTTCGTTTACATATTTACCATTAATCCTTCGTTTCATTATACTATCACGTTCAACATAAATGTTATACTTTATTGTAAACGTCACTCTCTCACATTACTGCATAGAAAGAGACGGGTAATTATCTCGCGCGAGAAATAGTCGCGTACCTATGACAGTTATGCTAGAGGTGCTGGTTCACGGGTTTTATCTGCACCATTCAGTCAGTCACTAACCTTGCGGTAGACTAACGTCAGCAGCACCAGTTTGTCGAATAGGAAGATCCTCATGAGCTGCCGCCGCCGGCGCGCGCTGTCCATCGCGTAGAACTCCTGCTGGCGCAGCAGCCGGCCTTGGTTCATCAGGTTTATCTGAGGCTGCAACATTAAAATGTCTCTTTCAAATGATATATCCATCTGGAAACAAAATACACCTCGAAAGGCGTACATTTTTGTAGATGGATTTATTAATCTTGTCATTGCCCTATGCTCTTATCCTCATTGTATTACATAACTACTATAACTAGTCTTAAAATAACAATGATAACCCTTGGCTTGTGTATCAAATTTAAAATTGATATTATGATATAATTATAAGGGATTTTTAAAAAAGTTCACATTAATTACACGTCCTTTTTTACTTTTAATAGTCGTACAAACGAAATTATAGATTTTAAGTACAGATCCTGTCAACTACTAAGCTAAAAAGTCATGCTTGTATGTAAGTACACACTGCATATTTACCGATTACGTAATGTTAGTACAACTGCTTTGACTGTTGACAAAGATTCTACATTACGTGGTATGACTTAAGGTTTGCCGTTTTACAGCCAAACTGAGAGACGTATTTGTAAATATAGAAAAGATACTTTCATCATAAGATGTTAGTATACATGTCGTAAATGAGCTAATAACTACCTACTCTGTAGAAAATATCGTGTCACATAATCCTTCGTCATCTCCCAGTATAAACTGCCTTTATTTATTTTGTTATAACGCGATACGGGTCCCGCTTTGATGTAGCTTAATACCACTTAGATCTAAACAGCATCTTCGGAGAATAGGGTAGCTTATTAACCAAGTCATTGTGTTAGCTCTCCAAACACGACACACGACACATACGTTGGAACGATCACAAGCTTTCCCCATCAAAGAAACGCCGCTTGTTCTAATATGCACGTTGTATGCACTATTAATCTGTCCATCTTTTTAAGTCGTGTCTTAGACAAATTACTAGATAAGCTACCCGTAAGTACTATGGGGGAGTAAATTATAAACTCAATCAATACACTCGTGGATTAAGTAAATACACAATAGACAGACAAAAACGTTTTCACGATACTACATACACATAAATAACTTAATCGAATACACAAAACTGCTAATATTTGTACATGTGAAAACTGTACATCTATGAGCCTCGCAAACAAGACAACAATTTTAACACGGTGAATAGAGACTAAAGTACTATGTGTGACCTTACAAACGGTCCGGTAGTTTTGAATTTTTGATATGTTGTATAGGATGTTTAGTCAGTTTTAAAATGCAAAATGCACAATTCCCCCCCCTCCGCGCCCGCCGCCATATTGAAAAAACCGGCACTTTCTTCATATTTTTGCTCATATCTTCCTTTAGGAGCATTTTAGCTAGAAAAAAGCTTCCACAATGTTATAGAGAGTAAAATTTACTACATTCTCCATTTTATATATTTTTTCTAGGACAGATAGTTACGGAGATATCCACATTTAAAAAAACGTAAAAAATCGCAATTTCCTACTGAAAAACAAACTTCCGGATTATATCTTCGTTTAGGAGCATTTTAGCTACAACAAAGCTTGGGCAATGTTGTAGAGAATTAAATTTACTATAATTTACATTTCAAATTTTGTTTCAAGGACGGTTAGTTACGGAGATATGCACATTTAAAAAACAGGAAAAGTCGAATTTTCCGAAAATTTCTCAAAATTCTTGGTTATGAACGCTGTCATTCAGTTACGGACTAGTCTAGGACAAATTAAAACATGTAGGAAATATAATTGGTTATAAAACTCATGTCCATTTTTACATACATTTTCGGAAAATGTGACTTTATTTTTTACATATCTCCGTAATTATCTGTCCTAGAAACAAAATTTTAAATATAAATTATAGTAAATTTAATTCTCTACAAAATTACCCAAGCACTGTTCTAGCTAAAATGCTCCTAAACGAAGATATAATCCAGAAGTTTGTTTTTGAGTTGGAAATTGCAATTTCTTAAGTTTTTTTAAATGTGCATATCTCCGTAACTATCTGTCCTAAAAACAAAATATAAAATGGAAAATGTAGTAAATTTAACTCTCTATAACATTGTCGAAGCTTTCTTCTAGCTAAAATGCTCCTAAAGGAAGATATGAGCAAAAATATGAAGAGAGTGCTGGTTTTTTCAATATGGCGGCGGGCGCGGAGGGGGGGGAATTGTGCATTTTGCATTTTAAACACTGACTAACCATCCTAGACAACATATCAAAAATTCAAAACTACCGGACCGTTTGTAAGGTCAAAATCCTTTATTCACTGAATTATTAGCACGTTACGGTAACAGGTCGTATATATTTCCAGCCTCTACAACAATGTACTATTTGAATGTATCTACGACCTAAATTGTCCCCTCCCATTAAAATTCCTTCGACATAATTTTGAGCCGCTAATTAAGCTAATAGAAACTAAGTGGAACACTGTGAGAACGGCGCTAAGTAAAAGTAAATATATGGCTCAGAGGATTATACGATAAAGTAATCAACATGCTGAGATGCCTATCGAATCTTGTGAAGTTGGGATTGTTTACTTTACGTTTAAAAGGCCGCTTTCTAGCGTAACAACTTTTCTCCTTGATAATTTAAAGAAGTTTCTTTTACTTAAACGATTATATAACAAGTCTGAACGGAATTCACTCACCGGACAATCCCTAATGTTCTCAAGCGCCATAATGCCGTCAACGGCAGTAAGCACACACTCGATCATCGTCTTCGCCATCTTCAAGCTATCCAGCGGAGACTCCCCATTATCAGACTCCCCATTGCTCCCACCCGTCTCGTCACTGTCCACGCTCAGCTTCGATATGTTGGAGTCAGACTCGCTTCTCTCGTTCTCGTAGTTGGTGTAAGTCTTCACCAGGTCGTCCACGAACAGCTTGTACCTGGGTATCCTTTGTACTGGTTCTAGAAGGTAGCTTGATAGGTCTAGTCTGTCTCCTAATTCTAATTGTTTTTCCTGAAAGTACACATCGTATCATATGATATGGATTTATTAAAAGAAAAGTTCTACCTTCTTTACTAATTTCCTTGTCCTAATTCCCTTTACAGAATAAACACAAGTATGAATAACTATAGTCTATTTCATATAGCTTTTGTGCGTGTGATATCACTCATCTCAGCACATTTTAATCTCATTTAGGTTATAAAATGTACTGTAATGTAGACACGCACACAATTATCTATAACGCCTGGAACTACGTTTTCATGGGAAAAAGCATAACCCTCTTTTTGGGTTACCTATCGTAAGTCTGAATTTTTGTTACGCATCTGTAACGTTTATACAAATTTTCGCTTGACCGAAAGCCATTTTTTTCCAAAACTGTTCACATTTTAAGATAATTATAAAACAACTCTCACCTAATGGGTTCTTTAAAACGGTGTTTATAAAACCCTGAAAATATTATGGGTTTCAAGAAAAAAATACCGTTGGACAAATGAAAATTTGGTGGAACGTTACAGATGGGAAACAATGTTTCGGAGTTTTATATGATACCCTCTTTTGGGCTGTACCGTACTCCAAATATAATTGAAATCCACCTATACGTTTTGGTATGATAAATCAAATACAAACATGCAAATACTTTCCGATTTCGTGATTATTTGACAATATATTCAAAGTACAGACATACTAGTTATAATACTTATAATAGTAAAAAGGCAGACAATTAATTCCCGATAATCCTACAAAAGTGCACGGGAAAAATATATTTATAGCTATAGTACACACGACTAGTAATTACGCGAAAACTAATCTATTTCTTCATATTGTTTCGAAGTGTCCAACCGTAAAGATAACGATACCATAAACTGGCTCCCACGTCTCGCGCTATTTTAAAACATTACGAGTATAATACAAATTTGTATCAATTACGTTTATCGCCTTTCTCCGGCTTTCGCACATAATTTAGGTCAAATGATATGTGATCATTATTGAGAAGCGGGATTAACTGGAGCAGAATTTCATTGGACTTAGTAGAGTGAGAAGGTGGTTGCGGCGCAATGGCGCAAGACCAGACACCTAGATTTTAACTTTCACTAAATGTAAGAACTAATCAACACCATCGAAGAACATTCGAGCAGATTTGAAATGTTTACTCGCTTGAAAAAGGACTGATAATCGACACTTAATAATAAGTATGCAAAAGTAAGGCTCAAACTATTTTAAAGCTAAACTACTGAACCGATTTTAACTAATGAGTTTTGGTATGTAGATAGCCTATTTAGAAATAGATTTGGGCTTTTTAAATAATCGCAAATATGAGGATACATTTTAACTATTAAAGTTAAAAAACTAATCATTTATGGGGTATGAATGATTAATTTTCCTAATTTATGATAACATGATTAATATTATGGGTATAATAGGGGAGCTAAGGACTGTGGATGCAAAAAACAGCGTTTTAAACATTTGGTTTTAAAATACCAAGGTTACCTACTGTCATTAATATCATCTAATTAAGGTCACATTGTTTCGAAATGTGCTAAAACGGGCTTTATTAAGAGAATGCGTATGTAACGGTGATCCAGACAGTTAGTTCATTCAGCGTTTGCCATTCCGCTGTCCACCGGCGCGCACGCGCACGCAGCTCAAGGAAATAATGCCACTTCTTATTCTCTCAAAATCGTAACTTATTATACTGTATTAGAAACAAGCCAACCGTCAACAATTGCAGGCAAGGTTCAAGTTAGAAAGTCACCGAAGCTAGATATGATGTTGAGGAAGTCATTTGTGATGCTACGCACTGCACAATGCACACTGGCTGGTCAATAATGCAAACGATCAATTTACTGCTTATGACACTTCACGTCCATCATGATAACGGTAACACCAACGACTTGTGAAGAGCCTGCGAGTACGTTTCCCGTGGATATGCAGTAAAGATTTGTCGCGAATGATATTACAAGTGATAAGAACATGTTTTGTTTATGTACGAGTAATATGCACATTGTAGGTACTAATTTTACCCGTCTTCCCTTGGTGGAATATGCTGCTATATGACGCTGCTATATTACGAAGTCTAGCATTTAATCTGGGACGAACAGCCACTAATTGACCTACAGTCAAACTAAACAAATCGTGTAACTATGGATAGGTACTAGAAGACGATAACCAAATTACAACTTAACGTTACAGTCGTCGCAGTTAGTTATATATATGTTTGGGTAATTACTAATTACCAAATACCCCTACTACGTGATAAAAGTACTACCTAAGTACGTAGTTATCAGAGTCAACACGGACATTACTCCGGGGTTTCACCAAGATAAAAAATTAAGGATGTTTTGATCATGAAAATTACATATTGGGCCTTCCTTTTTTGATAAGAACTTAAATAATACGTAAAATGTTCTTTTTAAAACTTTATTTTTAAATATTACATACTGCAATCCTAATGAGTTTGATCAATCTATATCTGCTGCCTATCAACCTTATCGATATTTATGGTTTGTGTTATTTTTTCTGGGCTTATGGGCAATAAATACTCAATAGTCATCAGACAGTTTTTCATAAGTATGCATTGACATGCATGACAAAATAGCATTGCAAAGGTAAATGAAAGAGTAATATAAATATTTAAATTATACATTTTTAGAAAGAACATATTCTATTCTTTACTTTTGTCATACATATTTTGGCGGGAAAATGTAAAGTTTTTGAGAGAACTAGCCTTTTAGCAGCTCGCCCCAGGGAGGGGGGAAGAGTAAATAAAATTAAACTTTGCTGGATAACCTACATATCCTGACAGATAAAACTTGTCCTTTACTTTTGCCAAATATTCAGCAAATTTTATTGAACTATAACCATTGTTGTACTGATTGTACGGAAGCATTTTTTTTGGTACACGGATAGTTGGGCATCCCCAGATAGTTATAACTTATAAAAGATACTTTTACCCTTCAAATGCGGGTTATGGTTTTATTTGTTCCACGCGGACGAGGTTCGCTGGCACATTCTAGTTGGATGGAATAGAAGAATATGTACATGTGTTGGTGCTTACCTGAAAGAATTGTTTGTGCTCAAACACTAGTCTCGTTGCTCTCTTGTTGCCTCTTGAGTACATTACGTACATATTAAACTTTTGCTCCTGAAAAAGAAACCTTAGTTATAAGAAACATACCTACATATTGCGGCTGAATTTAATTTTCAACTAATATACTCCTACTACTTACAAACAATACGTAATTTATCAATGAAAACTCGATCCATTAAAATTTGTTAAACTCAAAATTGCAACCATTTTCCACAAGCCAAAGTTCTCCGAATTTCACCATGTCTAAAACCAGCGAACGATAAATTAGCAAAGACGTACTACAAACTTATTTACTTAGTATCGTAAATTTCATGTTATATGCGTCGAACTAAGTGAAAATCCATTAAGAAGTACTTTCACCGTACTAAAGTAAAACTCTCGGCAACCCGGCCAATCTGGCGGTAACTTACGGAACTGTGAAAAATCGTGCATTACTAATATCATGGATATAGATCAGCCAGGTTATCTAGAACCGCAGTGTAATCGAAATTTCTCTAATCTCGTGAGAGTAGCGAATAAAGACTATAAAGAGAAAGACCAGTTAAACTGGTCGACGGTAGGTAAAGACAGAATCACGCACGCCGCAGTCCATGACACCAATGTTTTTATTGCTACTGGATAGTTACTTTTAATAATTACATCAATTATTTGAATTCGAGCTGATTTGTAATTGTTCGTGTAATCTATTTCTATTCTTAGTAAAGTTTATTGCGTAATTACGATGGATATTATGTGACTAATATAGTAGGACAATATAAATTAATAAAACACCAAGTAATTATGCTTCAGCAAATTTTGTGGAACACCAATGTACACACGGTTACCCAGAAGATGCTTATTCACCTTCAGAATTATTACAGTTTTTGAATCAACCTATTGAACTGCGATCACCATGACCAAATATGCGAAGTAAGCATTAACGCGTCATATACAAATTTCCTGGCAATGATTAGTTCGAACGTGAGATAATAATTATTTGTGTACTGACTTTTTTTTGTGTGCAATATGGCGGATGGATGGATTAATACCAATATTTTTTCAAGCACCTAATTATTTTAAAATTCAAATAAAGCGTGTAAATTATCTAATTACAAATTTACGCAGATAATTGTAGTTATTGTGCTCTTAATTCCTATCTACAAGTTTAATATCCACCCACAATAACCATGGTGCAACGAAAAAACAAAACGAAATTACACTCACAAACTTCCTAAAACATTGTCCTAATTTCCTGAGATCATTCTCGCAGTCTCGCAAGGCCGGCAGGAACTCCTCCGAGTGGAACCTGAAGATGCGCTCGATGTTGGCGAAGATGTCCGTCTTCATGCCCCGCAGCGTCAGGGGCAGGTCGTCGCGGCCCATCTCTGGGATGTAGTTCTCGACGACGTGCCTCAGTCGGTCCACGTACACGTTTTCTGTGTGGAGCAACTCGTTCACTCTCTCCGTCAGCCGCCTGTCGAAAAACGCCTATACTTATTATACAATTATAAAAAAATTGGGCAAGTGCGAGCCCGACTCGCGCATGAAGGGTTCCGTACCTATACATATATATATATAATCTATAACAAGTTTGTTGTATGGGAGCCCCCCTTAAATATTTATTTTATTTTATTTTTAGTATTTGTTGTTATAGCGGCAATAGAAATACATCATCTGTGAAAATTTCAACTGTCTAGCTATCACCGTTGTTGAGATACAGCCTGGTGACAGACGGACGGACGGACGGACGGACGGACGGCGAAGTCTCAGTAATAGGGTCCCGTTTTTACCCTTTGGGTACGGAACCCTAAAAACCGGCCATGAGCATGTCGGGCCACGCCCAGTGTAGGGTTCCGTAGTTGGTCATCCTTCACAATAAACTGCTGTTTTAAGCCCGAGGTTTACGTTAAGAAAGATTTTAAGCTCTATAAAAAGGTCGTAAACGCCCTAGAAACTGTAATCACTTATTACCTTTTGGAAGTCAACTTACGATCTTTTAAAGAAAAAATATGAAATTTGGCGATAACTCAAAAACGGCTCGACCGATTTTGTTCAATATAGTTTTCATTGAAAGTACTTATAAGGCCTCATTAACATGAATTTTTCCGATTTTTATTGACCCGTGGTTGAAAAGTTAGAGGGGGGCGGGACACAATATTTTTTGTTTTTGGAGCGAATATTTACAAAACTGCTGATTTTATCAAAAAATAATGTTAGAAGACCCCTATTATTTTTACAAGACCTATTCAACGACACCCCACACACAAGTGTTGAAAAGTAAAAAAAAATCACCCCCACTTTAGGTGTTCGAGAGGTATCCGAAAAAAAAAAATTTTTTAATTAAATTTTACCGTTCTGTCGGCGTTATACATAGACATACTCATACCAAATTTCAGCTTTCTAGTACTAATGATCACGGAGCTAAGCCGCGGACGGACGGACTGACAGACGGACAGACGGACATGGCGAAACTATAAGGGTTCCTAGTTGACTACGGAACCCTAAAAAATAAGGGGTTAGGGATAAAAACTGGTATTTTTAAAGCTTTTATTTAACTTGCATTTTTAGGGTTCCGTACCCAAAGGGTAAAAACGGGACCCTATTACTGAGACTTTGCTGTCCGTCCGTCCGTCCGTCCGTCCGTCCGTCTGTCACCAGGCTGTATCTCAACAACGGTGATAGCTAGACAGTTGAAATTTTCACAGATGATGTATTTCTATTGCCGCTATAACAACAAATACTAAAAATAAAATAAAATTAATATTTAAGGGGGGCTCCCATACAACAAACTTGTTATAGATTATATATATATATATGTATAGGTACGGAACCCTTCATGCGCGAGTCGGGCTCGCACTTGCCCAATTTTTATTTAACATACCAATGTTTAAAGTATGTTTGTTCGGGTGAAATCTAGCAACTCAATTTTGAAGCAGATATCGTCAACCGATTGAGCTGAAATTTTGCATACTTACTTAACTTTGATGACAATACAATAATATGGTACTATGGGGCTGATCTGATGATGGAGCCGGAAGGTGGCCATAGGAACTCTATAATAGAAAAAGCAATCCTACCGAGCTTGAGCTTTTTAGAATCGTCTCAGTGAGCATTTGATGGATATTCAAAGAAAAGTACAGTCGGCTATAAAAGCTTGCCACTAAAATGTCATTTTTGACAGAAACTTATTATGTATGATTTTTTTTTTACTGTGGCCATAAATTAGTTTTTTCTTGAACTGTAATCTTTCCAGAACTTTTATAAGACAAACCTAACCTAGGTTCCACTACCTACACATTCATTATAAGACTACTGGAAAAGTTACCGTTTCCGTATAATTGGAAAATTACACAGTTGCGAAATAGAACACTTGGTAAAAATAAGTATAGTGTTTTTACTATGATCACGCAAATAAATTGAAAAATATAGTTAGTGTTATGTCACTCGGATATATTAATCCTCATAGAATTATTACGTAATATGTGAGATATAATATATTTGTAAAGTTGTTTGTTACGACTAAAAAAAAAAAAAAATTAAGCATCTTGAAAAATTTATCCCCTAAGAGGTTGTCCCTAGGACCTACGATATTATAATTCACTTGATAAAGTTCAAATGTGTGTTATGAAAGTCCTAACTGCACGCCAACCAAATGCCTACTCTTGTGTAAGTATTTGTACCTATTATATTGAATGTAACTCTGATTTTAATATATATTGTATGTTTGTTTGTTATAATAATAATAATTTATTTACTTATTTATTTAAATTAGTTACACAGCATAACAGTAAATAAACCAAGGCACTGTGAACTACAAAATTACATTAAAAAAAAAACAAATCTAATTTGATTTAGGCGACGTAACAGCGTGGCTCCGTTGCGTCGTCTGATCTGGTGCAGAGTTCAGAATAATACGATACTTTATTGCACACCAATAAAAGTTTACAAAAGGAAACAAGACAAATACAATTTATAAATAACGGTAGACATCAGGCGGTCTAATCGCTAAAAAGCGATCTCTTCCAGACAACCTTTGGGTAGTGAAATTGATGAAAATTTTAACTTAATACAGAGTAGGTGCAGCAGAAGGTGAAGGGAGCACATAGTTAGATACTAACAGAAAACAAGTACGCATATTGGTAAATATACACATACATAAATAGATATACATAAACTTACATAAAACTTAATATTATTTGTTTCTTTACTCATCCCTAAAATAAATAAAATAAAATTGAACTTAAAGAGGGCGCTCAAGTAGCGTAACGAATTATGGGATGAAAGACTTGGTGTGATTGACGTAGCGATCTGATAGCTCAGTTGGAGTTTCGTCGCAGGTTCGAATCCTGCTTAGATTGTTGTAGATCGCATTAAATTTTTCTTTCTTAATTTACCTTTGTGGCATTATTTATAAAATTGAACTTCTTGGAAACTTTATCCCCTAAGAGGTTTTCCCTAGGACCTACGACTTAATTCACTTGATAAAGTTCAAATGAGTGGTATGAAAATCTGATTTCCGTCAAGTTTAGTGGCAAAGCTTGTTTATCACGTGTTGAGTGGAAAATATATCACTATATATTTCATACACTATTGTTATACTTGATTGGCTGGCGTTGTTAATAAATACGGTGTTAATTCTCAATTAGATATTCGTGGGATATTCTAAACATAGCCTATTCATGTAATGCGTGCGCATCGAAATTGTCTTAGATCATCTACACTCAGCACTATCGGTAACCCGTCCAGAGATTTATCTTTGCAAATTATACAAATCCTCATTCATAATTTTAACGACAGATACATAATGGTCAGGAGGTCTGTATATACTTAGTAAATGACACTACTTCAAAATTTTGGTTTGAGTTCTATCTTTTTCTTTTTATCGTCAAAATTACAATGTGTAATCAGCAAGGCTTCGCAAAACAAGAATTAAGAGAAATGTTAATGGAAATATTCACGAATTTTTGGCCAAATTAGGGTTACGCTTATAAATAAGTATATAATTAAAAAGTATAACCTGTATAACTAAGAACATTGTAAATAACATGGCTGTATTACATCCTTTTCCATTTCCGAGTTGCATTTCATTTCATCAACAAATAAACAAAATAAATTATTTCTAGTTAATATTATCAGTATCACGCCTATTAGCACTTGCGATATACATTTCCAAAAGAGTTTATTTTCATAATTGTTTTAATTTATCTTCAGGCAGTTATTTTTAAAGGTATATTAATTCATAACTCGATCCATGTTACAAAACTAAATCCCAACATTGGGATTTCCCAATCAGACATGATAAACTCGGAAAGTAGATAAATTGATATGCTGGTAACATGACATAATTTTAGTTCATGCTATAATTTCTTACCTATTAAAACTCGTAATTCGTAGTCCTTTACTCAAATAGCTGTATTAAATAAAGAAGTAGCTCGCTGCATTAGCTGTTTCTTTTTTTACAGTCGTTAATACATAATGAGTCCTCTTAAAAAGCGAGTCCGTCTCAATATGGTGGTATTAACTTCTACCGATATTCCAATCCATGCAATTACCATAATTTTTAAGACAGGAACAAGTTCCCGAAGATCGTCGCCGACATCCGTTGAGGATATGGCACAATGAGAAGAAGATCCATTCGATATTTATGTTACCTAAGGTATAATTTAAGAATGAACCAAAAAAAGAGGCACCTCATTTGTTTTTTTTTTGTTAGAGTAATACTGAAGCACCTCCTTGCAGTACGAACAAACATACCTACATCACATTACATTTTAGCCACGTAATTATTAATATTATTTGTTTCATTATTATTTCCGCGCTATACATTAATACTGTACGGGTCACGCAACCGTACTGCCAGAATGTATGTCAGATCTATGTCAGATGCAGGATAGATTGTGGGATGTCAGAATTGATGTCAAAAATAGTACCGCACGTTTGATGTTGACGATGGTCTTTATTGCACTGTTATAATGTAGGTTACGCATGTCAACGAATATGCCTTTAAAGGTTATGCTACACTAAATGCTGTTGCTATATTATGATGTACGATAGCTCGTACAAATACATTGAATTGTACTATCTGCACAATTGCTTATTTCGTGAATTAGCAATCCTATTCAGGGAATCCCAAAATACTTCGTACAACAAAACAAGTGAGCCAAGCCGATATAAGCAACACCCATATTTAATTAGGTATGTAGGTCGTCAGTACTAAAGATAAATAATACTAATCAGTTTTAGACAAGTATTTGGTAATTATCTACATAATTAAAATGGAATGTATATTGACAATACTATTTTCCACGAATGCTTTTCATATTGTACGTATACAGCCTGTTATACCGGCATGCAGGCATTTATTAAAACTGATAATAATATGATCCATTAGTAATTGTTTGCATGTATTAGCTAATCATAATTATGTAAATTAACTGCACAGTTATATTTCTTAAATCCGCACATTCAATGTAGTGGGCGTACAGCCTAAATGTCGTTACTCATATCACGCTGTCATTTAACACTCACTTTTCAATTTACTTTACTGTATACATTACTGGCAATTAAAATTTTGTTAGAAAGTTAATAAAGCCTGAATTTAAGTTAATTAATTAAATTAAGGTCATGGATACGTTAAAGATCTAGAATAGAATAGAATAGAATAGAACATTTATTGCATATCACATTACAGACATAGGTGAATTTATAAATAAGTCAAGGGATACATGTGACGCCCTGCAAGGGCACAAGCAACATCAGTAGGCTAATTTTAATAAAACTACAATTACTTAAGGTTAAGATACTCAGCTGAATACACATTAATTCAACAAGACCAATAAATTTATATTATATACTTTCGTTGTCCTTAAAGAACTCGTCTAAACTGTAAAAGCATCTCGTAATTAAGAACGATTTTAACTGTTTGTTAAACAATCTTGGGTTATCTATGTTTTTCAAGGAGTTTGGGATATGATTATAAATTTTAATGGTCATGTAATGGGGGCTGCGTGTGACGAGTTTTAATTTCGAGAAGGGCATTTTAAGTTGGTTGAGATGGCGATCATTTCTTTTAGGGTTAGTCGTTGGTTTAGGTGAGTATAAATTAAAATGCTTTCTAATAAATTTACATGATTCAAAAATGTACATGGAAGTTACGGTTAATATTTGGTGTTTAATGAAATAAGGTTTACATGACTCCATTCGATCTATGTTAACTAAGATTCGAATACATTTCTTTTGTAAGATGAAAATTTTATTAATATCACTGCAGTTTCCCCGTAGGACTAAACCGTATGATATTCTCGAGTAAGCATACGAGTAGTATGCTGCTAGAGCTGTTTTAAAATCAGTTTCGCGCTTAAGGTGCTGGAGGGCATAGATAAAGGACGATAACTTTTTAGTTAATTTTCGGATGTGGTTTGTCCAGCTCATATTGGAATCTAAATCTATGCCTAATAGAGTGGCAGTGCTCACGGTATCTAGTTTTGTATTATTATATTCATGATCTATTAGCAATGGTACTTTTTGGTAAGGTTTAAACTGAATTATTTTTGATTTGTTTACATTGAGTAGAAGGTTATGGGATTGCAGCCAGTTTGTAATTGTATGTAACGTTGAATTTAATTTATTTTTTATTTCGGTAACACTAGTACAAGAATCTATGTTACTTTACTCTACTTTAAGAAAAGCCTACTTGGCGGTAACACACTGTATATTTCTTATCCATATGTGCGCTATCTATTTATCAGTAGGTCTAGCACAACTATGGTTCGCGACTCATGTCGCGCGACATAGCATCACCCGTCACTCTCTCACGATACTGTACAGAAAGGGATAGGTAGCATATCTCGCGAGACAAAGAGTCGCGTGTCAAAGTTGTGCTAGAGGTGCAGGTGTAATCAAATCTGATATACATACGTAATACGAGGAGTCTGCCCAAAACTCTACTCTGTAATTGTAGTGGATTTATTGAACCGAAATTGTTTGCCTGTCTGGAAAATCTCGTGATTTGAGGCTAAAATCCACGTAATCGTATCGAGATGGATGTTATCTATATATGGATTCAGGTATATACATATAATATATCATGTACCTATACCCGATACCGTCGTCTATTACTCACAGCTTAGTTTGGGACTGGGTCGATTTGTATAATATTGACCCTTAATATTCAACTTCATTATTATGTCTAATTTAGTTATGCGTTATATCGTGAGGTTATCAATGCCACGTAATGCAGCATTGACAACAAAAAATATATCCAGTTGGTAGGACGCCCGTGTTGGCCCGGAAAGCCGTTGGAAACGCAGGTTCGAATCCTGTCCGAACCATTAAATTTTTCAATTTTTCGCTTCATTGTAAACATTTGGTTTAAGTTAGCAGACGTTACCGCTTTAATAAAAAAATAATTAAAAAATATATCAGTAAATTTTACTGATATTTGGGTCGATTGCAAACAAATTGTACATATTTAAGGGCTTTAATTAAAAAAAAACTTGATTGATTCCTTTGTGTGATGAAAGTTACCCATATATTTTGTATTTTGATGGAAGATAACGTTAAATATAATTAGGTACCTACATCATGTCCCATGTTGTCCCACCCTATAATATCTGTCGCATAAGTAGGTAGGTATGTTCCAAAAAACATAGTATAGATATCCTATAGATTTACGACAAAGGCTTAAAATATATAAATGTGCCATGTGCCAAATATAAAATGTTAACGTTAAATGAGTCCAATGTTGGCAACAGTGAGCACAAGAAAGGCTTTTGAGCCTGCTGGTAACATGAGTGCACTCCTATAACAGCATTTTGTAGTCTTTGACGAGCATATCTGAACGTGAACGCATTTCAGGCCAGCCTTGTAAATAAGCGAATTCTCTGGCCATTTAGCGAATTTAATACCTACGTGTGCATTTCACAACTAAACAGAACCGTACTAAATGACCTTGGCATCGGCCGCCCGCGCGTCTCAAAAATATACGTACACATATGATGTCACGCCACTATTCTTATATTTACAAATAAATTGGAGCCAACTTATGGACAGGTGTTTTTAATGTTTAATAAAAGTACATATTAAATCGTTCAAACATAAATACATATATTAAGAGACTTTAATTCTCACAAAAAACTACTAGGTAGGTACCTTGACAGTATTTAATTTTTTTTTTTTAAGTATTGTCTAGGTATTTACCTAGTACCTACCTATATCTTGCTATTGATTAAGATTTCAATAGATAAATTGATATAATGTAACTATTGATAGACTCACGGATCCCACAGTCTGTGAAAACAGAGTTGTGGGACGATGTACCTAATGTTATGTACTTCATATTTGAATAAATAAATATAATAAAAAAACACGCAAATAGGTTACATTGATACTAAATTGATATCTTTATTTAAAAGCGTACGATACGATACTCAATTAAGTAAAATACAAAACCGTTTTGCCCTTTACCTTGACAGTATTTAATTTTTTTTTATTGATTATTGTCCTGGTATTTACCTAGTACCTACCTATATCTTGCTATTGATTAAGATTTCAATAGATAAATTGATATAATGTAACTATTGATAGACTCACGGATCCCACAGTCTGTGAAAACAGAGTTGTGGGACGATGTACCTAATGTTATGTAGGTACTTCACATTTGAATAAATAAATATAATAAAAAAAACACGCAAATAGGTTACATTGATACTAAATTGATATCTTTATTTAAAAGCGTACGATACGATACTCAATTAAGTAAAATACAAAACCGTTTTGCCCTTAACCTTGACAGTATTTAATTTTTTTTTATTGATTATTGTCTAGGTATTTACCTAGTACCTACCTATATCTTGCTATTGATTAAGATTTCAATAGATAAATTGATATAATGTAACTATTGATAGACTCACGGATCCCACAGTCTGTGAAAACAGAGTTGTGGGACGATGTACCTAATGTTATGTACTTCACATTTGAATAAATAAATATAATAAAAAAAACACGCAAATAGGTTACATTGATACTAAATTGATATTTTTATTTAAAAGCGTACGATACGATACTCAATTAAGTAAAATACAAAACCGTTTTGCCCTTTGTAAAACCAAGCTTTTTGCACCTATTTCGTTTTAGAATTCTTATATTCTCGCATTTGTTAAATGCATAAGAATTGAACTTGATCCGTCCATTATGCATGACCACGAACTTCACAAATATACCTTATTTCATTAAGTATAATGTGACATTGTCATATTGAAGAAAAAGCAAACCCCTCATTAAACAAAACATCACTAGTAGCCTAGTTGGCCCAGCAAGCAAAGCGTCTTCTCTTCAGCTTTGGCAAAAAATCTTTCGTATGTCCGTTTGTCCGGATGTCCAATTGTCCAGATTTCCAAATGTTCTCGCCTACATGTCATATTCTCAACAGATTCTCGTGTAATCTTTGGGCAGGTTCGATGATTAATTAATTGCATCACACTAATATTATAAAGGCGAAAGTTTGTGAGTGTGTTTTTGTGTATGTTTGTTACTTGTTCACGCTCAAACTGCTGGACCAATTTTGATACATTTTGGTATGAAGGTAACTGACACCCTGGATTAACACACAGGCAACGTTTTATCCCGAAAATTGTATGTGTTCCCGTGTGATGAGCGTATAACACCACGCGGCGCAGCATAAAAAAATATTTATGTCGGGGCAGAAGCGGTAGAGGCCTTCTGAACATCAGATGGGTCAACTCAAGAGGTACTTCACACGGCACCTTCGGTATGGTACACGCTCAGACCATAGAAATAAGACACAGACCATAAAAATTATTTCTATGGTCTGAGGGCACGTCTCGTCTCAACAATAGATCGAACCCGAATCCTCGTCCGGCAACCCAATCCAGAACTCAGAACAAAACAACGTTATCAAATTTGATTTCTCAGATCCCACGGCTACGGTCGGCAGTGTTCGCATTAACATCATAAACTGCCCCAAAGACTTCCTTTGCATGGCATCAAATATCACCTAAAGCTCAATGCCGCTAACATAAACATTGAACTAGGAATGCGCGTCGCCCTTTGCGAGTCTCGATAGCAGCGTAACTTAGACGCCCCGCGCCGACATAATATTAGTAGTCAGTGCTACGAAAATTTTCAAAATGGAGGAGATATGGGGGTTGAAATCGAAATGGGCACGTGATGCGAAGAGAGGAAAGCTACGTAACCAGAAAAGCGTTAACATGAATGTGGACGGATATAAAAGAAGAGGAAGACCAAAGAAAATATGGATGGATTGTGTGAAAGATGATATGAATAAGAAGGAAGTAAACGACAAGATGACGAGTAACAGGGAAGAATAGAGGAAAAAAAAATGCTGCACCGACCCTACGTGTAAATAAATGGGATAAAGACAAGGGAATGATGATGATGGGGGTTGAAATCATAAATAAAACGTATTTCAGCCATTACCAAACAGACTCGCGAGGTTTACAGTTCACAAATCCACTAGTGATAGTAGTAACGTGTTATATACGTCTTGGTCAGTTGTTGATATAATTGGTCTGTGGTAGAACAAAATGATTGTTTACATTCGGCATCGCGAAATGATCGCACCGCTCAATATTATGTCAACATCGACTCAAGCGATTAACAACAAACCTGTTAGCTGCGTAATAATAACACTAACAAATGATGATAACCCTATTATACGATCTAGTATTAACATGCCTTATAGGTTCCCTACATGCTCTCAAAAAGCTCAAGCACTTCTTACCTATTAAGATTATGTTAGTTCAGACGTAAATTGTTACCCATTATTGATTACGGTGATGTGTGTTATCCAGACGTAACCTAGGAAATTCTGAATAAATGGTAGAGATTCTTCTGCTGCTGCTGCATTCCCTTTATCTTCTATGTCTTTTTAGCGTTTTCTGGTACCGTTTTCCTATCCATCAACGACGTGAAATTCGCATGCTTTGCACTCTATCCTCAAGAACCCGAATTCTCCAGAATATCTCAGAGCATTTTTCAACTATGTATTATGGTGTCATTCTTAACCGTTAATTTCGCACTTCAGTCAATTTATGTCTTTCCATCCCAAATTATCGAACAAGTTTTATATCTAAATCCTTTACCGCCGAATTGTCTGGTCTGAAACTGGCTTCCTCTCAAGATCAAACAAGTCCCGAACAAGTTTGTTTGTTTTCAGAAAAACGTTTAACGTTATGAGACAATTTATCTGCTTAGTCCAAAGGTTGATTATATTATATATGCGCAATGGCATTAGGTCCACCTTTTATACAATCGTTTTTATTTTCATTTGTCCAATATTTATTAGATTAAATGAATAAAAATTTCATTATTTCTAATGTGGTAACACCACAATTATTATTGAACCATTGATACAGAAATCTAAGCACAAGGAAACATTAAAACCTTAAATTTTTTCAAAATAAACAATACACAGATCAACACACACAGCCTAAGGAAAAATTCGAAAGGTCTGCAGTCGTTACAGTCGAGTAGTTGAGACGTTGGACTGCTAATCCAGAGGAGTATAATTTTAGTTTTCCGATTTGCTGGAGAAAATAAGTAAGGAGTTTTCTCTTTATAGCGAGTCAAACAGACTCTGGCCAATAATATTTCGCCATCAGATATATCGTATCAAATAACGCATTCATAAATATCTGTTCTGAACACGACCTCTTATTGTCAAGATGTTACAGTAAGTGTTAAGACTGATCTAAAAAAATGATATTAACAGACTCACCATATTTCCTAAATCGAATCAAATAGTATTTTTTTTTTATTCTAATGAGTACATTTTCAAGTTACAATAACTAAAATAGACTATAGATTTGTAATTGGTTATTTTTATTGTAAAACATTTTTAGTACTTCGACTTTCAAAATAAAATATACTCTTTAAAAATTTCTTCCCCTGATTTACCTATGAGCTCTCGAGGGACAGCTTGAAAGTAATAAAGTAGTGTAATGTATATCCTTAGGCTTTAAGATTTCTAGTAAGTAGTTATTATCGTCTAGCCGTGAACAGATCAGTCTATTATATATAAGACATAGACATAAGAAACCTACAATACCATACCATACCGCCTTGCCGAAAATGTTGTTTGCCGCCACGAGCTACGTCCCTGAAAGATAGGTCGAACTACTTTCGCATTCAATATTACTATAAATAGGTAGTACCTAAAGGTATGGCGGATTGTATGAGATGAAATCACTACAGAACAACAAGAATTGTCTCAACGCCGTGACCGATGAGAAATAATAAATATTATGCGGCCTTGCTACCCACGCTAAGGCCGCGAGATGTTCTGTGATTACGGTCTACACTAGCACTATCAATTGTTTCTTATGTCATAATTTGCTTTAAATTTGATTCATAACTTTTTTTAAATCGAGATATTTATTCAAATTGGGATTTCCAAGTATACTCGTACCTACGTATCTACGTAGGAACTGATTGTTTGACTTTGACTGGCTGCAACGAAACAGGAATAGCTAAAACTTGTTTGTAAATGCCATTTTTGGTCAATAAAATTATACTACAAATATAATCTTATTTCATGTGCTTGAAAACAACTTTAGACAGTTTACTAGGTACCCATTACCCATTTTTGTTTCTGATTGTATCCCATGCTTATTTAATAAATAATTAATATGACAGAATTAATGCACCACCTGACAATATTATTGATTTGATCGTCTAATTTGTCTCTTTGATTATGTCATATACGCCAACTAGACCGGACGATTAGGCATGCGCGCTGTGTATAAGAAGTCATCGTTTCGATTCGTTCAATTGAGATTTCTTTGCAATTACCTGGGCCTCGGATTCAATGGTCAAGTGAAAAGGGAAAGTGAAGTTAATGCATTTACGGTTGTTGAAATTATCTGCTCATTTAGTTCCCACGCCACATAGGTAACAAGTGTAACAACTGTAATATGTATGCGAACACATGAGTTTCTTTGTATCAAACAGAACTGTGTGTCAAATATAGGGTGTAAACACATGACTGCATAGCTCAAAGCATTTGAATAAACATCAAGGCAAAGCCTCAGACATACCACAAACATTGCGGGCTACTGTTGTACTTGTAATGTACTCTGCAATGATCAGGTTTAGCGTTAATACAGATTAGAATAAATTACGTGGAGCAAACCTTCGACGGTCATGGTGTGAACTATATGCAAGTGTTGCATAAATAAATTAGTAAGTATTTTTCCTTTGCCTGAAAATAGCCTTGAGAACTGAATTCCTTGTAGTTATTAGGATGTTTATTGAATATTCTCTGGTGATTATGTAGTTACCAACACTAGTCATTAAGTACGCCTCGAACAGGATATGGAATGGACACTATCATTTATAACAAGTGCATCAAATGTATGTACAAATAGTTATATCAACAAGCGCTGGTGCTTAAAGTGAATGGGCAAAGACGCAATAGCCGTATCTTCAGGGTAAATGATAAGTACAAGCACTTATCACTAGTATGACAAAGCGCAGCTTCGATATCGCAAATATTTTTACGCGTTATCGGATAAAAATGAAGTGACCTCACCGTCGATATTTCTCCTTTTTCGTTTCCACTGGTAGCAATACCGGTTCCTCGGACTTAGTAACACACCACTCGTTCACTGCACTCACTGTGAGGAACTCCGAGTCGGGCGCATGGCACACCTCAGACCCGAACTCGTCCGATGACACTGTAATACTGTCATATTTTTGGTACGGAACCATACCGTCGAACGACGATATGGACTTAATGCTAACATTGTCATAATTGCTACGTTCACCGGAAGCACCAGATGTTACAGAAAAATAGTCCCCTTCATCACTGCACTCCTCGTTAATTAAAGTGTCTGTAGTCGTGGACAGTGTGTCCGCTTTACCATCGTCATTGTTTAATACGTATTCATCGCCCCGGTCGGACTTACTGTCCGAGGAATCGTCACTGCTGCTATCAGATTCTGTTAATACTGGATGAGCATTTTTAGGGTCCTCACTGTCGGACAATTCGGACCTTTTCAGTCTTAACAATTTCTCTAAGTCACCTTGTGTAACTCCGTAAGACCAATGAGCTTCTCCCAAATGTTGATTGGAAACCGTTGATTTTCTTCTAATGACGGGTGGTTGACGCATTCGACGCATGACAACGGGCGACGAGTTCGGTGTTGTAAAAGAAAACCGTCGCTCTCTCGTCGTCTCTCTCGTTGTTTGTACCACCTCAAGCATTGGGGACTTGCTTTCAGAGGACGAGTTATCATTAAACGGTTCCGGAGGGGGTGGTGCAGGCCTGTGAGGCCGTAATCTTTCCGCACCTGACTTCCGATCCGACACGAAACCTGACGAACTGGATTCATAGCTAATTTCAGATACATTAGATAAAATTGAATTCACTGACACATTTGAATGTCGATCTTGAGATCGATTCACTGACAAATTTGAATGTCGATCTTGAGATCGATTCACTGGGCACAAGTTTTGAAGATGTAGTTGGATAGGGTTAACAACACTCGTCAAGCTTCCTAGGTCAATGTCTTTGGTCCTGTCTAAAGATTCGATGGAGACTGCGAGATTGGTCATGGAGGTTTTTTCAAAGCGCAAAATCATCTCCTTGACACTGGTGCGGTCGGATCTGATGACGACATCCTCGTCATCGGACCGCAGCTGCAGCTCATCGTCAAGGTGAGAGCAGAATTCCTCTTGTGTCATGGCGAGGCGTGATGGTGATTTGGTTGCACAAGCACTCGCGAGGCCGGGTGCGCGCGCTCATATCAAGGCGCACGGTGACTGCGCACGATCGACGCGCGGTTGACACTGACAGCGGGCCGCTACTGACGCCCGCGCCTCCGCGCTCCCGCCGGCCACGTTATATCGCTCGGTGCGAAATCAACTGTTCTCCAAATAGAGATACGTAGTGATAAGCTCATAAATACGTGACCACTGAATACCTCGGTTAAACACTGATACGGAAATTGTTATGCGCTTTCTTGGCAAAATTGCCTTTCTTTTCTTTAATTGAGTTTGAGGTACACATTTTAACCCCTACGTAGAGACACGCAACGTGGAGCAAGCTGGTCGAGGTCCTTGCCCAGCCTTTTTTGCATAAGTACTTTGTACTTTAGGTACCTTTGACTTCATTGGTGTTATGATATCAGTTACAATTTGTGTATTTACCTACGTTGTTTAACATGTAAAGCCTCGCATATCAGCTATAGACCACACTTGATTATCAATCGTTATCTGGTTTTTAAACCTTGGATTACTTCTATTTATAAATATTTTAACTTCTGAGTACTCTGTATTTTTATACATTGATCGAAAATATAATATCTGCCAATTCCGCAATGTTATAGCTGATATCCATTCTAGCTGTCATAGTGAAAGTTCGCTTATATTTTAATGATTTATCGGCTTCAGTGATATTGACGCTAATATTATACGTAGGTAAGTATTAGTAGGTAAGTCGATCATATTAACAACCTACAAAGAACATCGAAAAAGAAATAAACGAAACCCTTTCTAGGGTTCCATTACTACGCCTGTTATGTCTGTCGTTCTCTTGAAGTCTTGAACCCTAATAGATAGACACTCGACATGTTTTTTATCACTCACGTGCCAGTTGCTGTTTGTAAGTATAACTATCAATCGCAGTCGAAATTGTTATTATTATTGTTTTATGCTGGTAAATAATAGGTCATATGTATTAGATTATGTACTGGTATCGTTACAGATGCCTCACACTTAACGGGGAGTACTACTCTATTTAGCAAACACAATAAATTACACTACGTTATTGTAAACTTACTGACGTCATTTACGCAGTCAGTCGAGTACATGAGCAGGTATGATATATTAAGTAAACCATACTCACAGGATTCTTGAACACCGAAGAATCCATAATATAAACGTGGATCATGCTGGTGGAAATATGATAACTAAATAAGCTACCTGCATCGTATGAATTACCTACACGCCGGTCCTAGTACCGATACCGATTAAATAAATAATAACTGGTACGTCGAGTTCATTTACATCTAGACACTTACGGGAACAAAAATATCTGAACACGTTTTATGCTCCTGACAATAGGGTCGTGTTCAGATATTTTTGTTCTCGTAAGTGTGTAGATTTAAATGAACTCGACTGTACTACAACTAATGTTTGTTCATATTTTAGATTTTGAAGTGTTTCCATATGTACAGGCTTTCCAAATAAGAGCATTCACTATGGTGGACATATAGTCTGTATTTTTGCCAGACTACGGCGAAGCAAAAACGAAGGTTATGACCAGCCTGTACTTATGTGGGTATTTCTCGTTAAACTTAAATTTTCTGTAGTTCGTTCGTGTAAAATAAAACTCCAAGGTAGCCAATATAATTTATTAAAAATAAGAACTAATTTATTAAAAATAACTCAATCAAGCTGCAGGGTTCTAAATGAGCCCTCAACACCGAACAGCGTGGAGGAGGTTTTGGGAGTCCCAGGCCTCTTGCCTTCGTCCGACTGCTCGGCCTCCTGGGTCAGGAACCAGTTGCGGTAGCTCTCTACTTTCGCCTTCCAGTAATCTATTTAATACAAAAAATACGGTGAGATAAAAATTATACCTAAGATCCCAAACTCAAAGGCAAAGAGCATATAATCTCAAAGGGTTTACAGTAGCTACTAAAGAATCCTCTACGAGATCCGATCCGGTGACAAGTGCAATAGCTTTTTCGACTAGAATCGTCAAAACTTCGTCGATATGGGCTCAAAATTCGAGATAATTACCAAAATATAGTTTTGTTAACCGACCTACTCAGGCGTTACGGAAGTCACATACCTCTAAAGTAGGTAACCTACCCTGTCAAAATCGGGGGTATGGCCATAGTCTCGGATAAACGGGGAAAAACGGTTAGATGATGAAGTGAATTAATATCTATTAATAAAATACATGTAACATAATATCCAGAGAACCAAAGAACATTACAAGCATTACTCGTAGGCCAAGAAAACACAAGAAGATACTTGCTTGATTGGGAAAGAGAGTATTGCCACAGATTAATATAATAGTTGTATTGCATCGGAAATGTAATCCAATTTTGAATATATATATTATATATTATATAAGAGGCTGTGGACATTGATTGACCAGGATTCTATCGCCAAAGAAATGCTCTTGAGTATAATTATAATGAAATGGAATAAATAGGGCATAACTCAAAAGACAATCAGTCCAAACCAGACGCAGCATCGGGATATTGGAAATAGTTTGTAATAACTATATGTCTCTGATTAGGGAAAATAATATACGAATAAGATGACTACCTACTTAGAAAGAGAGGAGAAACAAAGAATATCAATAAGGAGCAAGAAGTATAATAACATTTACCAATCAATTCTTCTAGAGATCCATCCTGCCCTCCATACTCAGCGGGCAGCATTGACTGGGGAACGGCATGGTATATAGCTTTGTAGTCTTGGTTGTAAACCTTTATCTGAAAGTACACGAGCAGAGATTGGGATATCACTTCATATATCATAGTCTGCTATTAGAAATATACAAAAATGAACAGCCCCCCCCCCCCCCTCTATTTATAAATAAATAATAATAATAAATAAATTATTCCCCGGACGAGTTTTTTTTATTAACTTATCTCGATCGTTTAGCAGATAGGTGCTCTAACTAAACCGATGTTATTGTTACTCAATATTGAATTCGCTTACTATACCGATTTATTCTCCTACCATTGCAGTCATTTCTGTCACAGTGGTTAGCCCGAAATAAACAAAAAAAAACCCTAGGGTGCTATAGTAAACAGGTTTCCGTTGTATCGTCTGAATAAGTTATTATCTTGATAAGCCGCACTATTTTTGGTAATCTTTTGTGTCATTACTGGTAAATAAACTATTTTGATTTGTTTTGATTTGAAGTTAATATTATCATCGCCATCACTCGAGATACTAAGTTTTTAAGCGTCGACTGTCGGAAGACGCAGCGTGGGTAGGTCTCCAACAAGGTAGACTAATGACCTGGTCAAGGTTCCGGAAGGCAGATCATCAGGCGGGCCAAGATGGTACTTTGGGCGTCCAGGAATATAAAGTACGCTGACGATGATCATGAGGCAACGTTATACTTACTCGCTTCTTCAACTTCTCTCCTAGGAAGGTTTTTAATATAGCATATGCAGCTTCGAAGCCCGTCGGCGTGCTAATGATGTAGTTGGCGCGCACGCGGACTGGAAACGCCTTCTCAAAGCATGACGTCACTTTTTTGGCTAGCGTCGGCGTCCATTGGCTTAGGACGTTCATTCCTACTCCTTTCATATCGACGATTACTTCCTAGAAAAAATATATGTTAGTAACCAATGAGTTTGCTAAAATACCTGGTGGGCCAGCTTGGACAATCTTACATTTAACAGAATAAAAAAAACGTTTAATTAACTAGATCCCAAGGATCTATCGTCTTGTCGCCACTAAACTAGTAGAGCCGATCCTGACTTGACATTGACTATAGGCCATACTTACTTTTAATAAGTACTATAGGTTAGAGTTAGACATATACAAGAGTAACTTGCGGTAAGACATTTGGCGAAATGTAGTAGAGTTAAAGCGACTTCTATCTTTTATTAGTTATACTCTCTACTGCACGTATTTCATATCCGTGAGAAAAAGGCATTCCTCTGCTCTGATTTTCCGTGAATTATATACTAACGTAGAAAGGATCAAACATAAATAATTAAGAATTTAATGAATTAAAAGGTCTGTTTGCTTGTAGGTATGTTATGTTATGTCAGAGGTCAACATTTCACTAAGCCGCCAAGTTAAGTGGTTAAGCGGCTTGTAAGCATCGTATAGTAATCCATGCAGTGTGTATTAAGCCCTAATTAATACAGGTTGTATAATGTATAATATGTGATCTCCCGAGCTCTAGCCCCATTAAAACCCGTTTAATTGTGTCGCCAACTGTGTTAGAGAGGTTGATTATAATTAAAGCACATGATTTGCCTGATATCTTGATATCTAAACTGATAATTCTATAAGGCTTACATTCCATTCCAAAAAATTGGAATAAAAGCACTTGAACAGCAACTTTATTTAATAAAATGAGTGGGTTTGCTTATTTGTTCCCATAGGACATCAAGGCGATTAGACTTTACGATTGCGTTTTTAAATAAACATAAAAAAAAGTTTCGTTGTCAACAAAACATATTACAATCCCACTATATTTAATCTGCAAGTCATTAATATTTCACGTTCGCAACAAATGACCCAATTTAAATTACACCCATTAGAAATACATTAAATATTCCCTGCCCCTATTGGGGCGTTACTTATTAGCCTTATTGTGGAATAGGAACCAGTTTAGTTTTGTAATCAACGAATTGTAATATTAGATTTCATCTAGCGTAATATTATGGCCTGATATATCCACAGATTAAAGTTTGCGACAGAATTGCCAATAACGGTGTCCGCAGTAGCCAAATATGTTTAAGTAATTACTTACTAATTGAATATTAAGTAATTATTTCCAGCTAACTACTACTAATATTTATGCAAATGATCTCGTTGTATTTTGCTTTATTTGTCATATTGAACCACTAATTAGCTCATTGCAAAATGCTGATTATAAATCATCCATACAACCGTATATTTTATGTAATTAAGCAGATTATACTGATCGTTTAAGTAAATAGGGAACGTGAACAAGTTGCACAATGAAGGTGCTGCCAACTGGTGCCACAAATTCGAACCGTTTATCGTTGATGGTGCTGCAACCTATAGTTCCTGCACCTTATCTGGCACAATGAAGGTGCTGCCAACTGGTGCCACCAATTCGAACCGTTTATCGTTGATGGTGCTGCTACCTAATAGTTCCTGCACCTTATCTGGTACAATGAAGGTGTTGCCAACCGGTCCCACCAAATCGAACCGTTTATCGTTGATGGTGCTGCACACTGTGTAATTTTCCTGAAAGTGCGGTCACCTATGTTTTACTTCTTCAATACTTGTCATCTTATAGATCTAGGGAAGAACTAAAACTTCTGGGAAGGAACTATGTTTTTTTTATGCTTAGTTTTTAAGTTATTTAAAGTTTGCTGACATCAGCAAAAAACTGATTTTATTTGTACACTTTAAAATAATAATATTATTGTCATGAATACATGTTTTATTGTAGTAACAACATAATATCTAACTCATTAATTGAATCAGGCGTTACTTTGCGGAAATCCATATTAATGAAAATAATAATATTGCTTTGCTATTCCGCGATAGAATATCGTGCCAGTTAAATTTGTGCTAACCCGTTATACTTATTTGCGTATTTTTTCATGCATATATGCATTTAATGGTCCCACCCTCCCACCACGATAAGAAAAATAAATACGCAAATAAATATAACAAACCACCACCAAAATAACAGAACTTACTCGACACGTGTTTCGCCCCTCTACGAGGCATCATCAGGAGATGTTGACGGTCTGGAGTCCGACAACCGAACCTGTTTCGGTTGTCGGACTCCATTGTTTGCGTTCCCACTTATTTGCGTATTTATTTTTCTTATCGTGGTGGGAGGGTGGGACCATTAAATGCATATATGCATGAAAAAATACGCAAATAAGTATAACGGGTTAGCACAAATTTAACTGGCACGATATTCTATCGCGGAATAGCAAAGCAATATTATTATTTTCATTAATATCTAACTCCATAAAAAGTTTAGGTATTGCATCTACGATAGACAAAGAGGAATCGCATTTTTTTGTATTTTCACTAAATTTGAGTTTTCTCCGTAATCTTTATGATTCTGCAACTGATTTTAAAACGGAACATGCACAATATAATATATTTAGCAATAACACAGAATAAAAACCAAATAAGTAAACATTGGGAATTAGGAAATATTATGTTTCTAAAGTTCCATAGATTTTCTATGGAAATAGGGTTGTCCAATTTCAAATATTTATTTACTTAAGTTAAATAAATTCAAACTGATAAATGTTTTAATACAGTTGCTCAAAAAGTGGTTGGTACTTTACGTAGCTCTAGAATGTGCGCAAAGTTCGATTTCAGGCACTAGTGCTTTTTACTTTTAAATTTTATTTAAACGGGTATTGGTCCAACCCATACATTATTATGCACTAAACGGATTTATATCGTGTATATTTTGTAAGTTAAATTCACACCAAAAAGTATTCTTTAATCTTCGACATCCGAAGATACTAAAACTTCTTCTGATGGTAAGAAAACATTTTCATCGTCTTCGGTGTCAAAGTCATCGTAATATAGGACATTTTGCGTTGATGATTTTAAAAGCTCACGAACTTTGTCAGGAAGAACCAAACGCTTGTGCTTTTCTTGGCGTGTACTGAGTGACATCATAGACAAGAACGGATCTGACGATTCTAACGCACGGTGAAATAGGTCAAGCACAGTTGTCTGCCGGTCTAATATCCTTCACAGAATAAAGTTCACAAATATTATCAAAACATTCATGATACTATGCAATTATAATTAAAAAGAATATGTAGAATATCTATAAAACGGTGAAATAGGTCAAGCACAGTTGTCTGCCGGTCTGATATTCTTCACAGAATAAAGTTCACAAAACATTATTAAAACATTCATGATACTATGCAATTATAATTAAAAATAATATGTAGAATATCTATAAAACGGTGAAATAGGTCAAGCACAGTTGTCTGCCGGTCTGATATCCTTCACAGAATAAAGTTCACAAAACATTATTAAAACATTCATGATACTATGCAATTATAATTAAAAAGAATATGTAGAATATCTATTAATAGATTTCTCCTATTCCACTTTTCCACTACTTAGGTACGTAAAAGTAGTCTAGCTTAGAATAATACGTGCTTCATTTTATTTTACATCAAGAAAAATAGTAAATTGGCTGTCAAAGTTATCTAAGAATTGTACGTAATGTAGTAGCTGACAACCCTAACCTCAAAAATAAAAATTCGATATCTCCGAATTCCCACGTTGCTGACGCCTGATTTTTTTTTATACTATAGCTAAATATAATATAAAACTATTCATGTTGGAAAACCATGCAGAAACAATGGGGATAGTGAAATAAAAATAAATAAGTTTTTTTAAATAAATCGATTTTCTCATTTATCAACGATTATTTATAATTTTTTTTTATTTAATTAGTAGATATTTAAAATCTTTATTAAGACGCCACTGTAATATTGCGTAATTACAATACATTTCAGCAAAATAATTCATTTCTATGGTTTTTATGATGTTTTCTCGAAATTTAAGATAACTTTAAAAATAAACATAAAAGAGACACGGTTTCTACCCAGAAGTTTTAATTCTTGAGTGGATCTATAGGATGAAGAGATAAAACAAGGTGACCGCACTTTCAGGAAAATCACACAGTGTGTGCTGCTACCTATAGTTCCATAATAATAAATCATTTATTGTCATATTGCACATTCATAAAAGTTGGTAAAGTTAAACATCAGAGAGCATCACAATAAACCGTTTTATTATACATAGAAAAATTAAACATTATTTTTGCAATTCAATCACATTCATATATTACACGAAATACATTACAACTACACTTTAAAAACACTATATATTCTTATGACCATGACCTTAGCACGGAAAGTTGGCACTATACAGGGTGATCAATCCGAATGGGTCAGTAGGGAGAAAACTATAAGAGATAGGGAAATCTGTTCTTAGGAACCATGGCGTCGAATCTATACATAACCGGGGATAAACCTGGTTAAAATTCTATAAGTAATCGCTTGTCGTATAGTAGCATTCTTTACAGCGGTTTTGACCTAGTTATGTATGAAATTACGTATAAGATTCATAAAAAAAAATGCAGTATTTAAGAAATCTTAAATCGATGCCATGTTTCCTAAGAACAGCTTTCCCTATCTTTTATAGTTTGTGACTTCTCCCGACTTACCCATTTGGATTGATCACCTGTATATGTTAATTAAACCCTATTTATTTATGACCTATGTCAATTGATAGCGCCGCTCAAAACCGCAAATATTGGCAAAAGATGGAGGAGGCTTTTACCCAATAGGGGCCATAATGTCTTAATCACAACACACTGAATAAAACTGTAATTTTCTTATGGATAAATAAAGCTATAATAATAATAATAATGTCAATTGATATCAAAATTAAATGTGTATTACAATATTTGCCATTTTAATAAAATAGTCATTGAGTGAATAAAAACATTCCTCGAGCAAGAAAGATTTTAAATTAGAGAAGATTATTTGGCAATTTTGTCCATGAAATAGGGATAGATTTAGATTTATTTATTTCATAATATAAAATGTCGATATAAATTACACTAGGTCAATTTACATGCGTATTAGTGCATACCTATGACCTATGATATTTATATTGATAGAGTTGTATATTTTTATTGCCATAATGATAGCAGTTTTTTTATTTAATTGCAACCGAATTTTAGGAGCAACCAAGGATTTGTGCGTCACTGTTCATTTTCCCTTATTGCATTTCATTTTGAAAAGGTTCAAATTGTTCCTTTCGATCTTGCAAATTTCAAAAATATATAAACTTGGAACTGTTAGGATCCTAAACCTTTTAAACAACGGCTTACAAGTTTCAGATTGTTTTATCCCGCCTAACGCCCTGATGCATTTCTTTTGCGCTATAAACACCCGTTGTATGTCGGTGGTATTTCCCGACAGTACCACTCCATAGCGTAATGCAGAACAAACGTAGCTATGATATAATGATATTATAAACTAATAGCGCGGTGTTTTCCGAAGTTACACATCTTAGTTTTCTGAGAAAGCAAAGGGGTTTATTTCTTTTTGTGGAAACGATGTCTACTTGTTTTTTCCAATTAAAATTTTCATCTATACCTATGCATGTCCAAAAAAATTGTATTTGTTACTTGTTCTATGTGGTCCCCACCTGCATTTACATTTAATGTATTTTTTACTTTTATATTTTGTGTTACAAATCCTCCTGCACCTGCTCTGGCACAATGAAGGTGCTGCCAACTGGTGCCACAAATCCGAACCGTTTATCCTTGAAGGTGCTGCTTTCTATAGTTCCTGCAACTTATCTGGCACAATGAAGGTGCTGCCAACTGGTGCCACAAATCTGAACCGTTTATCCTTGACGGTGCTGCTTCCTATAGTTCCGGCATCTTATCTGGCACAATGAAGGTGCTGCCAACTGGTGCCACAAATCCGAACCGTTTATCCTTGACGGTGCTGCTTTCTATAGTTCCTGCAACTTATCTGGCACAATGAAGGTGCTGCCAACTGGTGCCACAAATCTGAACCGTTTATCCTTGACGGTGCTGCTTTCTATAGTTCCTGCAACTTATCTGGCACAATGAAGGTGCTGCCAACTGGTGCCACAAATCAGAACCGTTTATCCTTGACGGTGCTGCTTTCTATAGTTCCTACAACTTATCTGGCACAATGAAGGTGCTGCCAACTGGTGCCACAAATCTGAACCGTTTATCCTTGACGGTGCTGCTTCCTATAGTTCCTGCATCTTATCTGGCACAATGAAGGTGCTGCCAACTGGTGCCACAAATCCGAACCGTTTATCCTTGACGGTGCTGCTTTCTATAGTTCCTGCAACTTATCTGGCACAATGAAGGTGCTGCCAACTGGTGCCACAAATCCGAACCGTTTATCCTTGACGGTGCTGCTTTCTATAGTTCCTGCAACTTATCTGGCACAATGAAGGTGCTGCCAACTGGTGCCACAAATCCGAACCGTTTATCCTTGACGGTGCTGCTTTCTATAGTTCCTGCAACTTATCTGGCACAATGAAGGTGCTGCCAACTGGTGCCACAAATCTGAACCGTTTATCCTTGACGGTGCTGCTTCCTATAGTTCCTGCATCTTATCTGGCACAATGAAGGTGCTGCCAACTGGTGCCACAAATCCGAACCGTTTATCCTTGACGGTGCTGCTTCCTATAGTTCCTGCAATTTATCTGGCACAATGAAGGTGCTGCCAACTGGTGCCACAAATCTGAACCGTTTATCCTTGACGGTGCTGCTTTCTATAGTTCCTGCAACTTATCTGGCACAATGAAGGTGCTGCCAACTGGTGCCACAAATCGGAACCGTTTATCCTTGACGGTGCTGCTTTCTATAGTTCCTGCAACTTATCTGGCACAATGAAGGTGCTGCCAACTGGTGCCACAAATCTGAACCGTTTATCCTTGACGGTGCTGCTTCCTATAGTTCCTGCATCTTATCTGGCATAATGAAGGTGCTGCCAACTGGTGCCACAAATCCGAACCGTTTATCCTTGACGGTGCTGCTTCCTATAGTTCCTGCATCTTATCTGGCATAATGAAGGTGCTGCCAACTGGTGCCACAAATCCGAACCGTTTATCCTTGACGGTGCTGCTTCCTATAGTTCCTGCATCTTATCTGGCACAATGAAGGTGCTGCCAACTGGTGCCACAAATCCGAACCGTTTATCCTTGACGGTGCTGCTTTCTATAGTTCCTGCAACTTATCTGGCACAATGAAGGTGCTGCCAACTGGTGCCACAAATCCGAACCGTTTATCCTTGACGGTGCTGCTTTCTATAGTTCCTGCAACTTATCTGGCACAATGAAGGTGCTGCCAACTGGTGCCACAAATCTGAACCGTTTATCCTTGACGGTGCTGCTTCCTATAGTTCCTGCATCTTATCTGGCACAATGAAGGTGCTGCCAACTGGTGCCACAAATCCGAACCGTTTATCCTTGACGGTGCTGCTTCCTATAGTTCCTGCATCTTATCTGGCACAATGAAGGTGCTGCCAACTGGTGCCACAAATCCGAACCGTTTATCCTTGACGGTGCTGCTTCCTATAGTTCCTGCACCTTCACTGGCACAATGAAGGTGCTGCCAACAGGTGCCACCAATTCGAACCGTTTATCCTTGACGGTGCTGCTTCCTATTAGTTCCTGCACCTTTTCTGGCACAATGAAGGTGCTGCCAACCGGTGCCACCAACTCGAACCGTTTATCGTTGATGGTGCTGCTACCAGTTCCTGAACCTTCACTGGCACAATGAAGGTGCCGCCAGCTGGTGCCGGCAAGCTCAATCTTACATCTATTTGAAATTGTCATTTTCAGTGCAGCCTAGTGCACCTATTTATACTTAGTTTGTACACGCTCCCTATTATACTAATCGTTTTAGTCATCATCGTCATAAAATTCTCCAAACAAGCCATCTTGGTGAGTCCTGCGGTGCCTCGAGAGGGCAACTTGAATCTATACGATCACCTTATGAGCTACCATCCAAGCACTCTTTGAATTACTTCAACCACCACCTATTGCGCGACAAGTAAGTATAGTCTAAACCGTTTTAATCAATGCTACCCTATATTTGATAGCCACCTTCACCTTTATTTTACTATATCCTGATCATTGGGTCTTAAGATCTAGCATGTTATTATTAGCATTTGGCAATAGTTATGTACACTCATACGTATCTATCTGAATTGATTATATACGGGACGGACTGTGCCTAATAGTATAGGGGGCAAAACAACTGAAATTGTTAAGTTCTTAGGTCCATTTCGAAAAAAACCTGGGTCATCGATTTAATCTATGTAAATTATAATATATATCGTCATCTACTACCACAGTACGGGCATTGCTTAATTTGTGACTTTGGGACTAGATCGATTTGTCTACCTAATATTGTCACCTTAAAACAGTTTACATTATTGCCGTTAAGTTTAACTGAAGAGAAATGCTTTTTACCTATTTGAACATTATATTTTTGTGTACAACAAATAATCTGTATAAAAAACAAATGCTTACCTCACCGGCCACGTTGAAATTGTCGTCCTCCAACATCATGATTTCCGTGATCATGAAAGCGATTTTAATGACGTCGGTCAGGTGGTACTTGGAGGAGTTGAACACGCCAATCCTTACTATGCAGGTGCGCGAAGCATCTTCACTTTGGCATTTCTTTAGTGGTAAGAAGAGACTGAAATCGGAGGCAGTATTCTATTTTCAATTACAAATACAAAAAAAAAACGTAAACTCTCAGTGCAACTACCACGCAGTTTGATACAATTGATACGAAATGCGCAAATAATTTAGAAAATCCCTGAATATACCTTAGACCACAACCTGAAGACACTAGTAAAAATTCTATGTATGTCGGAACATAAAACTATTCCCAACCGGTATTTTAGAGATATTAAATTGGATGAACCGAAGCCTAAAGAACATTTTTGTTCGTAATTTAAATTCGATCTGCATTAATAGTACATTACTGCAGACGCCGGGAAATAAGGGCTTGCCGGCTGAGTAGGTATAGACGGCCGACCGTAAGGGAGGCCGTCTAGTGATACGAAGCCGGCAAGCCCTTTTCACGGCTAAGGCATGTAGGTATAGTACTTTTCTCAAACATATGCAATGAAATAAAAAATACACCACTCAAAAAAACATAATTCAGCTGTTCAGCCTGTTCATGAACACAGACGCCATGTTTAAAAAAAAGTATTTTTAATTTTCCCTCCAATCCCTCTATATTTTTTTCTTTAATAAGTCATCCACGTGTGTAGTGTTCGAATATTAGGGCCATTATACACAATGGCAATTAAAAAATCATTTTTAATATTGTCTATGGTCGTGCAACATAAAAGAGTAGAAAATAAATGAGGGCGCCACTTCCTTCGCAACTGCAACACGCACACAATATGGTAACAATTTTGTATGAAAAATTGTAGTTCCTTTATCATCCGTTTTCTACTCTTTTGTGTCGCACTGTACGTATAGACAGTATTTTAAATTTATTCATCAACACATTGAATCATACAGATTTGTATTCTTAATATCAGTTCGTGTGTACTAGGCATTAACGCGGATATTGTTGGTCCGATGGCTGAATGGGTAGCCACTAGAAAATATATATATATCAGCTGTTCATAAACACAGACGCCATGTTTACATTAAAATTAAAAACAAATTACTTCCCGGCCTAGGCCTTCAATTTTGTATGAAATTCCTTTACAGTTCTCTCAAAAAATTTTAAATTCAAATACTAAGAAACTTCCAACTTTTAAAATTTTTATTTTTTTTCGGGTGCGTTTAGGAATTACACTCTTATGTTCCAACTTTTCTAACAAATAGGTAAACAATAAAATTTGTGTTATATTTAATTTATAAACATACAAACAGTAACTATTCTAAAATAAAACAAAAAGAGACAGAGACGATGGCAAGAGACCGGATGGGATGTCTTTGATTCCATGGAGATTGGGAAGGACACTGGTGTGGGACGCCACCTGTGTAGACACTCTGGCTCCTTCCCATCTCCATGGAACATCTCATAAACCAGGCGCGGCGGCTGAAGCGGCCGAAAAATTAAAAGTTCACAAGTACAGGGGTCTCAGCTCTGAATACGATTTTGTTGCATTCGGGGTTGAGACCCTTGGTCCGTGGGGGCCCAGTGCTCATCAACTTTTTAGGCAGATCTCAAAAAAAACTGGTTGACATCATGGGGGACCGAAGAGCTGGCAGCTTCCTCGCTCAACGCATTAGCGGGCTCGCATACAGCGAGGAAATGCTGCCAGCGTCTTCGGGACTATGCCAAAGGGGTCCGATTTTTTAAGTCTTTTTTAATATTAAATTTATTCTGTTTTAGCCTTTGATTTTAGTTAGTTAAGTTCTTAGTTTATAGTTAGTATTTAAATTTCTGTAGGTTTATGTGTTGCTTTATCTTTTGTTTTATTTATAAACTAGTCGAAATATATAAATGAAACTGAAATACCTACTATGAATATTTATAATAAAACATACGAGTATTCAACATAAAATAAAGTGTAGAAAAAATAAAAACTTAAAAATCAGTAACCACAAATCAGGTTTCTGAACGTGATATTGTATGTGTATTTTTTTTATAATGACGTATCCAAACGTATGATCACTACAGTTAGCCGACCTGACCAGATCGCCCTTTAGTAGAGTGCGCTGATTGGTTATTCGAAGATTTATCGACTGATGAAATCAGTCACGCATAATTTACATAGACCACAGCGAATCAAAATCATCGTGTTCGAAATTCAAATGACTTTTGCACGCTAGCGGATAAAATAGACTTTTGCACGCAGATTTCGCGCTATAAACGGAGGTTATCCGAGCGAATGAGGTGAATAAAATATTACTTTTAAATAATGATCACTGTAAGGCTTAGTATAATTTCTCTTACCCTAATTTCAGTATCTCTTGAATCCTGGAATCCAACGGGTCTCTATCTGATAAAAATTCTGGGACTAATGTTTTTAAGGTGTAATACATGTCCAGCTTTTGCTTTGTTCGTTCTAGGCTAAATTTGCATCCCCGTAAAAAAGCGAGAAGCCATTGATCAGCTGGAAAAAAAAAACTAATGAAATAAAAAATTAAATACAACTTAATGCGCCATCTGTTCGTGTTGTGCAGCACTAGCTTATTCTATATGTCACGTAGATATAGAGGGTGCACTCAGCGGCACGGCATAGCGGCATGAGCGACTACTGTTGCAACGAGCTACTGGAAAATGAACATAGATGGCGCTGTCTGGTAAAAACTTTGTATCGTTGACAAAAATATAAAGCGGGCAGGTTATGGACAGAATGAAGAGTGGATTAAATTGTAGGTATAACAATTATATTGCCATAAAGATATTAGTTTCATAAATATGTCGTTGAGTAAATATCATTTCTTGGTAGTTATTGATTGGGGTAGGTGTTGGTGTTAATTACAAAGGAAGTAGGAGAATTTCAATTATCAGTTATCAATGTCTGTTGTATCGTCATATCGGGTTTTTCCAGACAGTAAAATGACCGATAATGAGAGCACTAACTGAGATAATTATAAAACGCAGATGCCCTTCACATCGTCCAAGGCTAAGAATGGAAATCGAATTTGTGATATTTTTTGCAAGGAATCGTTCTTAAGGAAACTCAATTAAACAAAGCTGAAAAAACGTGCACATTGCAGAATAAAATGATACTTCAATAAAATTATCTAGGAATACAATAAATCGACGAAGACTTATATTTTAGGTTTAATATGTTTCCGCATTTTTCTTTATGTTTATTAAGGTTTTATGTTATGTTATGTGTTTCAAATTAGTTGACTGTACACAACGAACGAATAAAACATACCCCCACGTACTTTGTGTCAGTAAAGGCGGGGCGTAAATTTTGTGTCAAATGGCTATTTAGAATGCATATGGCGACGCAGCCTAACAGTCACATGTGAAATATATCAAGTTGCAAAGTAAATATGATAAAATATGCCTAACTTTTTGGTGTAATGGTGAATTAATCGTTCTGGAAAATACAAAAAAATATAGTATTCGTTTTCGTACGTAAGTAAAGCGTTAAACATATAACTTTACGGAACAGATTTTGTACAGAGATGGTGCTATGCCACATGACTAATTAACATAGGATGTTCGAAAAAGGTTATACAATTTCACGGGGTTTACAAGTAATAACATAGTTTTGGAACGAGGTGTTACCTTCCTGCAACACTGTTTTGGGCCTCTAATTGTACTTACTTACATATCAAAGCACATTTTACGAAATATTGCTAATTGTACGTACATACTAAAATAATTTGCTAAGAAATATAAGAATATACCTAAGTGATTTAAAACAAATTACTGCTTAAACTCTAAAATAAATTGTATAAAGTCTGCCCAGAAGCAGAGAAAAAGTTGGTAAATGACGTTGAAAGTCAGTGAATGTCACTTACTGATGTAAACAAAAAAGAAACAATACGAAAAATTTCGCCAAGTAATTTTCGCAAAATAAAGCCAAAACTATCCGCCGTAACGAAAGTCAATATTTTTAACAAAATTTAAAATAACAATACCTCTACATAAAGCAAGCATTGATAATAACCAAAAACAGCATTAGTAACTCAATGGAAAGAACAAGGATTCTTTAAAAGAAGCAATATTCTAAAAAAAAAATAAGTAAATTAAGACAGCCCTTTATTGCATTTAACGATTTGAAAAGATGGCCCGTTATTGCATGTAATGATCGAACCAACATATTTTTATTTGTAATGAATTGATTCTGAAGCTTTTGCGCCTGTTGCTTGCACTCTTTGCCGTATTTTTTTTGCACGTCCTGCACCCTGGAACCCCCACTGTCTGTTTTGTGATTTATTAAGACGTAATGCTGATGTAGGTACACAATATATATACTGAATTAGTACATAGTTAAAAAATGTTTACCTCAATAGATCGAGAGTACAATAAACTGAATTCGGAGTTGCTAACTCATACAATGGTAAAAACCGTAGTACAGTTTTTTCGGGCCTCTTATTTTTAGAAAAAGTAAGAACATACGTGATTTCTCTCAAAATAAAATTTTGGGGTTGCTGGGGAGATGAAGCAATCTACAGCAACTCCGAATTGAGTTTATTGTACTTTCGATCTATTGGGGTAAAAAAAAAATAAGTTTGTACTAATGCAGTACATATTGTGTACATCAGCATTACGTCTTAATAAATCACAAAACAGACAGTGAGGTTAAAATTGCCACTGCGGACAACAGAAAATAAAATCTGTAAGTAATTAATGCTAACCGCACTGAACCGCAAATTCCCAGCATGTCATTTTCAGTTGAAACTTCAGCGTATTTTCGTCATTCTTATCTCGAACAAATGTTCGTTCCGATGATGGTTTAAGTCATGGTTTAAATATTTGATTTTCTTATGAATTCGAAAGACACTTCGGTCTCAGTTCTTCTTCTTTCATGGTGGTATTAATAGCATGGTAATATCCGTGAGACCAGAATGACGATAACACCGCACGGGCCAAACGCTCGGAAATTGCCTCCTCCCAGTAACCATCTTTTATGAAGTGTTAATCGAGTTGCACGATCCATGCTCTATCGTGCAATTCGATTAACACTTATAAAAGATACCTACAAGATACTACTATTATTACCTCGAAGAAAAGTCCCCTAAATAAAGTACCTGATACTATCATAATATCAAGCACTTTATGTCTAATTAAATATTCAACTAGTTGCATATTATCCTGCTGCCATGATGCTAAATTAATTAATACAAATGACTAATACAATTATCATAACAATGTAATTATAATATATCTACAGATTATCGTTTGTTTTCAAATAACAAATAATGAAGTTGCATTATTTAGAGTATATGAAAAATGCTTTTTATACAATTGGTATTATTTTTCAAGTTGTCAGTTTTGCCACTAAGTTACTTGTTTCAGTGAAATGCCTACTTACTTGGTTGTGTGGCCTGTAGATGTGGCTGTTTCTTCAACCAGTCTCTCAACGCTGTGATATCGGACGCTATCCTCCTGTCATCTTCATTTATCTCTTTTTCAGCCTTCTTCTTGAGAGCCGCAGGCAGCGGTCGGATGGCCATGCTTGTCTCAATGACAAAAACTTTATTAATATCCAGGATTGATTATTGCAAAAGCCAGCTTACCTGTAAGGCAATTGTTATTTACAAAAATATAAATATTCGCTTTTATAAACACTTCACAATAGCAGTAAATTTAGCAGTATTGTCTACAATCATTATTATAATTTTATAACGACGACTTTTTTAGCCAAGTTTTAATTACTTAATAAAATTATTAAGTTTTATTATTCACCATTAATTATTAATCAAAAGCAAAATACAATAAAGAAATTACGAAATATAAATAACTAAAATAAACATAAAAACCCTAACCTTATTATTATTAATCCTCATTTCATTACCTCTCGTTGGTTCGTGCGATAAGTCCCGTTTTTTTTTTGTCCTTGAATCAATCTGAATTAATGTAACATTTATATCAAACAATAGGCGCACGTCACGTTATTATTATTAAGAATATTACTATATATATTTATATATATATATATATATAACAATATAAATTTGCCATTTCCTGCCTGTGCCTGCATCTACAAATATAAATTTGGACCTACATTATCATTGTCCCAGATATTTAGTATTCCTAGATAGGTATACAAACTGGCGAGTTTTAAATCTTCGAAACAAGTATTACATCTATTATATATGATGTAGATACGCACGAGTGCCGCCACTGCCACCGCATGGGATCAGTAAGAATATCCAAAACTCATAGTTATTATTGGTGTTGTGACATACAAATAGTAGGTTACCGATACCTATATTCCTAGATACAATACCACAAATAAACAATAATTATTATAAAATCTCTTAACATGTCATTTTGATACACGTTATCAAATTTAATTGTTTCTTTTTGGATTTGATTAAAGTACCTACATTAGGTTCAACTTCGTCAACAATAATCATCTATTTGGGTCATTGCTTGTTTGTCAGATTTAGGTTAGCGTCTTTTCGGTGGACACGTACTAAATTAAGGACTTCAGGTCTAGTTTTCCGATCAAAATTATAATAGCAGACGTTTCCCTTTCTTTGGGCTTGTGTGTTAAAAACATACTTCTATGCACATACGCTGTTAACTATTGGCAACCGAAGAGACAACTTTTGTTTTTTGAACTGACAATGACCCATTTCACATCAATAACAATTTATTAAATCTTGAACAGACAAATATAATGAAATTCATCTGAACTTGTAAACTTAAATAGGCAATTTGCTATCGTACACTAAATAAGAACTAGCTAAAACATTGGAGGTTAAAACTGTACATAACTAAAAACCATTATCAACGCAAATGTTTGCTCAATAACAGATTAGTACCTACGTAGGTACTTTATGGAGTGTTTTGTTATTTTATTACTTACAGATGTGATAGTTTCCAAGTGACAATATTACATGTCAGATTTTCATATTCCGTCTAAGATTTGTTTAAATAAATTATCATGTCGAGTCGCGGTTATCAAAACAGGTTCAAATAAAACTGCGTTCGCGACAACCTGGCCGGGCGGTGTGAATATCACTGATTAGATAGTGCTTCTACGTGCGCTCTCTGAGCTAGGAACACTGATACTGACAACATTGATCTATGTGTTTCTTCGCGGATTATCTACCTCGTTTTCCGATCGATATTAGCGAGCGCAGTCTGCTGTCTACTTACGAACAAAAAGGCAATACATATGAATCACCCAATTTCCGGTGTTTCTTTGAATAAAAAACGTATGTAACCAAATATTAATGGTTGAGAAAACAAACTTGTCTCGTAAAATGCATCTAAATTAGTAAAAACTTAAAAAAATGTTTATTTGACAAAATACATATTGAAAGTTTCGGAATGCAAAGAACACGCAGTGTAAGTCAGGTTGAATTATATAACGTATTGAGGATACTTAACAAGTTTTCAGTAAAACTTTACATAATATACATATTACAGTTGTTTAAGTGTTATAAATATAATTATATACCTTCTATAGACAGCTGTTGCTAACATTCGTTACTTCATGTCGCGCCACGCGTCACTGCCAACCTCAAGATCCATGTCTAATCTTTAGTTTCATTGGAGTTACTATTGACATCAACATCACCTGTCCTGCTCACTCGCGAGTAATAGTAGGAGACAGTCTCAGGCGTAACAATTAAGTGTCGTAAACATGCAAACTGATTGACGGTCTTCACTTCCGGTCAAAATTTTAGGGGTGTACTTACGTCATGTGACATCATTACGTGACAGATGGCATCATGGTAGCCCTTTAATCGTAGATAGTGTAAACATAAGTCTGCCAGTTCTAAAATGGCCGGAAGTGCTTGGCTTGGCAACGGGGTCAAAGATGGTCATCGGATACGTTTTCCTACGTTTTGTGGTATCTTGACGAAATTGATTATAAATGTTTTAAAGTAATAGTGTCTCTAAAAATAAATAAGTCTGCCAAGACATATCTGGCCGGAGGTCCTTCAAAAGTGATTTTTTAGGGTTCCGTAGTCAAACTAGGAACCCTTATAGATTTGCCATGTCCGTCGGTTCGTCTCTCCGTCCGCGGCTTAGCTCCATGACCATTAGTACTAGAAAGCTAAAATTTGGTATGAGTATGTGTATGTATCACGACGACTAAAAGATAAAATGAAAACTAAAAAATCGTATCGTACACCTAAAGTGGGGTTGAATTTATTTTTCTTTGCAACACTAGTGTGTGGGGTGTCGTTGAATAGGTATTTTGAAGATAATAGGGGTCTCCAAACATTATTTTTTGATAAAGTCAGCAGTTTTGTAAATATTCGCTCCGAAAATCCAAAAAATAGCGTCCCCTCCCCCCTCTAACTTTTTAACATTGAGTCAAACAAAATATAGAAAAATTCATGAAAATATGACCTAGAAGTAATTTCAATGAAAACTTTGTTTAATAAAATCGGTTGAGGCATTTTTGAGTTATCACAAAATTTCATAATTTTCTTTAAAATGACGTACCTAAGTGCCGCGCGGTGTCCTTATACTTCGAACATTACACATATTAGTTAAGTGCCATACTGCATTAAAACATTCCGCTCAATCTGGCGCATATAATCGATAACTTCCAGAAGGTAATAAGTAATTACAGTTACAATAGCGTTTACGACCTTTTTATAGAACTTAAAATCTTTCTCGTAATTTAAACCTCGGGATTTAAGCCCGTCTATTGTGAAGGATGGGTCCCTATATAATGGCAGTATTTGCAAAGTATAGTGCACGACCAAATTCTAGGGGAACCAATTCCAATGAGTGCAGGAGTCAAACAGGGTTGCCTCCTGTCGCCGCTGCTCTTCATAGTCCTGCTCGACGACATCATGCGGAAAGTAACAGAAACACTAGAGGACCTCGACTACGCAGACGACATATTGTTGGTTTCGTCTTCGCTGCCCGATCTTCAAATGAAGCTGGACTCGTTACGAGGGGAAGCTCTCCTGCCGTAAGTCATCACTGGTAACACACATTGGTTGAAGACTTTCGTCTTGAGGTACTGAGGTATGTCGGACGAAAAGACATTGCGTAGTTTCCCGAACGCAGCCCAGCCGAGTTGGATTCGGCGGTTGACCTCTTTCTTGAAGTTGGACCTACCTAATTGGACCACTTGTCCTAGGTAGATGTATGAGTCAACAACTTCGAGTACCGAGTTTTCAACAGAGACTGGGATGGGCACAACCTTGGCATTTGACATGAGGTTCGTCTTGTCCATGTTAATTTTTAAAGCCCACCCGTTGAGAAACTCGATTGAGGTCATCGAGCATCATGCTGAGTTCCTCCATCGACTTTGCCATGACTACGATGTCGTCGGCAAACCGAAGGTGAAGGTCTCAAGTTCAGGGATTACGAATAAACGCTAGGAAGACCGTCGAAATGCGAGTTCAGTCGTGCGAAAACCGACCCCTAAGACTCAATGGGACACCGCTGGAATCTGTCGCAAAGTTCACATTATCTCGGCAACACCGTGACCAACAGCGGTGGTTCCGATGACGACGTCGACGCGAGGATTAGGAAAGCTAAAGGCGCCTTTGCCCAGCAGAAACAGGTCTGGGGTTCGAACGTGCTCACCTGGCAGATCAAGATTTCCCTCTTCGATTCCATAGTGAAGTCTGTTTTACTCTTCGGCTGCGAGACTTGGAAAGAGACAAAGGGTCTGACGAGCAAGTTACAAGTGTTCGTCAATAAATGCCTTAGATCCATCCTGCGCATATTCCGGCCGAATACTATCAGCAACGAAGATCTTTGGAATCAATGCCACCAAATCCCGATCAAGCGAGAAATCGCTCAACGGAAGTGGAAGTCGATAGTGCACACCCTCCGAAGTCCAGAGGACAACGTCGGCAAGGTTGCGTTCACGTGGAGGCCGCGCGGGAGCAGACGACAGGGCCGGCCGGCGCACACGTGGCAGCGCACCGTCGACGCCAAGCTGCGGGCGACCGGGCTGAGTTGGAGTGACGCTGAGCGCGAGGCACAGGACAGGAGCGGATGGCGACGTCTCACGAAGGCCCTCTGTACCACTGGGGTACCATAGGACAGCAACAACATTGTGAAGGATGGGCAAGACCGGACGGGACTGAGCGTGGCCCGACAATCTATCCAACGCCACCCCACACACTAGTGTTGGAAAGAAAAATAAATTCACCCTCACTTTAGGTGTACGATACCCGAAAAAAAATCTAGTACTAATGGTCACGTAGCTAAGCCGCGGACAGAGAGACGAACCGACGGACATGGCAAATCTATAAGGGTTCCTAGTTTGACTACGGATCCCTAAAAAATCACTTTTGAAGGACTTCCGGCCAGATATGTCTTGGCAGACTTATTTATTTTTAGAGACACTATTATTTTAAAATATTTATAATCAATTTCGTCAAGATACCACAAAACGTAGGAAAACGTATCCGATGACCATCTTTGACCCCGTTGCCAAGCCAAGCACTTCCGCCCATTTTAGAACTGGCAGACTTATGTTTACACTATCTACGATTAAAGGGCTACCATGATGCCATCTGGGGTGCGCCAAAGTTCACATAATTTTTCAACCCCGATTATTGGAACTCCGAAAATGTTTCTCATAAAAAATTTCACCATAATAGTCACTACTCATACTTAGTCACTCTTACTACCGATCATAACTCCGAACCATTTAAAATCATAATGTAATTTATCATAAATATCTCTAATACTACTTTTTGTTTTCATACATTTATTCATCATAACTGTTTTTGATCCTATTTTTCACTGTCATATTTTTTTTAAGCAGACTGGTTTCTACTCATAAACTTCACTATCATATATTTTATAAGTAGACTTATTTGTACTCATAAACTTCACTATCATATAGTTTGTACACTGACTTGTGTTGACTTATAAACTCCGACATCATTATTTTTTTTTTATTTATACTCGTAAATAATCTACTATTACATCAAAATTCAATAAGCAAATGCATAGCCAGGATGGATTAAAAAAGAAACAGTATTTAGTAAGTAAGAGTATGCTAATGCCGTTAGGAAGAACTGCGCCAAAATGGAACATGTGTCCGAAACCGAAAACTGTAGGTTAGGTTAGGTTTGTATTGTGACCACGTATAGCGGAGCGAGCGGAGCGTCAAAATGCTTGCATGCTTGCTTGTATGTATACTCGTAAATAATCTACTATTACATCAAAATTTAAAAAGCAAATGCATAGCCAGGATGGATTAAAAAAGAAACAGTATGTATTTAGTAAGTAAGAGTATACCGTTAGGAAGAACTGCGCCAAAATGGAACATGTGTCCAAAACCGAAAACTGTAGGTTAGGTTAGGTTTCTATTTTGACCACGTATAGCGGAGCGAGCGAAGCGAGCGGAGCGTCAAAATGCTTGCATGCTTGCTTGTATATTTAATCGTAAATAATCTACTATTACATCAAAATTCAATAAGCAAATGCATAGCCAGGATTGATTAAAAAAGAAACAGTATTTAGTAAGTAATCAGATACTAATACATACCGTTAGGAAGAACTGCGCCAAAATGGAACATGTGTCCAAAACCGAAAACTGTAGGTTAGGTTAGGTTTGTATTGTAACCACGTATAGCGGAGCGAGCGAAGCGAGCGGAGCGTCAAAATGCTTGCATGCTTTTTGAGTCATAATGGACTCGGAAAATATGGCTGTACAAAACGTGGCTTTACAAAACCCCTACTCTTGCAGCCGGCCGAGTTAAGACGTAGCGTCAGTGCAAAACGATAGATCCCTCAATGATGAATTATAGCAACAGTACAAATGTAATCAAAATGTTTCGACATCAACAATTTTAATATGAGTAGACTCTAGAGTTCTGTTTAATGTTATGATTTACAATGTTTATGAATTTTTATGGTTATTATTGAAAGAAATACGAAAACAAGCATTATGAATAAAAACGTTATGAAGAAAAACTGTATCGATGTTTAAATGTTATGATTGACAAGTTTATTGTAATTTATAGTTCTGAATAAAATAAATATGAAAATCAGAATTATGACTACACACATAATCTTAGTGACGACATTATGAATTACAATGTTCTGAAAACTGTCTGTTATGAACTCGGTTAGTAGTAGTACAAAGGGTATAGCAGGATAGCCTAAGAAAAAGTGCCCCCAGCGTTTTTGGGTCGAAACTATAATCAAACGATGCCTTTTAAGGAGGTTATACCCTGCACTAAATTTCATCCCTCTGTTACCCCCTGGGGGTGAAAAACACCCGATTAAACCCAAAACTGTTATATTTATTTTTTCCTAAACTATGAAAGTAACGAATTTCAAATTTTGTACAAATATTAATGACACTAAAAGCTATATTTAAAAAAAATATGACCGTTCTAACCATTTAAATTCTTGTAAAAAAAGTAAAAAATAAAATTTAATCACCCTGTATAATAAGTTCGGCTCTTGGTACACACACCATTTTTTTTCCAAATATGAACCAATTCATATTCTACATCATACAAAAGTTTCATCGACCTAGCCCAGAAGGAACATAACGAAATTAATATCGTCGGCCGTAGGTTCAATTGGGGTAAGGGACAAAATACGCAAAATGAGTTGAATATACAGTTTTGTTCAGAATTTTCCGCTCTATCGAATGGTGTATATAAAAAAAATCTAGCTTGAAAAAAGTGTTCCTTACACTACTGATTTTTATGGGTTCAAAATCAAATCTGGCCCACAAAAACCATGTATCTGTTTTTTATTTTAATAAAGCAACATCAAATAGGGTAACTACTGCCACCAATCTACTTTGAATAAGGTAAAGGTCTTTCCAATTAAGGAATTTCCTTTACATGACTTATTTTTGAAGACAATCTTATGAAACTGGTTTTTACACTAATGTTTTTTTTTGCTCATGAATAAATAACACCCATACCTTAAAATTATTGCACGAGCTTTGAAAAAAATGCTCCTTACCCCAATTTGCCATCTTATAGTTTTAACAGTGTGAACCTTACACCAATTTAGTTAAGACGATATTTAGGTTTGATCCGATTTATGTTTAGATTCCGTGTCCGTTACGCCAATTTTCTCGTGAGAATCAATGAATTACTTATCCCTGTTACCTTTATATACAAACACATCTAACTTCATATTATTTTAATCTATTGACGATAAAGTGTTATGTTGCAATAAAATACCTACCTTGATCAGTTTTATAACCTTTGTTTATACGGGTATCTGTGTAAACTGGATGTTAATTTTTGGCTTTACTAAATCATTGAAACTACTAGCGTAGTTTGACTTATTTACATGCAAACTTTCACGATAAATGAAGGTATTCAAATTTTGGTAAGAAAATTTAAAATTTAGTAATTAATCCACCGAGAAAATATGTAAGTGTCTTATTATGTTATTAGGTATAATTCGTCAGTTCGGCGTCTCTGAACAACAGTAAGTACTGAACTCTTTGTCGACAGCTCGTGATTGTTATTCTACCCGTGAAGTGTTTTGTTAAGCAGATAGTTTAAAAAAGTGGGCTAAGATTGTCGAAAAACGCAATAACCAATGGAATACTGGAGGAGGTATTAACACGTTCTTTATTAAAAGTTTTTAAGTAACCTTACACATTGTATGTTTAAAAATATCTCAAGGAAGATTAGATTGACTTTCCGAGAACTAGCTGAGTTGAAATTATGTATATGAGGCCGGATAGTCGACATGGGTAAAACTTTATAATAAGGTAATCCTACTGAGTTTGGGCTTCTTAAAATCGTCTCGGTACTTGATGAATTGCAAAGGAAAATGTTCACTGTCAATTAAAAGGCATTCCTAAGTATGACACACTTTAATAATCATTATCTGTTTAAATTTCGCTACCGATAAGTGTTGAGAAATCAAAGGATCTAACTAGAACTCTTGCTATTCACTGACTGACATTGATGTTGATATTGATTATATTTCATAGCTATAAACAAGAACTTTTCATTTCATCGATGTTTTTCAAGTACCTTACTCTTATGGTCATTTTATTATACAGCCTCATTTGACTCCTTAGGTAACAAGTTTAAAGTTTGACAAGTAGTATAATTCATATAATAGAATAAGTCGTTTCGTTTCGTTTAATGCATGTCGTTCACACAGGTACAAGTCGTATTCTTTCGTTTATGCACGTCGTTCATAAGGATAAAATTGGTGCAAATAAATTGAGTTATGTCTTTAAATACTCGCGAACAAAAGCTATAACTACAAAAAAACATATTTATAGGGTCAACGCATTAGTTCTTTTTTTTTTAAATGAAAGCCTAACACTTGTATAAAAATTCTTAAAAAGTTCAAGTTCTAAATATTATCTACTTTTGAAAAATAGTTTTTGACGTGACAACGTCTTAATTTAGGTTGCGCTCGGAGTCACTCATGAAAAAATGTAACGCCCGCCGCTCACGGTTGATGAGTGAGAGAGACAAAATATATTTCTATAGTTAAAATTTGTGCAATTCTTATTTTCATTCATCGAGCATTACTGTAACAAGAGGGAAGAGGGCGGAAGAGGGAAGAGGGAAGAGGGAAGAGGGAAGAGGGAAGAGGGAAGAGGGAAGAGGGAAGAGGGAAGAGGGAAGAGGGAAGAGGGAAGAGGGAAGAGGGAAGAGGGAAGAGGGAAGAGGGAAGAGGGAAGAGGGAAGAGGGAAGAGGGAAGAGGGAAGAGGGAAGAGGGAAGAGGGAAGAGGGAAGAGGGAAGAGGGAAGAGGGAAGAGGGAAGAGGGAAGAGGGAAGAGGGAAGAGGGAAGAGGGAAGAGGGAAGAGGGAAGAGGGAAGAGGGAAGAGGGAAGAGGGAAGAGGGAAGAGGGAAGAGGGAAGAGGGAAGAGGGAAGAGGGAAGAGGGAAGAGGGAAGAGGGAAGAGGGAAGAGGGAAGAGGGAAGAGGGAAGAGGGAAGAGGGAAGAGGGAAGAGGGAAGAGGGAAGAGGGAAGAGGGAAGAGGGAAGAGGGAAGAGGGAAGAGGGAAGAGGGAAGAGGGAAGAGGGAAGAGGGAAGAGGGAAGAGGGAAGAGGGAAGAGGGAAGAGGGAAGAGGGAAGAGGGAAGAGGGAAGAGGGAAGAGGGCGGACATAATTTTTTCTTAAAAATCGATATGGGTGTCATCTCCGAGGTTTCTCGGGGTTCCGATTACGAAAATGACATGCATTTTGAAATCCAAGATGGCGGACATTATTTTTTCTTAAAATTCGATATGGGTGTCATCTCCAAGGTTCCTCGGGGTTCCGATTACGAAAATGAGATCCATTTTGAAATCCAAGATGGTGGACATTATTTTTTCTTAAAAATCGATATGGGTGTCATCTCCAAGTTTCCTCGGGGTTCCGATTACGAAAATGACATACATTTAGAAATCCAAGATGGCGGACATTATTTTTTCTTAAAAATCGATATGGGTGTCATCTCCAAGTTTCCTCGGGGTTCCGATTACGAAAATGACATCCATTTTGAAATCCAAGATGGCGGACATTATTTTTTCTTAAAAATCGATATGGGTGTCATCTCCAAGGTTCCTCGGGGTTCCGATTACGAAAATGACATCCATTTTGAAATCCAAGATGGCGGACATTATTTTTTCTTAAAAATCGATATGGGTGTCATCTCCAAGTTTCCTCGGGGTTCCGATTACGAAAATGACTTCGATTTTGAAATCCAAGATGGCGGACATAATTTTTTCTTAAAAATCGATATGGGTGTCATCTCCGAGGTTCCTCGGGGTTCCGATTACGAAAATGACATCCATTTTGAAATCCAAGATGGTGGACATTATTTTTTCTTAAAAATCGATATGGGTGTCATCTCCAAGTTTCCTCGGGGTTCAGATTACGAAAATGACTTCGATTTTGAAATCCAAGATGGCGGACATAATATTTTCTTTTTTGGCGGAAGAGGGAAGAGGGAAGGGGGAAGGGGGAAGGGGGAAGGGGGAAGGGGGAAGGGGGAAGGGGGAAGGGGAAGGGGGAAGGGGGAAGGGGGAAGGGGGAAGGGGGAAGGGGGAAGGGGGAAGGGGGAAGGGGGAAGGGGGAAGTACAATGTTTTAGTAAACAAAATATATTTCTATAGTTAAAATTTGTGCAATTCTTATTTTCATTCAATTCCTTGTTCCTATTGTGCAATTTAATAATATTCATATCAATAAATATTCTACCGAGAATAAGACGTTGTCACGTAAAATCTTCCTTCGCCCGTAAAACCGACTTTACAGGCAACCATTTTTTTTGTTTCTTCTGAAAAGTGCCGTTTTTGACTTATCCCTTGTTAACTGGAGGCACTGGATTGTGAGCAACTACTATGTTATCTAACAGGACTCCTAAAAAAGTACAAATATCAAATGATTATTTCTGAATTGTATTTAATTCTGTCACTTTTATCGTTCAGCACAAGCCCTAAACTTTTAATAATTTTGCTGTATAAATTACATTAATTGTTTATTTCAGTATTCGATCATAGAGGCTGAGAAATAATTAATGTGATTATAATAAAAAAATAATCATAAATAAAATGTGGATTATTCCACTCGATAGAAACGTTACGTGTAACGATACAAATATTGCATGTAACGGACACACAAAAAATGCTCACACGGTTTCAATACATTTATATACCTCTTACATTAATGTTTTAAACGTTTCCGGTGTTAAGATACGCCTTACGTCAAAGGTATGTACTTATTTATTTTTACAACGAACCCTTTACGCTATTTTTTCTTTCACACATAATCTCAACTAGTCCCTTACGCCATTTCTTCATCAATATAGTGGATACTATGAATATGCAAATTTAAGGTAAGGGACGAGACTACAGAATACTCTGTCTGTAAGGGACATCAGCAGCGAAATAAGTTGGTGTAAGGGACATGTCATTTTCTATAATATCTAAATTATTAAAATGAACACTACATAGATAGACAGAACACTAAAATACAAGATTATACATGAAATCAGGCCCAAAAAAGGTTCACTACAAAAAAAGTTATGAACGATTTAGTTAAAAAAAAAACTTTGTCAGCCTCTCCTGAAAAATCGTATTTTGTCCCTTACCCCAATTGAACCTACGGTCGACGATATGAATTGGCTCTTTGGTGCCTACTATTCATTTAAAGCCTTGCATTATTAATAAACAATGCATGGCCTGCGATCGGACCGCTGTTTGTGCCCGATTTAAAAAAGTTGGGAATAAAGAAGTATAAATCAAACTCATTTGTACTTATAAAAACATTTTTTTCTTTACTAGTATTAACATAACATAACTTTTACTGTGTACATAACGAGTAAATTAGTAAAATACCATTATTAATCTATCAATTGTCATCTCTGTCTTCATTAATAATTGTCAAATTGTCTAAGTAATGAATGATCAAATATGTTAGTCAGAATATCAGCTGGTTTTAAAATGTTTGATTTATATCTCGCATTAGATAAATAATATATTATTGAAGCAAAATGCGAGCAGCAACCTGCAGTTCGGTTTCCATTGGTGCAAGTATAAAAGTGATCGCTGATACCTCCGCAGTCATTTTTATTGGGCACATAACGTGAAATGAAATGAAATAGTTTATTCAGTAAGTAGGCCACAAGGGCACTTTTAAAAATCAGATTGTGAATCTACCGGCATTTCGCAAGAGAAGACCGCTGTTGAGAAGAAAGCCGAAGGAAACTCAACAGTAAGTATTTTTTTCGTAAATAATACTTGAAACAATTACATTACATTTGTGTTATAATTACATGGGTACACATAAAGAAGATGTATATTAAAATAATATTTTAATGGTCTATTTAAAATATTAAATATACCCAGAGTTGTATAAAGTCTCTAGGTGTTACAACATGCAATAAAATTAATAACCTATGGAAATATGGTATGTGTATTTTAAGAATTTCGTGTTCTCTTGAAAATTCAATATTAATCGACCCATCTGCATTTAGCAAGTTCATATAATGTGTTTACCATTTTTTTAGGGTTCCGTACCCAAAGAGTAAAAACGGGACCCTATTACTGAGACTTCGCTGTCCGTCCGTCCGTCCGTCCGTCCGTCTGTCACCAGGCTGTAACTCAAGAACGCTGATAGCTAGACAGTTGAAATTTTCACAGTTGATGTATTTCTATTGCCGCTATAACAACAAATACTAAAAATAGAATAAAATAAATATTTAAGGGGGGCTCCCATACAACAAACTTGTTATAGATTATAAATATATATATATATATATATAGGTACGGAACTCTTCATGCGCCAGTCGGACTCGCACTTGCCCAATTTTTTATATAGGTATTTACAATTGCTTTAGATTTGTTTGCATTTAAAATATTTTTTGCAGACATTTTGGCTTCACATTTGAAAAAGCGTAATCCGCACACGTTGAAAAAAAATTAAAATTCGAACTCTGGCGGCCGCGAGTAGTATTTTCTTTTATTTTTTTGGTTGCAGGACCGAGACGTTGCGTATTAAGCATAATACAGAGTGATCAATCCAAATGGGTCAGTAGGGAGAAAACGAAAACTATAAGAGATAGGGAAATCTGTTCTTAGGAAAGTCTTCATTAAATCTAAAATCGACGCTATGGTTCCTAAGAACAAATTACCCTATCTCTTATAGATTGTGACTTCTCCCTACTAGCCCATTGGATTGATCACCCGGTCGGTATAATGAAAAGTGCCTACTAAATAGTACATTCATTTGAATTTCGCAATGTTCCTTCTGGGCTAGGTCAATGAAACTTTTGTATGATTTAGAATATAAATTGGTTCATATTTGGAAAAAAAATGGTGTGTGTACCAAGAGCCGAACTTGTCATACAGGGTGTTTCTAGATTGTTTTTCATTTTTTTTACAAGAATTTAAATGGTTAGGAGAGTCTTATTTTTTTTGGATATAGCTTTTAGAGTCATTAATATTTGTACAAAATTTGAAATTTGTTACTTTCATAGTTTAGGAAAAAATAAATAAAACAGTTTTGGGGTTAATCGGGTGTTTTTCACCCCCAGGGGGTAACAGAGGGATGAAACTTTTTGCAGGGTATTACCTTCTTAAAAGGCATCGTTTGATTATAGTTTTGACCCAAAAACGCTGGGGGCACTTTTTCTTAGGCTATCCTGCTATACCCTTTATGACGGACAAAAGTATGAAGTAAAAAATTCGGAAGAGTGATGATTCTGACTACAAATCGGTAGTAGAAGAAAAATTCGGAGGATTGATTTTATGTGAGCCAATATGGACCCTGCCATCTGTCACGTAATGATGTCACATGACGTAAGTACACCCCTAAAATTTTGACCGGAAGTGAAGGATTTTCTCAAACTTCCGGCCAATTTTCTGTGCGATAATCGTTTGATTCTCGCTCAGCACAACTTTTTCGACCGTGTGCCATACATTTTATCGTGATGTCATATTACGTAGGCAATCTTGGAGCGGGCTTACGGACTACAAGCCGTCGTCAGTCAAAGTCAAGTGATAAGTCACGTTATTGCGACAAAGTTCTACAGTAGTGTCTAACGTGTTAACGTATAAATTGTATTAATCATAATTATGCTGTAAGATTGTAATTAATATATGATGCCTGAAATAAATTAATTTGATAAGTAAATTTTTGTTATTGTACCAAATTCTTTGCTGTTAAAAATAAATTTAAAAACTGGAACGTTAATTTCCTGACAAGGTTAAAAGTCTATCATGTTAGCTACTAACATTGTCAACATTATTATTTTTTTAACTAGGCCTTTTTCCAATGTAGTCAAACAAAGGATAAAAAATGTAATATTACCATGTTTTTACATTTTCGAAAATATCTCAATTTATAATTAAAATATCCATTTGAAAAGCTTCTCATTTAAAAAAGAGCGTAGGCGAAAGGCGACAAATATTTGGTCACAGCGCAGTAAATCATACAGTCGGACTATTACTAAGACGGATTTAGTATGGAAATTGTACCACTGTTCTTTTTGTAGGTTGCGACGGTCAATTTTTCCACAAGGTGACGTCATTTGAGTGCTGAGTTATTTGAGTTCTTAGACGACACTGTTTTTTTGAACATTTTCAAAAATATTCCGTATTAACCAAATAGTTTTAGGTTCTGTGATGAATTGATGATAAAATAATGAAACTTTGTTTAAACTTGAAAATTTGCTAAGCATAGTATTTTTAGAGTTCTCTCTCTCAAAAGGAAAAATCAGAACCCGTACAGGATCACTTTTTTGTCCGTCCGTCCGCTTGTCTAACAAGGTCCTTTATTTTGGAAACGCGCGGAGGTGTCGAGTTGAAATTACAGTCAATTGAAGCTGTGACAAAAATCTAACTTCTAAGTTAAAGTAAAAAAAAATACGGCCGTTTATGCCGCAATAAACATATATTTAAAGACTCTCGAGGGAAATTTATAAGGCATTTTCTGTTGATCTAGAACTATGAAATTTGGCAAGTAGTAATACCGTGTTATACTTCAAGTATAGGAAGAAATCTGAAAACGATCATTTGTACGTAGCCCTCGGCAGACTCGCACTTGTCGCATATTTTATTTACTATTTAATACTATTCCTACATATACAGGAATGTTGAAATTATTATATATAAGAAAAATAAGAAACGCACAACTCAATTTATCACTTTAATTTAATTTCATATATTATGCTAATAAAATTATACATATTAGGCTAATCTATATTACTCATCCATAAGATCGTATTTTATAGTTCTGTAATTATATCTAAGCATCACAAAACACAAATATATCTTCAAATAGGAGCTAATAGTAGACACCATGAAATTTCTACCACACATAGAGTGTTCCACGGTGATTATTTTCAGATGTGGAGGGAAGTCAGATTCGTCCCCTGCGTGGCGGGAGAGCGGGGTGAAGAGGACCAAGTACTGCTCTTTTTCTTTTTTTATTACTGATCAGTTAAGGCTATTAGGGCTTGTGCGGCATCGTTTTCGTGTTAATTAGATCTTAGCTATTATTTTTTCATGTTATTTAAGAATAGTTTGATATAAAAAATTGGGTTTATATCCGAATAGGTAAAAATCACAACAAGTTTTTTTATTCAAAACGATAAATTAGTTATATATCCTGAATATTTACAATAAAAAAAAATATTACTTAACAGCATATTTATCTTGTTTTTAAAAATGAATACATATGGGGCACATCGGATACAAAAAATACCTTGAAAAAAATGTTGATGTTAAGCTTAGCCTGCGTGCTCTAGTACATTTTGCTAAGTTGCGAAATTGTGTACATCGGGATTCAGACGTCACCTTCTGAAATGCTCATAGATGCTGGCCTGAAAAAGATCCCTTTTGAAATGATATATTTTATTGAAACAAAAACCCTTGAAAAATAATTAGGATTCAGAGGGCCCTATATGAAACTAGGCAGCTGCTGTAGTTAAGGGCCTTATCACACTTGCGATTTGCGAGCGAGTTTTCTATACAAAAAGCGTCGCGGCGAACTCGCTGCCTGATCGTCTTCACACAAAATTCACTCGTATTTCGCAAGTTTAATAAGGTCTTAAGCTAACACCTATTTACAGAATAAAGTTTTTGATGCGTTAGCTCAGATAGGATGCTGCTAGAGATATGAATTGTGAGGAATGTCAGTCGATGTCAAGTTTTCTGAAGGAGCCGTCAGCGCCGAACATTTCCTCCGCTGTGCACGGTGCGCCGGCGCGACGCGTCTCATCAGTGCCTAGTGTCTCCTCAAGCTGCATCCATGCTTTGTATTCTACCATTTTCTTAACCCAGTGTTCTGTAATAGACATATCATAGTAAGTATTTTACTAAACACCGAAAACTTTGTGACAGCCCAGCCATTTTGTTATGTTATACGCAGGGGTCGGACTTTCTTTCGCACGGTAGGACTAATGGAGAGCTATGGAGCCGATATTAACATTATCTACACTAAATATTTACACGGATTTTCAGAATAAACCCTAATTCATGACGAGTTATAAACCTAAATATAGTAAATTTCCTAGAAAATACATATAAATCTATCTATCTATATATAAATCGCTTAAAGAGTTGCTAAGCGCAAAACTCGGCCTATGCTGATTACGTTTATTACACGATAAATAATTGACAAAATATCTATCACGTTTTAACAAGTACGTAAGTCGTTTGTTTCGATTATTTATTTATCACGCGTTAAATGCGACCGTCTTAGGCCTCCTGTTATATGTACATACCCGCAATTTCAGCAACACTGCCAGCACTGCCACCATATTCTTTTGGCAACGATTCCTTTGGTGCGAATTCTAAGAGTTCTTCATACGTTTTATGCATTTTCAACTGCAACAAAAGAATAACAGAGTCGTTTTCATAAAACATGTATCTACTCAGTTATGAGCTATTAAACAACACTAACTTGATTCCTTTGTGTAACGCAAACCTTTAACCATGTGTATGTTTTTTGAAAACGACTCAAAAATAATAAAAAAAATCTGTGATAAATAAAGATAGCTCCTACCCTATCTCTAGCCTTCGCATTTAAAAGCCCTTTTATGACGGTGAAAATGGCTTCAATACCGGCAGGAACGTTCACATGGTGGCTTCCTTTTAGTCTTAGAGGCATCGATTCCTGCAAACACATAAATCATTCGGATATTTGCTCAAAACACAGTAACACCAACACGACACAGGTCACGATCGGTACCTATACTATATGTCTCGTGACGCTGAGAATTTAAAATTATTTTTAAACTATGTGTACATCATGCGCAATATTAGCATTAAAAATAATTTAATATTTTGTTAGTATCAATACACTAACAAATTCGTATCATAATGAAATAATAATAATAATGAAATAATGAATTTTATTCTGCATAATTTCTATTTCTGTTCTGCATACATTTAGTAATCTTGCAAAATATGTGATAGAAATTTGTATCCTACGTTATACTTATATTAAATATCATTCTTATTTGCTGATCAATATTATTTAGCCAAGGCTAAATAATGACTTGTTTTTAATGCTATAACATGCACAGGTCAAGGTAAAAAACATTATTAGTAGTAACTGAGTCATAAAAAATACTTACTTGACTAACAGCTATCATTTTCTTGAGTAAAGTCGGGTTCGCCTGAGTCACATGAGCCATGCCGACACCTTGGTAATCGACGATGATTTTTGTACCGAACACCGTTGCCGTGTCGTTTTCAACTACCAAAATCTGAAATCAGATTTGTTTTAAACCCAGGAGATGTGACAAAGGAGCTAAGTAAGTGTTGAGTATAAAGAAAAAATCGAAAGGTTATCTGGCGTTAGGGTGGTAGAGAGGTTAACACGTTGGACTAGTAATCCAAAAGTACCGGTTTTGATTCCCGGTCTCTTACGCCAGATTACGCATTTCAATTTTTCTTTGATCTTTGTATCAGGTGGTTCGATATATAAAATTGTGGTGTAAACACAGTAAATTATGAGACATTACTATATTTCGTAAAATTATAGTTAAGCGTGTGTCGTTGCGTTATGTGCATGTGAACGTCGAGCAATATCAAAATCATCAATACAAATATATATAAAAAAGCACTAAAATTGTGTAATATTTATATCACTACATAGTATAAAACAAAGTCGCTTTCTCTGTCCCTATGTCCCTTTGTATGCTTAAATCTTTAAAACTACGCAACGGATTTTGATGCGGTTTTTTTTAATAGATAGAGTGATTCAAGAGGGAGGTTTATATGTATAATAAATGCATAATTTATCAGCATTGCACCCGTGCGAAGCCGGGGCGGGTCGCTAGTAATAAAAATAAAAGTGATATTTACTTGCACCAAATAAATCAAAATACACATGATGTCGGCAACGTTGTGTGTGTTGGGGTTGTACGCGCCTGCGCGGATGAGAATGAGTCTTGGAGACAGCTTCTGCGCCGACTCGGGGAGGATTACAACTGTTCTGAAATGTAAACGATACGTAATTAAAACACATAATCCAGTGGGAATCGCCTAGTTACTAGGTCTAAAGCTCTATCTAAGTATGACGCGTTTCTCGCTCGTAGTTATATTTCTAGGATTCACTATTTACGTTTATGACCTACCTATGCGAAGCATTACTTATTTGAATTGAATAATAATTATCAATATTGAGACAGTATCATAATATTACCTGTCTGGAGATAATCATGATCGTACTTTGTATGTACATAAAAATACGATAAAACGAATAAAAAAAAAACATGAATAAAACAAATGGTATCAATGCTTGATAGGCAATGATTTACCAGAGTACAGTAGCAAAGTTAAGATTAAGACCCCCCCTCACAGATAACAGAATTTTAGAAAATTCGTTTAGGCAGTAACTTACCCCAATCTGACAAAATCCAAAAACTTAGAGTCTGTCGGCTTCATACGAAGGGTTACGTCCGGTGCAGTTGTCCTTAATGTGTAATACAGGTCCAACTTCTTCTTGACTCGCTCCAGACTATACTTGCACCCCCTCAAGACCGCTACCAACCATTGATCATCTGAAATGTATAAACATAAAATTGATTTATTTTTCTAATGTGTATCGGACTACTAAAATACATGTGCGTATATACTTCAAAAAGCACTTTTTATTAGTACATATTAAAATAGATGGTTTTATGGGAAACTTGAATAACGCCTGTTAACTGTTGAAATAGATGCGAACACGGGATGCGAAGGATGAAGCCAAAATTTTAATGCCATGCACCGAAGTCTAAGTGAGAATCAAACACCCCACCTCTGCTTATTGTACTACATACAGAATGGATGCTGATGGATGATGCGCATAGCTTTGGAATTTAGTTGGTTGCGTAGATGATTTTAAGATGGGTTTGTAAACTGTTCATAGATAAAGAGAAGGGGGGAATTGACTGTGCATAGATGAAGAGAAGTGGTGACGGTGATCATGGTAAAAAAAACGAAGACGCTGGTGGTGATAGTCAAAACCACCACCACAAATACCACCACCATAACCACTACCAGCGTCACCACCACAATCACCGCATCACCACCAAAAATGTTCAATAGATCTGAGGCAGCCCTGTGTGCACACGTTCGAGATTCAGTTTTTAGTACCTAGGCTGTGTCCGCCCTGTGCCGGAACAGTGCTCTTACCACTGAACCCCTGTGCTCCGGTCAAAAATATTAGATTTTTGGTAGCTGGATTCTGTAGACAGCTTATTCCTAAATACCTTTCGATTGTTAATCTTTAGCACTCCTAATAATACATTGACCTTTTCTTTGTTTGAGTTTACATGTTGACAATAAAACAATTAATCAATATTTATCTTTACAAACAGTATGATAAAGCACATACCAGTTCGAGCCTTCAGATGGGGCTGCTTTGTAATCCACTCCTTTAAATGATGTACGTCTTCCTGTGTCCTCTTTGGATTTTCCCCCAATTCATCTTTGGCTATTTTAGCGAGAGCTGGATGCAATTCACGTATCATACTTGAAAATTCCTGGAAACCATTATGAATAAAAAAAAATGCGAATAGTAATATTTCACTACAAAAAATATGACTTTACTATTAATGGGTAACTGTCGATAAGCTGCTAGACTAGATTGATTGATATACCTAGTAAATACTCACATGATAACTGGACACGAGAAACTATTGTTGGCAATAACAAATAGACGACTAACTTTTTTGATACGTTCCCATTCCACTACAATTAAAATTGATCACATGTCTAATTGAGTTCCAACACCGCCAAACAACATAATTTTGTATTGAAGTACTTACAATGTGCACCTGTATAATGCTGTCAGGTGCTGCAATAAACCGCTTCGTTTGTCGAAGTGTATCGACGAACTGATAAGTGACTCAAGTGATTCCGTTATCAGCTCTCGACTAGCCAGACTTAGGACGAAAAATTTCCGCCCATTTGTTTTTCATGATTCTCACTAAATGCCTACCTATTGTTGCTAATTTAAGCGCTATTTACGCTTACAATAAAATAAAAATGAGTAATCATTTGCTCCGTTAATTTCCTATACCAAAATATAGACAAACATTTTAATTAGCAGCTGCGCATTCGTTCTTATAACCCATCAGAAAAGTTACTATCAGTTTCTAATTCATTTTATTCATGAAGTTGTCACTGAATTCGATTTTATAACTTATGAATAAAATAGTCTAGTAAGAGTGGTCCTATCATAATAAATAAATGATTGCATAGGATTGAACAAGAACATTATTATGATTTTAAAATCCTATGCTAACTTATCTAAAGAGATCCTCAGAGGGCTCATTAAATTTCAAACTCGGAACACAGCATTGGGCTACTACAGACTAGGTTCAATTACACTTCCGCGGCTGGGGAGATGTTTGGGGATTACCCAGACTTATGATTAGAAAGTATCAGATCTTAAAGATCAGATACTACTGATGGAAATGAAAAGAAAGAAATGGACACTCTGTGATTGAATGATTTATTAAAGGTTTTCTGATGGCAGGCTTCTAATTCTATTATTTACTTCGTGTCCTTCCTGTCCCTACCGTCCTATTGTGAGCCTATGTTCTATATACATATAAATAAAGTTTAGACGTACGAGTAGCAACATTTTCATGACTAGTTTCTTTGCAAGCACTACTTTCTTCATCCTTAGATTGAGTAAATAGACAGGTCCTTACTGAAAATATGATTGGTCAGTGAGACATTGGTCGATCAAGAATGAAAAAAACTATTGCAAGAGGTGTAACAACTATTGGAAGTCGTATGCAGAAACTCAAAACAAATAATTTATATTTTGTCCTTTATTATTTAACTTTTCACTAATATACAGAAAATACTTAAGAAACGAAATTGGTAGAACTTTGTTCTAATTATTGGTTTGATAATGACAGATAACAAAATCATCTTTTATGGATGCAAAAGGTGAATGCTGATAATGAGTTTAAACGTGCACACTCGTATATATATGTATTTTAGTCGTTTATTAACAGCATGGTACTTATAAATGTTGGGCTAAATACTAGAATGATTTTATTAAATTAAATCCGATAACGAGGACTTAGTCGAAATCCAGTTGCCTGAAAGAACCCTCAACACCAAAGATATCTTCTGCAGTCTTGGGTTTTCCGGGCCGCTTGCTCTCATCCGTGCCGTACTGCAGGTCTTCGTCCAGCCAGTCACTGTATTCGGCGACTTTCTTTAACCAGGACTCTGAAGCAATACTCATAAAGTAATAATCAAACTATGAAGTGATAAAATTTTCTCGTTAAATTTTAACACAGCAAAATTACTGCTATAGCCATAAGTGCTCTAAGAATTCAAAGAATAAATCTAGTTATTCGAGATGTAAATGAATAATTATATTTTTTAGTAGGGCAATTAATATTTTCAATCGTTGAGTTTCTTTGCTACCTCTCTTTTCTCTTATCTTTTTTAAACGAATAAAGTGAATTTCGTTATTATTTCGGAGCTTTTATTCGGCTGATAGAATTTTATTTTTATATTTAAAGTACTAACCGTTAATTTCCTTGAATGTTCCACCGTTACCTCCATATTCAACTGGAAGCACTTCTTTCGGTATATGTTTGTACAATGTTTCGAAGTCGGTATGAATGATCAACTAAAACAACATAATTATATAAAGTAACGTCACGTATAAAAAACAATTATATAAAGTAACGTCAAGTATATGTTTAAATATTTAATTTTAACTGTTCTTCGTTAATTATTAATTTAGCGATGAACATTATACTCACTCTTTGCCTCGTCTTCTCATTCAAAAAGTTCTTAAAGATGTTATAGATTTTTTCGAAAAACGACGGTGTATTGAGATAATGTCCTCCTTTTATTCGGACAGGAGCAGCATCCTGAAATATAAAAAGGGAATTAATTATACATGGAGTTTAATTAAAAAATTGGGCAAGTGCGAGTCCGACTCGCGCATGAAGGGTTCCGTACCTATATATATGTATATATAGGTAGGTATAACAAGTTTGTTGTATGGGAGCCCCCCTTAAATATTTATTTTATTTAATTTTTAGTATTTGTTGTTATAGCGGCAATAGAAATACATCATCTGTGAAAATTTCAAGTGTCTAGCTATCACCGTTGTTGAGATACAGCCTGGTGACAGACGGACGGACGGACGGACGGACGGACGGACGGACAGATGGAAGGACGGACGGACGGACAGCGAAGTCTCAGTAATAGGGTCCCGTTTTTACCCTTTGGGTACGGAACCCTAAAAACGGTCACTAGATTTTATGACGCGAGCCCTAAAATAAGGTAACTTATCGCAACTTCGAAACATTGTTTCCCCACTGTATCGTTTCGCCGAATTTCCATTTGCCCGAAAGTAATATTTCCTGAAACCCAATATATTTTCAGGATTTTATCAACATAGTTTTAAAGAACGCATAAAGTTAGGTTAGGTTTGTTTTATAATTATTTAAATAGCTTTCGGGCAAATGAAAATTCGGCGAAACGTTACAGCGGGGAAACAAAAATTCGGGATTATGATAGGTAACCCTAAAATAACTATGAGTATTGAGATAAAGTCCTCATTTATTGGGACAGGAGCAAGCAGTATCGTGAAATTTAAAAAGGGAATTAATTATACACGGAGTTTCATTAAACAGAACGGTCCCTAAATTTTAGGAGGAGAGCCCTAAAATAAATAATCATTACTTACTTGATTCGTCATAGTCATTTTCTTCATCAGTGACGGTGACATTTGCCCGAAGTGAGCCATCGTAGCACCCTCCATATCCATTATGCTAGCTGCACCAGCTACCATGTACGAATCATCTTCCATATATAGAATCTGAAAATAACATATTTACTAAACATAGAAAATTTGGGTGCTTATACGCTTTTTACGATTCCTTGTTTAGATTCAGTTTTCATTTAATTAATTTAAATATGGATTTTGTAGTTTATTTTACCTTTGTAATAGTATACATAACTCCCATTATGTCGATCATCGAAATTTTAGTGGGATCACACTGTGCAAACTTCATTAGAAGAACTCTGGGTGATGTCGGACTTGCTAAATTGGGTAGAATCGCGAAGACACTAAAAATTACAACAAATACTTAAATCATTATACAAAGATCAAAGCACAAAGTAAAATTTAATTGCGTAACCTGGCGGAATAGACCGTCTGGATTATCGCCAACCCCAAAAATGTACCTATTTTTCTTTGTACTTTGTGTCAATGATTCAATAAGAATTGTGGTGTTACCAAATTAAAATATAATGAAACATGTTTTACAAATTAATACTTAAGTGTAAAGTTTGGTCAATGCACCTATACTTATACCTACTTTTGAAAGATTTTTTAGAATTATAAGAATAAGATACATTTTAACCCTTTACTGCATACGAAGCCATATATGGCTAATACATGGACAATTATTTCGACCTTATTGGCACGGGTCAAAGTTCAAAACTTCCAATTCAAAAAAAATATACGTGGCAACAGGTTAAAATTTGTTAACAGCATAAACTATTTGGATGTCGAATTTCAATATCATTTACCCAGAATTAATAATTTCCTTGAATTTTGGACTCCTGTGATTCAGTTGAAATAATTCAGGAGCAAGTGTCCTCATGGAATAGTATAGATCTATCTTCTCCTTGGCTCGTTCTAAACTGAACTTCGACCCTCGTAGAAACGCCGCCAGCCATTGATCATCTAAAAAGTGCACATTGACCTCATCGTTAACCATTTTGAGTATATTTTCATAACAACCAAGTATTCGACGGTCAATGACATATTGTAAGTAAAAAGTAAGTAAGTAAACACTTTATTGTACACAAAAACATGCTTCACGTCATTAAGTCCGCCTTTTGTACGATAAGTTTTCTTTTGTGCAATAAAGATTAAATAAATAAATAAAAACAGTTAAAAAATACATCTATTACAATTAACATATAGGTACAAAGGCGAACTTATCCCTATAAGGGATCTCTTCCAGTTAACCTTTGAGCAATTGAGTGAGTACGAGAAGAAGATAGACATATATATTGTTTCCATTAACCGAGTTTAAGATTGTATCGTATGCTCATGGCGAAAGTAAATCTTATACTCTAGGTTTCAAATCTTAGTCTGCAAGACACCGCTTTTGGTAATTGTATCGTCATGCGTACTTGCGTGGGTAGGTATCCTACCACACTCCCAACAACTGACGATGACGATGATTGAATCAGAACCTTATTTTGTTTCGTGTCAGCTAAAGCACTGGACCAATTTGAGTAGTAGTAGCAAACAGATTGCAACCCATTTGCATTTCAACGAGCTTTTCCAGTTTAATGTATCAATTAACAAACAATACATCAGTATAATACCTGTCCTAGCCTTCAGATGAGGCTGCTTAGCGATCCAGTCCTTGAGGTGTTGTATTCCGTCCTGCAATCGCTGCGGATCTTCGCCCAACTCCACTCGAGCTTTCTCTTGCAACTCGGGTGACAAAGGTCTGACTGGCATTTTTGTGCTGGAAGTAATAAGATGTTTAATTGAATCAAACGTATATTATCAAATCTGTATAATTGAAACAATAATATTGCTTTGTTAATCAGTGATTTAATAGTGTGATAGTTAATTAGTGCTACTTTTACTTACTGGCGTATTTTTTAAATTTATTTCATAATTCAAAATAAACACACAAATAAATATAACAAACCACCACCAAAATTACAAAACTTGAAACGTGTTTCACCTCTTTACGAGGCATCATCAGGAAGTGCTGGAAATCTTGACATTCTGGTGTCCACCAACGAAATTGTGGTTGCATGAAAGCATGATGGGTTGGCATTAGTACTAATTGACTTGCACGTTTTTATATCACGGATTAGCAAAGCAATATTATTTATTTAAGTTATAAAATATCTCTTTGAAAATTGTCTTTGAGTGCTTATATACGTGTAAGCATGTTCAAAACGCATGGAGCAAAAGTTAGTGGAATCAGCGAAATTATCTATAGGAAATATCTGGGGGAGATCGATGTTTGGGGAAAAAGTCACCTTGTTCATCGTTATTTAGATTCTTGTGTATGTCCTTCTTTTGCTACAAAATAATACTAATTACTAATTTTTTTATTCATTCAAAAAATTACGTATTAAATGGTATAATCTAAGAGAGATTTACAAATAAGATTACTATTTTTTTTAATCATTCAAAAAATGTTATAAAAAATGGTATAATCTAAGAGAGATTAACAAACGTACCTTCTGTCGTAGCCGTCCCAAATCAATTACAAAGATAAATTAAGTCGACAGTAAGGACACTTAGATTATAAGTTTATTAGCTTTATAACTACTGATAGCGCGCGATATCTAGTTGATAACCTGCCCTTCCTTTATGATATAAGATCCTTTAGGGTGAGAAACAAAGTAGCAAAAATCTTTAGATATACGAGTACCTATCTATATTTTAATGCTTCTTCCTATTCTGTTCCTTATTACCCAACGCCCACTGACTTCAATATAACCACTTCTGAAAATTTTAATCTTTTGCGATTATTGTTTAATTTTCAACCTTAATGAACATAATATATATCATCATAATCACTATCACTACATAGTATAGAACAAAGTCGCTTCCTGCTGTCTGTCTGTCTGTCTGTTCCTATGTATTTTTAAAACTACGCAACGGATTTTGATGCGGTTTTTTTAATAGATAGTGATTCAAGAGGAAGGTTTATTTGTATAATGCATGCATAATTTTAATATGGGTGGGTCGCTAGTATTATAATATATATAAAATCATAATATTTTTTTTTTAGTTAGATCCCTTGAGATCCCTGAAACGTTGCTTTATTAGGATCGATCTATCATAACGAATAAGACTTAGTAATAATCCTGATATCGCGTTGGTAAATCAATTTTCACCATCCTTCACCGCCACAATCACCATCCTAAAGGCCGAGAAGGACAGACTGCCGAGTTTGTCCTTCGCGGTCAGTAGGTATCCTGACTTGGCTCAACTGACTGATTTGACGATCAAAATTCCAACTGTCGCTTAGTCGAATGCTCTTATAGCGAAGGCCAACCAACATGTTATGAACAGGCCCTCCATGCCTAGGCGTGTCTAAGTTACAGAAGGCATTACTCCTAGATACTGCGCTATAGGACAGACTTTCAGAAGAAATTGAAATAGGGTTATTTTTACTATCAAAATTTACAAGATCTCAATTCTGACTGATTTCATTATATGTACTATCGTGTTTGAAATAATACCCAAGAGAATATATAACATATTTTAAAAAGTTTAATATTTTTAATACATAGTAATGGTTTAGTCAAATTCCAGTTGTCTAAAGGAACCATCGATGCCAAACATGTCCGCGGCGGTCTTCGGTTTTCCGGGCCTCTTGGACTCGTCCGTGCCGAACCTCACGTCTTCGTCCAGCCAGTCGCTGTACTCCTCAATCTTTTTATGCCAGTAATCTGAGGAAAAATAACTCGAAAAAGTACTCTCACTCTACTACTAACTTTACTACTCTAAGTAAAAATATCTCGTTTATTTAATTTATATATCAATTTGACCTTTTCTTATGAGAGCCGCAAAAATACGGTACTTACCGGTTGTTGGTATTACGAGTACATAATATGTTAGGTTATCATTACAGTCGTAATGTAGATACAAGTATCAAAACCTATGAACGTATCATATTGACTCAGACTTCACCGTAATACCGGCCAATTTTAGTCACTATCAAATCGTCAGTTATAATACTTATGATACGTGTGACGCTGATCAAATCTATGAACAGCTTAATTGCATTAAAGACCTGCTAGAAAACTATCTACTGTACTTCAATAAATTCATGGTTTACCTATAATTTCCTGGGTTGTGCCCCCATTCCCTCCGTACTCCGCGGGTAGTACTTCTTTAGGTACGTGCTGATACAGCGACTCGAAACCCTTATTGTGAATATGTAACTGTTAAAGAAAATAAACTAGCATTAACATACCTGTTATAAAAAGAAGAACTAAGAACACACCTACTTAGGTTTCATGCTAGACAACATCACGATTAACTAGAGTAAACTGTTCTATTGTATCGAGGACTAGAATTTCTTGACGCGTGGAAAAGTATTTCATTATTATTTTTTCGGTTGGCCGCTCCAGGTATCGCTGGATCGATGTCATAGAATCAGATTGCGTGAACTCCAGGCCGGTAACTGGCGGGAAACGATTCTAGGTCAGGACAAGTGGAGTAAACTATTGTCGAAGGCAAATACTAGTTTTGGGTCGTTGAACCGTTAAGTAATAATTAGCAGTATTCATTTTTCAGGAGCAGTGAGTTATGTTAGAGTACCAAAATATTCGGTTATAAATGCGAACCCTGTTTCTGTTTTTCTCATTTAGGAATGCTTTGCCGATGTTAAGTATGGTTTCGAAACCAGGGGGTGTATTCAGATAATGGCTGCCTTTCATGCGGATGGGTGAAGCGTCCTGAAACAGAAAATTTACAGTACTTATTAGAAAAGTGCCACTATTATCTCCAGTTTTGTCCAGTTACTGTTTAATTACGTACGTATTATACTCGTATATATATATATATAAAACTACGTATCTGCACTTACAGTGTAAACTTTACAGACATTAGCTGTATCTCATTTTTCAGACACATTCTTACAGATGGAAGTTAATTAAGATACGTTACTTGTCCAATAACCGCCATTTTCTTCATCAGGGCCGGTGACGCATGCGCTGCGTGCGCCATCGTTGCACCTTCTAAATCCATTACATTTACTCCTCCGGTCACTACGAAGGTATCATCCTCCACATACAGTATCTGAAAGTGGTTTATGATGTCTAAAACGGTTACGTATTACATTGCCGAAAATTATTAATACCTATACCTTACAGTTGAAATACCGATGGTCAAAATACCGAAAGTACAAAAGGCCGATATTCGATAAACCAAAGCTCAAACAAAACTATATTCATAGGATCGAAAGTTCAAAATCTCGAAATTTTATAATCCCGAAAGTTCTAAATGTCAAAAATGTAGGTTACTTCCGAAAATCAGCCAATAACAGTGAAATTCAAGTATTATACTTGAATAGCAGTAGCAAGTAAACCAAGTAGCACACATGCTGTATAAGAGCTTATACAGCCCTTACACAGCTAAAATAAGTCGTATAAGGGCTGTATAAGTTATTATGCAGCCTGCTGTGTGCTACGTGGGCAGCTTCTGTGGAACCGATCTGTTCTGCTGCGCAGCCCCTGCGCCCTGCCATATGAAAGTGCGGCACCTAATACGCTCGCCCTAGTTATGCTTTTCGGCGATCAGCCTCAGTCCCTGCGGCTCACTTGTATGCCCGTACTTTCTTACAGCGGGAGTGGGCTGCCCTCCCTCCGTGCCTCCGGGCTTTTATATACACTCTAGGGGTAGGGCAGACAAAACCACGTAGAGTCGGTGATGACAGCTTCGGTTAAGAAAAGAAAAGACTAAGGAGTCCAGGAAAACGAGCAATTACAATCTTCGGGTTTATAATATTCGGGAGTTCATCCTTTCGATCTTAAGTTCTTTCGGGATTTTAAACTTCCGGTAAAATAAACATTCGATATTTTAATTTTCGGCCGGAAATTCGGCATTGTAATACGTAACCGTTTAAAAGTTTTCCCAGTTTGCATGACGCGAACTTTTCAAAATAGACAGCGAGCCACATAAACGTTTGTCGGAAGGAGCTTCTCAAAACCGTTGTATTAATAAAAAAAAAATAAACATCATTCGGAGCATTCAACGAAAATTAACACTGTGCTGTGAATTGAGAAGCAAGAGGAGTCGGAATCGATATCGTGAATGCATCCGTATACGAATGAATACTACAATCTTATCGTTTCATGGCGTTATTACCAAAGATGTTGAGATGAACTGAAGATTACAGATGGATGCTTTACAATGAAACATTGGCCTTATTGAGAAATTGCCGTTATGAGAGAAAATGTAGTTTAATAAAGTATATACAAACCCTCATTATCGCACTCATAACTGACATAACATCGGTAATGGAATACTCCGCGGGGTCATATTTACCAGGTCTTATTAAAATTACTCTAGGGTCCGTAGACTTCAGTGACTTTGGCAGAACGAGAGCTGACCTGCAAAAACACAAAATTGGTACGTAATGAAACCACCGACTATATAATATAAATAATAATACACATTGATTAATATCTTACGTTTACTTTTCTTAGAACTGTGTGTCACTGCTAATCACTGTTTCATTTTCTTGAAAAAATACTCTAAGCGTGCATCCAACCTTTTTATTGACTTTACTCGGATTCCAAAATAAGTATGAGGGATAAATATATGGTAGAGAATTTCATTTGGCATTAAGTACGCCATTTATATTTAGATTTATTTATTTCATAATATAAAATATCAGTAAGTATAACAATTTTCATGCATTTATGCTATGTAATCAAAAAAAATCAGATAAAAATGAGATACTTATAATAATTTGTACAGATTTTTGTTTTGTGCAATAAAGTTTAAATAAATAAATAAAAGAAGCGCAGTCAGTAATTGGGTCCACGCAGTAGCTGGATAAGAAATGAAACATCCACATCAAACACTATGATATTTTAAATGTTACAGGTAATTAATTTTATTTACACACAATTTTCCATTATCATTAACACGTATGTATGTATGTATGTACGTTATGTATTTATTTTCATTTAGAAACTATATTTAGTAGGTCAATATGTGTTTAGTTCATAGTCATTGCAGCTGTAATATGTTTGGAATAAAATTGATTATCATAATAAGTACACTCACCCTAGATTCAAAATCTCTTTAAACTTGGGATCTCTATGACTCAAGCAGTACAGCTCGGGGGCCGTACTTCTCAAAGAGTAATTGAGATCAATTTTCTCCTTAGTTCTTTCTAGACTAAATTTACATCCCCTCAAAAAAGCTGCCAACCATTGATCATCTAAAAATAAAAAATAACTTAGTACCTAAGTAGAGTTGGTAGAGTGAAGGTGAATATCAAAAATTAAGATGGATCACATACTTAATTTCACACCGAAACACCTGTAGTATCGCCGGTACATAAATGTAGCTACAAATATATAAAATAATATTTTCTCGGCCCATATAACCTCGCCTTATTTCTGTCTCAATCTTAATCATGAAGCTGAATAATTGAACAAGGAAGTTAATTCTAACTTATCCGATAAAATGCGAAGTCAAATCATTATTCCCTACATCTGTAGGTACACCATTTCATAATATTATATTATGATACAAGTGTGTTAAGTTGCACAGGCGTTTCATACGACGTTTTTCAACACACTTGCGAGAAAAAATACACACGTTTACAACTAAAATGTTTAATTATGGAAACAATTTGCGGAATTACAATTGGTAAAATGATACGAAATGGTTTATGATGGCATTTGTACAGTATGTGTTATGTTATTATATTATTTAAAAAAAAAAACGTTTTCGAGGTCGACCTCACCTTCGGTTCGAACCACAAACACCTGCGATCTTGGACATTTACGAATTCACCGCCATAAAAACGGTTTAATAAGGGTGACTTTAAAAGCAAGTCTATTGAAAAAGTAATTATCTCATTAATGAAAATTATAACTCCGTATCAATTATCTGCAGTTCAGGATTCGGTTTTCGTCCTGCATCTTGCACTAAATATACGATCTTAATGTGGAACTTAAACTCACCTGTTCTTGCACGTAGATGTGGCTGCTTAGAGATCCATTCTTTGATATGTTGTATCCCGTCTTGAAGTTTCTTGGGATCTTCATTTAGTTCTAGGCGCGCTTTTTCTGCTAATTCCGGCGACAGAGGTCGGACAGGCATCGTAAATGACTGATAAACACTGAATACCAAATCAACGGTTCCCAATTATTTCATATACATAAAGCAATCACGTTTATGTTATCAAATCGATTAGATGTACTTATAATTATATCCTGATAAGTAATACATAATCACAAAAGTTTTGGCAAAACAATGCTGAAGTGCTTACATTTTTACAATTTTTTACCAATTAAAATTTTCACCGGATTTGCTCGATGCCTTTTTAGGATACGCCACTTAGGGATATGTTATTTTTTTACAAACGGCCAAGAAATGCAGCTCTTCTACAAAACTAATAATTGAAGAATGGATTCGGCCACGAGTCTGTATATTTTTCTTTTGGCACCTTTAAGAGGGCGCCAACGCGTTGGCTAGCTCTCTCTGTCACTGAGCGTAAGCGCGAGCGAGAGGGAAGTGCGTGCTCGGAAGCGCGGAAATCATGTTTTTTGAGTTGTGTCATTAAAACGTGTGCATTTTATAATGAAAATAGTTTTACAGTTTTTGAGAACTTTATAATTGTGCTTCTATTAAGCTAAAAAACATTGTTAAAAACGGAAGGGTTTTGAAGATCCAACCGAAAATATCTAAAAAAAGGGTTATATTTGAGAGTAGAAAGTATCGAGAAAATTATTACCAATCGTGTTTTCACGTTGACAAGATTGAAGTAAAACTGTTTAAGTTTCTTATTCCCAAGGGACAGATTTTTAATCACTATGGATGTTAAGATAGGATCATTCACCTGACGAATTTTACATGGGTGGGCTCTTAAGTTACATGGTGAATCTATCAATATGACATCAACTGAAGAGCATAGACTTAAACCAAGCCAAATATAGGTAGAACATATCGGGTTTCTCTTACTTTACTGAAATTACTTGCGATCACTAGTTACCTACAATATATTATGAAGAAAACTTTCTTATGTGCAAATAGTAATGTATTTATTATACATAATATAACTTAATATTTAAACCTTCTACTTCTGATAAAATAATAAATAAATAAAACATAAATATTTTTTATCAAACTGTAATCATTTATGATAATCAAAACTACCAAAAATATATATCAAAACATTCTTGTAGTAATAATGAATCAGTCGAATTGTAGTTGTCTGAAAGAGCCTTCTGCGCCAAACATACTTTCAGCTGTCTTCGGTTTACCAAGCCTTTTGGTTTCGTCGGTTCGGTATTGTACATCTTCTTCTAACCACTGGCTGTAGTCTTGAACCTTCTTCTTCCAATATTCTGAAAAAAAAAAAAAACTATGTATTAAGCAACTAATCAATTTAGCAAAGTATGTTCTACAACATCCCATCAAGCTGGCGATCACAGATTCGATTCGATTCTTGTAGGTAGTTATATGAGTATAATATGTATATTACCATGTAATGATTATACATATATTTATGCACGTAAGTACTGAATATTAATTTAAGATTTTAATTGATTTTTATTTATATTTAACATTAATTTAGATTGAGTTAAATTTTATATTGTTCTAGTTTAGTTATCTTTTTAGGTTTATTTTTAGTATACGTATTTTAGTTCTTTTACAATACATAATATATATTATTCTTGTTCTTATACAATACATATATACCTTTATATTAAAACTTAGGTAATTTACGAAGCTAGGTAGACTTGTCAAATATATCTATTCATGTTACGATTATTAGCAATATTTCTTACCTATAATATCTTTTTCCGTCCCCGCGTTTCCACCATACTCTGCCGGTAATATGCTCTTAGGTATGTACTGGTACATAGCATCATAGTTTTTGTTATGAACATACAACTGTAAAATTAAAATTATTTAAATAACCATAATATACCGACCACGCATGATCAATTTGATATAGACACATTATTCAGAGCTCCGCTCAACTTACTCTACTCTTATTTTTCTCATTAAGCAGTGCTTTCATGGCGTTAAAGACGGTCTCAAATCCTGTTGGAGTATTCAAATAGTGTATTCCTTTCATGCGAAAAGGTGTTGCATCCTGAAAATTATAATAATTACCATTTTCGTTTTTATTTACTCCATAGTAATATTGTTATAAGCAGAAAGTCAATCTATCACTCGAATTTTATTTGCTGAGTCACAATGATATTTGATAATGACGTTGGGTTTCGTTGGCGATAGTCATAACACGTGTTTATTTATTGATTTATTTATGTAGCTATAGCTAAAATAACCTTTAATTTTGAAGGTTAGGCTTTATGAAACAATGCACTCATTTTACCTTGACTTTCAGTGAAGCAATAGTTATTTTCACCTCACTCGCTCAGAAAACCTCCTTTTATATGGCGAAATCTGCATGCAAAAGTCTATTTTATCCGCTAGCGTGCAAAAGTCATTTGAATTTCGAACACGACGATTTTGATGCTCTGTGGTGCATGTAACTTTTTTATATTTAAGACTCCTTCAACGCGTGACTGATTTCATCAGTCGATAAATCTTCGAATAACCAATCAACGCACGCTAATAAAGGGCGATCTGGTCAGGCCGGCTAAAATCATATGTACGTTTGAATACTTCTTTAAAAAAAAATACACCTACAATATCACGTCCAGAAACCTGGTTTGTGGTTACAGATTTTTAAGTTTTTAATTTTCTACACTTTATTTTATGTTGAATATGTTAATATATATTAATAGTAAGTATTTCAGTTTCATTTACATATTTTGACTAGTAAATATATTAAATACATCACAAATTTTAATATTTATTTGTTATAATAGTTGGAACATAAGAGTGTAATTTCTGAAAGCACCCGAGAAAAAAATTATAATTAAAAAGTTGGAAGTTTTCACAATTCACGTAAACAACGTAAAGTCCTGTGGAGAATACATATTACTGTTGTCTTACTTTATAGAAATATCGAAAACAAGAAAGTTAAGCCCAATTTGGAGTATTTATTCAATGCTAAAAGCCTGCATTCAAACGAAAAAGGCTTTGTTATACATATTTGGAGACGATAAGTAATTTACCGAAACTACATGGCGTTTTTAAAGAAGATAAAGCCCGAAATAGTCTTGTTCGGATCCCATCGTCTAATAACTTCCAAAGCAAGTGTTATGGAAAATACTTCCGAGTGGCCAACTAATCCTTCCCAGAATTCCATTCTCCCACATTCACAACGAATGTGTCAAGTAGTTTCAAATGCAAATATAATAATAACAGTGCTTAAGAAAAACTCAACGATAAAATACCTATACACGACGATAATACAAATTACGGCCATATTACTTTAAATTTTTAATATGTGTGCTTCTCTCGTATTTATTTGGTTTGGATTTGAGTGTGTTACTCGTATGTTTTAAATTTGATGTGTTAAATAGAAGGCAAAATTAAATATGATTATTTTTATGTTTTAGTTGTTTTTCTTGAATCTTGCACTTTCCTCGCTGTAGTGAGGTGAAAAGTTGTGTGTTCCGCATGGCTTTCAATTTCAACACTCGCGCCAAATAACAACTTTGCAGCCTTTATTTGTTATGCAAGGCTGCAAAGTTGTTATTTGGCGCGAGTGTTGAAATTGAAAGCTGAGCGAGCGAAGGAATCTAAGATTGAACCATGAGCGAAGCGAAGATTCCTGAGCGTAGCAAGGCTTTCAAGACACGAGAAGCTAAATAATTTTCCAGCCATGCGGAACACACAACTTTTCACCTCACTACAGTGAGGAAAGTGCAAGATTCAAGAAAAACAACTAAAACATAAAAATAATCATATTTAATTTTGCCTTCTATTTAACACATAACACACTCAAATCCAAACCAAATAAATACGAGAGAAGCACACATATTAAAAATTTAAAGTAATATGGCCGTAATTTGTAGGAGAACCTGGGGTAATGGGGACCGGCGGGTAATAGGAGCGGTGCGACTAGAGACAAAACTATAGCTCATATTCACTCATGTTCGCTCAGCTCGCCAGTGCCACGCATTATGTTACCACGGACGCTTATCGGTTTTTTGCTCCGCGCTTATAAAAAATACGATATTTCAACGGCCAGTTAAAGTAATATGTTTGTTATAATGAAACCTGTTTTATTTAATAGCTAATGTTATCAATTTTGAGTATCTATTCATATCATTTGATTACAAGCTAGATTCGGAATATTATTTTATGAAATTTCAAGATGGTGGTATTCGGGTAATCAGAGCTTATTACATTATTAGGCTATTATTGTTTGGATCCTTAAAGTTAATTAATTTACGCATGCGTTTATGTTAATATTTATATGAATATGAGATTTTAGGCTGACAGTTAATGTTTTGAGGCTGACTCAATAATTAAGTAGCTCCCATTACACATATGGGTATCTATAGGCTCTCATTTCCCGCAAAGTCGGGTAATGGGAGCGATTCTGTTTTTTTTTTTAAGTTGATCTGTCGCCAAATGCCTGATAATAGTGATAATGTAACGGTGATGCTGTAATTAAATGATAGTCAAATAACTAAGGATTTAGTTTCTATTAAAAAGATCCAAAAATACCCATGCATTTGCCTTATATTGAACTTTTGCCTTAGTAGGCTCCAATTCCCCCACGCTCCCCTATTATCGTCGTGTATAGGTATTTTATCGTTGAGTTTTTCTTAAGCACTGTTATTATTATATTTGCATTTGAAACTACTTGACACATTCGATGTGAATGTGGGAGAATGGCTTTCTGGGAAGGATTAGTTGGCCACTCGGAAGTATTTTCCATAACACTTGCTTTGGAAGTTATTAGACGATGGGATCCGAACAAGACTATTTCGGGCTTTATCTTCTTTAAAAACGCCATATAGTTTCGGTAAATTACTTATCGTCTCCAAATATGTATAACAAAGCCTTTTTCGTTTGAATGCAGGCTTTTAGCATTGAATAAATACTCCAAATTGGGCTTAACTTTCTTGTTTTCGATATTTCTATAAAGTAAGACAACAGTAATGTATTCTCCACAGGACTTTACGTTGTTTACGTGAATTGTGAAAACTTCCAACTTTTAATTAGTTATTTTTTTCTCGGGTGCATTCAGAAATTACACTTATGTTCCAACTTTTATATAACAAATAAATATTAAAATTTGTGTCGTATTTAATATATTTACTAGTCAAAATATGTAAATGAAACTGATATACTTACTATTAATATATATAAACATATTCAACATAAAATAACGTGTAGAAAAAATAAAAACTTAAAAATCTGTAACCACAAACCAGATTTCTGGACGTGATATTGTAGGTGTATTTTTTTTTAAAAGAAGTATTCAAACGTACCTACATATGATTTTAGCCGGCCTGACCAGATCGCCCTTTATTAGCGTGCGTTGATTGGTTATTCGAAGATTTATCGACTGATGAATCAGTCACGCGTTGAAGGAGTCTTAAATATAAAAAAGTTACATGCACCACAGATAATCAAAATCGTCGTGTTCGAAATTCAAATGACTTTTCGCGCTAGCGGATAAAATAGACTTTTGCACGCAGATTTCGCCCTATAAACGGAGGTTTTCCGAGCGAGTAAGGTGAAAAAGTTATTTCATTATAGAGACAAAACATAACCATCGAACAATACGAGTCAAAAATACATTGCGAATATTGCAATTCTGATGAAAATATACGAGTAAGTAATAAATATAATAACGACATTAGGTAAATGTTGATTAAAATTACATGAAAGTCATTCTTTACGTAATAAGAATACCTAACCGACTTACAACCTCGGACTTTTTATAACGACGACGCGATGGGTTTTACGTAATTTATAAGTTGTAAAGGTAAACCGAATACAACGTGGGACATATTTATGTATGAGTTAGTAAGGTAAGGGCAGCTTGTAAAATATTTGCTGCTAAGTGAACATGCTCTTAGGTAACAGATGCTATTTCGGTTAATAAGTTAAGGTATGTAGGTACGAGAAAAGACCGAATGCAAAGATTTTATGTCGACAGTAAATATAGTCCCTTGATTGAATTGGATGGATTGGCATAAAAAAAAATAGGAAATTTTCTTCTCTAACTGTATAATATCTTATATTTAATAAATCGACATATATATCTTAAACGGTTAATAGAGTTATGTGGGGCAAGTGTATGCAGTGGGTAATTGTTCGCAAACCCATTCATTTCGGACTGAAATACATGGGTTTCCGGAACCTACCCACTGCGTACATCTTGTAACTACTCGTACGTAACCCATTTGTGTGTTCCACTAGGTACTTAGATTAAAACTCATTAGATGATCGAAATGAAAATCCTACTAATTGTTCGCTTGATGATCATTATTACCTGACCAATAACAGTCATTTTTTTCATTTGCAGCGGCGTCATTTGCAAGAAGTGTCCCATAGTGACTCCTTCTAAGTCAAGTACAGCCATCACTCCTGATACCACAGCATCATCGTCTTCAAGGTAGATTATCTGTGGAATAGTTTCCAAACATTAACCAGTGACAGTACAATTGATTCATGTTTGTTTATACCGTTACATTACCTTCTCTAATGTATTTGAAACCGATAGCACTTCAGATATAGTCATCTTGTCGGGGTCATATTTTCCTGGGCGGATAAGTGATACCTTAGGAGCGCCAGGACTTGGAGTTTTAGGTAAAATAAGAAATGCCCTGTGAAACTCAATGATTACATTATTCTCTTATCCTTAATTATATAAATACAACGACTAATAACGGACAAATCTTTACTCCGTTTAAATGGGTAGCCTCATATGGCCTTAAGTATTAAAAACAGTCAGTAAACAGTAATAAATAACAGTTATTTACTTACCCAGTTTCCAGAATTTCCCAAAACCGTGGGTTTTTAGGCGTCAACTGGAACAAGTCAGGTGCCGTCGTACGTACAGAATAGTACAAGTCGATTTTCTCCTTTGCCCGCTCCAAACTGAACTTGCATCCTCGTAGAAATGCTGTCAGCCATTGATCGTCTTAAAATAATCATATAATAAAAATTAATACGATTAGTTTGATATTTTTAATGAAAGTAAGATAATTATTAACAAAACGTAAACGGACGGAGTCGAAAAAGGATTTGTTATTAATGCAAACAAACTTGAGAAGCCCTCAAGCATAGCTGTTTGATGCAAAAAAGCCACATCGCAATTGGTCTAGCAGTTATCTAGACCAAATTGTAACAGACATACTATACATACAGTCAATCTTTAATCCCAAACACATATATCGTGTGTCATGGACAAAAATGTATTAATGCAACTTTATATTATATGTATGTATGTATGTCAACTCTTTATTGTACATTAAAATATATATATTATACACAGCAAGGACATTAAACTAATGATATGTACAAAGGCGAACTTATCCCTGTAAGGGATTTCTTCCAGTTAACCTTTGAGCAAATGAGAGAGAACAGTAAAGATCCAAGAAGATAGGCAAAACTATTAGCAATGCACAGAGACACTAAAGGCTAATTACGCAAAACAAAAAAAAAACAAACAAAATCTTAAATATACCTACATAAACTTACACATTATGATTATAATATAAAACAAACTAATAAATAAACAATAATAATAAGTATTCAATTTTAACACTAAATACATCCACTCGACGAAATTAGGGGTCTAAAGGTCAGAACTTTTTTAACTTTTCCTTAAATGATGCCACGGATTGCGATTGCCTGACGGGCACCGGCAACGAGTTCCACAATTTAACAGAGTGAACTGTAAAAGATTTACTATAAGAGCGTGACTTATGGGACGAGAAGGCGAGAGCGAGATTGGCGCTCGAACCCAAGCGTTGAACCACTGCCAGCCGCCATATAGGAGAATCTTTCCGAGAGATATAAGGTCTTCGCACATTATAACAACTCAACGGCGACTCGATTCTATGCCAACTATTGAAATTTAAGCCCTATGTCATATTCACTAGGTTTAATTTCAAAAACTGATATTAGTAGTGGACGACGAGTGGACGACGCGTCGGTGCATCGTCGAAATTAAACCTAGTTAATATGACATAGGGCTTAAATTTCAATATTTGGCATAGAATCGAGTCGCCGTTGAGTTGTTATAATGTGCGAAGACCTATAGCGGTGAGGTAGGATTGAACAAAACATTGTAGAGCAGTGACAAGACATGCACATCCCTACGACGGCGAATCGGAAGCCAACCGAGTTGCGTGCGGTGTTGCGAGATATAATCATATTATCATTATACCTATTTAAATTAATATCGAAACTTTAAATATTATATTTTTTACTATGTTGCACTAAATAATACTATAGGTTGTATATCATAATTTGTTTTATATAAAACTTTTGACTATGCATGACAACAAAACAACTGGATCACATCACAATATGATCAAAGAACTTCATTATTGTGTTTCCAATGTTTTCAATCACAATAGAAAATTTCAATTCCTGGTTGTATTAACTTCTTCAATATATACGGCATACAAAGTAAACAGTACAACAATATTAATTTACTATTTTTTTTTTAGTCAACTGCACCTGTTCTGGCTTTAAGATGAGGCTGCTTGGCGATCCAATCTTTGAGATGTTGCAGGTCAGCAGGCAGCCTCTGAGGGTCTTCATTGAGTTCCTTCTTCGCCTTCTCGGCCAGCACCGGGGGCAAGGGACGCACCGACATATTGCCCAGTTAACCAGAATCAAATAAATGTACAATACAAATACACGATATCAGACGGGTATACTCTTATCATCCACGTATCTACCTTTGTACTGTACCTAAAGACTTGATAATGGTTACTTAATGCTTTTTATCATATCGATATAAATACAATTACAACTGGTGAAGATGATATTCGCAATGACGTTAAAACTGCTCGCTATATATATTAAATGTAAAAAACCAACTCTACAACGACCCAAGGTGGATCCTAACCTCCACTCACGCCACGCCTCTCGATATTGAACAATGAAATAGGTACAAGTTAGGTTAACTTGCTAATGACCGTGTAGGGATGAAGGTTATTCAGTATGATCTTCTCAGCATTTATCGACGTTTATTTTTCGTCATTGTCTTCTTAGCAAATGTTGTTACTTGTTACGGATAAAATTAGCTTTTTGTGGATCCGAAAGGATGTTCCACACGATCACACGTTTAGTCTTCTGTTGTGGTAGTACCTCATTGTAAGATAACAACGACGTTTGACGAGAACCTAACTCTTAGAACGCATGGATTCATGGTTCGTGGAATCCAATCATTTGAAGTAATGCTTCAATAACTCGAGTTTACAAGATACCGAGTTCAAACCCCAGCTGATGAGCCATCCATTTTCTTAATTCTGATACAAAACTGAAAAGTAGTTTTGTCCGTGTAACCCTAATTTTTCTTTACCGTTGTCGAGTAAAAAAGTATCATGTATCTATAACCATCTTAGGATGTCCTCCTACACCGGTTACAAAATTAGTAATCCGCCCAGCCGTTTTTTTGGGTGATGAGCGCATAAAGAAGTTTCTACTAATAAAAGACGCTGTATGGCTGGCGCTCGCACGTCTATACAAAAAAGGCATCGACTTTGTCGCGCTATTAAGATTTTTCCTAAAATCTTGAAACTATATAAACGAATTTTCAATACAAAAAAAAATCTAATAGTATTTTAGATTTATCCACGCAATTTCCTGTTATAAGTTAAACCATTTATTTCCAAGTAGTATTAAATTAAATGAATTACCCATTTGATTATTTAATTTTAATTTTTAAAACCTTAAAACATGTTTATGGCAATAAATGAAATTCGGGAAAATGTGAAGGAAGCATACCGTGGTATAAATAACGTCACATGGTGGATTTGTGAGAGTCACATACAGAAGTAACACAAAATGAACAGAAGTATAATTTCTATAGTAAATCGGTGTTATCTAAGGGCCAAAACATAATTACGAGACACGACACAACATCTTGATTATGACGCGACATATATATCGTTACACGATGCGATGTTTTGACGGCGTGTACTGTAATTGTGTTTTGTCCCTAATCAAAGTATCAGCTACAACTTGTTACTTATGCGAATAAGGAACTCTTAAAATGTTTTCTTGTTTGAAATATTTTTTTACAAGCTTTATTTACATTCACTTGCTCCGGTGGCTGTAATCAAATCTTGCAAGTAAGATTTGAACAATTTCCCGGTAACCTATTGAGCTGTAGTTAAGTGTACCTGCAATTCGATGACATTACAATAATATGATACCATGAAGCTAGTCTGATGGTGAAGCCGAAATGTAGTCATAGGAATGCTGTAATAGGACCATGCAATCCTACCAAGTTTGAGCTCTTTAGAATCGTTTCGGTGATTAGCGGTGAAAAGCTTGTCACAACAATAAAATATTCGGCAAATACTTATTTATTATTTAATTTCATCGCAAAAAACTTTGTTAGCTAACAAAAATATTATCAAAATCTCTACACACCTAGCTCTGGTTACGTAAAAAAATCTAACATGACATGTGCATACGAGTACCTATACAGATTTAGGAAATCGTTTCTAGTCGGAAAAGTTCATAAACTAGATTGCCCGGCAAAATACAATGGCAAAATTTGTGTACCTCTTGTACCTCATGTCTTGTACAGTACCTCTTCTTCAACGAAATCTTGACTTGGTCTCAAATATTTTATTTAACCTATTGAAACATCAATAAGTTTCATCTTTTTTAGGGTTCCGTACCCAAAGGGTAAAAACGGGACCCTATTACTGAGACTTCGCTGTCCGTCCGTCCGTCCGTCCGTCTGTCACCAGGCTGTATCTCAACAACGGTGATAGCTAGACAGTTGAAATTTTCACAGATGATGTATTTCTATTGCCGCTATAACAACAAATACTAAAAATAAAATAAAATAAATATTTAAGGGGGGCTCCCATACAACAAACTTGATATAGATTATATATATATGTATAGGTACGGAACCCTTCATGCGCGAGTCGGGCTCGCACTTGGCCAATTTTATTTAGGGTTCCGTACCCAAAGGGTAAAAACGGGACCCTATTACTGAGACTTCGCCGTCCGTCCGTCCGTCTGTCACCAGGCTGTATCTCAACAACGGTGATAGCTAGATAGTTGAAATTTTCACAGATGATGTATTTCTATTGCCGCTATAACAACAAATACTAAAAATAAAATAAAATAAATATTTAAGGGGTGCTCCCATACAACAAACTTGTTATAGATTATATATATGTATAGGTACGGAACCCTTCATGCGCGAGTCGGGCTCGCACTTGCCCATTTTTTTAAAGTAAGGAAGTAGATAAGTAAAAACAAATACATAAATCAATCAACTTCAAGCTTTCTGAAGGCACCCTCCACGCCGGACTCGGTTTCTGATGCCGTGACTTTGCTGGGCCTCTTGGATTCGTCAGTGCCGTACTTCGCATCTTCTTCTAGCCACTGGTCATACTCCTTTACCTTAGTTTTCCAATATTCTGTAAATTATAATGATTAATGATATTAATTTACACATTGTTGTGGTATGCATATATTTAACACAACTATTAAAAGATATAAGCGGTAAATTAATGTTTTTTTAAAGTGAAGTACGGGTAAGGTAAGTAGGTAAACGGAGAAAGATGAAGTTAACAAAACTTGAGATGTTGGTGATTTGAACGATAGTCATAATCATAACTATTTATATCATCAATCTATCTACGAAACAAACAAAGATGAACTTCTACGAGATGTTGGTGTCAAAAATTATAATTTTTATCTCTTTTTGCGTATCCTACTTGTTTTAAAGTTAATTACTACTTATAAATTTGAATGAGCTATTTAGGGAAAGTCACTTTTTTTATTATTATGGCAGTATTTGTATTAATATCCACTTTTCTTACCAATAATTTCCTTTTCTGTGCCACCATTTCCGCCATACTCCACGGGCAAGATGTTTTTGGGAAAATGCTTGTACATTTCCTCATAGTTTCTGTTATGAACATAAAGCTAAAATAATTGAAAGTGATTAGGTATGTAAAACACTAAAGCTGAAATAATCAAAAGTGATTAGGTGTGTAAAACACCTAAAGTAGCACACCTAAACCTGAAATAATCAAAGGTGACTAATTATTAGGTGTGTAAAACATGTAAAGTAACCCTGGCTGGTTTTACGAACCGTAGCTATATTTTTTTTCTTATAAAATGTACGGTTACTGCCATATGCTTACTTACTCTGTTTCTATTTTTTTCGTTAAGCAGAGCTTTCATAGCATTAAATATAGTTTCAAATCCTGGCGGCGTATTCAAACAGTGAACTCCCTTCATGCGCAAGGGTGCTGCATCCTGGAACATAAAAATGTAAGGTCCTTTAGGATCTGGGCTTCGAAGTGGGTTGGACTAGCGATAACAAAACCGAGACCCTCGTTATATAGAGACACGGCGCACCTATAACCCAAGTAAATTGCACCCCTTGAGATACACAAACTTATAAGAAATTATTAATGAAATAGTAGATTGTTTGACAAGGGGCTGAAATAAGCCGTTATGAGATGAAATGATTATTTGAACGAGCCAGCGAAATGCTCGGGAAAAATATAGGTAACTGGGTGTCGTAATGGATTTTACCCACGTGTACCATTTGTAGTGCAAGAACGGTTAGTTGTCCCTTAAGAAAACCTCCATACGAGTTCGAAACATATTCTGTCATTTTTTACGTTAGGTTAAACCATTTACATTCATTATAAAAACTGTCTCAAGAAAGTTTTAAAAAGATTCTTGTTGAAGATCAGTTCCACTAATCAAAAGGTATATTTCTCTTGATTATTATAATTTACCTGCACAACAATAGCTATTTTCTTTATTATCAGTGGAGTCATCTGCATGAAGTGGCCAATGGTGACACCTTCTAAGTCGAGTATGGTCGTTTCGCCGGATACCACGGCATCATCATCTTCCATAAATAAAATCTAGAAGATTACATTCCATTAGTTTCTAATTCAGAATTCCATTCAAAATTCAAATCTTTATCTGCAAATAGGCCACAAGGGCACTTTTACATGTTAGATTCTCTGTCATTGAATGACAATAATAAATATAATATATTAAATGTGAAGACCACGTGAAGACCAATGCAAATGCAATTCTGAGGCATAGTATGTCCTAGCATACGGTATGAAATTAATGACATATCCCGTACGGCAGGCACTTACACTAGGTACAATCCGTGAACTGTTAAAATACCCTTCGAGTTTATACCGGTCTCGCTCACTTTCATACGCTCCCATTTGAACCTCTGATTTCACCCGAACCTGCAGGCTTTTCTTAGAGTTCATAGACTGTATCTGTCGTGTAGGTGATATCATACCTTTTCTAAAGTATTCTTCACTGACATAACTTCAGAAATTGTAACTTTGGATGCGTCATATTTCCCTGGACGGATAATGGATAATTTGGGAAAACCAGGGCCTTGAGTCTGAGGTAAAATGAGGAATGCTCTGCAATAAAACAAAAATCATGACTGGTAAAACATTTTTTTTCTGATGTTGAATAATGGTGACATTAGTGTAAGTAGTGAAATACGGTATTTGTGTATAGTGAATATAAATTGTGTCATTGAAACCACTAAACACACATTAAAAAATACGCGGAAACAAATAAACTATCACTAACTTTTGGACATTATACTATTTTTAATTGTACAATGCGTGTTTTGACTACTGCTTTTTCCCAACTAGCAAAACTGAACCAAATTTAGCTGTAAATCAGTGACAGACGCAGTTTTATATCCGTGATAGAAACATCTCTATCACTGGGAAGTGGCCCCAGTTTTACAGCTATTTGATGATATATCATGTGTATTTTGGCACCGCACGTCACTACTTTGATGTATATCCATGATACTACAATGTTTTATGAATCTCTTTAGCGTTACACCAATGGTGCCTGAATTACTATATCACTAAATTATGATAAGAAAGTAACAGCAATGCTGATATAGAGCAGTTTTTTGTTATATTGTTGTTAGGGATTCTTTTATGTCGCATATCGTTAGTGCTAAATACTGAGTGTTATTTGTAAATAAAGTTGTATGAAAAAAAATGACCTTACAATTAACAGTTTTGTAAGTATAATAAAATAGCAAACTATTTTTGTGCTAGTAAGAAGTGTCAAGTTGCTTTTAGGTACGTGCATAACGGGTGATAACGGGTAATTTATCATGCGCTCAAAATTTTATTGATGAAATAATAACATATTATTTGTGTTTTTTTCATGCCCTTATTAAATATTAAATATTTAATTAAATAAAAAATATTTAAAATAGCAAATTATTTAAAGTCACCAATATGTATCTAAAATGTGTTCTGGTTACCGATATATCACAAATTTACAGTTTCCCACCGCCATTACCAAACACTTTCGGGTTCCTTAATAAAACTAGTAAAACCCCCTACTGTACCTACCTTTAGGTAATAAATAAAGTATCTTCAATATTGTTCAATTCATTTGCGTGAAATGAAAGTGGTTATATTTTTGGTCAATTACTGTTTTTCATGCAGAAGTAATTTCATAAAACTCAACAGATTTGAATGGCTGTGGATGAATATGTTTTCATCTTCTCCATTGACATCAAAATTGTCAGTCGCAAACAAGTCATCTTGGTATCCTGAACAAGGTTCTGTTAAGATTTCATTTTTTGTATCTACGGAACCAACTTCCGAATTCTCGACGCTGGTTTGACTATCATAAAGATCCTATAAATGAGGTTACAACAGCTGATATACATTTATTTAGCGTTATATTAGTAACAATAATGTTTATATGTCACTGATGATATAAAAGGTCTTAAGAAGTGTATTTGCAACTGTTTAGTGTTAATGTAGATCTTTAAACAACTTTATGCTGCTGGTGTTAAGGAAAGGCCATTATATGATACTTTAGACGCATATCAGCTGCGTTATGTTCTTATATATCTCGAGTTAGCTCCATTAGTGCACTGATATATCACCAGCGATATTGCAGCGCATTAAAAGCCACAATAGAGTTACTTAGCTGTATACAGGCACTGTATATATCTGATATGCAACGAAATTGCTCTAAATCACAGTTAGGGATACTGTTGTACAGATGTGTTATATGTGCCATATTAAGAAGTCCATTAAACGTTTATGTCATCAATTCTTATCACAATATAGCTGTATAAGATTATACAGCTAGATGATGATACAAGTCGCCAATATACGACATAGCAGCACCGAGTTGCTATTTTATGACTTTTATATCACTATTTAGTGTTAAAACATTTTATTTTATCACTACTTTGCTAGTTGGGTTATGACGTCACATGCCTGTATCATCATAGAACCTTCATACTAACAGATAGTTTTTGACATTTCATAAAGAGTAGCTGATTTGAGCTGTCGTCGTATTGCATCGTCAAGAGTAGAATCTATGTTTTAATTTATTGTTCCACTTACAGGCCACACCCGGTATACTACCAAAATATTTATGATGTAAACACTTAACTTGAAAATTGTCTTGGTTGTTAAACAATTCAATTGATACTATATACGTTTTATTCATTACTTAGATGTTACCCGCAACTTGGCCCCCTTTTTTTCTACCATAGTCCGGTAAAAATCACTACATAGTATAAAACAAAGTCGCTTCCTGCTGTCTGTCTATCTGTCCCTATGTATCTTAGATTTTTAAAACTACGCATCGAATTTTGATGCTTTTCAATTTAAGAGCTTTAAAATAATATAAATAACAAAGGGTTCTAACTATAAAATGTATGGTTAAATTGGTTAATATAGACGCCAGAGCTTCCAAAGGATGTCCGCGCTATTAATAGGTTTGCTATGAAGACAAAATATTACCCCAACTCCAAAATATCCCAAAACCGCGGGTTCTTCGGTGTAAGTGAGAATAAATCAGGTGAAGTCGTTTGAACAGAGTAGTAAAGATCTATTTTCTCCTTCGCCCGCTCTAAGCTGAATTTGCTTCCCCGCAGAAACGCTGCTAACCATTGATCGTCTGAAAACAGATATACGCTCAATCAAAAGCTATCCTATCGATCAAACTTCTGTGCAATTATCACAGTCACGTATAACACAGAAGTATTTAGATTACAAAGCGACAAAGCTTTATGTCATTAAAACCGAGAACTGCTTGATATTACGCCTCAACCGCGGACCTTAATCATGAGCGTATGATCAAAGCTTTACTGTCGCATATAGGTAACCGTTTAGTAATCTACAGTGCGTGAGCTGTGAGAATGCGATTCGCATTTAATATCTGTCTCGCTCGCTCTTACGCGATCCAGATAAAAACCTCTCAATTTTCACACAAACCCGAATCGCAATCTGAGAGCTAACGGACTGTAATAGTTACATACCTACCTAGGCCGTGAATTCGTCAATGACCCAGATCGCAGGAGTGTGTGCATAAATATACAATCTGGGGCTTTACGAATTGCCGCCCGTGGCTTTACGTATCGCTTTGGCCACGAAGTGAGATTTTTTCCCCGCGTTAGCAGGCAGAAAATACCGCTTACGGCCTATGGTGACAAAATAGTTTTACAACGCATCCTTTTAAATCATATGCCTGTACGCCTTTATTTTACATGACATTACATTATCAATACGATTTTTGCCTTATCACATTACACATTAGCAACAGCAAAATTGTATCAAAATCGATTTAGTGCTTTTCAGGCATGAGATTACATTGCTACTAATCAATCCCTACTACCTACATTATACATTTATTAAGTTATGAATATTAAAGTTCAGTAGCGGTTACCATAGAGTATAGAATTTTGGTACAAGTTCAAAAAGTACATTGTTGTGATTTTGTCTGTGAAATTATAATTGACAGATTACAGTACGCGAGTATACAATTTTTTTTATAATCGTTACGGAATTAGCCTCCTGCCGGCGATGCGTTAAAAACCATTGCAGAAGATCTATTTAAAAAAGAAAGTAAATATTACAGGAAATTAAGTTAGACTTGATAAAAGTAAGTAACTAGTTAATTATTTTTAAAAAGGCAAACGGACAGAGTACTTTTTAATCGTTAAAGATACGCGCCGTACCTGTTCTGGCATTAAGATGGTTCTGCCTGATGATCCAATCTTTGATATGTTGCAAATCACTCGGCAGTCTCTGCGGATCTTCATTTAATTCCAAACGTGCCTTTTCGGCCAGCACCGGAGGCAACGGACGCACCTGCATCTTGTCGTCACCAAAATCGAATGAATTAGGTGTTAGGTATTTATTATCTAATTCAAACTGTATCCTGGAGTGAACGCGATGAACTGCTATCTCTCTCACCCTATCTCTCTTTTCACTGTAACAGCAAATCGAGATAATAAATTAGTACCTTTTATCGGAATTGATGCATAGTATTGTATAGGCATTCATTGATGTTTCTCGAATGAATATTTAGTATTCGATAAAATATTTCATCTAAGTTACCTATATCTTTAGTTCCTGAATGGTGGCGGTGAATGAAAAAATTATCTCCCACCTTTCCCCATTGCTCACACCACAAAATTCTCTAAAATGTGATAAAAGATGAACATTTTACAGAGTTGGCAAATCAAGTGTCATTTTGAATGTAATTTCTCGTGCTGAATCGAATGAGACCATGCCCATACTTATAGGATCAATATTTTGCGAGACATGAAGGGTTTTTTTTTAAAGAGTACTGGTATGAGGTAAAATTTTAACAAGAGAAGGTACTTAGCTATCCAGCTCTAATTTGATATATGTTAGAGAGTAGTCTAAAATAACAGGCACGTATTTTTTTTGCAGCCCAATCTCAACCTTATGTGAGCAATTGTCCTCCAAAATACTGATAAGTGACTAACCTTCATATCTCGTAAAATATTGATCCTATAAGTATGTGCATATCGCAATCGATTCGGCGCGAGAAATAACATAGAGAATTACACTTTTAAATTGAATTACAATTACAAATATGCCCCCTGCCCATACCTCCCCAATAGGGGTAGGAGGGTCGTTCTCAAAATATTTGCACCGCCACCTGTCAACAGGTCTGTCTTAAAGGAAGTTTTTTACACCGCATTATTTTAAATATTCAATTATCATCACATATCTAAAGACAATTTTTACATAGAGGCCAAATGCTTTCAATTAAAAGTAAAGTATATTAATAGACAAAAAAACGATTTAAAACTAGGTTTTGTCGGTCACTTGCCGTGTCCCAACGCGAGGTACTCATGTTTCGTTGTAATAAAAACATATACATTACCGACTTAGCTTAATTTCAGTACTCCATTTTATTTTCATATATGATGAAGATTGAATACTACCATATCGAATAATAATACTATGCTTATTTTGCGAATTATTTGCAATTTAAGTTTGTCCACGCCATTTTTTGTCGTTCACTTGTCATGAGACAAACATTACAATTGTGTGACTACTATTTCGTTTCCCCTGCCTAACCCCGCATAAATCGAGACCTTCAGTTGCCACCTAACACTGTTCCGAGTGACACGTCGTCAGTGTGCTGCACTAAAAAAATATGATACATACTCTTACGCGAGCGGGAGTTTGTAATGGGTATGTAGTCTATATTCTGCCTTCCATATTTTGGTTGACGTGTGTACTATTGCATTCATTTTAATTTATAACGCGTAAAGTATGATCTACTTTTATGTGTATAAATATGCAGTTCATCAACGAAATACTTTATTTGTTTTGATGACATAACTGTCATTTTGTCCATCACCTGTATGTCGTTCACTTGTCTATATAAAAACAGGTGAACGACGCATACGGCAGGTGAACGACAATTATTTAAACACTTATACAAAATTATTTAAAAACCAGGTTTTATCGGTCACTCGCCGTGTCTCAACTCATGTTTCGTTGTTATAAAAACATATAAATTTTCGAAGAAGCTTAGTTTAAGTATTCCATTTCACTTTCAAGCTGTCTTAGGAATCCTTAGCAGGTGGCGCCCGCACCAGATTTTGAAGCATGAATCCTCTGCCTGTCAGCGGCTTTAAGCGTCCAGGTCTCTGCCCCATAAAGAGATATGGACAAGACAAGGGCACAGACGAGGTGCATGTTAGTTCGGTTGGGGATGTGTCTATCTTTCCATATTTTGCCGCGTTGGGTCATCGCTGTTTTGGCCATTCCGATTCGCCTGCGAATCTCTGGTTTCCATGTGCCTCTATTTGTGACAATGGAGCCAAGGTACTGGAACTGATCAACAGTTTCAAACTCTTGAAGCAGGTTAGTACTTTGTCGACTAGTAATGGTCGACTATCATCAGCTCGGTCTTATATTTATTAATATCGAGACCCATTTTGAGGCTGGTTGTTTTGAGTCATTCCAAAAGTTGGGCCACTTCTGCTTCGGGTGATGCAAAATAGGCGATGTCTACCACGTACCTTCAAGGGCTCCATATCTGTTAAATAGTATTGGGGATATTATGCATGATATGCATATGCATCCCTATCCGGAACTTAAAGTTCTTGTATGTGACATCTCCTACTGACACCATTCTGTATTCAGACTCGTAAAGGCTTTATAAAGTGTTACCAGATGTGCTGGCAGCTTCAGACAATACCTCCCATAACTTATCCCACCTAACGCAGCCGAAGGCTTTCTGGTTATCAGATGTGAAGGAATTCCTCGAAGATGACAAAAACAGCAATAAGTTAATCAGCGGGTAGGAAAGAATATGTCAAAAGAAGCAGCATCAGGATGCAGAAACGTTATTTAAATGATTCGCTGTTGAACCTTCATAACACATTTATAAAATTACGTGGGTATGCTTGAGTTTTGCATCTTTTTGTCGGTTATGACCTTTCTGGATAGTACAGGCTTCAAAAAACCTCCTGAGAAATGTCCTATGATATGAGAATTACATGCTTGTTTTTTTATGCAAATTACTAACATAAGGAAAAAGAAAAACAAAAACAATCAAATAAGCACTATTTGACAGTTCAACGTAGATTTTATTTAAAATGTCACTTACCTGCAACCGTCTTCGTTAACCTGCTAACAAATTCAGTGAAGTTGGAACATATTTGTCGCAAACCTGCACCCAATTGTCGATAACTTGGTAACAAATGTCGTTTACCTGACATCGATGTCTTTCACCTGTCGACCTAAAATTTCAAACACCTATATCTTCTAAGATATTCAATTTAACTACTTCCCTCGACGTGATATCCATTGTCTGAATATATTTCTAGCGATCCTATGAAAAATAAAAGAAGAAATCGCAACTTTAAAAAAAAATGCAAAATTAACGCAGCGGTGCAGATTTTTTGAGAACGACCCAGGATCACAAAGTTTCGGCAGGACTCGGCAGATCCTCATTTCTAGTGCCAAGATAAAGTCATAAAACTAAGTTTCAGTGATGTACCTACCTATTTTGCCGTTAAACTGCCATATGTAGCCTTATTTTACCCGTAGTAGATAATTTAAATCTTTATAATATATCGTAATGTAGTGGTATTGACCAGTGATTCCGTGATAGAAGAAAATCTTTATTTACTCATTTTAGTTTGGCCTGGTTACGTTTGTTAGTTGCCTTGCGTTCATAAGAGCAGAAATAGGAGCCTCACCAAACGGGGCTTCGCCCTATGGCTTACAGAATTTCAAGAAGAATACCAATACTTTACGATATACCTAGAAATTTGGCGACGAACAAATATAAACTGGAATGACAGTCATCTTTAACAACTGCACACACCACACGTTCATGTGGTGAAAAGGTATACGTTAGATTGCATAATTATTATGACGATAATTTTGACGATACGTTTGGCGCAGTTTGTAGACACCTCTGCCTACTGAGCCGGCGGTCCCGGGTTCTAATCCCGGCCAGTTCAAATATTTGTGTGATGAACTCGAATATTTGTGCTTGAGTCATGGTTGTTCCATGTATATATATGTATATATTTATCTATATAAGTAAGTATATCGTCGTCTAGTACCCATAACAAAAGCCTTCTTGAGCTTAATTTGGGACTAGGTCGATTTGTGTGAGGTTGTCCGATATTTATTTATTTATTATTTATTACGTTAAAACGGCTAACTAGATTTGAACAATCCCTTTTTTACCTTAATTGCATACCTTTTTTTTTTATATCATAGGGGGCAAACGAGCAAACGTATCGCCTGATGGAAAGCGATTACCGTCGCCCATAAACACCTGCAACACCAGAGGAGTCACAAGTGCTTGCCTACCCGGAGGACGAAGATAGAATGCCTCTATGCTAGTAATTTCACCGGCTATCTTACCCCCACACCGGAACACAACAATGCGAACATTGCTGTTTGGCGGTGGGTTAGCAGGCAAGACGGTAGTAATAATCCGGACGAACCCTGCACGAGGCCCTACTACTCCAAAACCTATAGTTTATAAAGTGTTATAAATGTCGATAACCTTTTTTATACTCGTTAATAAGGCACGGCAGCAAACCAATTGATCCAAGAATAGATAGAACTCCTAAAATTTTACAACAGACACAGCATACTGTACAGCTCTTCCATTTCTATTCCAACATGTTGACAAACACACGAATTCAAGTCTGCCGTTAAGCGCATTGCTTTTGTCGCACGCATAAACATCGTTTAAAACTGACCCAACTCAAAGTCATCTGTTTACACGTTCATTACCAATAGTAATAACGCCAATACCTACTTCCCATGCACAAGCACATCTGTGCCAGCAATGCTACATTTAACCGGTCAAGCCCCTATTTCCAAGTGCGTCAGAGCAGACTTTTAAAATACAAAGTTTACATTAGAAGCATAAATCAAACCTAACCGTTCCACAGTGTGTTTCGGTGCATGCTTCTATTAGTGTTTGTTTGTTCTGAATCATAAAAGAACATAGATTACACTAATATTTGAATAAGTATAAACGTTTTTTCGTTTTCGTAAATGATGATGATGGAATGGTGGTTGTTTTATGAAGTTGAGCCATGCAACGCCACCTCGCTTGTTCGTCGTTCAGATCGGTAAAAGGAGATTCATTCAAGTACCTGGGTATAAGGACCAAAAAGTTGGACGTAATTTAGGCGTAGTTAGCCTTAGAAAAAAAGATATAGGAAAGAGTACCGTTGTGCGACAAAAATTTACGACACAATAATGAACCTCAAAACAGTACCTTAAAGCACATTATTCGATGGTTAATTTGTCGTCGTACAAGTGAAAATTGATACAAATTTTAATTAAATGAGTTTTGGTCTTCACCCACTCTACGCCAGTTTAAGGGTCGATTGAAAAAAAAATTGTACCTAGTTAAGGGCTTACATTAAAACAATGTTAATTGATTCCTTTGTGTGACGAAAGTTACCCATACATTTTGTATGACTAACTTTCGTCACACAAAGGAAGCGATCGTATTTTATGTTAACTAAGTTTTTAACTATGTACAATTTATTTGTATAGAATCTTTTTATCGATTCATATTTTTATGTGGTAATACCACATTTTTACTTTTATAAATAATGACACAAAGGTAAATTAAGAAAGAAAAATTGAATGCGATCTAGTACAATGTACAATTTCTTCGCAATCGACCCTTAACTCAGTCACAATGACAAGCATTGTATTTGTCGCAATGTCGTAGCAATGCAAGCAGTAAGTTGCATTAATGAGCATTTCTCGAAAAGTTTGTACAAAATTAAGACTTCAATTCAAGTTCAATATAATTTTCCTATTTCGTTACCAATTATTTTAGTAATTTTATATCCATGTTACGGCTATGTTTGATAATTAAGGTTCTGTTATGCTTATACTTTTTTGATTATATATAATCTGAAATCAATGAAATTGTACCTAGTTAAGGGCTTACATTAAAACAATGTTAATTGATTCCTTTGTGTGACGAAAGTTACCCATACATTTTGTATGACTAACTTTCGTCACACAAAGGAAGCGATCGTATTTTATGTTAACTAAGTTTTTAACTATGTACAATTTATTTGTATAGAATCTTTTTATCGATTCATATTTTTATGTGGTAATACCACATTTTTACTTTTATAAATAATGACACAAAGGTAAATTAAGAAAGAAAAATTGAATGCGATCTACTACAATGTACAATTTCTTCGCAATCGACCCTTAACTCAGTCACAATGACAAGCATTGTATTTGTCGCAATGTCGTAGCAATGCAAGCAGTAAGTTGCATTAATGAGCATTTCTCGAAAAGTTTGTACAAAATTAAGACTTCAATTCAAGTTCAATATAATTTTCCTATTTCGTTACCAATTATTTTAGTAATTTTATATCCATGTTACGGCTATGTTTGATAATTAAGGTTCTGTTATGCTTATACTTTTTTGATTATATATAATCTGAAATCAATGAAATTGGAAATCACAAAGAAAATTGGTAACAAAATAGAAAAATACAATTGCACATTAATTGACGTACAGTCGTACACGCGTGTGTACAAACTTTTTGAGAAATGCTCTACTACGAGACTACGACAAAGTTCAACGGTAGTACGATCATCATCTTAAAGTATTAGTGTGGAAATAAAATCAAACATTTAACAGCATTTTAATACATTTAATTTCGTGAATGTACATTTATATTTATTTTATAATTTACAACCCTGTTGCTTTTAATAGATTGTTGACGGCTACTTTATAATAGGCAAGTTTCAATGACGTTCCTCCTCTGTGATCACTTACTGTATTAAGTTAATATTAATTGTAAATACCTTATATTTAACGACTAAATGAAATCACAGAGAATATTTTATGGCCTGAATTCAAACTAGACAAGCCGTCGTTCAAGGGAAAAGTACGCGTTATTGGCCATAATACCCCACATAGCACACTTTTACAGCCCTTGTGCTGCTTTTTACAGCTGTATAAGGGCTGTAAAAGCGCTCATACAGTCTGTGTGCTCCTTGGGACCCGATCTGAACTCGAGAAAATAAAAATCGCCGCCACCAAATATTCCAACAACGGCTCAACGTGCGAATTCACACAAGGAATTTGAACATTTTGCATCGCGTTTTTCAAGTTCAGATCGACTAGTGTACAAGCATCAGTAAGCGCACTAGGATTATAATATGATTAGATACCCAAGATTCTCGGCATTGTTATAAAAAAAAAAAAATTATGATGTAACATATTTTTTGCGTGATAGCGAAAACTCAACTGTGTGTCGCGTTCCACAATGCCTTTCCCGTAAGTAGTAGAGTAATTTTATAAATAATTTTCGAGTTAAATAATACGTGTCTAACGCAGGATCATTAAGTTATTAAGTTATATCACAAAAACGGTGCAAGGTCACACAAAAGACAAGAATAAAATAAATACTTAAACATATTCAACTTAAACACTAAAAGCGACCAAAACAATAAACCTAGTTCAAGAAACAATAAAAGTATGGACTTAAAAGGGTTTAGTTTCTCATACTAGGTTTAATCTTTTTTGATTCGCTCTAAATATTAATCTGTTGAGGCCTAGTTAAGCTTAAATCACAAACATTGGAGGTCGCTGCTTAGCGACGACGACACCTTAAACAAATAAATATACCTTAAACACTACTCTTTGCATATACAAGCATTGGAATAATTTTTCGTGATTTTTGGGGTCATTCATTAATTACGTAAATACAGTTTTGACCATTTTGTAAGACCTTACACATCCTATTTAAGATATTCTCATTCTATTATGAACAGAAATGGCATATAGAGATTTTACGAACCCCCTTCCCTAGGAACCCTTACGCAATGAATGGATGGCCCTTTCACTTACTGAACCAAGTCAAGTTCAACGTGATAATAAATTTATAACGTTTCGTATTTGATACAACTTCGGAGCTCTACACTAGTTTAATTGCTAGGGGCATAAAACATTTATGCATAGTTGTGAAAAGGTATAGAAAACTTTCCTATGTACAGTATATATCTACCTAAATCTAAAGGGTACTGAAAAAATGCAAGGATTACAAACCTATTTAAATAAGTTAATATGATCATTAGTTGGAAGATAAGAGTGTAAAGTTGACAGTGTCCATTGGCCACACACAACACAGGGCAATTCCATGTAAGTGTAATGAAAGTGACCATCCATACTAATCCATACTAATATTATAAATGCGAAAGTGTGTCTGTCTGTCTGTTACCTCTTCACGCTTAAATCGCTGAACCGATTTAGATGAAATTTGGTATATAGATAGATTCAGTCCCGGGGAAGGACATAGGATACTTTTCATCACGAATAAATTTTGTGTTCCCGTGGAATGAGCGGGTAACACCGCGGGGCACAGCTAGTAGAACATATATTAACACTAGCTGTGCCCCGCGGTGTTACCCGCTCATCCCACGGGAACACTAAATTTATTCGGGATGAAAAGTATCCTATGTCCTTTCCCGGGTCTCAAACTATATCCATACCAAATTTCATCTAAGTCGGTTCAGCAGTTTAAGCGTGAAGAGGTAACAGACAGACAGACACACTTTCGCATTTATAATATTAGTAGGGATTATTAATGGTGCAAAGTATCTCTAGATAAGTGTTATTTTTTACATCACACTAGGAGAACTTTAGTCAAACCACGGGCGGAAATTCGTAAAGCCCCAGATCGCATATTTATCTTTATTTTCACAAACACCAGCGATCTGGGACATTCACGAATTCAAATAAAAAAAATAAGTCGTCACTTTCATTACCTACCTACACTTAGAAATAATTGTTGTGTGTGAACGTCGGACGATTTCCATGAAAAGCTACATAAAAAAAGGGATAAGTTCGCCTTCGTACCTATATGTTATTTATAATAGATGTATTTTTAACTGTTTTTGTGTACAATAAAGTGTTTACTTACTTACTTAAAAAATATATACAATTTCCTACAGTTGATCTAGTCCTGAAGCATCAAGAAAAAGTAAACTCATTTACCTGGATTATGTTAGGTAAGATAATGGACAAGATGGCAATAACTAATACAGCTATTTATTTAGTTATGTTAACTATATTCCCGTTTAATTTGGCTTATGTAACATCTTTAACCAGTTATTGTTAAAATAAGCAACTTAACCCTCTCAGCGCTAAATTTTCCATCCTTCCATCCATCTACACAATTCAGAAATCCTTAGTTTCCAGTGATTATTATAAAAAAAAAATTAAACTTGAAGGAAATTATTAAAATTTAAGGTATGATTTTCAAATATACATTTATAGTCATGAACATACTTATAATATACACATATTTTAGATTACACTTTACAGGCAAACTACAGAAGGTAACGCGCTAATGCGGTAATAATATTAGTGCCTTGAAACAAGTTCAACATGAATACAAGATGAGATACATTAAGCGATAGCGTTCTTCTCAAGCTGATGGTTTGTTTTACATCATAAATATTTAATAATCTACCTTTTTTTTAAATTTGTAAATGCACTTTCGGTCATCTGAGTAGTCACATAACTATACTGAATTAGGAATTTTATTGTATAGTACATCATACTCATGGGTTGGGTGGTATCTACACTTTCAAGATCCTCGGGAATTTACCACGGAACACTTCCATGAAAATTAATTTACATATTTTCTAAATAGTTGGAGTACAAGGCCGCGATTTTTTATCACTTAGCAATAGGTTGCTTGTTAAGTTTCCAATAATTATCACATACTGAGACAATAGAATTATATTGCATAATGCAATAAATATTTATATATAATGTCTACATGAAATGATATCGAACTCTCTGGTCGACTAACAGTAATAAATAAATGTTCGAATTGTCCTTACAATAATGATTGTAGGTAAAGCATATTTATTTAATTAGGTACATATTGTTGTCAACTGCTTGATTCGTTATAGTCGGTATGTTACAGCCTAACGTTTTACCTACACGTACATCATTAAATACTTCTATAAGCTCTATTAACTAACATACAAATTACGATTAAACCAGGAATTCTCTTACTCCCGTTTGGAACTGTTAAGGCGCTACCACACCGCAAGCATTCGCCTGTAATATCACAATATAAATACCATATAACTGTTACATTACAAGTTAATGCTTCAAGTGAGGGAGCACCTTTAGGTTATGGTATGATAGCTAGAACTACAAGGTATGTTGGTTTCCGTTGCGCAGACGCGTGCGCGATCAGAAGTTGGCGAAGAGCTTGAGTTCGTCAGGGTCGAGCGCGCGCGCAGCCTTCCAGTCCGTCTCGGTGTACTCGTCGAAGTTCGACGTATCGCCCTCGTAGGATACCGTGGGAATGATGGGGGGCTGCGGATATTCAATATTTAATTAGCATAGTAAGACAAAACAACAAGTACAGTCTGCATCAAATTTGCTGATAATTTTAGTATGCAATTTGACATAAGCCAGTAAAATTTACAGCTACTGTAAAATAATTACGACCTACTTTCAGGATACGTAGGATTCGTCTATATCTAATAACGTCCCTGTATTACTAGAAGGGTTCCAGTAAAACTGGAGCATTCAAAAAACTCGGTTCCTATCGGTCTACCTATTTTATGTAGGGAATGCAAACCCGGTTATTTTGTAATAGTAAACCCGGTTATAACCGGTTGTTTGTGTGGTCAAATAACCGGGTTACCATTCCCTAATCTTATGGTACCTGGGAGTCTTAAGCTCTTCATGAACAAATAGGGCAAAACTCCAGCTTTTCCATGAATATTTTTTCTACCTACTTATCTACTTCTCAGGCCACCTTTTAATTGTAGAGCGCATATTATTGCCTAAAAACTAAACTAAAAAACAAGCAAATCGAATAGTTAAATTACCTGCATTTTCTTCATGAATACATCCGCCCAATCTATATTCTTGAACCATCTATGTCTTTTAACGTCTTCTGAACCGCACTGCAAAGAAAATAAACACATTACAAAAGTGTAAAGATTAACATCGATTAAATGTTTTAAATTGGAGTATTTCGATATCTTTACAAACTCGTAAATCAAGACAGCTGTATTGATCTTTTAAACAATAGGGAACTTGCGCTAAAGTTATATTAAGAAAATATAATTTGACGACGCGTTTGGCTCGGTTGGCAGACACCTGCCTACTGAGTCGGCGGTCCCGGGTTCGAATCCCGGCCGGGGCAAATATTTGTGCAAATATTTGTTCTTGGGTCATGGATGTTATCTATGTATGTATTTATATATTATGTATATCGTCGTCTAGTACCCATAGTACAAGCTTTGCTTAGTTTGGGACTAGGTCGATTTGTGTAAGATTGTCCCTTAATATTTATTTATTTATAATTAAACAATTTACATTTGCGAGTTCGCAGGTAAAAACTGGTGTAAAGTGACTTCATTTCAAAATTTGTTTGTTTACTTACTGAAGAAGATAGTTTTAGTTATAATTATAATTCATATCGTAAATCACAATGTCCATTTAACTACTATGCTAACTTATGGAGTTACACCAATAATTAAATTATATTACAAAGAAATAATAATCTTCCATATAAATTTCGCAAATGTAAATTAATTCGAAATAAATTACTGGAAAATTACTCGCAAATGAAAATTTTAAAATAAAGAGGTATCTTTTAATCTTTGAAATAGGTTAAAAATAATTACAATTTAAACGCATAGTCCTTCCTGTCATTTCGACAACTTTACAGTTTGACCAGTTTTATTTAAATGTGTCGTCGTGGAAACCGAATAAAATTTTAAAAATAATTCTTATGGAAATAAATTTTAAATTCTTAATTATGGAAGTTCCCTATCGCTGCCACCGATTCGCGTAATAATGCCCCGGTCACGGCGGATAGAATTAGACTATTAGAGCATCATTGTTTATCGGGACGCCGCGGCTCGTAAATAAGAATAACATGGTCGGCTTCGAAACAAAGTGTACGGACTCGCTGTTAAATGATCACTAGATTTACTCGCGGCTTCGCCCGTGATAATCCCGTAACTTTGTTGTTACATGAAAAAAAATACGAGCAACAAACACGCCGCCATATAAAGTATTTATAATACGATTAAGGATTTAATACTCTTCGTGGCTAAGGATAATTAGGTACATTATAGAAACATACTGGCTAAAGCTATCTAAGCCAGTTTAAGGACAGAACCAAACCGCAGAAAAAAAACTTTATTGTCTTACGTTGTTACTTTAATTTTTATAAGCACTTAGAGGCACCACCCCTTAACGTAAATTTTTCATTAGTTATTTGGTAGGTATTTTCGAGAATTCAGGCCGAGACTTATGAGTGCCCTTTCACTTATCATCATCATCATCATATATTTAAGAGCTAAGCTATTGTCGATGAAGTAATTTCCAGCTTATTCTACATTCCAATTTTTTCTTTAACTTCTTTATATGATGAAGCATTTATAATTATATTTATTTGCTCCATATATGTCCTTTTTTGTTTTCTCCTTTTCCTTTTCCCTCCTATTACTTTTTAATGTGTTTATCTTTATTTCATGTACAAAGTATTAAATAAATATCGGTCTCGCAACTATTACTGGGATCGAGCTCTGTAATTCAACAATCAAATTGAGCCACTATTTATCACACACTAGCTTTTGCCCGCGACTACGTACGCGTGGAAGTTGATAAAAGGGATTATTAAAAGCGCCTAAGAAAATGTAAGAGCAATTGTACTTTCGGTCTAATTATTACATTTCCTACAGGGTCAACGCACCCCAACAGACATGTTCACTCACTTTTCAATCTTTTTAGGTATAATTTCCAGGATGAAAACTATCCTATGTCCTTCCTCGGATCTTAACTATCTCCATGCCAAATTTCATCAAAATCGATTCAGCGGTTTAAGCGTGAAGAGGTAACAGACAGACAGACACACTTTCGCATTTATAATATTATAGTATGGATTAGTATGGATTAATTAATCAGCTGTGATGCGCAGCTGAGTAGCGGTTGTGCGCACAATCGAGTTAGCTGAGCCATTTTAATTCCTCGATCTACTGATGTACCTATTGCTAATGAAATTACTGCATCTGCGTCTCATATATTACCGTTGTAAGCACTAGTTTGTGTAAAAAGTATAAACAACGTCATAAATGACGCAAGCCTGTCCAGCTATATTTTATACAATATCTATTAATCTCGTCAAAGCTCAATAGCCCGATGCGTGGTATATTGAAGGTGTTGTGCAAGCAGCGGGCTAGCGGCTCGCTCACTTATCTAGATTGGTCGGGTGGGAACATCGTACGTATTTGCGTCAGACATAAGTCAGCGGCGTTGGCGACTGTTTGATGTCGCCGCTAACCGCCTGATGGATGGCTTTCTAAACATCGCGGCGACGGCGACACCAGTGACGCGCCCGCGGCAAAAAGCTCGGAGAAAACAAACCACTAGAAACTGCAGCCGTTTAAAAACTGACCATCGCCGCACTTGGATCGATGGGAATAGAGCGATCTATATTGCACTTCGTAACTTGAATGTTTTCTCCGGAATTGGAGTTACGTTTACACCGAGTACGCTTCGTCTGATATTTTCCTTGATTGTATCCTAAATGACTATTCAAATTACTAGAAATTTGAAATTACCTACAATTCCTCATTGCCAGATATTTTTGAATATACAGGAAAATCTTAAAACCCTAGTATCAAGTTCAATGTTCATTTGTGTTAGTGACGCATTGGCGAGGATTATTAAAATTACATTTTGACTAATATCAACCGCACCAAGACCTTGCACAGATGAGTCTGAATCGACATTTAAAAAAGCTCGTAGACAAGTTGTCAAGTGTAAGATTAGAAGTTATATATGGAATCGGCTGGAGAGCGGCCAACTTCAAAACTACGAAATGAAACATTTTTTTAGTGCACATGAACTCGTATTTCGTATGGGAAAGTAGCATCTAATTAATAAGTTCGCTAGTTGGTAATAATGTACGCAACGGAATACGTCATTCAAACAAAACACAGGTCAAGCGCAAGGCTGAATATTTTCTGCCCAACGTAAACACGACTGTGTACCCAGTATTAGCGGCTCCACTTCAATATTGATTTCTGAAACTTTGTTTATTCGTCATATCTTCCAATGTTGCTATACCCTTAGCCGTTCGGTACTTCGCCGCACCCCCGAATGTCAATAAACAGTTTCGATACACCATTCCATTAGCACGAGGTTTATTTATGAGCTCCAGCAACATCTATTACAAGGCATCGTTGCTACATCAAAAGATTTGAAAGTCAGAGGATACAGTTTACACCGACGGCAAGCTTGTCGCATATGAATGACGACGGCAACAGTTATTTTTGAAGACGATTTCGATAACAGTTTTATGTGATAAATTACCTTCATATTTCCAAGTCTCTTAGTTCTGTCTTGTACTAGTAGTTTCTTTATAACGTCCTTCGCAATGGGGTCGAGGTGCCGCGGCCACTCCACTCGCCCGTTGAGGATTTTCTCGTAGATGCCGAAGGGATTCTCGTCATAGAACGGCGGGTAGCCGACCAGCATCTCGTAGATGAGCACGCCTGGAAACGGCCAAGACACACGCATTATAAACACCTCGTAAACACTTGTCTTGAATTGTTGAGTACATAAATAAAGTCAGATCATCGGGAAAAACGTGTTGCGAATTAAATTCATAAGCAGTCAAATTGTATACCACGAACAAGCATCAAATCCGTTTCATATAGATGTGTTCGTGTATTTATTATATTATATTTTAAACTACATTGTCTGGGAGCCATATTTATATGAAATAATTACCGACACGAAAATATATTACAATACTAAATAATTGTAAATTAAGTGGCGCATTAAACCTTCGCCGACACAGGACAAGACTCGTAAATGAAACTGTTATACCGAAAACATTTATGTACCTACAGCGCAGAGAGTGATTTTCGACGGGCAGTCGATTTAATCGCCAACAATACTCGCACCTCTTACCTATCAGAAGTCTTAGCTCGCTTTGCTATGATAGCATGGACTCTTTTAGTAACAAACTTTTCATTCATGGAAATAATTATCCAAGTATGCACTCCTTGAGACACGATGTAAACAAGGGGGGTGTTTGTAAAATGTAATAAAAATGTATTTGCTGGTAACTAAATTACCTACCGAAACAATAAATTAGGGTATAGTTTAGTTTATTATATGAAAAAATTATTAACATTATTTTGATTTAACTTGGAATATTTACTATCCGTCAAAAATCCTGGAATGTATTTTATAAAGTAAAGAAACAACAATGTGCATTATTCTTTGTTAATACAATTATTCGTCATTTATCGGTGTTTCTTTGTTTTTCCTTGGCATACCACGTTATTGCTGTCATTCAATATTAAATCTAATTATTTAATTACGTTTGCATATCGATTTTCACCGGATGTTATTTTATAACATGTGATTGTTTAATTTATTTACGATTTACATAATGACGACGGCTATATAAAGAAACTTATTCGAACCATGTATTATTCTAAAAGTGTATAGCAGGAAAACAAACATGAAACCGGCTGCGCTTGCGCCACTGACTTTTTGTAGCGGCCCAGCTTTCTTCGCAAAAGTTTCCATGTTGATGTCTCACGTGTCAGTATGTCAGATTATCGTGGGACGTCATTATATTGTTTTTCAAAACAGAAGGTCTTTGATTTACATAATGGTGACAACTTTTAATAGAGAACGTTATCTAAACGAAATCACTAAAAAACAAACATAAAGTGGCTCGGCTCTTCTCGTCGCTATATCGACGATGTCAAGCGCCATAACAGCTTTTTGTGGATGCGACTTTCTTTTGTAAAAATTTCCTATATGATAAATGACTAATATGTCTCTATTTCCGTTTGTACATTTCCGAAAGATTAAGGCAGCCAAGTAAACTTACTTCTATCTACTATAAATTTTATTATATTGAGCCTGTAATGTCCCACTGCTGGGCAAAGGAGCCCCTTTTTCCAGTGATCAATCTATAAATAATGAGGTTTATCACTTTTAATCAGTATATATGAAATTTAGCCGATAAAAATGGTCATTCGCATAAAATTTCAAGATGGAAAATGTTATTCATAACCAGGCTAGTTTTAAATGTTTACCATTTTATAGTGCAAAGGTAGGTTTTGAAGTTTAAGAAGGTAATAACATATTTTAACGGTGTAATGTGATATATGAATTCAATAAATAGTACTTCATGTGACTGTACATAATGAAGGGTATTAAACACGAGTGTGGGTTTATGAAACGAGCCGAAGGGTTTCATAATAACATCACACGAGTGCTTTAATGCCTAATTATGTACAGTTACATATACTACTTTATCTAGCCACATATCATAATCATAAGCCTCCATGATGCATTCAGAAGTCGCACATTATAACAAATATTACCCGGTAATGGCGGTAACATGTGTAACATTATTATTTTTTTATTATAAACGGTAAACAATTGGAACAGAACTTATGGCCAGTCTAGGTATGTCTAGCTTGGCCCGGCGGACATATCAATAATTACTAACGCTCATTTAGATTTAAATATGAAGTGGGAAATTTATTGATGCAAATATGTATTCTGACTATATTTACATAAATAAGCCCTCATGCCAAAATTGTCACTTGCCTTCTTGGACTAGAAAATTATTGTAATTTTTGATAATGTATTTTTATATCATATGCCATGTACTGTACTAGTGACGCAACGAATGTGAATACTTACAATAAATATTCGTATTCGAAAATTAGCGTTTTACCGAATATTACAATGGTATTCAAACGAACAATACTTGTTCTGCATTACGATATTCATCTCTTAGGGTTGAATTCATAAAGATCATTAGACGATATCATACTTAAATATCTGTACCTATTATCAGATTTTTTTCCCTAACCGAAATACCTAAGGTACTCTAATATTACACAGAGAAGGGCCCTAAAACCCACACCAAAAGTGTTATTTTCTGGGAATCCTGTCTGGTGTGGGCCCATGACTGAGAATATCTAAGCATCCAAATGTGTTCGGGAATGCTAAGCAATGACAATTTTTTTTATAAGTACTTAAAATTAATAGATACCTAAATACGAAAAAAAACAGTTGAATTTAATTCTATATGAAAATGAGTGCTTTTTGTTATGTCGCATAGCGTAGTCGTGTGAAAAAACGAACTACACTCTCTTAAAATACACTTCAAACGCACGAAGACAGATCGAACCTCCGCGGGATCCGGTACTATAACAATTTTCCGTAACTAGATGGATCGCGAGAGCAAGTGACACAGCCTTCCCCTTCGATGGTTAGATTTACACTGAGCTCGCAGCCCGGGCACGGCCGCGCTCGCGGAAATTCAGTTTTTTTGATGCTTTATTAGACCGAATTTCCATTTTACTAACTTTTAAACAATACGATTAAAGATCAATGAATTTTCAATGTTCTTGCGAAAGAGCCGTGTAAATATCACTTGTAGTTTAGAAGCCTTAGGGAATTGAAAATTGAAAACGACCCTATTTCAACATTATTTTTTCCATAGTAATTAATGCTTTAAAAAAAAATCCAACTATAATTTTTTAGAAGAAGTAGTCAAAAATAACATATATTTTTTTCAGATTTTTCCGTTGGCTAGATTACGAGCCTTAGGACTTTAAAAATCACCATTCCACGTACGGAGTCGCCTTAAGGCCGTTTTTAGCCAGGTCTGTTACATTTCCGAGTTTTTAGGTTCCATTCTGTGGTATTCTTAAATATAAATTCAATTCTAATTTTATACAAAGGTATTTGAAATACTACATCGCATCGTAATGAGAACTACTTACGTATGTTAGTTCCGTTTATTCTCAATATTCTCATGCAGAGTAAGAACTCTGAAATTTTACTATTATGTATCAAAAAGTTGTTGTCTTCTTGACAGTGAATTATGATTATGATGATTGATGAACTATATTTTTTTACAAAGGAGATGATTGCGTGAACGAGTGCATCAATCACACATATGCTGGTCGTCTCAACCAGCAATCAATAAACGATCACTGTCACTGTCACACCATCACAATTTACATTACATATCAAAACAAAAATAAATAGACGACGGGTTGTTGATCCACTTGTTGACCTAGCTTCCTAAGTAAACAAACAGGCGTTATAAAAACCTTATTTCGAATGAACATGAACGTAAACCGGTTATGTCCCACGAGGTCTACGTTATATGCAAAAATCTGTGACAGCTTCTTATAAACACATTCGTTGCACATGGAAAAGTTTTATTATATTTAACGATTTTTTAAACATTATGATTATTATATTATAATTTTGTAGTAAAATACTTCGGTTTAAAGAAGGCAGTTTGTCTGTGAGATCCCAAATTAATGACACTAAACATTGAATAGGTTCGGATCGATATTTGAATATAGTATCTAGATACTACTTATAATAATGTTTTGTACGTATCCTTACCTAATGCCCACCAATCCACAGCCTTATTGTGCCCTTTGCTCTGTATGATTTCAGGTGCCAGATACTCCGGAGTGCCGCAGAGCGTCCACGTTCGGTCCGTGAGTTTCTTCGCGAACCCGAAGTCAGTGATCTTCAAGTGTCCATCCTTCGCCAGCAACAGATTCTCCGGCTTCAAGTCTCGGTATACAATATTTCTCGCGTGGAGGTACTCCAAAGCCGACACGATCTCGGCGGCATAAAAATTACCTGCAAACATCAAATTAACATGTAGATTGTTTATTTGACGCCACTTTATAAACCAGATTGGCTTATTTTATAGACCAATAAACGTGAAAAGTGGAAACACGATCAATCAAAGCAAATAAATTTAAATGAAGTGGTCTTAATTTACTTTATTAATTACACATTTCGAGCAACTTTCATATGTAGCGCCTTTCTCTAGTTCTACTATAAATCGGAAATTGGCATAGCCAAAAACTAGCCACTATAAATTGTAGATTTCTATAACCACTAAATTTGCCTATATAAGACATTAATCATAAAGAAGTCCTTACGGAGTCTACTGCCTAAGTTAGACATAACCCCCGGAGAAGCGGGAGAAGAAATCTTTATTAGCATGAAATATGACGTCTGAGGTTATAATGCTAAGCGGCGAGCTCCAATCAAAATACTACTCGTCAATAAAATTAGAAAGCGTGTCTTTCGCTTGACCTTTAACATCGTAATCTTTTGTTTCATTTAAAACCTTTCCAATTGCCAATATCAAATTAGGTACTTAATGGAAACATTCCTACTGTCATCTGCATAAATTATAGGCTGTACTTTTCCGATCTCAGACGAACAGTGAGATTTATTGTTTTCTGATCGTGAACTATTATCATAGCGTAGATTTATGCGTTGTTTCGTTTATAAATTGTAACACATGAATAGCTAGCGCGTATAGTGAGAGTATGAAGAAATCATTTTTATTTCGGGTGTTTGGAGTGAACGCCAGCACTGGAGCGAGTGTCGTCACCAGTATTATTAGTGTCGGGCCGACAGTAGTACAGGAAAGCTCTGTCACTTTTGCTATACCATCAATACTGCGGATTATTTACTTTGCGCACGTACCATGTCAAACTAACGATCGACTTTAATTTATTGACGTCCGAAGCGCACACCGAACATTATGCTTTTTACGTGTAAAAATTCTAACTACCCACTATAAACACCCGGTCACGTTTAGATGCACGCGGCTGAAATGAGTCACGTGATTGTACTGAAAAACTTTTATTTACCTACACTCCATGTTTCATAATATCAAATATGTATTGTTTCCGTCAACTATTAAAATTGTATAAACATCAAGAGAATGACGCATAAATGGTGTATCATAATTATTTTTTTATCATTCTTCCGTGTGTCGGTTATTGCTCTTGTTATTGGGACTCAAAACATCAAACCGCGTCCATGTTATAAAGTTATCATTATTTCATTAAGTCAATTTGTGGAATATTTCGCTCGTGGTACGGGCAGTATCAAAAGCTGATGCTGACGAATTTAGGTACTATACAGGCATTTTGTCCAATTGTTCAGCTACTTTTGATACTATCTATACTACGTCAAATGTTTACGAACTGACACGTGCACTAAAAGCAAGGTTAAAATTATCGCAACTGTTATTCGACTAATTAGAGCTTACTAGAGACTAATTACGCATAGTGAAATGTTAGATTGTGTGTAGTTGTTCCACTGGCCAAAGTTAATTATAAATTTTAAATAATACTAATTCAAAAATATTGTAAGTGGATGAAAATTTAAAACACATTTTAGATAGTTACACACTATATCATGTTTCTTATCCCAACTTTATCGCTTGATTTATATATCTCCGTTTAAAAATCGCCGAGAACGGTGTCAACGGTCAACGGTGCAATTTATGAGTCGGTCGATGTATTTAACCTATCTAAGAAGTGGTCTAGTATTGTTTGTGTTAGTGTAATAAATTAGCAAGTTCTACTTGGAAGCCAGACAAAAGGAGGACATAAAGACTGGTGGGCGTGTGCGCACGGCACTGCAGTGCCATCGCGGAACCGCGCAGGCTTTGGAGCCCCATCGCCGCCTGCGCATGACCTCACCAGCCAAGATCATTCAACCGAGGCGATGCATCATAATAGGCGATGAGGACTTATTTCCTACATCAAAGTCAATAGCCTGGTCTAAAATGTCCGCCTACACTGTAAATGCTGTTTTGTTTTGATTATTTTTTATGTAAATATAAAACAGACGCATTTCATGTAGTTCAACTAAATTGAGTAATTACTTGCATAACTTGCTAAAATAAAACTGCCACTCACAACCCTATCTTGCAAAAATAGCCACGTAATACTTCAGCGTTTGAAATTGCTCTTGAATAAATAGAACGACCAAAGAGCAAGATAAAACTCTTCAAATAACAACCAACTAGCGACTTGGCGGCAAACGTGTCGCTAGGTCCGACGACCTATACAAAGAATACAAATCTGTGCTAAATAACATTTTCATTTTTTCACATGCACCCTGAAAGGTGTTATCAATATTGATAACATTAATTTGGTTTCACACTGGAGATTGTGCGTACTGCGTGACTCGTAATGCACGGTGTGGAACTAACGGGACACGCTATTACTTAAACAAACATCCCAAGCGGTAATAAGTCACGGGCGGACCGTTTGAGAGAAAGAGTGTGCCTGAAATACACAGACAACGGAATGAGAGCAGGACGCACGCAGGCGTCACGTTGTCTGCGGCGGATCAGACGCATTGTGTGACCGCCGTTTTATATCCCCTCGTTAAAATCTGTGGAAATCTCCGACAAAACCCACGGACGACAGGCCTCTCAGCACCCAATCGCGGCGCTCGCGTCACTGACCGACTATTTCTGTACACTTTGACATTCATGTCCTTTCTCCAGAAATACAGACACAAACGAACTGATTAATGTTTGGTGAACGTTTTACAACACGTTAGACGCAACTATAGCTTAGAGCTTGTTGCGTCAATCATGAACACGGTTCAATTGAAAAATATTAAGGTTATCTATCACTTGCTGTCACTAACCATTTTGTGAAAAATTGTGATAACCTACGCCCCTCAAACTAAGCCCGATAGATAACTCTTTACTAATTAAATATAAATAAAGTATTACGGTTGGAAAATATTGATGTTTAGGTCAGCAGAATAATTAATCAGTCATGATAATCTGGTTATCTTTAACTTGGAATCATAGCGAGATTTAGGTTCATATCACAATTTTCATGACTAAGTGGCGAAAAATAATAACGCAGACTTACATTTTAGGGCAACTACTACTAATTATTTTTTATTAAGGCAGCGTAAAATTAAGCTCAAAAACTATCGATTCTATCGTTACTATCGATTTTTAACATAATTTGAGTCGATAGTGGTGCCGATCATGAAGTTTGAATCTTAACGGTAGATGGCATTACGACGCCACCCTAAGGCATGTAAGAAGCAACTGGATGGATAATTCTATCCAGTTGCTCTCGCATCAGGTTCGGTGTTCCAATAGGTAATCATGCCCGTGTTGGCCCGGAAAGCCGTTGAAAACGCGGTGGAAATAAAATAGCTTATAGTGTTTTTCTTACCATTCAAGATGAACGCAGGGCAACGGTTTATAAACTCATCACTGTAGTAAAGTAATCATAATAATAAATCGGAAAGCTGGCTACATACGCACTACGCAGTACCAAAGAACATTAACTCAATTTACTCTTCATTGTTTAAATATACGCACTTGTATGTTTATATTTATTACACAGTAACAACAATATATTAAATATGTATTATTTACTTCAATATATTAAATGAATGCACCGACGCCGCATGAATACTGGCTATTGTATATTAATTTATTTCTGACTGCATGTGGACTGCATTTAGATATATGCTGTATTTGCTACTCACGCTACATTTGAAACGAAAATTACTACGGCCATTAAACCATTTGCGTTGTCATGCCAAACGGCGCCAATTACCTACTAGACTGAAATGTACATCTCGGAGCCAACTCCGGCTATCTAAAGTACGCTGAAGATTTTAGGATAAGTCGTATTAATTCTGGCACGAGGTGAAAACTATGACGTCAACACACGTCACAAACAAATGAAGCTTGACTTGTGACATTCGCATTTGTTACATATTACATTTAGAGATGTTCAGTGTTTCGAAAAGTGCAGACGGTACACACCGGAAAATAAGGAAAAGTGATATCGCAGACATTTGGCGTAAACAACTCAGTTTTGCCGTATCGCCATTTTTTACGACGTACTGGACCTTGCGACATTTTCACGCTGACCGCCTTGGGACCGGTATCTAGGTAATCACATCATATCTCTAAGTTTTCATCAGTACTAATTTCATCTATTCGTAGGGCATATTAACTTTTCACACCATTACGTATCAATAAATTTATAAAGTAACTTGCGACCAACACGGTGCTGCGCAAGGAATGATTATACGTTGACGCGGTTGGCGAGGTGGTAATGCAACTGCCTACTGAGCCGACGGTCCTGGGTTCGAATCCCGGTAAGGGAAATATTTGTATAGTACCTACAGGATAAAACAATGCAGCAGTAACACCTGCCTATATCTGCAATGTCAGTCATCAGTTCACTCGGTGTGTAGCGCCCCACGAACCGCCAACTGGACATTCAACGAAACATCGCGTTGGCTTTACTCCAGCACTTATTTATTTATTACGATTCCTCTAATTTATTTACCTAGGTAATATTCCAAACAAAAATATGTATTTTGATAAAAGATCCGCTCAAATCTCATCACTTTTCTCAATATTTTACCGTGTTCTTAATTCAGTTCACAGCAATGTTAGAAATTAATGAACCTAAACCGAAATAGAGCATTTTGCAAAAGCTGTCTAACTACTGATTGAGTACTGCAATCAAATGTCCGTAGACATAGGACATGAATAAATTAGTGCCTACATTATTATGATTTTCCGTAATTGCTTAGGTGATTTGCTGCAACTACCTAATTGTATACCTACTACGAGTTATTTAACAAAGACAAATATGCCAAGGCGTTACCGTACCTATGCAACTTTCATAAACAAATATCCGTATTCAAAACAATTGACTTGAACAGAAGAATAGACATATTTAAGGAAACATCACACAATAGGATGATATTCAGATGTTTGGGCATTAATACTTAAATATCTCGGTCATTATCTGTCATCGTAAAGGAAAACTTACCGGTGGTATTGCTGAAACGGCCTGCACTCCTCAGGTATGTGAATAACTCTCCACCGGAGACGTAGTCGAACAGCATGTAGATACACGAGTCATCATGCGTCCACCACCGTCTGAAATGAACCAAGCGGTTAACTTTCGTTTTATGATGAAGATTGAAATGCGATTATATTGAATGCGTGCCGTGACTAGGGAACTAAAACTGGGTGGGACAGAACGTCGTTTAGCATCGTGCTTGTTTATTTAAGGAATCATTGAACGTAATTGTATCGCAATAGATCACTGTAGTGTCTAATAAAAAGAGACAGCCCGACGGTTGCCAGACGGCAATCACCAAGGCATGCTATTGAAATGTATCGGCACGGCAAGTATTATGTCGGCCCAAACTGGGCACTTCAATCTCCCGACAACGATAGACGTATAGGTTTCGATCGAACACTGTTATAAAAGCATTACAGGTGAAGTCTATTTTGACATGAGTCCACTTGAAAAAAAATTGAATACGATCTACTACAATCTAAGCGGGATTTGAACCCGCGACCTCTGCGTTTCCGCGGGTCGCGGGTTGTAATCCCACTTCGATTGTAGTAGATCACATTCAATTTTTCTTTCTTAATTTACCTTTGTGTCATTATTTAAAAATAAAAATGTGGTATTACCACATAAAAAATATGAATCGATAAAAATATTCTATACAAATAGTCCACTTGAATTTAATTGCTTGAATTGTTTACTTAGATTTGACCCTGAGACAAGTTACTTTCAGGATAATAGAGCTTCTAAGTAATTTAAATTGCTGTAGTGCGATTAAAACTGAGCTTCAATAAACCCCCTATAATTGATCAGATCATACACATGGGCTATAAGCCACGAAGCCATACAACTGCACGTAGAGTAGATACCTAGTGCGTAATACTTCATCGGCTTAAAGGCTATTAATAACATCGTTAGCTTAATCGCGTTACTTAACAATCATTGATACTAAGATGGAAACATAAAAAGCCCAATCGTGTAATCGGTTACATTGCCAGGACGTCTGTTACTCGCTGTTATGCAACTGAGCTCCCTAGCTCAGGTCTATCAGCTGGTGGCCCAGGTCTTTCAGCAAGCATAATTATGTCATTTTGCATATGGTGAAATTTATTACATGAATTTATAAATTTATTTCATGAATTTATAAATTCATTTCTAAAAAGTTTCCGTTTCCTCTAGTGTTTAAAAGTACAAGAGTAGAATCAGGCAAATCGATACATTTATTAAATTAATTTTCAGTTGACGCAAAATGAGGACACCAACACTTACATCAAGGTCATCGGAGCTATTGTCGGGCTAAAATATAACTATGATCTACAATAATGGGTCGTAATTTTCTATAAATTTATAAAAGCGGGTACATTGTTGTATGTCATCGACTAATAGTGTCTAGAAATAATAAGCCTGTCTGGCTCAACGCCTGTGATCCGTCCCAACAAGTAAGAAACGTCGCACGAGCTGATTTATTCTATGGCAGCGATTCCATATTGCACTTTAATTACAAGCACTTGTTATTATTATTGTTTTGATGGTGATAAATACTAATGGCTAAACAAAAATAACCTTAACCTTTGGCCATGTCGCAAGTTGCAACATACACCATAAAACATGAAAGCGAAAACAGTATTTTAATGAAAATGTTGCACAACCTTTATGGAAATCTGGAATCATCTGACGTGGCTAATGAGTAACGACCCAAATGCTGGATTGGTCTCAGAGTTGTAAACCCGTAAATGTTAAACTGTATTTACTGCTCCGTAGATAGAAATTCGGGGAACACATTAAAAGATGCAAATACCGCTTGACATGGTTTCATTTTTTGACACGCGCGTTGAAAGGGTTAACTTGTATCAGAGTTACGGACGAGTAGCGAGTGAACTCTGCCAGCTGTTGGGAACTTTGCCACACTACGAGCACCTGCATAATAACAAAAATATAGTGCGTGGAGGCCCTCCGCGCGGAAGAAGTGAAACTTCGTAATGTGGAAATGAAAATAGTGTTAGCTATTTGGCATTTTGGTCTTGATATAATTGTGGGTACATATTAAATAGAAAAATAATAATTCGATATGAGGCGGGTATTGAGAGAGAAAGAGGACGATGGTGACAGATTTTGTAATGGGCGTAGCTCGCGGACTTACATTGTAATTAAAAAAACCGGCCAAGTGCGAGTCGGACTCGCGCACCGAGGGTTCCGTACATACACTTTCCATCCCTAAGTGGTTAAGTTAAGTTTGCACCTGGTATGTATAGCGCCCCATATAAATTAGGTGCAGTTAGGTATTAAAAAAAAACTACTTACTAGATCTCGTTCAAAACAATTTTCGTTGGTAGTTTTTATAGTAATGTACATCATATGTTTTTTTTTAGATTTTTCATTTTCTTATTTTAGAAGTTAGAGGGGGGGACCAACTTTTTTCCACTTTGGAAGCGTCTGTCACGCAAACTATTCGGTTTAGAAAAAAAAATATTTTAGAAACCTCGATATCATTTTTGAAAACCTATCCATACATACCCCACACGTATGTGTTTGATGAAAAAAAAAATTTTGAGTTTCAGTTCTAAGTATGGGGAGCCCCCAATATTTATTATTATTTTTTTTATTTTTGCATCAAAATTTTAATGCGGTTCACAGAATACATCTACCTACCAAGTTTCAACAGTATAGCTCTTATAGTTTCGGAAAAATATGGCTGTGACATACGGACGGACAGACGGACAGACAGACGGACAGACGGACAGACGGACAGACAGACATGACGAATCTATAAGGGTTCCGTTTTTTGCCATTTGGCTACGGAACCCTAAAAATTGAATACAACGAAGTAATTACAATTATACAATTTACTGGAGTACATCTTTCATTGTGGTAGCCCTGGACCGGTAATAATTAGGAAGGGGTAGAAATTGTAATTTCAAAAGAGAAAACCTAACAAACAATTGATATTCTCAAGAGACGTACCTTAATATAACCTTAAATCCGTCGCATTGTCCGTGAGATTGTTGCGTTGAACGTTTAACGCAACAGTGCTTTCCTACCCCCTTTAACGCAACCTTGTTGGAAGTCGCATTAGAAGTTTCACTTCAATAAAATGTACTCACAGATTCACTATGAATGGGTGGTTGATCTCTGCTAGGATGCTTTTCTCGTTCATAACATGGTCGACCTGTTTCAGGCGAATGACGTCAGCCATAGACAGGATTTTCATCGCCAAGTACTCGTCCGCGGCCTTGTCGCGACACAGACAGACCCGACCGAATGTGCCAGTGCCTGTAAACAAAGAAAATGTTACAGTGTTTTTATGTCATGAACTATAACCATAAAACAACTAGGTACAGTCGGTCAACTATCCATTAAAGTATTTATGAATACGGAAGTATCCGTATCCGTGATGCAATATTATATTCAATATATACCTATTTTATATACTATGAAACATCGGGATTACCGATCGTATTATTACCGCCATTCTAAGAAGCACATGGGTGCTAACTGATGATTTGTATATCGATTGAGTAGCAGTTAAATAATTGATGTTATACTTTGAATGCCGACAATAACACGTTGGCGAAACGTAAACTAAAGAGCAATAAATTGAGCAAAAAGTTCACAGGAAGGAGATACGCGGCTTTTCTCCACCTATCGATAAAGCGTGACTCACAGCGGTATTCTTAGACGTCCGATAAGTTTACTCTTGTTTAGCAACATGGTGTATTTCGGTTTTGTTCCATTTATATGCAAGTGCTATTTTAAACTAAGCAGTTTTATTTTTTACAAGTCGGCTGGACTTACTTATCTATCCTGCCTACGAATGTATACAGTTTTGTATACATTCGTAGGCAGGTAAATAGAAATTTGCAGTTAATGCGAATAACTGGTCGCTAATTAAGGCCTCTTCACATTTTACATGTTTAATTAATTTCTCACTTATAGCTGGACCATCCATTACTCCTCAGCAATTCTAAATGATATCACCTTGGCAAGTTACCGGATCGTGTGCCCCGTCTGTTAACCTTTATAATTGCATGAACCAAATGTGCTCAATCAAATTAACAATGCTACATGCACCTGTATCTAGTTTCGGAAACTTCAACTACTTTAAACTCAAATATTAACACCAACGCAACCTTTCACCTAACAAAACATTTATCTGCGGATCTATTTTAGTACAACTACTTTATGTGGCAACCTAATTACAATATTGGAAGACGTATCTACACTATCGTCCGTTCGATGAACTTCACGTTATTAGCTAACTAGCGATCTAGTTACAAAGGAGGTTAAATCTCAATTACAATGTTACTCTCGATTTTATCGTAATGTTGACATATTGAGGCGATGATATCGGTACGTAATGAAAATTATTTATAATTCATAACTTCCTACGACCTGATTAATTTATACAATACACGGTGCTACCTGTCTCTACATTTAGTAACTCAAACAGTTTTTTAACTATTGATATTTTTTTTTACTTCGCCTTGAAATGTATTTCATGTGAATTTATGTGTGACGATTACGACACGTCTATTTAAGAAAGTATGCGTATTACTAAACACCGTTTTTTGTTTACAATTTTCATTTTCTTTACGAGCATTAAATTGAGGAGGTAGTTTCCTACGTCCATTTCGTAAACATCAAACGTAAATTTAGTTACACTTGAATATTTTTCTTTTATACATGTTAACTACACGCTGCATATTCTAATTAATAAGCTATTTTATATTATGTAAAGATTGATAAAGTAAAAAACTGAATACTTTTCCAGACAGCGTGTAGATGAATACCTACTCTTACAAAGTAATAAGTAGATATCTATAATATACGTCATGCCAGACACACGGTACCCGAGCCCGAAGGCTGACTAACCCAATAACGCCGGTATTCTTAACCGAGTGTAAATTTTGCGTAACACTTGTTAATTCGAGATCCCGTGACGCGTGAGTGTCGTAAGACCGCACCACACCGCTCCTGTTCGATAGAGTAACACTTGCGCAAACCCGCACTTTACATATTAACCGTTAACAAACAAATGCATTCTAATCTCCTTGTCCCATTTTTGTTTTTAGGCGAAGGAAACCCATTACATTTTAAACATTCAACGAGGTTAAACAGACCTCTATCGGGTATAATAGTAGCCCCGTGTGACTGCACGCTTCTTTCTGGCTAATCAAACATCTGGATCCTTCAATCACTGGCTTTCCGTGAATGAATTTCCATTATAATTGGTACCAATATGGTGAACGTAGTAAAGTAACCTAAGGCGATCACAAATATGTCTTAGGACAGTGAGTGTTGATGATTTTAAATCAAATCTAAATTATCACATCGTGGGTTGATGTGAACATCAACCCTACCGGCCCCTCCTGTTTTAAACCGACTTGAAAAAAGAAGGGAATTCTAAAAAAAGTTTCACTGTAATAAATATGTTTGTCCACCGATTTCTCCGCCAATAGGCTAGTTGACTCATGTCGAATTGTATTAAACTAATGTTTATTTCGTATAGTATCTAGCAAAGGAAGCCTAAATATAATTATATTTTTCAATTCATAAAAGTGAAAGATGGCTGAAAAAATTAAATTTGAAAATATGGTTTTTAATTTGTATTTTGAAACGCTTAAAACGCTGTCCGCCATTTTCGCTTATGCTAGTGACGTCATCGTACCCGTAAAGAAAACTGAAGGTCTACTCCGACGACTTCGAATAGTGCCGTCCCTCTCGATCTCCTGTCAAAGTATATTGAGTGAGCGGGATGGCACTATACGACGGTTGAATTTCGAATATTTACGCGGAATTCACGTCACGCCACAGATTAGCAAAAGGCAAAAATGGCGGACGGCGTTTTTGACTGTTCATGAAATTTACTATATTCAATTAATAAAATGTAGCTTTCTAGCTTTCACAAAAATACAAGACATTTTTTTAGAGCTAGTTAGATCATTATTAACCATATCAAATATATTTCCAAAATAGGTCTACTAGCCTATTGTGCACCGATTCTTAAAATTGTTTTTATATTCGCAAGAGTATACTCCCTGAGGTAGTTCCATTATCAGTTATCACCATGTGGGGATCTGATGATGGGATCCCAGGGAAATCGAGGACAACCCTCAAATGTTATAAGCACTACGAATGCTTTTTATGCGTCTATTTTATAAAGTTATTCAGGTATTTGCTTGTGGTAGTCATCATCTCATTGTAATTAATGATAGAAGATACAACTCCTTATAATGATTTGTAGTTAGGGGATAATTCATTAAATATTATTATAGGTAGGTTACAACTGTTAGTTGTATTCTTTTTAGTATGCCCTTGAGGTGGTCCCCTCGTCGCCAAGTCTGAATCTGATGATGGGATCCCAGGGAAATAGAGGGCAACTCTCAAATTTTACAAGCACTAATAATGTTTTTCATATAATTATTTTCTAGTTTAATCACCGTCCTATGATGCTGAGCTGATAATGTAAGATATAACTCCTTTAATAAAGAACCGTCTTCAGAATAAACTAAAAAGCCAAAATAACAGTTAAGTTTGGTTTTTCAGTCGGATCTTTTATTATTAAATTTTTTATATATATATATGTTTTCATCAGTTATTTTAGATATATATCGATGGGAATTTTTAATCAATCATGAAATATGACAAGATAATCTTGATCAAAATACATTCTGATAAAAAGGTATCTCATAAAAGTAATAACATCTTGTCGAGCTTTAGATAACGCGTTGTAAGAAGGCAATAGAAAACAATCTACAAGAATAAAGTAGCAGTATTTCTTTTTATATTTAGCAAATATTAAAATTCAGAGAACGAATTATTCAAAACAAAGACATAAACACAAATTATCCATGAAGTCTTAACCGCAGTACAAATTGATATACGACCAAGACCCAGACCAACTTTTCTATTTTTAGCTTCCAAGTCGTTACAATAAATATGAATGTTGTCCCTATTGGACTACGTTAGTAGTATATTTACATACTAACACATATTTTTGTTCTAACATATCAAATACATGCCAAAAATTCGTTATTGTATACTCAATACAATAATTAAAAATATCTCACGATTGTTTTTTTGCTATAAATCGTGTTCAAAGTATGGTCCTGAAGGAGGCGTGACAGATATAGTACATTACGGCAGAGACCAGTAAGTAAGCCATACTGGCCGAGTAGGAATTAGACGGACCGAGCCGTAGGCGAGGTCCGGATATAATACGAGGCCAGGATGGCTCTTACGGTCGAAGCAAGTATAGTGCTTTTCTCAAAAATTCAACAAGAAAATTAGATTAAAATTATATTTTGTAGGTGACATTCATATTCGGCCATTTTCCAATGAATATTTTTGTTATATCCCATTTTTATTATTACACATTGTGATATTCGTCGTCGCAGGCACCATTAACTCCCATGATAACAACCTATAACAAAAATAATTATGAGTTTATACTTGGATAAAAGATATAGTTATATCGTTATCAAATAGTGGCAGCATTTATTTACCTTCATCGCCAAAATGGTTATCAACTAGAGCTTGATTTAAGAACTTTTCTATATTTTGCTGCTGAATATTTGTGATTTCTTTCCTTTGTAGCCATCCGATTGTCTCACTAAAGATTGTTGAAATATTCTGACCTTATCACACATTATCTGACCAATTATTAACTTAATTTTCTTCCTTCCATTTAATGCATCTCTTGTATTTTTTTATACCTCCTTGGATTTAGTCGGAAGTAAATTATTTTAGCTAACTCTGCCTCCGCTTTTAAGTATGGAGGAGTGCCGTCTATTCGGAATCTGACTCGTCTGAACTCATTTTTGCTGAATTATTGTAATAGATCACACAAACAAATTTGAAATGTTTGTCTTTTAATTTAAATCCCACCTTAATTTCTTTTTTTTATAAATACTGCGTTTAATTATTTGCACTGTCTTACAAATCTAAGTCTTAAAGATAAAATTTAATTATTGTTATACTATACATTGTTGTATTTTCTAACTAATTTTCATATCATAAAGCTTACCTTCAATTTTAACTCCGAGGTTTTTTATAAACGACACAAAAAAGGAAGGAATTCCGAAATATCATTGTCATTTTACACAGCACAATTATGAACTAAACGCTGCATACAAACTTCCGCACTAAACCTTGTCGCTACTTTTTTTTTTTTAAATATTCATCTTGAGTTACGTTTATACTGCCAATAGTGCTAACCTCTTTTTATTTTACATTTGCTCTTAATGTAAATTGCAAGTGTAGGTATACTGCAATGTCGTCTCTTTCTATTTAATCTATGAAAAAGGGACGCCACTTTTTAATTTCTACAATTTGCTGTCGCACTGTACTTATAATTAAAACAATTTGTGGAATGCATCTTTTTCCATTTATATACGACCTCATCGCCTTCACATCCTTAGTTTTTTATAGGTCGGTGACGATGTAAATCGTGTTTCGATATTCAAATATCTTGATACGTAATAGGAATTACATACTTACTTACTGGACAAATATTGATTCCAAATTTAAAATCTCGTTGTTTACTGGACACTTCTAAAAAGTCTTCGGTATGTTCTACTTACTCTAGTCTATCTAGCGATGGTAAGGCAACATTACATGCAATTTTTGAGAAAACATCATATAATACTTATTTTATTTTTATCAACTATATCCCGACATTGTAACTACGTAAGTACATAACAAACAGCTTACACATTGACATTCAGAAATTTCATCACACGTTAGTCATTTTTATCTTTGCTGTGATCATTTGATTAAGCTAGCACATTTGTAAAGATCCGTTTGTTAATACAAACCAATTTCTCAATACAACCCACCCGAGTACGAGTAAGCGTCATGAGAAAGAAGTCATCAATTCGTGAGGCAACATGAATTATAGCGTGAAAATCGTTACTGTTTTCAAAAACTATTGTGGACTACGCAGGTAGGTACTGCGATGTTGACGCATATGTAGATATGTGTCGACGCATATGTAGGTATACCTAGTAGCAGTTTGTTATCCTTATAGGATCTCTCGCTTGTTTGTCTGTTCTGTCCGTCTGTGTCTGTCACAGCCAATTAGCTTTTTAACGTCCAGTAATATAAACAATAGGTACTCCGATATCGCTACGCTCGCGTTTTCATTTGATGTATTATGACTACATTTGGCAAAAGAATATTACATGAGTTAGGTACTCTAATTATACAGGTGAAATAAATTATCCTTACATTAAGTAAAGTTACAAGTTAGTATAACTGTTCTGTTGTTGTGGTGTGGAACCCTTAATGCTAGCATCACTCGCACTGGACCGGTTTATTATTTTCTTAATCTTATTATTGACTTGACATATCGCTTTCTTACTTAGCGACCTCATAAAGGGATAAGTTCGTTTAAAATATATTTCACGTTTAGTATACAATAAAGTGTTTACATACATATATATACTTACATTATCAGTTGAAGAACCATCAAGGTTATATTTAGTCATAGTCAAAGGTTGAGGGCGTTTTTTCTATTCTAACCCATTTCATGTTGCAGTAAATAGAAGCAGTTATACGCTAATTTATTAGAGGCGTCGCCTGAAAGCCGTGACCTTAATTACACTCCATTTATTTTATTTTACTTCTTCGCTTGCTATAAGAACTAAAGTATATATTTTCATTCCTATGATAAATGCTAGAAAGAGCAGAAACTCATTTCCGCGAACACTAATTTCCATCTCGATGAGTACAATTGAATTTTCTTTCGACAACGTTCACGGTTGCAATATTGCTGTTTATAAAATCTTGAAGTGGTTCCCCTAAAATATACTCTTTAATCTCTTATCAACAGGTAGGTTCACATAAGGTAGGATTATATAATATATTTCTATTATGTTATAAGTATTTTCATTAGTGAAAAGCAATCATATCTTTCAGATATATATTGCTTGCTTTGCTGATATTTTTTTAAGTAATAATTCCCCTTAACGTACATTTAAAGGGAATTATTACCATCTGCAGCTTTGAGTTTATTAGACCTTAATTATTACCTCTTGTACTTCTCTTAATAACATTTTTTTCCAGTATAAATATTACCTACCTACGTACAGTGTGAAATCGTTTCTCATTCCAATACCGTACATTTTACGAGCTCGAGCAATTTCACATCCATCTTAAAGGCGATAATCCATTTTGTGAGCCCAACTCAGACGTCACCGAACTTTATTGGATTTATACTACAGAGCCTATTGACAAAGAAATAAACTCACTTGTGAACGTGACTGAGCCATTTTAAATCGAGTTACTTTCCGTCATTAGTGGTCCCATGTCAACAAGTCATTAATATGTGCGAATTTTGGCCATAGTGAGCTATATGGCGAGACGACCCCGTGGGTTGTCGGACCACTTTCACTGCGCGCGCATAACGGCGAGGCGCGGGCGCTGACGGACGACACGCTTCGAGAAGCGTTCATGTGCTTTGCGTCACTCGCCTCGGATTACGTACGCCTTTGAGCCCATAAGCCTTTTGACGATGCGATGATTCGACCGTGAAGAAACTTTGAAAATCCTATCCTACACAACGATGTTAGCATACAGCACGATCTTAATTGCTACAATGAGTAAGTCATTTTTCATCGCTCTAAAAATAAACATGAGTAAAGTTCAGCACGCCTTTATGATCTACAAATAATCATTAAAGATCAAAACTATACGATGTTCGTAATTATGCGCTAAAGAAAACAAAGTTTATTTTCTGAAATCAGTGTAAGATTTACGTAGTCTGATTAATCAAAGGAAAAGTTTTATACGATAAATTTAAAATAGACAACAATAAGTAAGTAGGTATAACTCATACCTACAGCTGATACGATTGTTTTGGACCCCAAAATGAAGCGTAGCCAAGATACGGATTTCAACTCAGATGATTGGTCGATTCGCTTCAGTGGAGTCCGGAGCCTTACACTAAAAAATTGCTATTGGGTAGGTACCTACACTGGTCGCATGTCTTTATTCTGTGCTATGACCTCTAGATCGAGTCTCAAAATCCTTTGTCTACAAATATGGCAGCGATGACTAGCGCCACGAATTATGATGAATCATGATACAACTATAATAATAGCATTATTAAAGTTGCTGTCACTGCTCTAAATAAAACAAAGTTAGTTGAAAAACTTTAAGCAAACTGTTGGACGATCAAATAAAAGTTTTATTATATCATGAAATTGTGATAAATTAAAACACAATTTAAATTAAAAGAAAAGGCTTTCGTAAACATTTTAATATTACAGATATTTCGATGACCACAATGAGCTGCATTAATAACACAACACGGGAGCGGCTTTGGACATCATCTAGCTACTTAACACATCTAATATGCAATCAGACATGTAGCAGACGAGACCAATAAATTCGGATCTCAATGTCTGTGGCAGGGAGCGCTAAGAATTCGCAATGCCAATCAAACAATGAACCAATTTGTCCGTGCCCATTGATCGAGCAAGGCGATCGCACCGGCCCATTGCCTATACAGACTACAGAGGGGCAAGGCCGCTGAACGAACTTTTTTTGTTCATCGGCTCCACTGAACAATGAACGACCACGCGCACTCGTCGTGTTAACATACCATCACCTACAGCTATTATTTCAACGCCAACGGCGGCGTGTCACACTTATTAAATGTAATAAAGACATAAATTACCATCTATTTCAATATGTTTTGTCTTATTGTTGTCATGCTAACGTACATCAGCAGCCACTGACGCAAATGTCTCCCGGCCACGCGTGTCGCTGTATCAATTAAACTTCGCCAGGGATAGTTTTCCTGGAGACACTAATGACGATATTCTATGGTCTAATTTTAAAAAGTCAACGGACTTTTAAGAGCTTCTGTCGTAAATATTTTTTCAGTAACTTAGATCTGTTTGGCATATTAAATGATTTGATGTGAATGGTAATAAAAAGATATCGTTATGACGGCGACATGATAAAGGTTAGTTTTGAAGTTTCTTTCTATTTTCTAAATATTCAGTTGGATTAAATGTGTTTAATTTACTAACGTGACAAGCTCACATTTAATAAACTTCTAACTAATACCAGTAGCTAACGACTCTCATCCGCATAATTTTCAACGGACCTAACTGGTCACAACTGCGCAGTCCATCGAAGGAATTGAATTATGAGCTACCGTAATGTAATAGTAATAAGTTTATAAACGGATTGTCGTTTTATCTTCGAAAAGATGTTGAATAAATCACGAAGCGAAAAATTTATAACGAAGTAAATCATCGAAGAAATAAACAAGATTCCGTTCAGCCTGTGACGTCTGAACGCAACTGCTTCTGTCTACTCGACCACACTTATGTACCTAACAACGCTTGACAAGTGTCATTTATTATAAACGAAAGAGCTTTCAACAGATTAATCTTAAGATAAATCACGACCACGCCCATGAAGATCATGGTCACCATCTGAAAACTGAAACAACATGGATCACACTTAATGAAACGTGACAGTCTATTATTAGTTTAACTTTTTGTGATAAGAGTAAATATATTGTAATACCCAATCATTAAGTTCGAGGACTAGACGCACTAATAATACAAACAAAGTAGCACTTCATTCAGTGATTTACGTCGATAATAGGATTAAAACTACAGATAGTATCGACTGAAGTTACAGCGCCCGTGGTACTTAAACAAATGAACGGATGCCGCCTTATGTGAACCACAACATTTGCAAATAGTTTTAGGATTCAGTCGCTAAAAATTAAATTCTTATCATTTTTTCTGTCTGTGGTTCACATAAACCGATTTTCTCTGCTATGTATTGAGATATCAAGTTCAAATTAATACTGAGTAGATGCACTAAGACAGATTTATGTGTAGGTAAGTCGTAAATATCGTCTGTTGACAACCAAAACTCACTAAGTAACTAATACCTACCTAAACTAAAACTCGTATCGCAGTATCAATCTACAAACCAGATACGGGGTTTTGAAGAGTAGTGACAGACATTTTAGTAAGTTTTCACACGACCCTATAGACCAATCTTATCAAAATACATAGATTTAACCAGTTCTTCGCCATACGCCATGGCACTATGGTAGAGCTTAGAATAGGTAACTACAGGTAGAACAATACCTGACGTTGTACTTGTAGTAGTACGGAACACTCAGAGATCGAGTTGTACTCGCAATCAGCCAGTTTTTATATTACGGTTACCTAATAATTATTTGATAAATGTACAATACTAACAAGCCGAACTTTGTTTTTAGGTAAGGTTATTTACGTAAGTATGTACCACAGACCATGTATGTACAATAGTTTCACTAATATATTGTACCTACCGGCTGTAATGTCAAGGATTGATAAGTGGTCTACACGTTATTCTATAGTACAAAATGTATTTTGGATTAACTCCAATATGCCAATCATGTTCTTGAGTGCAATATGAGTATTTAAGTAACTCTAAAATTCATTAATGAAAGTAACATAACGTCAGTCGTTTTGGTATTAAAATGTCTTGAATTACATTGAGCACTACCACAAAAACAAGAGCAATTTTAGTTGAAGCTTGTTTTCATGGTCCAATGGGAACAAATGCCAATTTAACCAGCGATCTAACTATAAAACGTTTAATTTATCGTCGAAATCATGACTAGTCCTTTCCACCAGCTACTTAAAACGTGGTCCATTATTCTTATTAAACGTGAGTGTAGGTGATACAATTAGTCAGAGTAGTAGTAAAAAGCGCTCAAAAATATGTATCTGTTCTTTATAACACGGCTCAAAAAATAACGTTTCGATGGGTTTTACCAGAAACTCCTTATCCCATCAGACAGATTTCGGTTCAAAGATTATTTATTTTTCTCAAAAGAATTACAATTCACTTATATGAGAAAAACTTACAATAACTTACAACTATATCCATACTAATATTATAAATGCGAAAGTGTGTCTGTCTGTCTGTCTGTCTGTCTGTCTGTCTGTCTGTCTGTCTGTTACCTCTTCACGCTTAAACCGCTGAACCGACTTAGATGAAATTTGGTATGGAGATAGTTTGAGACCCGGGAAAGGACATAGGATACTTTTCATCCCGAATAAATTTTGTGTTCCCGTGGGATGAGCGGGTAACACCGCGGGACACAGCTAGTATACATATATATACACAGTGAGCGAAATGCGAAAAGTAATAATACAATAATAATTGTCGCTTTATACAAAAACACAAAGTTGAACTTTGGAAACTTTAAGTAAGGTGGGTATATTATCAGTGCGACTTGGAATTAATTTACTTCACTGTACAATAAGTTATACCACAAAATGTGTATATTGGTATACCTACATATTTTTCTGTGACGAATTAATGGACCACCGAAAAGATGATTTATGTATAAAGATATGGATCGAACAGTAATTATAGCGGCTACTTTGAATCTCTGCAAAATCCACTGGCCCCTAAAGGTACAACATCTCATGACAGAAACCACGGGAAACTCTAGTGATATGAAGGCATAATGACTAAATTGTTTTGCTGTTTTAATTTACTTTGGATTTAACATTTTTATTTCGGAAGTTAATTACTATAAGATAAGTGAGATGCAATGCACAGCAAATTAATAGAATGAAACAACACACTCGGGTTAATTAATGTGTTTACGGGCATTGTGAACATCGACTATCGATTGACAAGTGGTTTGTAGATCAGCTTGAGTCGATTACGTCGTATGACATAACAGCGATTACATTACAGTAAGCCGCATTCAGCCTGCGGCTTATACTCTATTTGGTTTGTGTACATCATACTAACTATTCCTTTTTACTGCTTACGCACTGACACTGAACTTAAACAAAAACAATATTATTCGACAATAAAAATAAAATGCGAACTTAATCCGAAACCGTAGGTAATGTATGTTTAACTGGTGTTTATTTACGTTGTGATATTTAAGCAGACTTATGACATGGACGTTTCCAAACAGTCATTGTTATAAAACCGGTACAGGACAATACGCCACAAGGAACTGAAAATGAGACACGCAAACCATACAAGTACGACGTTTCTTTTTATTTTACTGGCCAGTATTAACATAAACACTTTAGTTGTTTTGAGTCATTTTTAGCGGAAGTTAAGTTAGTTTCGTGACGAAGGTAAAGGTTGCAAACCTTTTTTTATATTTTTCTATCGCGTGACATTTAGACCAGGAAAAGTCGAAGTGACCGTTACATGCAAGCTTGAGTCACAACTTATCGAACTATAGTGACCTCAACCTTTCGACCGTCAATTCCGGTTTATACTTCTAAATAATCAAGTTCAAGGATTCATATTGTTTCTCAAATGTCCGTATCTACTAGGGTGGATCGCTCTTGTATGAGAAAAAAAAAACCTTACATATTTAACTTCTAATAGTTCTTAAAAGTTGTAGCATAGTATAAAGATGCGAGATGATTTTTTTTATATTTTTAAAATAATGTTTTTTGCCTCCGCATCGCTGTAAAGAATTTAAAAAATGTGGAAATTGGTCCAATTTTCAAAAAACACTGAGAAGGAATTATTAGCCTTAATGATCACAAGATGAAAAAACATTATGAAGAGGATATAAATTCATTAAATTAACAATAAGGGTTATTCAGAAACTATTATTATAAAACCCATTCATATTACTATTTTGCCTAATTTTGGCATGATTTTTCTTGAGGTTAACTTTGAAAGAATCAGGCCTTCCTTTAAATGAATAACTATGTATTTAATGAGAATAACTATAGTAAACGTCATATATTTAATTATAAATGCGATTAGAGTTTTGAAAAATTTGGGTCTAGTATAGGTTTTTAGGAAACTTCAACGACCTTGCGGAGGCAAAAGACCTAATCCGATTGCTATCGTGTAGAACTAAATCTTAATCGTAATCCACTAGAGCAAGTTTTAATTACTATTAGAATATTTAATTCCAAAAAAAAATATTTTGATCCACCCTAGTATCTACCTCATTATTATGTATTATAAAATGCCTTTTATTATTCAGTAATTGGCTTTATAGAGGCAATGAGCCTATGCACTCAGTTGTCTATCCAAGCGGCTCCCTAATATGCTAATAACGCGCGGGTAAACAATGAATGTTTATGAGTCTACTCTACAGTAGCGAGGTGATTTATATTCATGACGGGTTACAGCGGTTCAATAGGCTATTATCACTCAGCGTGTATCGCCATGTGTAAAATAAATAAAAAAAACCCCTGCAACATATGTATCAGTCATATAAAACCATACACACTTTGCTTCGAAAAGACAGAGACCATATCGCGGGATATACTCGTAAAGTTATGTATGGCGAATAGGAGTTTAAACGATAATTCGATAAACTTTGGTGTTACAGATATAATAGTACAACATAAGAATGCCGAAGTAAGAGTACTTCTGCGTTTTTAATTTACTTTGGATTAAACGTTTTTATTTCGGAAGTTAATTACTATAAGATAAGCGAGATACAATGCACAGCAAGCCTCAGATCCGGAGCGGTGTGAACATTTCTTTAGAGCACGTCTTTGGCGTTTTTACTTCGTTTCCCGGCGAATAAGAGAGTTTCATTTCACCGCCGACTAAACGCAAGCGGAATCGGATAGAAGCATTGTTCATGTAATTTATGTACGTAAATAAGTACTTTTCTGATTGTCTTTAAATACTGGTGCTGTACCGAAATAGAGCAGCCAAAGAAGACGTTCAAACATAGTTCAACAGCCTATTAACTTAAGTATGTCGATTAACTATTCAACTTTACCGAGTTTCTCGTTCGATTGGATCAATACACTTGAATTAAAGCTATTGTCCGCTGTGCTTCGGAATAAATAGAGTTTATTAGATTGCTCCCGGTCAGAATTCGTAGGTACTAATTACATTTTGGCTCACTACCCCGCTATTTAGCAGCTGGTTTGTAAGATACCTAGCGACAAATGATGGGCTAGACTATACGGGAATAGATGCTGTTTCATGTATGTACAATGTAAGCCTAAAATAAAATAATTGTAGGTAGTTAATAAGATTAAGATACTACTATTTTCAATACAAAAATGCTTTGTTGCACACACCAATATGAATTTCCAAAGAAACAGAAATACAATAATTTAAATAACGGTACTCAACAGGTGGTCTTATCGCTAAAGAGCTATCTCTTCTAGACAACCTTTGGGCAGTGAAGGCGATAAAAAATAAACCACACATGGAGTAGTGGAATTTGGCTGGAAACCCTGCTGTGTGTCTAGATCTCTAAGTAAATTTCTCTAATCATCAGATTAAACTCTTAAAGAATTCAAATAATATAAAATTTGTGTACTAGGTGTGCGTTTGCGGCGGAGTTTTGGAGAAAAACAAAAACAGACGCCTAGTACCTACACATTTATAATAATAAGCGCAAAAATCAAAACGGTCCGACACAGAAAATTCTTCCAATTCAGTTCCTTAAAGTTCGTAAAGACTGGTTAAGTTTTGGAGGAGGAAACAGACGAGAACGAAACTCGATTTATATGGAAAAACGACCAGTGGGAATACGATCAATTAAAACTGATTTGTCAAAGAAATATGAAAGACTACAATGATTTCAGAATTTGAGACGCAGTTAGGTAGTAGCTGACAAGCCGATTCTCATTTGCTCGGTTCCTATTAGGTATAGCCTGTATACATTTTCCAAAACTTTTCTAGTTCGAAACATATAAAGCGATGTGTTATGATAATCTCTGGATGTTATTGCTAATACAAACGGTTATTACTGTTACGACGTCTATCATGAATACAACAAATCCCTGTTTACACTAGTAAGACTTCCACAGAGTTCTCTGCACCGGCAGTGGCCCGGCACGTGTTGGCTGCTACGCAAATCACTCATAACAATGTTAAATATATCACTTTTCCTCCCACTATAATCTTTATTCCAAAGACCTATCCGAGGATGACCTGTATCATTATGAGATCGACGAAGGAATTATCGGCGCACCGGCTATGTATCCCTATAATGTCGTCGTTAGTGCCTCTCCAATGACATTTAGAATGTATAGCTGTCCCCGATAATATGATTCACTTTTGATATAAAAACTAAGGATCTTGGATTGAACAACGATAAAAACTGAGTATATTTGTGTCTAACTAGGTACTGCAATTAGGTACTAATAATCGATTTTATTACTCTTGACATTGGAGGGACTTCCAGAAAACTTGAAACTATACCTATGTACAAAGAAGTAGTAGAGTTGTTAGTCCGCTGTTTTCTAACATGTACTAGAACACGCAGGCTAAGCTTAACATCAACATTTTTTCAAGGTATTTTTTGTATCAGATGTGCCCAATATGTATACATTTTTAAAAACAAGATTAAATTTGCTGTTTAGTGATATTTTTTTTTAATTGTAAATATTCAAGATAGATAACTAATTTATCGTTCTGAATAAAAAAAACTTGTGGTGATATTTACCTTTTCGGCAATAAACCCAAATTTTAATATGAAACTATTCTTAAATAACATAAAAAATTAATAGCTGATATCTATTTTACACGAAAACGATGTCGCACAAGCCCTAATAGCCTTTACTGATCAGTAATAAAAAAAAGAAAAAGAGCAGTACTTCGTCCTCTTCACCCCGCTCTCCCACCACACAGGGGACGAATCTGACTTCCCTCCACATCTGAAAATAATCACCGTGGAACGTTCTATGTGTGGTAAAAAATTCGTGCTTGTAACCCGATGCGCACAATTTCGCGGCTTAGCAACTCTACTAAAGAGGTAATACGTAGGTATACATTTATTGTTTCCAAAAAAGAACGTGTAGGTAGGTATATTTTTTCGTACAGTCACTTTAGCTACTTCTAAATTCATTAACATTTTAGATTTCCTTATACATGCATACGAATAGAGTTTCCAATTCAATTAATTAACTTTAGACTTGTTATTTGCTGCTAGGTACTATAAAAAGGCCGCGAAAAAACATTTTACATGTTTACTACTATAGGCCTTCGGCATGTCCGATTGCATATAACTCTCGCTGTTCAATAACGCCCAGAGTTAATGCACGGTTATTTTTCATAAAAGCAGATCATCAATGAGACAGATCTCATTGAACTTCCATTACGTCGGCCTCTTGTGATGTAAATTGTAGGCCAAGAATGGAACAGAATACAAATAACGGTCAAACTCCGCCTAACCACCTTTGCCATAAAAACAGTTGTAGAATCCTGAATAATACGGCATGTCATTCCATTCAGTGTCATATGTGCAATATTCGCTTCTAGATATTCAAATTTTCGTTATGGAAATATGTGTCCACTTATAAAATTGATGGTTCTACTATATTTTGAATAAAAAATCTGATAGTCTTCCTACTGCGGAGAAATCTGTTATTTTTAAATATGATAGCTTTCGTTTTGGTACTATAATGAAGACACGAGGAACAATATCGTACGTCAATTACACTCATACCATAAGCGTTCCAAGAAAATATGGCTGAAATTGCGCTGCTGCCGCTATAACAGTCATGATTTGATGAACGAGAAGTTTTAATTTTGTTAATGAATAAATTTACGTATTATCATAATTCATTTATTTATTGCTTCCATGTTCTGAGTTTATTTAGAAAAGCAAATGTTTTAAATCCTATTCACTTAGTTTAGCATTAGCATCTAATACGTTTGTTTATGATATGATATGCACAATCAAGAACAGGTAGTAGAGGTTGTTGTAGATATTTTTCCGTTCCATCATACGAATATATTATGTGGTACACGCAATTGCCGGTAAATTGCCTCCGAATTGTTATTAAGGTGGGCCGTAGACGTGGTATAAAGGTAGTAGATTATTTTTATTGCAGAGGCCCGGAATTTCCTGGCAAGGGGCTTGCAGATACTTGAGTCCAGCAATCCCAAGCAATCCAATCCAGCAATTTGATAATTTAAAAATTCTAAAATAAAAAAGGAGAATAGTTATTTCTTTTCAGACGATTATTTTATGAAGATTTATTTATTTATTTGGCGGATACAACTCTTAGATAGATAAGGTGGAAGTACTAGTACTCGACGCGGTACTAATACGCGTCACCATACTTTCAACTGCGATAAATAAGATAAGATTACCGTTACTTTCATAGCAAATAGAATGAATACATGAGAAATGTTTGTAGCTATCGAATTTCACACGCAAAATAATAAAATATACAACCTGACTGCCTGCAAAAGCACGTGACATGTACTGGGACAATCCTATTGACTTACATTTCATTACATTACGAGAATTTTTTATATGATCATTATATGATATAATACCATTTAATAAAGGTAAAAGTCATACCTCTCATAAGGGATGAATAAATTTGCGATAGACGTGTAAATTAACGTAGTATTACGAAACATAAAATAATACCTTAATTAATATTTCCTGAATAGATTCACTGCGGTAGGTAACCTATAACGTAAAAAAACCTGCCAAGAGCATGTCGGGCCACGCTCAGTGTAGGGTTCCGTAGTTGCCCATCCTTCACAATAGACGGGCTTAAAACCGCTGTTTTAAATTACGGGAAAGATTTCAAGCTTTATAAAAAAGGTCGTAAACGTCAAAGTAACTGTAATAGATATTACTTATTATTATTACTTTCTGGAAGTTATCGATTATACGCGCCAGATTGAGCGGAATGTTTTAATTCAATATGTGTAACGTTCGAAGTTTAAAGACACCGCGCGGCACTTACGTCATTTTAAAGAAAATTATGAAATTTTGCGATAACTCAAAAATGGCTCGACCGATTTTATTCAATATAGTTTTCATTGAAATTACTTATAAGGCCTCATTTTCATGAAATTTTCCATAATTTTTTGACCCGTGGTTGAACCCGCTATTTTTTTTATTTTCGGAGCGTATATTTACAAAACTGCTGACTTTATCAAAAACTTTTTGTTTTTATTTTACCGTTTTGTCGGCGTGATACATACACAAATTCATACCAAATTTCAGCTTTCTAGTATTAATGATCACGGAGGCACGGAGCTAAGCCGCGGACGGACGGACAGACGGACATGGCGAAACTATAAGGGTTCCTAGTTGACTACGCAACCCTAAAAAGGATAACAAAGATGATGCGCAGGGAATTCCTCTGATCAGTTAACTGACCAGACAGTGAGTTAAAATCAAGAACTGAAAATTGAAAGCGCCATTTTTCTTCAGCCGGAGAGATATTGTCGAATATTGAAAAACTTAAAACCTAAAATATAAATAACGTCACAATTCGCGCGTCATTGTGCTTAACTTGTTAATTTATATAACGTTTAAGCGCTGACGAGCATTTGCGCAGAAGCGTGGGTGTTTGCCCACATGAGCGGCATGAGATGTAGGTCGCCTAATTTCGCCGGAAGAGGCAACTCTTTTATATTTTATTGGCTATTTTTGCTTCTCTCAAGTCAACCTCATTACATTATACGCGGTTCCGACTATTCTCTTGAGAATATCGTTCATTGCTTCTGAATCTGAACAATGTAAATAATATATTCGCATTATGGTACAAACCTATGTCTATTTTAATTCTATCACCTTGATTGCGTAAATGGATACAAAAGTCGCTCCTTTTTATCTTTTATATTATAATAGCCCTCTAAACAAGGATTATTACGAAATCGGATAGAAAGCATCTTTCTGCCATAGTATAGTTGTGTGAGAAACCTTATACATTACAAAGTTAAGTTTCCACCAGTGTTGGTTGACCCGCGTGTCTGCTTTCGACTGTCGCTCGCAAACATTTCTCTTTTCCGTCACCGCGAGCATACGGTCGAGCCTCTTCAATTATGTAGTCTTACGCAACGATTGATAATCGATTACAACGCCAATTTCAAATCCAAGACACAAATACCAAACCTGTTCTAGCCGTAATTACGCTACCTTTTAAAATTGTTATAGCGAAACGAAATGTAATAATAAATATGTTACTTACATAGTGTTCTATTTTATTATCTACACAAAACGAAAACGATTTTCCCTCACTACGAGTGCCAAACGGCGTTATCTATCAGTCAACCATTTAGTTTTTATAACCGAAATGTTCCTATGTACAAATGTTATTATAACATAATAATAATATCGGTACGGGTCGTTTTGTACCGTTTGAAGTGTTTTTTTTTTTCGTGTGAAAGACGAGCAATGTCACGGGTATACTAATCAGAGAAAGTGGATACTGCGGGAGTCGGATCGCGTAAACCATCGTGGAAGAACTCCTCGGCATTATGTAAGCTTTACTGCGTATTGATGAAGATTGGCTACCCGCTTACAGTGAATGATCTCATACATAAACCGCTAAATATACGCCTTGCGATAATTCTTTACTTTTCTGATTTTTTATCTTTTTTTTCAAAACGAATCGCGTAGTTTGAAGATTATCGTGTAGAATTGTAAAGTTTTTCATATTTAATTCTGTAGTCAAGTATAGTCGTCATTTCTTGTACGGATTAAAATTCTTATTCAGCTATTATTGGCACAACCTACTCAATCTATAACAAATTTAACAGAGGTGACGGATATTTGAAAGCTTCGAAAGGTCTAGTATGTTCAACTGTTATACTGTTCTTAATAAAAACTAGTGACCGACCGAAGTTTCGGTTTCGGTTTCGGCCAGTTTCGGCCTAAAAATCATGTTTCGGCCAAAGGTTCGGTTTCGGCCAAAAAACAGCCGAACCTTTCGGCCGCGCCGAAACTTACAACTTTGTACTGTCGGGTCGCGTTCGGCTAACGTCGGGTGCGCTCGGCAGTCGGCTCGGCTGGCAATATGGCGTCGCTCGCCGTACTCCGCTGGCCGCTGAATCACTTTGCTCAGTGAGGTGACATTTGTGGTTTTTCCCCGAATAATGTTAAGTAACTGACCGAGCGAGCAGAGTACCATTTCCGTTGCAGCGTGGCCCAAAATTCTTTCGTATGCCTGGATGTCTGGATGTCCATGCGCTTACCGGCTGTTGCCTTGCCTTAATGTCGCATTTCTCAACCAATTCTCATGAAATTTTGTGAGTATGTTCGATAAGTATTATAGTATTTTACAAAATAGCTGAGATTTGCGATTAAAAATTTACATTTACTTTAAATTTACTTAATTTAGGTTTTGTTATGAATTTATCAACTCGTAGTGTAATTTTTAACGCAAATTTTCTTAATTTGCAAAGAAATTGATGGCGATATTGGTTATTTAGGATAAAAGTTAGGAGGTTTACTTATCTCATAAAACGACTTTAGGATACGTTATTGTTGCGTGTATGTAATAAAATGAGTTTGAACCTACGTTACGAGGCTGCCTGATTGCAATATAAAAATGAAAACTCAATCAATTATTTTGATGCTAGGTTTTTATACTTGTTTCATTTTATACCATCTACAATTAACAGATCGCTGCCTCAGTACAGTATTACAGCTGTTAATGCTTTTTACTTTTTGACAGTGTCAATGTTAAAATATCAATTCAACAAAATTGAAACGTGAGTTTCTTGTGTAATTGCTGAAATTTTATTTTTTTTACTTTGCCTACCCCCACCTCACTCTATATCCATCTACACTTTTTTTAAATTTCTCTAATCCACAAAAAGAAATTAACTATTTACTTATCACACCTACTCCCAAAGTTTCATGAGCATCGGTTAAGAAATACGACCTCCAGGCGAGAACAGAAAAGTATCCAATCGTTCGTACATACGAAAGAATTTTGGACCAAACTGAAACTGAAACACTTTGCTCCATCAAATTTTTGGTTGTATTCATTATTAAATCTAGAAAGAACGGCCCGCTGATATTTTATACAACGTTTTAATCACGTTTATAAAAGGTTCGGTTTCGGTTTCGGTTTCGGCCGAAACTGTAATCAGAACCGAACCTTCGGTTTCGGTTTCGGTTTCGGCAGAAAAACGTGTTTCGGTCGGACACTAATAAAAACCTATCAAATATAACCTTCAATTCTAATCGGTGTTCTGTAGTCATTCTATCTAGATCGCAACCCACAGTCTTGATCCCAATTGACTTTAGCATGATTACTAATACTTGCCAAGCCACGAGTTTCATGAATATACATATTTCATTTTTAAAAAAGCAAACCAAGCCGTGTTATACAGCCTGGTACCAGCATGCAGGCATTTATTAAAACTGATAATAATATGATCCATTAGTAATTGTTTGCATGTATTAGCTAATCATAATTATGTAAATTAACTGCACAATTAAATTTCTTAAATCCGCACATTCAATGTAGTGGGTGTACACTTGTACAGCGTAATTTTCGTTACTCATATCACGCTGTCATTTAACACTCACTTGTCAATTTACTTTACTGTACATTACTGGCAATTAAAATTTTGTTAGAAAGTTAATAAAGCCTGAATTTAAGTTAATTAATTAAATTCAGGTCATGGATACGTTAAAGATCTATGTTACTTTACTCTACTTTAAGAAAAACCTACTTGGCGGTAACACACTGTATAATTTTGTTTATTTTTTATATTTGACATTCAACTAGGTATGTTAAAGTTGCGAACTGTAAAAATAAACAAACATAGACGTGAAAATTTTTGTAATCTATAATTCGAAGTAATAGTACTTACATGGAAATCGTGCTTTAAAAGTGGGGTTGCCTTGCATTAAATCGGGTAGTTCTGATTTTTTTATATGTTCTATATGATGAAGCGGTTATGGCAAATCCAAGTTTTCGACCTCGGGAACCCTCCGGATCATTGTGAAATTCTTGAAAAACCATGAATTTTTCGGTGTTATTTCATTTTTTGTTACTATTTCCACCAAACGCTTTTGTTACAGTAAAAATCACTATGAACACTTTTATGTACACTAAATTTGCAACAAAATAAAAGTAATTTGGTTACATTAGACCCAATAGTTTCTAAAATACAGCTATTCAAATGTTAACAAATTTACCTAAAAATGTTTTTTCAAATTAGTGGTGTATTTTGAGGAAATCGGTTCCAGTCATGTCCAATACTTGCAAAGTCGCTACGGCTCCCATATAACTGTGGTTTTCGATGGGTATCCATCTGACGCTTTAGAAAAAAACACCAAGAGCACGTCTTCGTAGAGTTGGAACAAAGTCCTCATCTGACGTTATCTTCTTCTTACCTACTCGACGGATTCCTTCATCCACCAAGCACAACCCGTAATGGCACTGTTCTTTCACGCTTGCAGTGGTTGTGATACAACTTCAGCACTTTTTGGCCAAGGAAAAATGAAGTTTCTGTCGACACTGAAAAAACAGCCGCGCCTCAAACAAAACGCTGCGGTTTTCCTAATTCCTCTCACTCACATCTGAGGAATGAGGCCTCGCACTCGAGGCCTCATTCCTCAGCTGATGACGAAACCATCAGCTCCTCAAACCCTGCATAAAATGTTTTCCCGCACCTGCATAAAAAGTTGGTAATACAACTTGTAGTTGCAGAAAATCTGGCCTCAAATGCTCGGCTGTTTGCAACCACTGCAGCGATCAATCTTGCTAAAACAAGCCTGACTTGATATGTGACGACATTGACGAACAATTCATCGATGACCCATCATTGGATGGCGGTTTCGAGCGGCCTGAGCCGGTCGATGAAGAAATGCTAACGTAGTAAGCCCTCCACAAAAGAAGTGCTGTAGATCTGGAAGATCAGCCTGATCCATCAAAGATGTACAAAAAAGACTAATAATTGTTATTATTACTGTGTTTCTGTAAATTATAATGCTTATTTCATACGTCGCATTTCATTTTACAAACCCTTCTATTATTTTGTTTACTCACCTCAGCAACTTCACACAGCTGTATCTAAAGAACTATCAAATCTTAATAGACCAAATTGGTCTCATTTAGTTGCGGATGGTGTGTACTTTAATAAAATATATGGACTTATAACGTAAAATGGGTCCTTAGTTGACCTCGTTGCCGAAAACTTAAAAAAAGTCTAAAAATATTATTTTTTTCGAAGATTGGCTAATTTTTGAACGCTTGCATCTTACAAACTATTTGATTTATCGCTCTCTCACTTTAACACAATTTGTTGAAAATGTAGTCTTCTTTAAAGTTTACATAGTGATATTTGCGGTAAAATAGGTCCCTCATGGTAAAAATTGGTGGAAACAGAAAAAACACCGAGAAATTCATGGTTTTTCAAGAATTTCCCAATGATCCGGAGGGTTTCCGAGGTCGAAAACTTGGATTTGCCATAACGACTTCATCATATAGAACATATAAAAAAATCAGAACTACCCGATTTAATGCAAGGCAAAATGTACCATTTCCATGGACTATAACGGGCACTTTCTAACATAATAAGTGTGAAATACAATGGATTACAGATAAAATATGGTTTGGTCAGTGTGAGAAATATGCAATCCATCAGTTTTCGTCAGCGACGCCCGCATTGATGGTAAGTAACGAGCAGCGAAGACCACCGATTCATTGGAGAGTCGATAACTGTGAAATAAGGTCAAGGACAGTGCATCGATGCAACTAAAAATTAATTACACACTTGCCAAAGAGTATAATTTGCATTAAATTTGGAAACTAAATAGAATTGAGCACTTGCTTTTAATAATTTCTTTACGTATGTAGAAACAACTGAAAGAAAAAAAAGTTAAATATTATCGAATTATTTTGGTGAAACAGAACTCTTGATTCTACATTGCACCACGTTGCACAGTGGACCGAAGAAAAATGTACCTCGTACCAACATTAGCTATAAAATATAATATAGTGTATAGTTTTCCCTGCAGCTGAGTCTACGTACACTTTGGTACGGTTTAACGAGACACTTCAGTGTTAGAGCTATTCATTTCCAAGAATAGAATATTAGGACTGAGTGGCTATAAGTTATCGCATACATGTTTATTCTTAGGTCACAAAAGCCCATAAACCATTTGTCCAGCAGCCCCGTTTCTCAGTGCGACACAAAGTTGCTCAAGCGTCGTGATGCGCATGACCCGGTTCTGTCGGGACGCCGGCGTCGTCTCAGCGACTCGCTCGCACGGTCTCGCACCGCGAACGCATTGTCTTTTACTTTCTTCTTATGTTAATTCGTAATTCCAGTCATTGTGAACAGCGACGAGATTTCTCAAAAATCTCATTGCCGATTTTCTCTCAACTAGGCTTATTGACTTACCTACGAGCACTGCACGTGCTAATATCGGAAGTATATTTTTTCCGCTTCATGCGCATTGGCATAAAACAATTTCAACTTCGTCTTATCAAGTGTTTGCCTAGTATAATTCACTTTACGAATAACTTTGCTTTCAATAGGTAGGTAGGTACTTTTTTATCATCGAGTTTATAGCAATAACATGGATTTGTGTTGTGTATTTAAATGGGGCAATAAGCTAGCTAGTCGCTAAGACACCCTGTTTTATAGTTTAAGGTTGATTTCGTGATTTTGGCATAAACAACACAAATCGCAAATAATGTCTCATGCATGAAGTGCCGATGCTTAGCCAAGAACGCTTCATTATGCGCAAAAAGAAGTATTAAGGACAATTGCGCAAAAATGAGTATACACTACCTATTGAAACAAATTAAATGGTTTACAAATAATTGTTTTGGAATAAACACGAACTGCATTATCACACGAAATAATCACATCACAGCACTCGGCTCGAAAATGTAAGATAACAATATGACTCCAGCCGAGTGATATAATTTATTACCTAAATAAATATTCGCCGGTTACCTACAACTCCTTACTCCAATTGTCGCGACATACTGACCCACATATCTGTTTCTAATCGCGCGTGACAATACACAATCGTTCGCGTGCGTTTACTTAAGTACTATGCTTTACACATTAATTAAGAGTAACGTTTTGCTTTTCTCTACAAGTATCAGGAATTTATTAGCAAGTAACTTTTCCTTAATAACTGGTCTCAAGGACTCTAGTAGGTAATTGGGGGTTCTGTCAGCAGAGCCTAATATTAGCTTAGGCCGGAGTGACGCTCGCGCCGGCTTGCAGTCATTACTGCTGTAACTAGAGCGGCGAGTGAATATAATACACAAACTACATTCTAACTGCGAGACGATTTGTGCTCTGTTTCGTTTCACCTTCACAAATAATTCTAGACACCAAAGCCGGTGTCGCTCAGTGCACACCTGAACCGAATAAGTAGCTATCTGTACATTTAACTACGATGACTCATATTTATCGCAAGGCATAACTTTGAACCTCCACGCACGAAATTGCACATAAATTATGAAAGTAAAGGCGTGTCTTCAAATCAAATTGAACGAACCTGCTCCGATTCCGATCTTTATTCGCAATTTTTTGCGACTTTCGCCAATCTGTTTCCTTATTAGGGCGTTGTGTTTTCGTATCGATTGCAATTTACCACATAAGTACGTACTTACTCTTGAATTTATAGCCTACTTGATTTTGGCATTAGCGACATTTTTGCACTTTGTAATTAATCTTTGTACAAATTGATATTACGAATGTTTTATGATAACTGACACCAACAGAGCGTTCAAGAAATTCTCAACAAATTATACACAGACGTACCTATTATAAAGACAAAAATTACCTCAAATTATTACCTTATTTCATTCATTATTTTAATTAAGGTTTCTAACATTATGTTATACTAACTCAATTGTATTTCGCTGCACAGTCTCTTCAATGATAACCACTCATGTAGTATACGCAGTTATACAGCCTTTGACCACAAGTACCTATATTTATGATAATTAAATTTAGAAAATGGGAAAGTCATCTGGGAGAGTCATATTAATTCAATTGACGTCCTATTATTTAGTAGGAATCGGCAATATATTTACTGATTAAAATGTAATGAGCAATATACAGGTTTCGTGATGACCATAGCTATGTTGGAAAGAACTTATACGTTTTTAGGGTTCCGTACCCAAAGGGTAAAAACGGGACCCTATTACTGAGACTTCGCTGTCCGTCCGTGTGTCCGTCCGTCCGTCCGTCCGTCCGTCTGTCACCAGGCTGTATCTCAAGAACGGTGGTAGCTAGACAGTTGAAATTTTCACAGATGATGTATTTCTATTGCTGCTATAACAACATATACTAAAAATAAAATAAAATAAATATTTAAGGAGGTTCCCATACAAGAAACGGGTTATAGATTATATATATATATATATATATAAAGCCTGACCAGAAATATATGAGGATGCGCCATATTGCGGAATTTCACTGGAACTAATTTCTTACACTGGCAATGATTTTATGATGGTTCTCAACAATGTCAATGTCATTCGTGCTGGTTTCTTTAACAGACAAATATTTAAAAATACCCAACGAAAATGCCGAAAACCATTCACAGTCGTGAAAGTGATATTATAAATAAAGTGTACACGTGTCTACTACACAAAAAACAGTCGGCAAAAGAGTGCATTCCATTAAAATAATATTACGAGGTTACCATAGGAACTGACAGGTATTTAAACTGAGGTCATTATAGTGTGTTGCGATTGGTTGCAAAATTGTTGCCATATAAATCTTGTAAATTGCGCCCTCTTGACAATCCTCATATATTTCTGGTCAGGCTTTATATATATAGGTACGGAACCCTTCATGCGCGCGAGTCGGACTTGCACTTGCCCAATTTTTTTTGTTATTATTTTCTTCAAACCTACCATTCCTTAATTCGAAGCAAGCGAGCAAACACTTTTGTGATTATCCAAACATTACATTACGGTCATTGTAATCAATTGCCCGCATAATTATTATTGCACTACGTGTGTAATTAACTTTTAGCGAAACATACGCGTCATGGTCCGGTATATCATTTCAGTAATTATACCTTTGCAATTACACCGGTATGCCGAAGGACGACTGCCCCAAACTAGAGCAAAATGTCACGGGGGCTTTTATCCTACTTGGGCTGGTCGATCGCCCTTGGCCCATATCTGTTCGCAAAACTAGGTCGAGGGGCTGATTAGACCTCGCGCCTTCCATTGCATCGAGTTTATGCGCCCGATGATAATACCATCATAATAAACAGTTTGCGATCTTATGCAAACAAATAACAGATGCATTTCCACTATAATTTAACCCAGTGTAACATTGTCTAGCGTATTATTTAGGAAGCCTAGATGATCAACAAATGGTCAATAATTTAGTTACCATCCCGTTCTCAGCTATTCTAGAATGTTTGGGTATTATTCTCAAGTCTTTCGCGCCCTTGGGCACTAAATCAAACAAGTTAATTCACGGTCAGCCCACCTGTTGAATAAATAACACTGACAACTGCATTTTAGGGGACGCATTAAAACCTTAGCATAATTTCAGTAACCCTGATTCAGTGTTACTCATAAGTAAGTTGACTATGTAGTTTATTCATACTTTTGTATTTATTAAAGAGACACGTAGGTACATTTGAACCTTTATAATATTTTGACTCATCGCGTGGCCGACGATTATTTGTGACGACGATATTTTACTGAACATTATTTATATAATGGTTAATTTATGTGTGTAGAAATGTCACCCACATTATTTTCCCGGAAGCTGAAACTGAGACTAAAGTCAGCGTCTCTTAAACACGAGTCGTAAAAAGAAATGTCATGGCAATTAAAGACAGATTGATCTTTATTAAAATCAGATTACATTTAAATACTGCGTAGTAAGTAATAAAGTTATCAATCATAACGCAGTGATTAATCAGTGTAGAAAATGAGACCTATGAATAATCAAAACAAAAAAACAATACTTTGTTTTGATTATTAATTAGGATGTTTCTCTTCAGAGCGCGTTTGGTTTTGCATACTTTCTACTGCGCGCCGGATGTTGTAAACATTAGATTTAACGGAGTCCATATAAGTTAATATACTTTGTTAGACGTTTTCTCAGTTTAGCTAAGAATCCGTCAATGTCGAGTTAATCTATTATGTGGGGAGCTTTCCAGGCTTTCAATGTCCTCTCATTTGTGGACATGCAGTAAAACGGGCTTTCTCTGCGGCGATTGCAACTTATGTGAGATGACCACTAACAATGTGCAGAAACAAGAGGCAGCATTCATGCAGCGACCATCAACGAACATGCATACAAAGATGCGTTTCGCGTCACGGTCCATACAATTTTTGTGTTACAATATCTCTATTTACAAAACAATCTGGTATAATATTATTGAAACTTTGGACAGACATATTTAATTACTGTATTAAGCAATTTACAATCACCTGAAATCAAAATCAGTGATAAAGTTACCGCGCTACTGTACGGGTAGCAGTCCCTGATGAAGAGCTCCATACGAGTTCGAAACAGGTCGGGCCATTCCTGATAATTTCAAGTGAGTGTAAACCGCTTTACACAAAAATCTGGTATTGTTATTGTCTTCTAACTAAATACAAAATACTTAACAACATCATAATAATACAGTTGTTGCGAAAATAAATTATATATAAGTATGTATTTTTGTTGAGATTTTAATATATTTTTCTACTTGCTTGTTTTGTTTCAAGATTTTAAGGACTGTAATTAACCAACCACCATTATGTAGTGTACCTACCTAACTAGGTAGGTACACTACTATACAACGCTAGTTTTCAAAATACAATTATATATATTACTTAATCTTTCAGACAGTTTTGCAAAGTCAGCGCTCAGTACCTATTAGCTGCATATGTTTAAACCCGTACCTATAATGTAAATTACCTACTGTAATAAGTATAGTAAGTATAACTGTTGAGTTTCTTTTGGCGTTTCTTCTTAAGAGCCCACCCATGCAAAATTCGTCAGTCGAATGATCCTAGATCTCAACATCCATACCTAGTGATTAAAAATCTGTCCCTTGGAAATAAGAAACTTTTTTTCTTCAATCTTGTCAACGTGAAAACACGATTGGTAATAATTTTCTCGATACTTTCATCTCTCAAACATAACCCTTTTTTTATATTTTCGGTTGGATTTTCAAAACCCTTCCGTTTTTAACAATGTTTTTTACCTTAATAGATGCACAATTATAAGTTCTCATAAATTGTAAAACTATTTTCAATATAAAATGCACACGTTTATGACACAACTCAAAAAACATGATATCCGCGCTTCTGAGCACGCACTTCCATCTCGCTCACGCTTACGCTCAGTGAGAGAGAGAGCTAGCCAACGCGTTGGCACCCTCTTAACAGTGGTCTCCTCTTGCAAAATGACGAAGATACAATAATAAAGTTTTGGATTCTTTATATATATATCGCCATTATGGTCTGTTGACTACCAAAACTCACTAAGTAACAAATACCTACTGGAAACAAAGCTCGTATTTCGATAAGAAATTTTAAAGAGAGTGACAGAAATTTGAGTGACTTTTGGTTGTCACCAGGCAATATATTATTAACAATAGCAATTGCCTCACATTTATACAACCCGATTTCCACTGGCTAGCCTATCTTAAAGTAATTGGGTATGTTACTTTGTTGCACTTGAGGAAAAAACGCTCCGACTTTGCCAAGATTTGTTTGTCGCCGCGCCTCTCCACGGTAGTTATTCTTATTATCCAAAGGTTGTCTGGAAGAGATCGCTTTTTAGCGATAAGATCGCCCGTTGTCTACCGTTATGTATAAAAAAGAATTTGTCTTGTTTCCTTTTGTAAACTTTTATTGGTATACAATAAAGTATTGTTGTATATAGATATTTATTTATATTATTGTAAGTGGAAAACAGAATATTTAAAATCATAACTCAATCTACATAATTAAAAGTTAGTATGTAGTAGTAGTGTTGTATTGAAGTTAGTTTGGGACTAAGTATCCCCAAAATATTTGCTTTTTTTTTAATGAAGCTGCATAATTAAAAAGTTGTCTGCAAAAAACTCACCTATGGTTTTCAGCATCTGCAGATCATCCAGCTCATATTCCTTCTCCTCTTCAGAGAACTCGGACTCCGTGGTGGTGGAGTCCTGCTCCTCCGTGGAAGAGGCCATGGACAGTGAACGGACGTCGGAGCTCAGGTCCGAGCTGCAGTCCCGCACTAACTTCGCACTGGCCATCATCATGCTAGATTTATGAACACCAACTTAAACCCTAAATGTTTCATCAGTTCCAGACGAAGTTTTTTTCAGCACTGCCGAAAGTTCATTTTATTATGAAAAGATTTTTTATCCAATAAATTGTGTCAAAATATTGTTTTAATAATATGTAACAGTTTTATTTTAGTAAAGTCGAAGAGCGCGCGGGAAATTATAGAGATCGAGACGCGTTCTCTCGCCGGTAGCTAGGGCTTTACTGGCTCGCGGCTCGGTCCGATCCGCCCGCAAGCGATCGCAACACCCGCGGTACAGAAGCCCGTGTGCGGCAAACCGACGACACACGGATTCATCACTCACTTATCAAAGAAATACCATTGTATAGATTATATCGTATTGTGTTGACGCGCTGCAATGGAACAAATAAAAGATAAAAACAAGTTTAAACACTTTATTGGGCAACAAGCGCAGTACAAACAAAATATACAAGGATAATACAAATGTAACCTAATATTAATATCACTTTGAATCCGATATATAAGGAATTATTTTAGGAATAAATAAGTTTAAGTTTACCTAAAGCATATACCGTAACGATAGTCCGACATATTTTATGTAATTATACATACAATAACAACTTTTACATCTAAAAGTTTCTTAGCATATAATATTTATAACTATAAGTGCATGTCAGCGTCAGAGATACAGGTTTTTTTTTTAAATCATGACAGTGATGTTTATGTCCTAGCTGTACTTCCGTATAAAAAAACATGATTGTGATTGAGAATGAAACAGAAACATTTCTTTTCTTTCTGAAAACTTCCAACGTTACACGAAGTATACTGAAATCGCGTGCTCCGCTACAATATGCGCTGACAGCACGCGATCTTAAATTAATAGCGAGCGAGCTGATCCTGCGAACTCAATTATCCACAGGGCTTTATACCCATAATAATGGTGAGTACAGATAGCAAAGTTTATTATATTCTACTAAAATTCTGTTAAATAAAATCGGAACTCGGCATTTTTGTGCATTTAATACGAGCCATAGAAATAATTGAAATACAACTGTTAAAGTACAAATGAGCCGATCACATCTATGGCACCCGGGTAGCTTAATTAGTAGGTAGTACTAACCCGAAGTGTGGTCACCAATAAAAGTAGTATACGATGAGCAACGCGGACGATGGACTTAACATAGAAGGATACTTATTCGCGTTCCTCTACGAATGAACGGAATAGGTACGTAACAAGCGAGACGTGGAATTCTAAAGGGAAGGCCTTGTCTAGAGTGTAACGCATGAGGTTAAGTACAAAATATACTGCGTAATTGCTTTTAAAATGCGAGTTTGCCATATTGGAACTTTAAAATTAAATTAGACAGAAAATAGCAATATTTTGAATATATTTTGCTTTAACCTACAGGTGTAGCCAGTAAAGTTTTGTGTCGAGTTTCATTATTAGGATAGCGTGTTTAAAGAGTACTAGTATTTATTGAAAAGATATCGCTCGATGTATTTCTTGTTTAACCAGTTAATAAAAATAGGTTGGCAATTATTTAAAATACTGTATTTCAAAAAGAAAAGAAGAACAAGCCATCTGATATTTTAGGTAAAAATTATCCACCGTTCACCGCATTAACAATTAAATAAATTATGTTTTTGGAAATAGTATTGAGACTGGAGACATCGTATGGTGCTTATGGGAGAAAGAACTGTTAATATTCACAAGTCATCATAAAACTAAAATAAAATATACCGCCAAAGATTGATTTGATTTTGATTTGGTTGGAACATGGTTTATCAGTCAGACAGTCTGAAGTTCAAACAAATAAAAATAAAACAAGTATACATTACCTACTTAATTACCATCACGCCTATCGCACGTGATGTATGTAAAACCACGAATCAGCTATACAGTTATATATAGCTATAGTATAGGTAGAAAACTTAACTAAAGGACTGGGTGTCTTTATTCAGAAATTCGCGTTCTATATTTGAATTTTGACGTAACTTCCATACATTTTTTTACACCACTACATTCACGTAGCCCTTTAGTTAAGTATTTTACCTATAGATATGTTAAAAAGCAAATAAGTGTAATAATATACATACAACATCTATATACATAATATTCAGTCATATTGCATACGGGAAGTAAAATTTAAATTATATACATATTTAACCCAGTAACAATGAAAAAAAACGAAGATTTAATTGCGTCATACTCCCGATATCAATTAAAACAAAACATTTTCATCGAAGTCTAAAATGTGGAATCTAAGGGATGCTTATAAATATAAATAACTGTTTATATTGACCCGGACCCTTCTATCAATAAAATATTCCGCTCTAACCGCCAATCGGTCAGTTCTGAATTTTGCAAACATCCCTTCAATTAAAATAAGTAACTGCACACACTCAATTGCACATTTACACTCGCTGTCCAGAACAAACCAAATTCTGTACTAAACCTAGTATGTATATATATTGTCCCAACAAATTATAATAACATATAAATATTTTTATCATTTAATTGATTATAGTAAAATATTTTTTGTGATCAATTAATACAGCCAATGGAGTTAGAGATTTATTTTAAAACTACAAATGAATATCATATTCTTAAATCGTGTATATGATTTAAGTATTGTGAACAAATGTAAGACACAAACGATCGTTAAAACATAAATCATATACCTACTGTTTTGGCCATCGACATGAATTATTGGAAGGTATATTGCGATAACTGAAAACGTGTGATTTATCTATGGATACTTCAGTATTATCTACTACAGTATTCTGCAGTATTAAATATTGTAGTGCACTTGATACCTATCGAGTGTTTCCATCGGTTCGTACTATCGCAGTGCTTACTTTTGCGTGTGATATAACAATCATCTCTTATATATACAACATAACAGCATCTCATTTGGTAAACATTTTATATTAAGACTTATAATCGAAGTATTAAATTCTCTTTTTTATATATGTAAATAAAAAATGCTTTACAAGCCTCCGGTTGACTTGATAAAATTAGGTATATGACACAACCATTATACATGTTATAGCACTTAAAGGACCGTCAAGATAAGGGACCGTTTGACCACCACTTCCTGCACGGCAAGGTTATGTTTTTTTTTATTGTCATAAACATACCAAATTTCAGCCTGCATAAAAATATGCAGTTGGCATCGGTAAATGTCAATATGCCCTGAAAAATATAGCATTTTAAGAATGCAATTTCAACTAAGCTGTCATATTTTATTGTATATTATTCAGCTTAAGGTCATTATGAACAGAATACCGGCGTGTGTGGCCACGGCCAACTTGTCGTGGTATTTCCTGGACGGGCAAAAAGCCATGGACTTCACATCAGCTAGCGGGAATCTCTCTGGACAGTGCGCCTTTGGTTTTGCCGCACATTGGTGTTGCATTGCCTGTGAGAAAATGTTTTCTATTAAAATGAAAGTTCAATAAATTAGGGTTTTTACAAGATCCTGAAATATTAGAACATCCCGCCACACACTACCTCAACGTTTTTGTTGGTAAAATAATTTGTATTTACTATACAAGTTAAACATAATAATTATATAATTACATCACTCTTGGTTTATCCTGGCAAGGTGAAGTTACTAAACTGGCCCTTAGCTGCCTAAATTGCTTTTTTCTGGACTTAAAATGCCTACATATTATATGAAACAACATACAGCACGGTATAGGGTTGCCCTTGCGACTCTTAGTGTTGTCACTATTAAAAAATCTACATTGAATCCCTCGAGCGTATGAATGATGGTAGTAGCGTTTATCACGCTATAAATAAATGATAAATCATACGCCACTTTCGCACTCACATACTTGTCACAAAGACCATAAGCAACCCTGGTTTACGGTATGGAAGTCGGCAAAAAGGAGAGGCCATATCTTCGCGCTTTATTACTGTGGATAGGGGTTACTTTGATCCACGGGGTAACATTGATGATCGATTTTTAACCAGTCTAGTTTTTAACGCGTTCGTAACGTATTTCTGTCGAGGCCCTACTTAACAACAAAATCGAGGGATCGTCATTCTCGTTAGAGTTGTCTGGCTGTCAAGGGACTTCCTCATTGATCGACTTTTGATATATGTATTATATAGATACATTATAGAACATATTAAAGGAGATTATATGTAGAGGTAAACAACAGGCGATCTTATCGCTAAAGAACGCTCTCTTTTAGACAACAAAAATGTGAAATAGATATATTGTGCAAAGCCGGGGCGGGTCGCTAGTTAAAAAAAAAACGTAGCTGTAGAAAATGGCAACCATATTGTATTAATTTTACTTTTAGCTGATTATTATAAACAAAATGTATTTCTTCGGGAAAAATACTGCGGGAAGGTGGTATTTTTCTGACGTCAAAAGTTAGCCGTTATAGGGAACGTATTATAAAATTAGAGTACCTATTAATTATGCTTACCCTGTCATTTCTGTTGACTTTCTTGAACTCTATTCCGTATTTGCTGACCGCGTCCACATAGGTGAGCGGCTCTATTGTCATGGCGAGCTCATCGTTTACCTGTTTCTTTCTCTTCTTCGCGAGGTGAGTCATTTCTAACATTCCGACCACCTAGGAATTCAATAACAGTTAATACCTCACCGATATCTCTAAGCAAATAAGGTTTATTTTCGCTTTCTTGTAACAAAAAATGTGGCGTAAAAATAAAGCTTTTTTCGACTTCTGACTTTTTTAAATTATTTATTAATGGCATTTTTTTCTTTTTCTTTATTGGCGCACTATAAAGATAACATTTAAAACAACAAAATATCATCATTGGCCACAGCATCTGTTGTAGATGTTTGTTGCAGCACTTGTGGGTTTACGGGTTCCCACATCGCCGTTGATGACTATAGAGTCCAATAGCAGCGCGGCATTTCTTGTTGTACGACAAGTACTGACCTGTTTCTTGAGATCGTAGGCGGGATGCGGTCTCATGACCCTTAACGTGGGAGGCATGGAGGCCACGACGCGGCCGCAGCGCGCACAGCCCGCCACCGAGCGCACGGCGCCCAGGCGCCGTCCGGGTGGCACCCACACCAACTCGCTGATCGCCGTGTGCACTGTACAATAAATAAATACTTTTATCTATCCAAATATCATAAACCCTCCATGATGCGTTCAAGAACCGCACATTATGACCACCATACAAATTGACTGTTTTATTAGAACAAATTTCTAATCTGTGAAAATGTTATTATTGCTAAATAATGACATCGATTTCGATAATATTATTTATTCAAATTTCGAACATCTTTGAAAAACAAAGAAATTTGATTTGACCTCTATTCTAATATCAGTCGAGATGACGTTTAGTTCGAAATGAGTTGTCAATTTGCATCAAATTTGACAAATGTCGCACGTAATAAGATATCGAACGATATGATAGTTGGGGCCAACTCTAGTTTGTCTCTGAATTAAAAAAAAACTATGACAGCTGCCAGAGAACTTCATTACCGCCATTACCGGGTAATATTTGTCGTAATGTGCGACTCCTGAATGCATCACGGAGGCCTATGATATGTGGCTAGATAAAGTAGTGTATGTAACTGTACATAATTAGGCATTAAAACACTCGTGTGATGTTATTATGAAACTTGCCTTCGGCGCGTTTCATAAACCCACACTCGTGTTTATTACCCTTCATTATGTACAGTCGGGATCCCCTTGGATCGCATAATGTTTTTTAGACTAATGCTGTTTCGCATAATTGATTTAGCATAATTTGTTTCGGCATAATAGTACTTTTGCATAGTAATATTTTAGCCTACTGTTTTTTTGGCATACTACGCTATTAGCATAATTTTAGTTGGACTAATTTGTATTGGCCGAATATACTTTACGCATACTATTGTTTGGGCTAATAATTATTTGGTATATCTGTCATTATCCATAATTTCAGTTGTCTAAGTGAATGAAACTCAGTTACGTGGTTAACATGCATTTATTATTTTTGTATGTATATATTTGAAAACAAAATATTACGTTACGTAACCTTAGGTCACATTAGGTAGGTACATTAGGTTAGGTTAGGTTAGCATGATAACCATAAGCAACGCGGAATAGGGGGTCAGCGAAGCGGACCTCCGTCGACCTCGCTTTAGTTCCTAAATATAATATACCGGGTGATCAATCCAAATGGGTCAGTAGGGAGAAGTCAGACACTTTATGTAGTAGGGAAATCGTTCTTAAGAACCATGGCGTCGATTTTAGATTTAATAAAAACTGCATTATTATTTTTTTATAGATCCCATATATAATCTCATACATAACCCGGTCAAAATCGCTGTAAAGAATGTTACAATACGACACGCGATTACTTACCGAATTTTAACCAGGTTCAATTACCGGTGATGTATGAGATTTATAAAAAAATAATAATGCAGTTTCTATTAAATGGAAAATCGACGCCATGGTTCCTAAGAACAGATTTCCCTATCACTTACAGTTTTCGTTTTCTCCCTACTGACCCATTTGGATTGATCACCCTGTATACACACTATACTAACCTTCTCTCGTAGTGCAACTTTTAATAGGATAATAGCGTAATGCATTTTGATATGATGCCAATTGATTATTATGCCTATTTATGCTTATGCTTTTTGTCATTAGTCTTCATGACGGTTATGCTTTCTGTATTTATGCTTTTTAATGTTATGCGTAAAAAATTATGCGTAATGAGGCTTATGCACATCTTATTTTCGGCGTAAAGCAATTATGGGTAACCATATTAGTATTAATGATTTTATGCCTTCCAATAGTAAACCTGTACAGTCACATAAACTACTATTGCAACGAAAATTTTAACCCTAATATACTCCAAGGCAACTCGACGCTGAACAAAGCCGGCCGCCCTTTCCATAACACACATTTATGTTATAATTATAACCAAGGTTCACCTCGCTAATGGGACATGCCCTGCTAGCACCGCGGATCCAGCATGCGGTGCGAACTCGACCCCAAGCGAAGCGAGGCTACGTACAGCCACACGCGAACTGCCACCCGCCACGCCCGCGCGTTGTAAGTAGTGCTCCTGTCAGTACCACCCAGGCGTCCTCTCCGCAGCACACACATGACTAAGGTTTAACTTACTGATGGCATCGTCCCCAGCAAGCACCGCGGAGCCGGCGTGCGGCGCGAATTCGACACCAAGCGAAGCTACATTTAGACGCGCACGGCCTGCCGCACCGGCCGCACCCGCGCGCGTTGTCAGTAGCGCGCCCGTCGGCGCTACCCAGGCGCCAGCACCGCAACCCGTCGCGTCTTCGCCCGACACCGGGTATAAGTCCGTGCCTGAAGGAAAAAAAACGATCTAATCTTACTAAGAAAACAAGTCTAAGCCTAAGAGGGCTGATAGAGCAGCTCAAAAGCTCTCCAATCTGATCACAATTTGAGACATGTATTGAGGATTTTTCTCCCTTGTGTCTCTGTCACAAAAAATTACACGTTTATTTATTGTTTCATTTCAGTGCTTGACTGCTGACGAAAGGATAGTACATTAGCCTTAACAACACGCGTTATGGTATTAATTGACTATGTTAGTGTTAGTGCATAAAATACTCAATTAAAATAATCTTAAAATAATCTTATTCGCCGTACTGCAAAAGGAAAATTTGTACGCTATACTTTTATTCAACTTTGTCAGCATATTAATAATACCTAGTTTATGTAGGTAACTGTCACATACTTAATTATCTACACACATATTCATCATCATTCCATAGATTTTCTTTTATGTAGATATGAAGGACTCAGTACCTACTACCAGTAACTCCCAAGGAGCGGAAGAATGAATAAGGCGACCCCGTCCGAAATATTATAATGTTACGAAATAACATTTCTAATTTTGGTTATCTATACCTTACCACTATCGCTGGCATGTAAAGTATCTGAACTTGTTATAGTAATTGAACAATATGGGTATTTGTTAGCCATTACAAGCGAATTATAACTATGTATGTTACAGTGCCATATTTATTTGCTAAATTATGAAAACCCTGCAGTAAAAAAAAATACACCAAGTGCGAGTGGGACTGAGGGGTTCCGTACCATTATCTGTAAGTTTGTTGTATGGGAGCCCCCCTTAAATATTGATTTTATTTTATTTTTAGTATTTGTTGTTATAGCGGCAATAGAAATACATCATCTGTGAAAATTTCAACTGTCTCTAGCTATCACCATTCTTGAGATAGAGCCTGGTGACAGACGGACAGACGGACGGACAGCGAAGTCTCAGTAATATGGTCCCGTTTTTACCCTTTGGGTACGGAACTCTAAAAAATGAATATCAGCTGTATGACTTTTTTTAACATTGATGGGGACGTTAATGTCGTCGTTGTAAATCGCCACCACAACACGGTTTTAGTCTTAAGTTCGTAACGCGTCACACTCAGTTTGGACCATCACATGGTAAATTCACTAAACACTAATAAATTAACACATTTTCTATTGGTACTGACCTGTGATGCACGTGTTATGTGGCCTTTCGTCATGATACGGATAAAACACTTCTATATCATTTACCATCGACCACAACAAAGGAGACTTGGTGTGCAAATCGTAAAAGGCCGTCGATCCATCCGCATAGCCCACTAGTATAATCATGTGTCCTTTTTGCTAGAAATAAAAGCAACAATCATTAAAATTCACCAATAACTGCAATAAGGAATAAGTATATTTATTTGTTTACTAAAAATACCAATTGTGCACCAAACAAAAAGGAAACGACATGAAATTTTACAAACTATGCAAATACAGAATTTATTGAAGTTAGTCAGTAAAAGACAATTTATTACTAATTAGTAATTATGCAAATACAGATATTAGTAGGAATATTTTTGTCATCGAACCGAATCTGTCAACCCCGTCTCCACGTAGTCTTGACTGTCCTGTGTCTATATAAAAAGCTGAGGCGCGGAGGGAGGGCAATCCCTGCCCGGTGTAGGAAATCTGAGCGATTTGATTTAGGCAGCCCAGGTACCGTGCTTTCTTACGTAAGAATGGAGAGGCTGCCTTTCCCGCAGCGCCGGAGCAGTTCGGTTCCACAGAAGAGTAAGATTAACAAACTATAGTATAGTGCTTTGCATTTACATAAGTGCTCGTTAATCTTGTTGTGATATATTTTAGAAAGCTTATTTTGGAGTACATTTAATATTTTTGGTGCAAATGTGCACCATTTTGTAGTAGAAAAAAAAAACACGCTTTCTTTATGCTCGACTTACTTTAGACCACGAGACGGAAGTTGCCTGATAACGTTTACGATCCGTACCCATAGTCATTCTTAGTTCTGCAACTGGGTCCAATTTGTAAATGAGTCGATCGCTGCAAAATACAATAAAAATAGATATTACCTATTTATAAAAGTTTAATTTTCGTGTGTATTTTGATATTTATAATTTAAATCCAATTTATCAGAGAACTATTTAACAGATTGATCTAGTTCTAAGCTAAGATTTCGTACTCATAGTTGTACAGAAAATATCTAATTCATTAACGTTTTTCTGGTGTTATATAGGAAAAGTAACTAAACTATTCTGTATTGTCAAAGCCAATATGGAAAGAACAACTTACTTTTTCACTACTGTAGAAGGGTGTGGAACGGAGAATATGTAAGCGGATCCACTGGAGCAAGCTACTGCGAGTAATCCTAAACGACACGTCGCTTTCGTGTCTTCCGGTAAGAAGTCCCTCGCGCCGGACGGGCACCAGTCCATCGACCAGACTGTTCCAAAGTCGTGGGCTATGCCGAAAATCAGCTTCGGTAATCTGTAAACCAAATATAATTGAGTAACCGGAGTAATGAAGATAATAAACATAGACTCCGATCTAGTTTTTGCAGTATCCAGTGGTTATCAGTTATCATACCACTCGATCAATATTCAATCGTCAACCGCCGACAGCCTCAATCCTCACAAGAAATATATTTACTTACTAATACCAAAGTCCAGGTTTAGTCTTACTACCTATAGTGTAAGTTTGCTTTTAACACAGATAAGGCCACGATTCGCCATGCATACGCATACAATCTCCTCGATTCGCCTCGCATACTACAATATTAATCGGACTTAACAAAGAGTAACCGTTTACTTGTTTATTTGTTCAGAACAATAAACAAGCAAACAATACACGTAAATTTGTCGTATAATTTTTATATTACGGCACCTACTAAATTACAAAACAATACAAATGTCTTACTCGTGCGTCGTGGTGTAATCCCATATCTGTATTAGGTTTTCGTGTATTGGCGTTTCGCCGCCCTGATAACGCGGGCAGTCCACATCGTTATGGCAAGCTACGGTTAACAAGTTGGAACCACCAGCGTCGATGTCTTCAACTCGGGGTGGGACCCAAGAAATACAAACAATACTGGCGCCCACAAATAGAGTGGTAGCTGAAATAATAAAGGACATAAACTATTATACATGTATAATAAATAATTAAAAATAAAGGCCACACAATAAACAAAAATCTACGAATTCACTTTTATTAAACTCACCAGTAGAGTCTCTTTTAGCCTCAAATCTGTTAAAGGTAGTCCAGTCATCAGTACCAACTTTTACTTTACAAGATTGCTCTATCGGCGGCATGTATCGTGCTAAATCAGAGTCCAGAACAGCTTCAAATTTACAAAGCCACCGTGGATAAATAACTTCATCAGTCAAATGGGTATTGCAACTGAAAAAAAATATAGAATGTATTATTTTGCGTCCTATTGGTATCAAGTCGGTGAGAGCTTCAAAAAATTACTTACAAATCTTTGTCGCCTTGTCTTATATACGAGTTAGGATCTTCAACTTTAAATGGTATTCGAGTTATTTTTGAAACTGCCGACGCTGAAAAACATTTATTATTATTTACTTAAACATACTATTCATATAAAAAAAAAGAACCGACTTCAGTAAAACTAAAAAGCCGAAAATAACCCGTTCAAGTACAGATTACATTTGACTCACCCTTTGAAATCGATCCTAAACCACTCAGTTATTATATTTATATATTAAAGTTTACGTGAGGTTTGGCACCGACTTCAAAGGGTGAGTCAAATGTAATCTGTACTTGAACGGGTTATTTTCGGCTTTTTAGTTTTACTGAAGTCGGTTCTTTTTTTTGTTAAAATTTTTTTTTTTCGCTTTTTAGTGATTCATATAAAATACTTATGGCGGGGTGATCAGGGAGGTCTTGAAGGCATGCATCTCGTTTGAAATATCTCCTAACTCCTAACTGTTAAGGAGTTGTACCTTCCATCATCAGTTCAGCATGAGAAGATGATGACTACCATATGCAAATACTTAAATAGTTTTAGAAAATACATGAAAAATATTATGAGTGCCTATAAAATTTCAGGAATTCCTTCGATTCCTCATGGATCTCGTCATCCGATCTTCACCAAAATTTTATGGGACCAACCTTGAGATGTCTATTCATGAACCTAAAAAGAATTTTCCAAATCGACTCATAAATGACGGAGTTATGAGGTAACAAACATAAAAAAAAAAAAAAAAAAAAAAAAAAACATACAACCGAACTGAGAACCCCCTCCTTTTTTTGAAGTCGGTTAGAAAAATATTAGATTACATTTTCAGCTTTTTGAGGTATCAGGATGGATGTCAACCATTAGAAACTATGTCCACACTGTTGCGCTTTGCCGTTCGATTATATTGCCACTGCAATAGAGAAAGTCGCTTGCAATGTAGAAAACGAGCGAAAAGCGATAAAAGCGCAGGATGAACGTGAAGGCGCACTAGTGTAGCCTTTAGGATGTCAAACATTGGGACATTTATCGTAATGAGTTTTTAAAACTCTGCGGTGGAAGTCAGAATTAGAAGTTACTTTAGAGCAAACAGTCATAAAAATACTTCTCACAAACGAAAGTGGTTACTGTTATCGTCTTACCAGTTTCCCTCATTCGTATTCTTTTTTTAGGTTGAGGCTCATCGTTGTCGTCATCTTCGGCTTCAATATCGTCATTGACCTCATTAGAGATATTAGAGTCGACATCAGAGTCAGGTGACTCATCATCAGAGCTCCCTAGCTCGGCTGCTGAACTCTCATCTCCGCTAAAATCTTTCCCATTTGAAGCATCGCATTTGTGCGTGTCTAACTCCTCTTTTACATCTGTGCCATAGCCGCAAGATTGACAAGTAAATGCATACTGTAAATATAATAAATATTTTATCAGTAGGTATATTTTTATTAGGTAAACCTTTATAAATGAAACAAAAGTAATACGCACCTTACTCATGGTATCGCTGTATTTTTCTATTACAGACCGCGCTCTGAAAATATCCAAAAATATGTTAACGAGTGTCTTTTAAGTTTTATAAAATCGAGCTGATTATGTTAAATTTATGTGAAATAAAACAAAGTAAACGAATTATATAGCTATATTCATTATTAAATGTGTGTACAACTTAGAAATGTACTATTTGTTAGCACGTTTTATAAAACCAGTATAGATATTAATTCATTTCATAGACTTACTTAACAGCGGCACGCCTCTTTCCAGATGGATTGACTTCTTCTTTAATTTCAGCCTTTTCGGCCTTTTCTGCCGTTTTACTTTTGAGCTCGGCAGTGTACGCTTGTACTCTGTGTATCATTGCATGCTGGTTTTTATATATGCAGAGGTATGGATTGTTGCATATTTCACACACAGATCTAAACATGTCTATTTCCTGCAAAAACAATTTAAAATATACATACAGTGAAACATAGAACCTCCTCCTCTTCCTTTTTTGAAGTCCGTTTACAAACATAACCTTAGAAAAATGATCTAAGATAAAAATAGTCACGAAATACCAAATGAATTATGTATATTAATTACCTCTTCTGTTTTTCCACACGTTATGATGTGGGCATAGAATCCCGAGAAAGAAACTCGCGTCGCACCACACATATTACATTTCAAAGTTCCACGTACTCGTTTATAATCTTTAAGATATTTCTCAACAACATAAGGATTTTTAATGTCCTGGAATCAAAACACAATCAATTAACACCAAACGAGCAAAGAACATAATTCAATATAATGTAACGGGTCTTACAATAGGAGTTTCGCCAACTATCCAAGTAACATTATAATGTTTTTTCATTGCGTGATCTTTCCATTCAGCCGGTTTAATATTTTCTTTGCACATGGCGCACTGGTATATATCTGAAAATTGAGCGGTAAACAAATAATATAAAGTATAAATAAATCCTCAACAATATCCCTATGGGAAATACAGACATGGGTGCCTTACCTTTATTTACAGGTCCAATACCTTCGGAAACAGAGGGATCGAGATTTATATGCGTGGCATTACAGGTTTTGATGTGATTTAGGTAAGTTTTCACATATTTTCTCACTATGCCACATTTGCTGCAGGTTAAACCATCCATCCTTTTGCAAATTACGTACAAATATTGATTTATATCAGCGAAATCATCGACATTCTGAAAGTTTTAATAAAGTATTAATTTAGCTAAAATATGAACAGAGGTTAATATGATGTCAGCGCGCTGCAAGACACCGCCACCTGTGACCGAGTATCACACTGAAATGTACTTAACCCAATTTCGGATAATTGTACTGCATGTATTGTATATGTGCGATCAAACATTACCATGCTCGTGGTCGTGGCCCAAGCATTCGTTATGTCAATCTGTGTCAACATTTGTTATAGGTACTCAGAAGATTATGGCAAGTAGGTAATTTTCCTCGCCTATAAAAAATAAATAAATAAATAAAATATAAAATATCGGACAACCTCACACAAATCTATCTAGTCCCAAATTAAGCTCAAGAAGGCTCGTGTTATGGGTACTAGACGACGATATATATACTTATATAGATAAATATATACTTAAATACATAGAACAACCATGACCCAAGTACAAATATTCGAGTTCATCACACAAATATTTGCCCTGGCCGGGATTCGAACCAAGGACCGCCGGCTCAGTAGGCAGGTGTCTACAAACCGAGCCAAACGCGTATACATGACTATCATGGTTTTAGAGAATGTAGGTGTTATAAGTATGTATTCAAAGAGAGGGTAGTTGATTGTTTCGATTAATATTCCTTCTGATCGGTACTTTAGGTATCACAACCACAGGGGCCTGACTTTGTTCACGATATACTTTAAAGCAGCGGCGTACTCTATCGTCAGCTTGTTTAAAAAACGGCGCATGCTTAGGGCCCATTGCCTCTAATAATTATTTAACTAATTGTTTAACACTAATATATGTAACAGAGTAAATATACAAACCCAAGGTTTTTCTCCTTCTCTCCATGCTAAGTAATTATGTTCCCTTTGAGTGTGTTGTATCCATTTTCCGGCCTCCACATTGTTCTGACACACCGCACAGACACCACCGCTAGCGAAATCCACAACTACTGAATCATCTATAGTAGTATCTAGAGTACTGTTATTAGCACCAACAGCTTCAGACATTGACTTGTCTGCCGTACTATTCTATAAAATAAGAGAAAAAATTATCTTATTAAAACTAACGTGAGACATATGTAATCATTATTAAAAAACGGTTTGAGCTCACGTTAAAATTGCCAGAAACGGGTCGACATCTTTCGAATTCGTATGGAGCTCTTCTTCAGGGACCGTGCCGTTACGCGATAAACTACCCACACGTATGAAGACCCTGCCTCTGATAAAGAGCTCCATACAAATTCAAAACATGACGCGTTGTTCCTGGCATTCTTCACGTGAGTTTATGTAATCCGTTTTTTAATCATTATTAAAATACTATCGTTAATTTAATCCGAATTTAGTGAATCAATAAATATTTGCCTTATAAAATAACTTTTACTAACCTGTTCGCAATATTTGATGTGTTCTGAATAGGTTTTCACATATTTCCATGTTTTTCCGCAGTATTTGCAAGTCAAGCCTCCAAATTCTTTATTTAAATCATACAAATGCTTATTAACTTTTTCGTGGTCATTCAAATCCTGTAGACAAAGAATGAAGAATGAATATTTGTTGAATTCAAGTCAACACATTGGCATGACATAACCCTTCGTACGGTCAAGGAAATTGAAACATGTACCTTTTTGACCCTAGTTGTCAACAAATTTCAACTCTCTAGCTATTACCGTTCTTGAGATACAGCCTCTGGTGACAGATGGACGGACGGACGGACGGACAGCGATGTCTCAATAATAGGGTCCCGTTTTTACCCTTTGGGTACGGAACCCTAAAAAGGTACGTGTTTCAAATTCCTTGACTGTGCATATAGATGTAGCCATACGTATCTATAGGCTTACAGTAGGTAAAGTAAACCAAGAAATTTGGCTACCACCTTCTCTTTCTTCGACTCTATTTCATGTGTACCTATTAAGTTACTAGATAGTGCCCAACTTCGCCCGGTAAAACTTTTTTTTACCGTAGTCGGTAAAAAGCTATCCTATAGCCATCTTTGAATGTCCAGCTATCACCATATCAAAATTAGTTAAAATTCTTCCAGCCGTTTCGGCGTCATGGGCGGACAAGGTCTTTTTCTCAAACATGCAATGAAATATCGTCGTAACGTGCGTTAAAACAGTCTTCGAAGTGTCAAGTTTCGGGCGGAACAATTCGAGAGAACTATAAATGAATTTCATACAAAATTGAAGGCCTAAGCCGGGAAGTAATTTGTTTTTAATTTTAATGTAAACATGGCGTCTGTGTGTATGAACAGCTGATATATTTTTTTTTATAATAGCTACCCATTCAGCCATCGGACCAACAATATCCGTGTTAATGCCTAGTACACACGAACTGAGAATACCGTCTATACGTAAGTCGCCAGAGACCATAGACAATATTAAAAATCCTCTGCCTTTATTTTACTTATTATAGAAACTAAGATTCTTATTATCAGGTTGTGTATAATGGCCCTAATATTCGCAAACTACACACGTGGACTTATTAAAGAAAAAAAAAATAGAGGGATTGGAGGGAAAATTAAAAATACTTTTTTTAAACATGGCGTCTGTGTTCATGAACTGGCTGAACAGCTGAATTATGTTTTTTTGAGTGGTGTATTTTTTTATTTCATTGCATATTTTTGAGAAAAGCACTATACATGCCTTAGCCGTGAAAAGGGCTTGCCGGCATCGTATCACTAGACGGCCTCCCTTACGGTCGGCCGTCTATACCTACTCAGCCGGCAAGCCCTTATTTCCCGGCGTCTGCAGTAATGTACTATTAAGCAACAGATGGCGATATGCGGCCGACTAGATCTTGCATGGAGCTGTTAATTTTTTTCCCGAAATTATTATTTCTTTCCAAAGAAAACAGATTTTCAATATATTTTTTTTGTTTTAGGTACAATACGGTTCAAAAGTGGTAGATCAATTTCCTAACTTACTGTACCTGTGCCTATTGAAGTAATATTGTCAATAGTTTAGAAGATTAGATAATAACAATAAATATTAAATTTGTAAGTTACTAACCAGAGGAGTATCTCCTTCCTTCCAAGCCAAGTAATTATGGTTTTCAGATAGATGTTTTGCCCAAAAAGATTCTTTTACGACTTTACTACATGCCCCACATATAATAACATTCGCTTCTTTTTCTTGTTTCTGAATAACAACTTCCTGAGAAACACCCTGAAAAGAACAAATATACTTTTAATAAAATAAATGCTAACAAATGTAGTGTCCGAGATTTGATTAAAGGTAGAAACTGCTAGGTACAAACCTCACATTTACATAGGTGATTCAAGTAAGTCTTAATGTACTTGCTCTGCATACCGCATTTTGGGCAGGACAAATCTCTAACTTTTTCAGCAAGATTTTGCAAGGACTCTGAAGTTTCATCAACATCGTTTTCTTTCTGAAATAAACAATAAAGTAAGTTAACATTCCTAAAAAAGTATCTGTGGAACGAAGGAGGTTAAAGTAGAATTTGACTTCTCGCCATAAATTTCGTTAATAACTTATCTGAAAAACTGTCAATTGAGCGCCATATTTATGTAATGTAACTTATATGCTAAAATATTAGTTGGCTTGAAGCTACTAGCGCCACCTAATTACAACATTCTCAAAGAAAGTGCCGCATAACACCTCTAGGTTCTACATGTCATTTCAAAAATTTGACAATAATAGATAAAAAATAAACAATCGAAAAAAATAAGGTTAGTTGAAAAGTTCAGTTATAATTTGCTAATCAAATTGAAATCAACTCATATTTTAACGTAAGGTTAAAATGTCTCGCACGGATTCGTGCCTAAGCATACGAGGAGTTAAGGATTAGGTCTATACATAAACAGCAATATACTAACCCGATTGCAATTTTTTACGTGTTCCAAATATGATTTAACATATTTCCGACTTAAATTGCAGTATTTACAGATCAACCCTCCCAGTTTTCTAGTTAATTTATACAAATGCTGATAAACCTGGTCTTCGTCGTCCAAATCCTAAAAAAGAATCTGCATTATTCTTAATTCAATTTGTATTTGTACGTTTATCCTTCATTATTAGGACACTACCAACCAAAGGAGTTTCTCCATCCTTCCAAGCCAGGTAATTATGTTCTTCAGATAAATGCTTTATCCAAAGCGACTTTCCTTCGACAGTTTTCTTACACACCCCGCATTTATAAGACCTTTCTTTGACTTCAGACTGATTCAACTCCGTGTCATGATGAGTGTCCTCCTGCAAAAAGTAATAACATGAAGATTTCAAACGCGATACAATATCGATGCAAACACGATGCAGCCGGCGCAAGGGATTTTTAATTATTAACCAGTCATTCGTCAATGGTCACCGTTAGTTACAGTAACATGTCTTGATACACTCGTGTGTTTGCATCATTCTACAGCGCGTTTGTATCAGTACAACAAGGCGTTTGTATCGCTCCATAAGTCACCATAAACATATACTAACCAGATTGCAATGTTTTATATGTTCCAGATATGGTTTAACATATTTCCGACTGATATCGCAGTATTTGCAGGTTAAACCTCCCAGTTTTTTACTTAACTTATACAAATGCTGATAAACCTGGTCTTCATCGTCCACATCCTAAAAAAAGATACTGCATTATTTTTAATTCAATTTGTATGTTTATTCTTCATTATTAGGACAGTACCAACCAAAGGAGTTTCTCCATCCTTCCAAGCCAGGTAATTATGTTCTTCAAATATATGCTTTATCCAAAGCGAACTTCCCTTCACAACTTTGCTACACACCCCACATAAAGAGCTAGTATCTTCGATTTCAGACAGATTTAACTCCACTTGGCTCGACTCCTTCGTGTCATGATGATCATTAGTGTCCTCCTACCAAAGATAATAAGAAGAATAATTTAGTCGTCTTGTCCAACAACACTATTGGTGGCGGTAGCTAAGAACATGAGAAGGGACAGAGCAATCTATAATCAACTACATAGCAAAAATAATCAGCTTTACATCCATGTTTCTTAATACAGTACAATAAAAAACATTACTAAAAATAATTCTATGTGTTTTCTTTTTAGTAGGAGATTGGCCTCAACTCCATTACAACTCAATACTCTCTGACCAGCGAGTTAATAAAATGATCCTGTATAAGATTTGCCGTTCAAAGGGTAACAATACGTATAGTTGAAATTGACTAAACTGTCTGTTTCCACTCCCTTATCCCTTTGTTAAACTAACTTTGAAAAACTTACTTTAGAAAAACCGAAGAAGGGACATTGCAATAGCATAGCTCTTTCGAATATGGTACTTGAGCATGGAAAGCGGAACTCAGGTAAATTTTCCGATGCCGTAGCTTCATTTTTTTTGTTTTTTTTGTATTGTTTGCGTGTTTGCTACAACGGTAGCAAACAAGCATGCGGCCCACCTCGTATTCAGCAGTCATTGTCAAGGTATCATTAAATTTTCAATGAGTAACTTAAGACGATATAAATTAGTATGCATTTTTTGTTATTTTTTTTATTTGTTCTGAACTGAGGTTCTCTGCACGATTAAGACAAAGGCATTGTGCGGCAATGTTAACAAGATAAGCACTTACTCTAAGTGGAAACGAGCAGCTTAGAAAATTTCAACTATACATGATCCATGAGTACATTCTTTGTATCAGAATTGGTAATGACCGTATGATCTATTAATATAGCTGCACTTAATGGATACACACCTTACATAGACAGTCTATTACCTTCATTTCCTCTGCTCTGACTAATTAGTATTATTTATTTTATTTATTATTTCCTCTGCTCTGACTAAAGATTCTTTTTTTTCTACCAACCTGATTACGATGACATCTCCTTATGTGGCGCAAGTAGGACTTCGCGGACTTGCGCCGCAAACCACACTTTTGACAATTCAAGCCGTCGAGCTCTCTAGCAAGATTTTCCAAGTGCACTCGTGTTTCTTCCTTGTCGCTCACATCCTGAAATAGACATATATTTTTATATTCGTTAACACTTTGTCCGTCATTTACGAACCGATACCTTTTTTTAAATGTAGGAATGCATCTCTAAATTTCTCCCATAAAATTTTGGCGACTATCTGATGACGAGCTTCTTGAGGGATCGAAAGAAATTTCAAAAACTTATTTATAGGCACACCTATGGCGACTTCGGTGTTTTTCTATAAAATGTGTTTTTTTTTCGTTGAAAAGTGTTATTTTTTGTGCAAAATACTTATTTCATTTCCAAATCTACCCAAAAATATTATTTGCCACGCCAATGAAGCAATAGAAATACGCCAGTATTACATACAACTTTTAACAGGGCTATTTTTCCAAAACAACTCTTGACATTAACATGTACCTATAATAATATTATTTTCAGAATTCGTGGGTAGGTCTGTCGGAACCGCGCCAAACTACTAAACTCTTGCACTATAAGGACATCATGGAAATATCCATACTCACAAATGGTGGTTCGCCGTCTTTCCAAGCCAAGTATTCGTGAGTAGTTGCCAAGTGTGACTGCCAGTCACCATTCTCCATATACTGGCCACAAACTCCACACTTAACCAAGTCAGCGTCCGGCGCTGTTGTACTTTCCTAATGAAGACATTGAAGGTATGTAACAATATATTATAAGGGCTAATAATATAAATAGGTCAATCAAGTTTTTTTTGTTACTCGTTGCCAAGATGATGTTCCCTGGGTCACTCTTTAAAAACGATACGATACGATTTTCGGCGGTGATATTTACCAAATACTTTGTAATTGCAACAGTTATAAGCCCACTCTTATGTAGATTATGTATCTCATGGCAATACCAGTAATATAAATTATCAACACTTTTCTATGTACTCACCCGATTTTATACCAAGACGGGACTTGATCGAGTTCAAAAATTTGATTATTTAACAACAAGGACGTTTCGGACGCGATTTTACGTTCATGGTCCCTTCGAGACCATAACGATGACTTTTCTAAAAAGTTTAACGACAATTCTGTCCCCTGGGTAACGGGACAAAATAACAACAAAACGTTGACCGACTCAGGTTCTGAACAGTTCTTTAGGGATTGAGGGCGGCGATTGCGAGAAAGCGTCAACGATCCTCGCTCTGGGTCACGCTTAGTTCAGCAAGTCTCCATTGCCATTCAGTGTGCAGTGCTGCTAGCATAATGGAGACTTCTTGACCTACCATGGCGCTGAGAGGGGATTTAATAGATTAGGTAAGTTTCCCTTGACGAGGCGTGTCGCGTTAACGAAGAAACTAGGCATCTGCAAATTTGCGTATTCAGTGACTCAGTGAACCTAATATGGTAGTGTTTATCATGTGCTAATTTTAATAAACTCCTTAATAATGTGCCATACTTACACTTGAACCATGGGAGAACTTAATGTGGTCCACATAGGATTTTATGTACTCTTCATTAATCAGACTTTCCGGAATCCGGAGTCCACTGCCCACCGTGATTGTATACAAGTGTTCCCGTAAGGCAGCATCATCAACAATATCCTAGAAATAAAAATAAATTCCTCTATTATAGATGTGTACATATGTACCACGCAGGTAAACAAAGAATAACGTGGCAAGGCATTTGCGCCTTTAAATTTTTCGACAAGGTGACGTCGATTCTTAGACGACGCTAGCTTTCACCTTTCTTTTATATTTCAAAACTAGACGTGTAATCAAATAAAAATAATAGTTTTGGGTTCTGTGATAATGAAGTAACGAAATTAGTTGTAATTTAACACTACTTGAAAATTTGAAATGTTGTCAATTGTTTAACATTAAATTCTCGATGGTTATGCCAGACGATTTCAACGCAATTCTCTGCCCAAGCATATAATTTACAGTTTATAAAAAACTTACCAAACATTGTTCCCCGCACGCCCAAGCTAAGTAATTATGTTTCGAGGCTCTGTGGTCATGCCAGTTCTTGTCTAGCACATATTCTCCGCATACGGCACATTTTTGTAGGGCTTCGTGGTCTCTACTCGCATCGCTAATTGCACTTACAGCTGATTCTACTATGTCCTCTCCAGATGTATCATTCATTGATATGTTACTTGCACTGACATCTTGGGATTCCTGTGTGTAATACATAAAAAATATATATAAATAAAAAATATTTATGCACCTATTAATATGTCCTATAATAAGTGTTGCATATTACTCACATTGAGCCCATCGCAGTTTTTGATGTGAGTTAGATAAGCTTTCACATATTTTCTGGTGAGTCCGCATTTCGCACATGTAAGTCCACCATACCTCTTCGTGAGCTCGTATAAGTGTCCTTTAACTGTATCCTCATTATTCATGTCCTGAAAACACATTTAGAAAAATATTGATTTAATTAAATTAAGGATTAATTATATTTTAATTGTTTTTGACCGAACGAGCGAAGGATCACTGTTTCAGCTTGAACTAGAATGCTTTTGTAAGTCCCGTATGTAATATCCGAATGTCTAAGATACGAATCAACATTCAAACAAATGCTAAGTATTTAAGTGAAATGAGAACTTTATCGACAGCTGTTATTTACGCGGTATTGCAATATCCCCGACGATATGTTACACGGTATGGTTAGGTTAGGGTTGTATGATACCTATCCAAAATTTTGCATTAGAAAGTTGTTTTCGGAATTAGGTTAATTAGGAATAATGATGCTTTCGTGCAAATTAAACTTCGGAGTCGTTACTCCGACCTAGAATGCTTTTGTATGTCAGGATGTCCAGACGCCAAGATTTCGGGCTGTTCTCGCCCACATCGATTCGATACATTTTGATTCTCGTGAATTTTTGTGAGTAGGTTCAATAATTATATGGGTATCAAGTATTTTTTGCGTCGAACCAGATTATGGAATTCAAATTGGCGGAAATATAGGGGTTGGAAACGTACAAAATATAATATTTGACTCTGTTGACTGGTAGAAAATGCTTCATGGCATTAAGTCCACCATTTGTACTTTTACCTCTGTATTTTGTGCAATAAAGTTTAAATAAATAAATATTTCAGTCATTTCAAAACAGGTTTATGAATTATGACGTTTACAGCTTTACGCAACAACAGTGGCTCATGGTAGGTAGGGATGTAATCGTTTATGTGTTATCATTACTATGGTGTAGATTGTGTAGATATTCATCCACGAGTGCACATATCTAGCAACAACGTGTGCGTGTATTTTATTTACATAAAACAGCTTACCGGGGCGTGTTCACCATGTTTCCAGGTTAAATAATCATGTGAGATAATATGAGCCTCCCATGCATCCTCTCGCAGTATTTCGTGGCAGACGCCACATTCGACCAGCGTAGCATTTTCTTGTTTGTGTCCGGTATTAGTAACGGGATTTTCAGAGAACTCAACTAGTGCAATGTCATTTTGAGATTCCTGAAAACATGAAAGAAAATAAGAGAAAATAATCGGAACACTCACAAATATCGAAGTTTAATTGGTCGTGGTTGGTTATTCCGAAATGACATAAATTTATCCGAAAGTATTTTTTTTAAACAATAGCTATTCCTGTAGATAATAATATGTTACACGGTACGGTTAGGTTCGGGTTGTATATATCCAAAATTTTAATTAGTTGTTTTCGGAATTAGGATATTTCGGCATAGTGATGCTTTCGGGCAAATTAAACTTCGGAGTACCTAATGTAGTTTACCCGTTTTAAATTAATATTTTACGAATCATAACTAGGCATGTCACAAACTTCGAATTACTTCGTCACGTTCCAATAATAAAGTCTTACTCACGTTAACACCGTTACAGCGTTTGACATGATTCAAGTAAGGTTTGGCAGTTCTTCTGATGACTCCACATTTGGCGCAAGTTAGTCCCCCACAGGCCTTAGCAATTTCAGATAAATGTTCTCGTACTACTACCTCGTCATCAGCATCCTACAAAATATATATCGTAATATGTAAGCTCATCATAATCACAATCATATATCTCAAATGTGGATTAAAATTAGTTTACATCAATTATTAACTAGGGGTAAACAAAAAACCATATTAATGGGATCATTTAGTGACACAACGTAATGTTCCGTTAGTGTGGTTCAATACCAATGAGCTAGGTAATTTTATCGGCTACCTTTTGTTAAACCAAACATATAATATAGAAATTGAGCTTACCAAAGGTGAATCTCCAAGTTTCCATGCTAAGTAGCCGTGTTCTAAGGATATATGACTGATCCAGTCTTTTTCCTGCACGGACTCCATACACACGCCACAGTTAAAAGGCACATTATGTGCAACTCCTTCGTTGGTAACATTAAAATTACTAGAAGAATCGTTAACAACTCCAGCTAATTCCGTTGCTGAGGTGACATCTGATGCGACATCATACGTACTGTCATTTTGGGATTCCTATAAATGTATGATACATATAGTTTACTAATAGCGATTCGTTCGAGTACCTACCGCGACACTGTGCAACTTTTCCCTTGCAGGCAAATTTTCCCACTGCCTCAAATTTGCATTCAAATAAGTGAAATATTCATTCAACATTCTTATTTTGTTATAGTGGACTTGGACCGTGGGCAAAGTAACCAGAAAGGCCAAAGTTGGACGGTTTCATGGTACTCAATATATTGACATGTGTAAATAAATGGCCCTATTTTGCACTCACATCAAGCCCATCGCAGCTTTTAATGTGACTCAAATAGGCTTTGACATATTTTCTGACGAGTCCGCACTTCGCACAACTGAGTCCATGGAGTGCCTTCGTGAGCTCGTACAAGTGGCCTCTAACCGCGTCCTCGTCGTTGACATCCTGAAATCAGCATTATCATCATAAGCATAGGCAGCAAATAAATGAAGCGACTGAATTCCATGGGTCGGCGATAGTTAGCCCGGAAAGTTCGAGGCGTGTGTTCGAACCCCGCTCGTAGCAATAAATACAATTTTCGTTTTTTTTATATATATATATGTATGGAAAATGCCATTTTGGCCGTGAGAAAGTAACTACATAATTATTTATGTTACAATCATTATTTTGTTGAATTATGAGGATTCTGAAAACAGTTTCAAATTTATCTTTGGATAAATAAATCATCAAATTTGCGTACCTTTGTAGTCTCATACCTATTTTTATGCATCTACATATATGCATGACTACAATATGTCGTTATTGGGATATATTATTAAATAAAACTAAGCTTACCAATGGCGAATCGCCCACTTTCCACGCTAAGTAGTCATGCCTTGATCCTATATGATGTATCCAGTCTTTTGTATCTAAAGATTCCTCGCATACCGCACATGTTATTAAGTCAGTAGTCGCGAGTGCAGCGTTATTTTCATAAACTGCTTTACTCCTTGGACTTTCTGATTTCACTTTAGAAATAACCTCTGATGAGACGTTATATGTACTATCATTTTGGGATTCCTGTAAATAAGATAGTAGCTTAACAATAATTTGACTATGAGAGAGATAAAACATAAATAGCTACACTAAGTACACTACATTTAGTGGCGTGCAGAGATAAGATTTATAGGGCAGGCAGTGACTTCGTGACTGTATGAAACGCATGCTTCAGACTAAATTACTACATGCACTAACACTTCAATATTTTACTAACATTTAGCCCATTGCATTTTCGAAAATGACTCAAATAGGCTTTGACATATTTTCTGGTGAGTCCGCATTTCCCACACGTGAGCCCGCCACAGGCCTTCGTGATCTCATACAAGTGTTCTCGAACTGCTGTCTCATCATTCACATCCTGGCGAACACAATATTAGAGACATTTTATCAAACTAGAATTTATTTCCCGGTAAATGCTCTCGGCAAAATGTTATCAACACACTACCCATAAATAAATATAAAAACGGTTTAAAATCCGTACAAAATTGTAAGGAACGGCCCGACATATTTCGTACTCATATACCTCTTCACCAGGGACAGCTATCGGTGCTGCTACGCGACTAACGGCCCACTGGTTTTTGCTCGCCTTGCCGCCCTCAGTGCCTCACTCTTGCACCGTCACTACTGGACTGTCGGTCATTGCATCTTCATTCTTCACTACTACCCACTGATACTAAGCACACTTGACTTATTGTATGTACAACATTGTCTATACGCGCGATGTTTTTGAACGCTGGAATCACAGGCTTTAAACGTGAGTTTAAACTGTTTTTAGGGTTCCGTATTCAACTAGGAACCCTTATAGTTTCGTCATGTCCGTCCGCGGCTTAGCTCCGTGATCATTAGTACTAGAAAGCGATATGAGTATGGGTATGTATCACGCCGACAAAACGGTACAATAAAAACTTTAAAAAAAATTTTTTTTCGTGTACCTCTCGAAGACCAAAAGTGGGGGTGATTTTTTTTTTTGTTTCAACACCTGTGTGTGGGGTGTCGTTGAATAGGTCTATCAAAAATAATAGGGGTGTCCAAACATTATTTTTTGGTAAAGTCAGCAGTTTTGTAAATATTCGCTCCGAAAATAAAAAAGTCATATTATGGAAAAAATCATGGAAATGAGGCCTTATAAGTACTTTCAATGAAAACTATACTGAACAAAATCGGTCGAGCCGTTTATGAGTTATCACAAAATTTCATAATTTTCTTTAAAGGACGTAAGTTGACTTCCAGAAGGTAATAAGTAATTACAGTTACTTTGGCGTTTACGACCTTTTTATAGAGCTTGAAATCTTTCTCGTAACTTAAGTCTATTGTGAAGGATGAGCAACTACGGAACCCTACACTGAGCGTGGCCCGACATGCTCTTGGCCGATTTTATAATTATTAAAGAAGTCTCAGGATATAAAGTTTAGCAAGTCTGTTTGGTTGGATACAGCTAGCATCAAAAGTAACTGTCAATTTCAGTACCTGAGTATGCAATTTGACATAAGGCATGAGTAAAATTGACAGCTACTATCGATACTGACCGTATTATAGCTCTAAGTCTAGCACAACTGTGCTTCGTGACTCTTGTCGCGTGGCATAGAATACCCGTCATTCTCACAGTACTGAAGAGAAAGAGATAGTAAACATATCTCGCGCGGGAAAGTCGCGCGCCATAGTTCTGCTAGATGTGCAAGTATTTAGTGCGGGAAAGTTTTCGTTCGACTTGTCTAGTAGCCTAATCAGACGCTGTAGTTCAAGATAAACAAACTTACCATCGGTGGCTCCCCGTGTTTCCACGCCAGATAGTCATGCCGCGATGCTATATGACCAGTCCAGTCTGTATTTTGTATAAATTCCTCGCAGACACCACATTTTACTAAGTCATCATTAACATGTGTCACTTCATTTTTGATATTTTGTTCTTCAGAAATAACTTCAGATGAGGCTTCCTGTAATCATATTTAATTTATTTTATTATTCAACTCTAGTCTATTCAACTTGTTGTGATGTAAACTATACTTTATTAGCACTTATCTTCTCTTCTAATCTTGTTAATAAACCTTAGCTGTGGCCGACAATTAAAATAAAGACGCGGGATGAACGTTACATTATGTAAATGTTTAATATCTATACTAACATTCAATCCAGAACAGTTGCTCAGATGGTTTTCATTTGATAATGTTGATGGCTGTTCATCTGATGGATTATCTGTAGCATCATCCACTGGTTTTGCCAGACGTTCTACAGGATTAACAAAAGAGTCATTCACTGTGGCTTTATTCAATGATGCTGATGGCTGCTCGACATACGAAGTATGTTTGACATACTTGGCCTTTTTAACCAATGACGCAGATGCGCCTTCCGCTGAATTTCTTCTAAGGCCACGAGCCTAAAATAAATAATTACCTTAATACTTACATTAATGTGTAACTACGAGTGGTTATTTTCGAATGGTAAATGTTTAGAAGTTGATATTTATGATTGCCAACTGCCCATGTATTTGTTGCACCTTCCACCCGGCGTACTATGAAAAAATTATGTTTAGGTACACTGCAGATTGCGACTACAAAAACATATAAGTCTATACCTACGTGTCGATGTGTAACCTGAATTGTAGGTATATTACAAAAACAGTTAAATATTTCAGTCAGAACTACACACCTTCACATGACTTGGAGTAGTTTGATCTTTATCACTATTTCCACATCCTCCTGTTCGTGGCGACTGTTTGAATATGCTCCCATACCTCTTGGCTGGTGGGACATCATTGTCGTCAGGTTTTATTGACCGTTTTCTCTTCTGTAATAAGAACAACATGAAATTATTAAACAACTCGAAAAAAGTATCATAGGTAGAGTTTTTTCATTTTTGAATAAAACGAACCTGTTCAGTTTTTGTAGTATGTTCTATGTTGTCTCTAACAATTTTATTATTTGGTGGACCGTCAAGACGTTGGGATACATTTTCAGTTATATTATTTAGACACGTGGTATTTTTTTCGATTTCCTGCCTTTTATTGCATTTCTGTAACATAACATAAATAGTATGTCGTATGTATAATACACTCGTACACGTTACGATTGATCTATAACGTGAACTTCACATCAAACGAAATGCAAACTTAGAGGCGTAAAGGAATAATTTCTGCTTTTACCTATTATTTTTTTACCAACTAAAACGTTTGATATATGGGTAGTTTACAAAAGGTATTGTGTTCTAGCCAAAATTATGTAAACATAGCATATGAAGAATGAACAACATTTTACTTACGATATCTATTACATTTTCCACATCCACCTTTATTGGGGTATCTTTCTCCTCTTCTTGGTTACAATTTTCTATGAGTTTATGTTCTTCATTGTTAAAATCGACATCGTAATCATCGTCAAGTTTATTTTCATGTGTAAGATTTATTTCGTGCCAACAAAGTTTACGATCGGTCGCAGTGGATGTCTCTCTGGGATATTCTTTATCAATATCATGACAACTTTTTATATAATTGTCTATGGTTACAGCGCTGTCATCCTGATTATATAAACTAAATATGATATCGGGTGTAACATCGGACTTAACGTTATTCCAGAAATGAATGTGTTCATAAATGTCTTCACTATCATATGACGTTAATCGACCAAAATCATCGCATAAACATATCTCCATTTCTTTTGAAACATGAATAAAAGAATTACCGTCTGTTTCGTCTATAGATTGGGTATGCGTATGGGAATCTGCACACAAACTCTGCACGAATGCAGGAACAGTTTTACTTCTTTCTCGACCAATACGCCCATATGTATTAATAGGTGGACCATTTCTAATCTGCTTGTTTGAACCACCTGGTTTTTCGACACCTTGAATGGACGATTTCGAATTTGTAGCGTGTTTTTTGTTACTTAATGTTTTACTGTAAGCCATATTTCTTTCTTTAAAATTATTTCGCTTTTTCATATCCGCAAACTTACTTAAATATCGAGCGATTTCTCTTACTTTGTCTTCTTGAATAACAGACAGTGTATTATCTACTGTTACTTTAATATTCTTGTGGCAATTTTCATCTGAAGATATGACTACTACACGAGGTTCACTAGGTTCCCGAATATTTTTTTGTTCATGATTAGTATCTATTTTTCGAGTTTCTTGTTTTTCGTGGAGTTTCTCATTTAATTTGGGACTTTTAATGGATGCTTCGATTACAATATGATTTTCATCTTTATTTTTATCGTCATTACATAGGTTCATATGTAACGATTTGACTTTATTAACATTTATATCTCTTTGAATTTCAATTACCGATTCACATCGGTTTACAGTATTATCAACACTTTGAGATAAGGAAAGACCATCCGTTCCAGATTGATTGGCATTTTGGTCGTTTGTGAAAGTACACTCTTTTTTTTTGTTTATGATATCTAACTCGTCGTTGAGTGCGTTAGAAATCTCTTTATCGTTTTTTTGTACGATTTTTTTCAATTCCTTCATACTTTTTAACACCTCTTGGAAACCCTGGCTACCTTTTTCTATGCGGAAATCGTGTTTCATATTACAGTTTTCATCTTCAGAAGATTTTACTGCATTTGCGTCTTCGTTCTCAGGTTCATCAACACATGACATTGAAATATTATTAGCTACGGGCTCTGATATGATTTCGTGTGACATGGTATTAGTTACAAAATCGTTGCCCTTATTTCCACCTGAATTTGTGTCGACTAGTTTAAGTTCTTTTACTTTATCATCATAATCAGAATACATTATCTCTGTACTGGTAGGAAAATCTACAACCTCATAATTCATAATATTACTCCCGTCCGCTGTATCTACGTGACATGGTACAACTACATCAGTGCCAACTGAACCTTCATCTCTTGGGAATGTGTCTTTGTTTAAAAACATTTGCAATATTTTGCCATCTTGTTGAGGTTCTTCTTGATTTTGAGTGACAATTAGGAACTCAGAAGAAATTTCATTCAGTACACTACATGTGTCAATGTTATCAATATTTTGTGGTATGTTGACAGAAGAAATATTGGTATGTAGTTTTACACTATTTTGATCAGGCATATTGCATTCATTAGCAACAGTTACATCAGTTGGGTTTACATTTGGATTCAAATCTTTATTTAAGATATATTCATGATGGTAGTTGTGTTTGTTATGACTCGTTATCATAGTATTTATTGGAACATGAACGAAAGAATTTTCTGCTGGGTGGCTGAAAGTATTACTTTTCAGTTTGTAACACTGAGAAGGATGAATTATCTGTTCGGAAATAATGTTAATTTTATTTTTGTGCGATTTACTGTAATCAATATTAGCAGCATATCCAATATTACTATTACTACCGTCAGAGGAATATGCTTCATCTGCATGGTCTTCAAAAACAGTTTGAATTCCTACATCATGTAATGTCATATCACCATTTGCAGTAAGATCGCACTGTTTAGTTTCCTGGGTAGATAATGCAATTGGAGAGTTTTTTTTTGTATACATATTGAAATCAGATTCGAATGATTTCTGCGAATTTAAAGAAACTTTCGGTGTTTTCTTATCACATAACTCATTCATAAGGCTGACAGTCGCTTCTTCTTGTAAAGCCTTAGGTTCAACATTACCAGCAATTTCTATTTCTCCTTGAATAACACTTGTGTTCTGAGAAATAAATGTGGGACTTAGAAAAACTGACTTTTTCATCAACTTAGCAGTTTCTATAATTGATGATTCAATTTCTGAGGAAGTGGTCACACCAGTGTTGGCTTTTTTAGGCGTAAGCTTATTTGCACTTCCATCTTTTTCTTTAGGGACTATAGGTATATCTGTAAATAACAGCATTCTATTTAATATATCTAATACTATCACTTGCTCCTATGAGCTTTGATCATATGGAATTACGCTACCTGCAACACATGCAGTTTTACATATTTTTAATAGAAACAAAACTTGCCTGTGCCTTGAGCCTCCATAGTACTTTCTGGTACAGATCCAATGTTCCCCAAATGTATGCCCAATCGTTCCAATAGATTTGGAGGTAACACAAATACTTCTGGTGGTTCATTGTCTGCTTTTGTTTTTGAGCCTTTACCTTTTGTGACTTTTTTTTTATTCATTTTTTAATTATTGACAAATAATGGGCAATGTTTATTATTCTGCACACTGAAAGCATTGCAAAATATTAAAAACCGTAAATGATCCTTCTCACTCATCTACTCTTACAGCATAGACCTTACAAAGCGGCTAAAGCTCATTTAAAAAAAATGGCATATAAAAAAAAGATCAGACAACTTTGCACAAATCAACCTAGTCCCAAATTAAGCTCAAGAAGGCTTGCGTTATGGGCACTAGGAGACGATATTTATAATTACATAGATAAATAAAATAAATAAAGTATTGTTTTGCTATGGAACTGTTGTCCCTGAAAACCGATACTAACTTTTAAAACTGTGTGAAGTTGTAACCTGTAAGTACATAGATTGCTACAGGATTTCTATAATGTATTTGTTGTCCTGTTATTGACATTTTGTTACTACACATTAATTTCTGTATTAAATTTAAAATCAATTATTTAAGTTAAGCTCTATATAGCTTTAAATAAATGTATAAGCCCCGTAAAATTTAATAACAAACCCATACAAAAAATATCATACAACATAATTTATTTAAGTACATAGAAATAACATAACAGAAACACTGAAAATAAAAACTATAAACTACTAAATGAAAAACTGAACACTGAACTATTATTTAAAATAAAATATAAGTCGGAACAGGGTTCTTCTTTAATTATTGTTATTTACTTTATTTTGAACCTGTGCTGTCCCACTGCATGGCAAAGGTCTCCCTTTCATCTCTTTCCTTCATATATAGAGGATATATACCAAATTATTTGTGTGATTTATATACCAAAACAATACAAGAGTTTATAAGAAAAAAAATATCATATTTTATATCATACATGAAGATTTTTATGTTTATTCAATTGATATCTCCTGAATTTTAAAATTTTAATTCCTGGTTTTCAAAAAGATTTTATGTTCCATTTTTTAAAGAGTAATAATTTATATAAAATACATTTGAAGAAGTACAATATTTTATTTTCTTGGGTTGATTTTTCCTGATTTTGAAACAATTTATTAAATAGCTAAAATATAAAACTTTTTTTTAATTATTATTTTAAAAAATTCCCATGCAAACAGAAAACTTAAAATAATGTCTATATCACATTTTTAATACTTATACTAAGTATTATATTATATTTTCTCTTCTTATTACAAATGTAAAAATATTAAAACAAAGTGCATCTGTGCTAAATTATATTTTAACAAATTTAATCATAATTTAAGACATTATAATGTAGGTGTATAATAGAGAATTCCTTCTTTTTTCCCTTATTTTAAAGTAATTATGATATTGGTCGGAAAAATGCAATAAAACAAAAGCAAAAATACTATACGTAATAACATCAGTCAGGATTTGAACCATAGTCCATGATACAACAAGCAAAATCACGTGGCCACTGGACAACTGAGCTAAAAGGAGAGCTGATCACTGTACCAAAAACTTCAATACCTTTTGTAAATCCTTCAAGAAGAAGTAAAAAAAATATATATTTTAAAAAGTATGTTATAACTGTTATAAGAATTACACCATGAGAACATCAATTGCGACTTACCTTATTTCCACTCATGTTCACAAAATCCAAAAAATAATTTACATTTTTAGAGATGAATAAGCGTCACCTTTTGTTTATTAGGTAAATAAAACAATGTCACTTGGTAAAATTCTCAGAAAATACTTTTTTGTAGCAGTATTTTCAGAAATCCAACATCCTCCGAACTTAGAATAGGTTTAGGTTAGCACTTTTTTTTTAATTAGCACGATTGTTATCTGTTTTTTTACATCATGGATGCTGGTATTTCTGCCGCTATGACAAACTGCGTTTTAATAAACTACTTCAAATAAGAATAACCCGTAAAGCCGATTTAATGCATCAATTAACCATTCACTTCATATTAAAACATTTATTTTTCATATGATTTCACAATATTATTTAAGTAATAAACACATATATTCAAAACCATATGATATGAGTATAAAACATGATTCGTTTTGGAGCGAGTTCAAATACAAGTATCAGTGTTGCTACTTTTTCACTTTTGATGCTAAATTTGGCATTTTACAATCAAAGCTTGAATATGAATCTCCTTGTGAGTATTATATTCTTTGATATGAATTTTCATGTAACTTGAAATTTAGAACATAAAGAAAACAATTATCAGACATATTTTCTGCAGTTATGTGCCTATGCCTAAGACGTACTCGTGCATGAATTTGAATTAGTATAATTAGTTTAGTAGAACTATGTCAATTGTATTTTTATAAATAAATAAATGTCAAATTTATTAATAAAATAATAAAAAACCTATTTTTTTTATTATAACTGTTTAAAATATGTAACTGACTGACTAGTAGAGGCAAAATAATGCGTTATTTTAGTATCGTAAAATTTTAGCTCACAATTCATTCTTATACCTACTGACGACACTAGTTTCCGGAAATATGGGAAATGTCAAATCAGCTCAGCAGCACAAGCACATACATACTTCGGCAGCTGCGGCTCTGAATGTATTGCAATTTGCATTATTAATTGCATTGTGCAGTGCCGTGCAGCACTGTTATGTTGGTTTGTTGAAGAGTATAAATCTATATCGGCCCTCCCTCGTCATTCATTGATCATAAAGCAATAACCATAAGTTATTGTTATAAAAGTGTGAATATCTGGACGTCTATGTAGTCACAACACATCCCAAAGATTAATATAAAATATATTTTATTTTGCAAATCCTTGATATCGTAACGCGTGATAAGTATTAAAAACCGCTTAAACATTTAGACCCATTTAAAAGTTTAAAGCTACAAATGAGTTCCAAAGCTCTAACATTTACCGTTCAGGCAGAATGTACAGTCAGCAAGGCTCGTGCAGGTCTAATGGAACTTCCTCACTACAAAGTGAGAACTCCGGTTTTTATGCCGGTTGGAACACAGGTCAGTTGCTTTTGAACTATTGTTTGGTTTCTCCATTAAAGGCTACTAATGTTATTCGCTATTCAAATCAATCGGAAGAAAACCTTCTAAATTTATTTTCTGCCAGTTAATGGAATCCAAGTTTATTGTATTTTTATTTTTACAGGGCACTATGAAGGGTATACTACCAGAGCAATTAGAAAGTTTGGATTGTGAAATAATTTTAGGAAATACATATCACTTAGGCAACCGCCCTGGTACAGATGTGCTTAATAAAGCTGGAGGGCTGCACAAGTTCATGGGCTGGAACAGAGCTCTACTCACAGATTCTGGTGGATTCCAAATGGTGTCCCTCCTGAAATTGGCAGAAATCACTGAAGAAGGTGTTAAGTTTCGATCACCTTATGATGACTCAGAAATCATGTTGACACCGGAGAAGTCTATTGAGATCCAAAATTGCATAGGTATGACTGTATATTAAAACCTTGTCTATTTGACATCTCATATTTGACATGACTATTGGTAGATACTGAGTACAGTATGCATATACTTACTTCAAATCTTGAACTCCACAAAGACTTCTTATTAAACTTTATTTTCTTAAATGTTTCAGGTGCAGATATTATAATGCAGTTGGATGACGTTGTACAAACTACTTTTAATGACCATGATAGAATCAAGGAGGCTACTGAAAGGACAAGTCGCTGGCTCGACAGGTGCCTGAAGGCCCATAAGAGACCCACAGAACAAAACATTTTCCCTATTGTTCAGGGTCTGTTAAATGCGGAGTTAAGAGAGAAGAGTGCCAGGGAACATATGACTAAAGATGTTAATGGTTTTGCTATAGGAGGACTTAGGTAAATTATGAAGTTTTCAAATTGTTTAATTATGACACAAATGTTCATGGTATAAGTGGGCTACAATTTTAAAATTATTTATACAATTGGGATAAACAAATTTTTTACTACCTATGCTAATTCCGAAACCATTTCTAAGCATAGGGTTCTTGTACCGTAATAAATAATTAGATTGTCACCACATGACATATATGAAGAATTATTCATATTTCATTTTTTGACCCACACTTGTCCTTGCGGTTTTGCAGTACTCAAGTCATTGTGATGTCATCACAAAATGCTAAATATGGAGGAAAATAATGAAGCATATCTAGTTAGCAAGGGGTTGAAATTATTCCCAAACTAAGATGACCTATATTTTACGATAATAACATTAATAACAAAAAAAAATGTTATTTTTTTTGTATATCCCTATTAAAAATTAGTTACTTAACTCAAAATTGTACATTTCTATAATGATAATGACTAGTAATAATAAAGCCCTTTTCTGAAATGTTTATCTCTCTCTCTTAATTTAAATTTCCCTACAATATGTCTCCTTCAGTGTGGGTTTTGGCATAGGCCTCCTCCAAAGACTTTCACTGGCTTCTATCATTTGCCACCGTCATCCTCTTTATAAGTATAATGAATGTTCTATAATAATGACTAATTAAATTAAATGAATGTTTAATTTACAGTGGTGGAGAATCAAAAGATGATTTCTGGCCCATGGTCACCCTGGGTACTGACATCCTGGATAAAAATAAACCTCGTTATTTAATGGGAGTAGGACTGGCAATTGATCTAGTGGTTTGTGTTGCCCTGGGGGTGGACATGTTTGATTGTGTGTTTCCTACAAGAACTGCAGTAAGTTTTCAAAATTAAAATATATATTATAAAAAGAAAGCTAAAATTGACTGAAAATTCTGCATTTTTTACAAGCTATTGTTTACTTTCATCTGTCCTGGTGTTAAGAAAAATTAGACTATTAATAGGTACCTATGTAAAATAGTCAACAAGGCAATATTTTGAATGGAGCAAGGTGATCATAGGTATTTATAAAACAATGGAACTCCTAATGACTTGAGGGGGCTAGTTTGATTTACCTTGAGAACAAATAATGTTTTTACAAAAAAAATTACAATAAATATATTCATAGAATATATTGTAATTTTTTTGCTCAATGAAAGGAAAAAGTAATGTGAGTGAAAATTCAAAGGCCCCACACTATAAAACTGTTTCTGTTAAGCCCAATGGTTGAGTGGTAGAGTGCATTATGACATTAAGTTCCCCATTTGTATTCTTTGTTTTGTGCTGAATTTTTTCATTTATTGTCTTTTTTGTACAGAATATTTTCATTAATTTCAGAGATTTGGTTGTGCTCTCACAAACAAAGGGCAGCTGAATCTAAAACAAAAACAATATGAAGCAGACTTAAATCCGATTGACAAGGATTGCACGTGTTCAACATGCAAAAACTACACAAGAGCCTACCTACATTGTATTGTGACTGTGGAGACTGTTGCCTGCCATTTGCTCTCAGTGCATAACATTGCCTACCAGGTAAATGATTTTAGCATAACAAAGCCAAAAATATCCACAGTGAAGTATTTTTCAATGCAATTCAATTATTTCACATGAAGAATAAAGGATTGAGTAATATTTCAATTAAAATGGTTCGAAATTAGTTGTTGATAAATGATCACCGGTGACATGACATATTATGAAGATTATTCCCATATGGACACTGTTTGTTACCCACTGTTCCAGGGTCTATTCCCAACTTGTCAAGCTATAAGTACAGTACAAGTCCCGCAAATAACCCATTACATAACTACATAAGACAAAGTATTCAAGCCAGTCTTGAAAGCTGTGTGTTTCCTTAATATACCTAGTATAAAGCTACATTATATTTATATAATATAAAATGGAACAATATATTTTCCACACAGAAATTTCATATCGCATTTACGGAGATGGCCACGACTTTGCGCAACCAGCGGGGCTAGCGCGGCGGCCGGCGCGGCCATATGAGTGAGTGAGACACACGTACGCCCCGCCGCGCCATTCCTCGCTAAGACAGAGTTCGTGGCATCTCCATAAAGGTTTTAAGGCAGCATTTTTAATTTCTGTAATAATTTTTCATTACAGATGCGTCTTATGAGAACCATGAGAGACAACATAAAAAAAGGAACTTTTCCTGAATCTGTTCAAAAATTTCTAAAAGAGGCTTTCCCAAATGGAAACCATCCTACATGGGTGCTTAATTCACTTAAATCTGTTGGAATAATTGTAGAAAATTAAGAATAAAATGCTATAATATAAATTAAGAGATTTATTTTACTTATCACATGAAGTCATCAGAATCATTGCCATCATAATTAGTAGTCATGTTTTCAGATTTCATTAGGGTTGAATAACTTCTAAGTTCTGCTTCTTCCTTCTTCTTTTTCTCTTCTTCCTTTTCTTTCTCTTTCTTGTCTCTTAAGAGTTTCTTCTTGTCCTCTCTCTCAGATCTGTCCCTTTCCTCTCTTTCTTGTCTCAAATCTGGAAATGCTTCCTTCTTTGTTTTATTAAGTCTATTTACAATTTCGTTATTTCGCTTGGCCACTTTAACTTTCCGGACATCTTTGTCTTTGTGGAATGCAACTTGTCCAGCCTGTAAGCATTAAGTAAAAACTTAGATTTAAAATGGGTCAGCTGCAATTTTTTCTTAACTTATCTATTAACACTTTGAACACCGGGAACCCGCTCCGTGGGCACTGTGCTCGTAGCGAGTTTTCGCTACATACGCATTTCGCCATGTTATCGGCTACACGCGTAGCGCTACGAAATCCTTGGTCGCCAGTGTTACTTAAATTTTGATCTATTACAGCTTGTTAGCTACCATTTGCTTCAAACATATTTTTGATACTTATTTATATTGTAACAATTAAGTAATAGAAAAGATATACTGAGCTTGATAAAGAGATTAACACTTTTGCATTCAAACATTTCATAGCACTCTATGCTTGTAGCCAACATGAAAAAATGTATAATATACATACATATAATATACAATATTTTCACACAAAGTTTCCGGGAATATTTGTGTTGAAATTATTGTATATTATCAGGCAGGTAGTTTAAAGGTTAAACACTTTCATGACCACATAAAAAAAACTACCAGACACCGCCAGAGCCCACTAGGTAGACGCAACCCTACTCCAGACACTGACAGTGTCCAGTCGCCAGGTGGGCTTCTAAATATAACATAAATATCAGACAATGTCACACAAATCAATCTAGTCCCAAATTAAGCTCAAGAAGGCTTGTATTATGGGTACTGACGACATACGTACTTATATAGATCTATATATACTTAAATACATAGAACATTGATGACCCAAGCACAAATATTGGAGTTCATCACACAAATATTTGCCCTGGCCGGGATTGGAACCCAGGACCGCCGGCTCAGTAGGCACGTTTCTACAAACTGCGCCAAACACGTCGTCATCGCTTATATTGTACAATCTGCCTGGTGAGACTGGTTGGCAGTTGAGTAGAAGTATCAAGCAAGGGATGTTGGTCGGTAAAAGTGTTAACAACTGATAATACTTTATTTACAGTCTCTGTATCTGCATCTTAAGGTTGTTGCTCAATAGTATATTTTTTTAATTAGTTCTTGAACTTATTGACAGTATTGATTGGAATTGAATATTATTTATTCCAGAATGATTCAAATCCATATCAATTAACATGAGCATAGCACCTTCCAGTGTTGAAAGTGTTAAATATTTATCTCTCAATAACAGATTTTATTTTTATAGCTTGTATAATGATTCATTAATTATTTATTGAGATAATTTACTCTAACTTTTTAATCAACAAAGTAGCATACATTAATTTACCTCCATTGCAGCAGTCTTCTTTAAATTAGACCACATTGTGTACACAATGTCAATGTCATTCATCTTGTTACCCATAATGGAGTTGGCCTTCACTAACTGGCAAGCATCATCAAGAACTGAATTAGGTATATCATCTATTGTTTGACCCTGAAATAGTGTAAGAGATGCATGACCCATAAGAAGTATTATATAAACATAAATAAAGAAATATATTTCAGACAAGCTCACACCTCACACAAATCAATCTAGTCCCAAATTAGGCTCAACAGGGCTGTTATGGGTACTAGACAACAATATATATCTACATATTGACGACGCGTTTGGCTCGGTTTGTAGACACCTGCCTACTGAGCCGGCGGTCCCGGGTTCGAATCCCGGCCGGGGCAAATATTTGTGTGATGAACTCGAATATTTGTTCTTGGGTCATGGATGTTATCTATATATTATGTATATCGTCATCTAGTACCCATAGTACAAGCTTTGCTTAGTTTGGGACTAGGTTGATTTGTGTATGATTGTCCCTTAATATTTATTTATTTATATACTTATTAAATACATAGAACAACCATGACCCAAGCACTAATATTCAAGTTCACAAAAATATTTGCCCTGGCCAGGATTCAAAACCGGGACCGCCAGTTTAGTAAGCAGGTGCACTAAAAACTGCGCCGACCGCGTCGTCTAAAGATATAATAAATATACTTACAGCCTCCAAGCGGAGGTAAACATGAGCAGATGATACTTTATCCACATGGAACCACACATCCTCGGGCCAGCCCCACTTGATTAAATCTTCATCTAAAACAATTCGAATAAAATCATCAAATTGAAGCTGTATAATTAATAACGTAATAACTTTAAAGAAACACCTTTACAAAGTGAATAAAAGAACATAACACACTCGTTTAAGAAAAATGTTATTGGTACGTACTTTCATGTTTGTCAGCACCCATGAACAAGGTTACTGGTGGAGAGACTACATTACTAGTAAAATAGAAGACCATTGTTGTTATATTTTCGATAAATATTAACTATATCCCTAAACTTAAACCTTTGTTAATTTTCCAACCTCTACAAATTCTAGCTCGCGCTGTCATGTCAAACTCTCAAGTAAGTCACAAGTGTCAGTGCCAGACTGACAGTTAAATTGTATTGCCAACTAAACAAAGAAAATATGTATCTCACGATCTGACAAACAATCATCGAACACACTTGTATTCGTTACACGACCGGATACGAAATGATTATGCTAGGTTCCAAATCTGCTATGGAACCTGTAAAAACCGGGACACATAGCAAGACAATAAAAATTGCGCAACTCTAATGAAAAAAAAAAAACTAGACGAAGACCCTAGGTAATTTATACAGCCAAACAAAATAATTTATGAGTATAATATGACATGAACTAAACGAAACGATCAGAAATGACAGAAAAGGAAGGAAAAGAAAACAGGAGTTGATTTACTTTGTATTTCTTATAAATTGCAATATTTATACTTTGCTTTTCAATTTAAGACTACAATGGGTAGTCCTGAACAAGAGCTCTGTCCGCCGCCGTCAGAAGAAGATGAATTAACCTTACCTAGAGCAAGTATAAATAAAATGATTAAAGAACTGGTTCCGTCTGTTAGGGTTGCATTTGAGTCTAGAGAACTAATTCTGAATTGCTGCACCGAATTTATACACTTGCTTAGCTCTGAGGCTAATGAAGTTTGTAATCAAAGTAATAAGAAGACTATCAACGCTGAACATGTCCTCACAGGTATGTATGTCTTTATTACACCATTGTTTGACATGACTCGTTTTTTATTATAACTAAGGGTCCTCTATTATCTCTTTAAATTGATGTGTTGATCATTGTCAAAGTCCCAAAACCCTGAATTACCCATTTATTGAACAGTTCTAGGCCATACTCTTCTGCAATATGTATCATTGATTTTCAGCACTAGACAGATTGGGATTCAATGACTACACAATTGAAGCAGAAGCGGTATTGAAAGATTGCAAGGCTGTAGCTGCCAAGAGAAGAAGACAAAGCACTCGCTTGGAAAATCTTGGAATACCAGAGGAGGAATTACTGAGGCAGCAACAGGCTCTGTTTGCAAAGGTAACAAAGTCTGGCAATCACCCTTTTTTGTCATCAGAGTACATATAGATTTGTCTAACATTGTCTCCAAATATGTATTCGTTATTTCCCAATTGGCCAATTGAACAGTCTTGTAGTAATAAAAAGTTGTGCCTCCACTTAGCCTGGGGAAGAGCACACTCTGTACTGTTTACTAACATACACAAGCAAACTGATAAGATAAATTTTACCCTAAAAGTAGGAATTTCTTTCTCATTTATACCATGATTCTTGAGTAGCATTACTCAAATTTACCTGGACCTGATACTGCAGTGTCAGTATGTAGCTAGCTAGCATTCCAATGAGGTGCACATATATCTCAAACATTAAAATTTGACTACTTATCAGCCCAGGTTGTGTTTATGTCTATAATATTACCATCAATGATTCCAAATTTTATGACAATCTTAAATTCTCTCTACCAAAAAACAGTCCCACAGTAAACAGTACTGTTTTGTGGCAAGTTAAATAAAAGGTTTATGAAGCTTGTTGATGGAAAACTGTGTCCCAGACCCCAAGCTGACAGCAGATAGTATTGCACTGTATAGCAGCAAATGATGTGGCGCCTGGGGCACAGCTTTCCGTCCCATGATTTGTCGTCTTTGGCACTCAAGGTTAAAGATACTATTAGAGAGACACACTGATCAGTACTTCTTCCACACAGGGTAACTTAAAACTTGGACAATTAAACCACAAAAATAAAGGTGCTATTAGAAACGCTTGCGCTTGTTACCTTTACAGTGAAGTCAAATAAATAACTGTTAACTTGCTTATTACTTTCAGGCTCGTGAGGAACAAGCAAAGCAGGACCAGCAGCAATGGCTTCTGCTGCAACAACAAGGGCTTGTGGGGTCTGACGTTACCGCCCAGCCCTACGTGCCCCCACCAACTGGACCAAAGAGTGACATGGACGAAGATGATGACTACTCATAATTCTAAAAGCAATACCTTTCAACATCAATTACTATTATTGTATGATCAATTTAAAGTGAACTTGATGAAGAGTAAAAACTCTTTTTGTTATCATCATACTAAAATTAAAGATCTTTTTTACACACCACTGTTATGTTGATATCACAGCAGCAAGTTGTAAAAATAGGTTTATTGTATTTCATGCCTCTTTCATGGCACGCCATTTGTCTACGTTATATATGCATAGTTGAATCATTCAATAATACTGATAAATATAAAACAACAATAAATATGTATGTTCGGTATAAGCAAAATGTTACAATAAGTATTTAGTTTTCATATTATTTTTTACTGAGCTTACTAAAGTCTAGACTGTCAATAAAGCCATACTTGTCACTACTGTCATTTTCGTTTTCTTTCAATTCCCCAGTATTTAACCATAAAGAAATGAAGTAAATAAATATTACAGAATGGTGTCCACAAAATGAATACCAATGACTCAAAACAGAAAAAGGGTAAACATCCGAAAAAAAGGACAATAACACCCACGAAGCCTAGAGCATCAGTAATGTTGTTCAATAAATTAGTTGTATTTGTAAATAAAGACAAGTTGCCATTCTTGTGTTGTAATTTTCAGGGTTCCAGGCCTACAGGAGATGGCAGCATCAATGATGTGCCAGAGCCACTTTGTCCTTTGTTGGCCAAAGACTCAGAATGGGTAGACATAATGCAGTCATCAGCTAGAAGCATGCATTCAAGCAATGAGGAAGTACTTACTAAAAATAGTTTATCAATTAGCTTTATTTAGACCCTTGGGGACGAAACTTAGAAGTGCGGTGGAGGTGTCTGTGCTGAGACCCCTAGACCTCTTTCAAGTATAAATTATTATTTTGTCATTAGCGGCATGCAATAGTCATACAATTTGCGTTTGCCGTGAAAGCAAACGTTCGATACCTACACAACATCATTAACGTCTTACTTCAAGGGGTCGTTAGTAAGTGTGGTTATACCTACTGCCTACCTAGCTAGATGTCTCGGGTAAAGTCCCAGGAGATAAGGGCAAATTGTGCAAAATAAGCTCATTATATCTTTCCCCAGTAATTTAGAACCTATACCAAGGCCCCGAATATTTGTGTATGTTTCGTTCGTACTCCTGTAGGTATGGATACCTAATTCGTAGTTTTTATTTTAGCCGGACTCCGAAGATGGACCAGAAACAAAACCTATAGCTATAATGTTCCCTGGATTGCTTGAGAAAGATCCCGCAACACTGCAAGGCATGCTAAACAAGGCTATGTCGACCACTGAAGTCACTAAACACTTGGTTGATCTAGGAGAGAAGGCTAACTTTGAATTCATGAGGAAAACAGGCAGACTCATTCCACCTGATAAGGTACTCGATAAATATACTATTATACTCGATATATTATGTATTTAGTACTCACCTCACTCACTCACCATCATGTTTGTAACACTTTCATTACCAACAACTCGCCTAGTGGGCGCTCGTATCATTTGCTCAGGTGGAATCATTTGTCCAGCCCGCTAGGCGGGTTGTCTCTATGAACAAGCTCACCTGACGGGTTTTGTTGGTTTCTGGGGTATTGTATTTTTTTGTGTGGTCGTGAAAGTGAAACCCGGAGTTTCACTCCTGAACATAGCGTCGCCTCGCGAAAACAGGGTTCCATGTGATACTTACACAGGTTTTCAAGAACAGAGAAATGAAATTTTGCATTTTAAATATATACTTATTTTTACTTTTTTGTAAGCAACAGTGATTGAAGAAAGACAATGATATGCAACTTTATCGATTAAAATACAAAAATGTGTTTGTAGCAAACGCCAAATAAGTTTATTTGTTAAATTCGTATTTATAAGGTTCTATCTGAAATTAGTAAGTACTGCTGCGGGCTTGTAAAACAACAAGGTGCTATGTGAGCTGGAACCTTGGAACCCTTATGTTCATTGCGATTAGAACTTTGAGACTTTAGCCGTCAAATTACAGGTAATAGAATTAATACAAATTTCAGAAAATATAAAAAAAATATAGGCATATAACAAAATAAAATAAATTAATGCATCTTCATATTGTAATAATTATTGTGCATGTATGTCGGCGAGGGCGACTAAGAATTTTCAAAATGCTAGCATATTCTGTTTCATGCCAACTGGTTTTGTAAGACACAGTGAAAGAACACTGTGTGAACTTCAATGCAACTACTTTTGTGTAGAGAATTGTACCATAATTCAGATATTTTGTGCAGTTACTGTAATCAAAAAAGTCATCCCTCTGCATTTGGTTAACATTGGAGGGCTTTTTCAAATCAACTTTCGTTAGCAAGCGAAGAAGAAGCGATGAATAAAATTCAGCAGCAGACATAGTTCTGTCAATGCATGAATGAGCAGCATCTACCTACTTCCTGCACAGCAGAATGTCCGGGGGTTGAATATTTTAGCTCTATAGATTCAATGTAGTCATGTTCCTTCAAAAAAATTAATATCGCAAATGACATCAACGAATTACGATTCTGAGGCACGCGAGAATCACTCCACAGGTGAGTTTTTTAATACTAATATTTACTGAGGATTGTCTTCAATATTTTAATTAATCCTCTTGCAAAATTACATCCAGATTTGCCTGCAAATGTTTCGTTCAATATAGCACAATAAACCAAACATTACATTAATTAAACATTTTAACCTTAAATGTCTGAATGATCATTTTAATAGTTAAATTAGGATTATCATATTATTAAAAGTCATTAAGTTTTGATAGTGGATGATGAATTGGACGTAGTTATGCAATAATGTTCCAAACGACAGCGACCTCATTTTGAGATAAATGCAACTTTAGGTTTCAGTGGTACACTTTTTTGCTGTAACCAGTACATACGTGTAGTATGTGTTTTTTTGTAGAAATATATGTTCGTTAATTAATGACGACATATTTTTTAAAAATTATATAGTATAAAGGTACGTATTTAGAGAAATAGGAATTGGAACGTTTTTACAAAATGGTTGTTTGTATGGACTCTAATCCGGAATGATTTTGCTAAAACGTTCCACGATGTATGAAACATTACTTTATTATAATCTTAACAAAAATAAAGTCAATAAATAGGTGAATGTTTGCTAGGAATATAAATAAAAATAACAAAAATAGCAATAAGTAAGTCATAACTTTTATTCATCTTCATAACCTTCTATATCAAAATCTGGCACCCCACCGAATCCATCAACATCATTGAGAATATCCTCAGAACACTCTAGAGCTTTATAAAATTTAAGACAATCTTCAGGTATGTATTAGTACATTGATTGCAAGTCAGCTAATTTTGCAGGAGCAATTGGTTTGCCATTAGGCCACAGCAAACAGAAATCAGAATCACTTATGTGCCTGGTTTCCCCTTTTATTTAATTTTCAATAGACAACTCTTTAAAATCTTCTTCCAGTGATGATCTCATAAAGATAGAATGCATTTTATTATTTTTTATTTGAATCTCTTTTGCATGTAACCAACTAACTTTGCTTTTGTCAGTAAATTTCTTTCGATTGGTTATATTTTTTTCTTTTTTGCTTGAACTATAAAAATCTGTCTTCTCCATTTTATACACTTGAAGTGGTTTCACTTTCTTACTACGTTTAATTATATCGATGTATTCTTCAGCTGTATACACGCGGGGGTGTTTGAGAGCTGTTTCTATTTTAGAAAAATCCGTGTCATTCGGTAAAAATGTATGGCCGGACTCAAGAAATCGAAATGAGACGGTTTTCAAAGTTGGATGGGAGCTCAAAATTGCTTTCATCATGAGAACGATTTTGATATTTCTGTTCTGACCACCGCAACAATCGCTCCATAAAATTAAGTGTGTGACAGTAAAACTTAGCTTCTGGTTTATATATTTCTTAAGGCATGATCCAACTTCCTGGGCTCCTCTTCCTGCTTCTCCTTCTACCCATACATAACAGTGCCCAATGTCATCAGATGCACTATGAATACCACTATTGGAGAACCACAATTGCCTTTTATAAAATGCTATATCCGTTGGTATGCGGGGCAAAGGTAATGTCTTCTCTAAATCAAATGTTAAGCATTCCACTAACGGTGAATTTTTTGCTTGCTCAAAATCCAGCTTCATTTGGTTTCTTAGATTAGTAGCCCTTTCTAAATGTTGTCTTTTTTTCTGTAGCTTTTTCTTTTTCTTCGGTATTTTTGGCATTACGAATTTCCACCTCTAACTTATCACACATGTTACAAGTATCTTTCTTTAATGTTTTGCACTTCAGGTTAAATTTGGAATAAAAAATCTTTTTCACATAGTTCAAAGAAGTGTACTTGCGGTCATTGCCATACTTTTGGATAAACGCCTGTCGATATATGAGTGAAGTGTAAAACATTAAATAAAGATACTTGTAACACGTGTGATAAGTTAGAGGTGGAAATTCGTAATGCCAAAAATACCGAAGAAAAAGAAAAAGCTACAGAAAAAAAGACACAACATTTAGAAAGGGCTACTAATCTAAGAAACCAAATGAAGCTGGATTTTGTACAAGCAAAAAATTCACCGTTAGTCGAATGCTTAACATTTGATTTAGAGAAGACATTACCTTTGCCCCGCATACCAACGGATGTAGCATTTTATAAAAGGCAATTGTGGTTCTACAATAGTGGTATTCATATTGCATCTGATGACATTGGGCACTGTTATGTATGGGTAGAAGGAGAAGCAGGAAGAGGAGCCCAGGAAGTTGGATCATGCCTTAAGAAATATATAAACCAGAAGCTAAGTTTTACTGTCACACACTTAATTTTATGGAGCGATTGTTGCGGTGGTCAGAACAGAAATATCAAAATCGTTCTCATGATGAAAGCAATTTTGAGCTCCCATCCAACTTTGAAAACCGTCTCATTTCGATTTCTTGAGTCCGGCCATAAATTTTTACCGAACGACACGGATTTTTCTAAAATAGAAACAGCTCTCAAACACCACCAACGCGTGTATACAGCTGAAGAATACATCGATATAATTAAACGTAGTAAGAAAGTGAAACCACTTCAAGTATATAAAATGGAGAAGACTGATTTTTATCGTTCAAGCAAAATAGAAAAAATATTACCAAGCGAAAGAAATTTACTGACAAAAGCAAAGTTAGTTGGTTACATGCAAAAGAGATTCAAATAAAAAATAATAAAATGCATTCTATCTTTATGAGATCATCACTGGAAGAAGATTTTAAAGAGTTAACTATTGAAAAAAAAAAGGGGAAACCAGGCACATAAGCGATTCTGATTTCTGTTTGCTGTGGCCTAATGGCAAACCAATTGCTCCTGCAAAATTGTTTAATGTATATTTTGGTCTAAAATAAAATGTTCCACATATTTTGGATCGCTAATGCCTTACTGTTACAAACAGACGTGGATCATGTATTGCAAGAAAATGTACAAATATGGATTTTGTGAAAACGTTCCAACCTAATAGCAAAAATGTTACAAATAGCTGTGGATATTTTTTTTTCAAAAAAAAAGAGCATTTATGAATTTTGTTAAAATGTTCTAACATGCATGGAACAGTATTAGCTAGAACAATAAGTATCATATGTGTTTTGCAATAATGTTCCAAAGTCCATGAAACATTTTTTGCATAACCAAAATTATAGTATGCGTTTTATAGGAATGCTCCAAGAGCATTGAAACATTATAAGGTAATAATATTCATGAATATTGGTTACTAAATTTGTTTCAATTAACATGTGATGTTTTGTTTTCTTTATGAATATCCTTGTTTGGTAAAAGTGTGGGGTGGAACATTTGGGCCAAATTTTATCTAAAAAAATAAGCTATAAGGACTGGAACCTTTTACCTAGATGATTTTAATATGTGGAAAAAGGTTCACTGGTTGTGTTATCTCAATTTTGGGCGAGTTGTGGGTTGGAACGTTATTGCATAACTTCGTCCAATTGCTGATTAACATGTTGAAGCGTTCTGTATTAGGTATATCATCAATACAGAATTCCAGATGGAACCTTGTTTCATGCTCCGAAAATTCAACATTTGCAGATAGAACTTAGTATACCTCTAGATTTCTCATAGCCCATTATTGATATTCGAAAATTAAATATAGCAAAATACCCGTAATGTGAAGGAAGTTAGTTCAATACAAAAACACAGGTTTCTTAAAAATTGTCAGATAGAACCCTGTTTTCGCGAGGCGACGATAGGTCTACTCCGAAAACTAAAATCTACGGAGGAACTGATTATACAATTTCAGTATCAGTCTTTCGTTAAGTCTATCTTCTTATTAGCTAGCTCGTCAGTCTGACGGACTAAGGCTGTGCTTTTAGTTTGATAAATGTCATTTGGCGTATTTCCAGATTTCAACTCTAAGCTGCGTGCGCCATTGTAGATACCTATCTCCCAAACAGAAATAATGAATATACCTATTTAAATATTATACTTTTATAGCAATGGCTGAGCCGTGTTCCCGAAGCCGCTAGTGAATCTTATTCTTCAGAGGAGCCAGGCACAAGTTGTAAGTTACATGATCGTAATATCGTATAACATTATTTATGTAAGATAATTACAGATTTAGTGAATAAAATTTTGGCATCGTCGTTTCGGCTTACCTATCGTGAATTTTGCTTCGTAGAAAGCATGCTAAAGCGAACTTTTCGACAAATTACGATGGAAAAACATTATTCACTAGTTCACAACTTCTGTAATAACTTGTCCTACACTTTTTTTTAAGGTTCATCCAACCAAGAATACCATGATGATACTGACGAAATGGATAGAAGAACGGACACCAACAATCAGATTTAAATAAGTAAAATAAATTCAGCAAAATAAAATCCATTGGTATAATATTAAAAATTTATTACAATTCCCACATTTTTCGTACAGAATGAATAAGTATTTACAATTTTAATATTACAATATTACCAATCAGTTACGTCGAGATACACAAGAATATTGTTTTAAACACAGGTTACATTAATTGTAATCTGCTGTAATAGGTCTATAGAAGGTATTATGTCCTGTGAACTAATATTGAAGCGAATATATAACTCACGTGTTTCTACAGGCATGTCACAGTCAAGGCGATTACATCTTTCAAGAAGTGTATCTATAAATTCAATTGTATCTATATCAAATACTGCTGTTTGTCTATCTAACCGATTACACGAAGTAGTCTGTAATATAAATATTATTGTGCCTTATTCTGGAGAGGTTGCTAATCATAAGCATTATTTATTGCTATTATTGGTGTATTATGTCCTCGTAGATACTCCGCACAGAGATAGCTGTTATCTTGCATCCATATAATATATTAGACACTATACTTACCTACGTAGTCAAAGTACTTATTTTCTGTTAAGGCAGACATGACAACATAAATGTACTGCCTGCAGTAATTTCACCTATGCCATCATACAAACAGCCCACCTGACAGACGATGCAGGACTGTAAGGCTTACTATTCAGAACGTTCATAAAGAGAAAATGCTTCGACAGAGTAGAACTTAACAGCGTTTTCTTATGCCTGGAGCTCAATCGTAGCGCTAAAGTAAATATTAGTATTGCTTTCTTTCCTTTGACATAACGAAAAAACCGCCAATGCAAATATTTACATAAAGGCAATGATTAGGGCTCAGGTATTTTAAAACGCATATATTCATTATATACAAAAATATTGAGCATGTATCAAAACAATCTTAGTGCTAATTTATTTAATATGTAATTGGTATAATGAGTAAAATCAATTTAGGACAGATTATATACAATTTCAAATAGACTAGATAAATTATTAACTTATTTGAATGCGGCACGAATTAAATTAGATTAGTCAAAAATTCATTTGACTTAATTCTCGAAAATTAACAACTTCTTAAAACGTAGCATTAAGCGTACAAAGTTGACTAAATGGAGAAAGTGTACTCAAATACTCGGATCCATCTGGAAGCACCTACACAAGTTATCTTGGCAACATAATTAACAAAGCAATAGTACTCTGACAGTCATTAAGTATAGAGTACTCTTGGGAAAATTAGGTTGTAGCTTATTCTTCTAGCTGCTTAACCTTCAGAGCGCCAAGACGGAAAATCACGTCGATGGCAAATTGTGTCACTGATGCCAACGTCGCCTATAGACGTCAATGATCAACAACTGGTCAATTTATCGCTTGGCGCTTAATAGGATAAGGATAAAACTCTCCCACACGCCTAAATTATTCCAACTTACCTTACACATAGCATAATATCGAGCTGCCAAAGTAAACAGCAACAAAATCCACTCACGTCTTCATCTAGTACCTACAGTTCTCATGAACGCAGGTTGGCAAAGATATACAGGAAGCTGCAGAGATAAACACGTCATGCACGTTAGTAGCGCAGGGGGTTCCTTTTCTCTGCAGCTTACTGCACATACACATATTATACAGTGTGTATACTTTTCCTAGCTGCGTTTAATTTTTTGATATCGAAAAAATTGTAAGATCGTTATATGTTAGTTGATACTGATACGTCGTACTATCTCTGTATAAATGCATCTTTCGGTCGTGGCATGTGTGTAATATTAGCATAACATAAGTCGCAGTGATCAGACCACTCTCAGTACCTGTAATAGCTTAAGCCATTGAAATAGGCAGAATAGAAATATGTAATCCCTATGAATATTGATACAGAGGTTATAAATAAAATTTTGAGCGATCTACTACATTGCAGGTGGGAATCGAACCCACGATCTCTATCCGATCCGGAGTAGTGCTCTGACCCCTGAGTTAAATTACTGGCATTATAATAAAACGCTGATTATGCTTTACAATGACCACTCCATAACAGGTACTACATATTAAGATATTTCTGGCGTCGTATTTAAAAGCTATTTGCTAGGTACTATTCGAAATATGTATGAAATTGTTTTCCACTAAAATATGCTAATACAAAATATACTGTGGTTAATTATGTAGGTACTATTACTTTGCCAAGTTTAAAGTACTTGTGGAGCAAAAATTACGTAAAAATCCGTACATACAAATATAGGCACTGCATCTGTATCTAAATCTATTTATATCTCATCACTTTTTGTATGGAATTATTACGTATTCCATTTAAAGTTGGTTAAAAATATAAGCTGTTTAAAAGTGCGATATTTTCGAATTAAATATATTTTATTGTGTATAAATTATAGGGCAGTTCTGATGGTCTTTTAATGCAAACAATCGTTAATAATGATTAGCTTATCATAAAAATAAAAAAATAAATATCTTCCTTTTTTTTGTATGACCCGCATACATTAGATTTCACATAGAAACATAGTAGTAATTGTATTCAAATATGTGCCACTATATCAGCAACGATTTTTCCAAGATGCTAATGTCATCAAGTGCCAAATCAAATCATATCAAACAAATCGAAAACCGATTGTCTTATAAACACTGCTTACTACATCGCGTTTTATGTTTATTTTTAATATTCTGCGAGGAGGAGGAAACCGAATATGGAAGGGACTTTTAGTTTATATTGTGCTTAAATGGGTATGTTATACCTAATATTACAGTACAGTAGCACATCTAATGTTTGAACGTAGGTAGAGGAAACTTTTAATCTTAAAGGTCGTCAATATCGTATAAGAAATAAATAATACAGTATACATACTTGTAATATCTATAACACACAATACGTGTGATAACAAAACATTTCTGTAATGTGGTTTTCCTCAACCATTTCTTATTATCACTAGTACAAATATATATAGTAACCATAAGCTTATCTCATAACTTTCGTTTTTACATTTTAAAAAGTATTCAAATTGTCTCTAACCATTTACACCTTTATCACGTAAGTTTCACATAATATACAAAATATTATTTAATTATACTTAATGGGACGAAAAATAAACTTCAATATCTAAAGATCAAGAAGTTATGCAATAGATTACTTATATTTAAATAAGGAATTTGAAGTGGCTATAAGCAATTACTACGCGCGTTAACTGGTATTTGATGAATGCTTGCGTAATCGACGTGTTAAGTAATATTTAGCGGTGGTTTCAAACAATAAAAAACTGGTTATTGATGTTGACTGAACCAAGTCTGTTTCATAACCTCTGGTTATGTTGTTGGTAAGTTTAAACGAGTGAAATCGTATTTTCTCAATAAATTTACGGCAACCTACTCGACCGTAAGTGAATTACTTTGAGTAAAAAAGTGGATTATGTTCAGAACCTTGTGTTTGCATTAATACAAGCTTTTTTTCGTGGTTTTGCTTAGGAATTTGGAAAAATACCTACCCTTGACATGATTATTATCTGATTATGATCAAAAAAGGTGCAAAAGTTTTCTTGTGTTGTTTTAGTGTTAATTGTTCAGTCAGTGAATATCGCAGCATATCACGTTTTTTTATGGGTTTTTTGACAAAGGGCTGTTTGCTTTTCTTGTTGTTATCCATGCATGACGATTTCTAAAATCAACTTTTTTACAGGCAGACTAGCTAAACTGTAGAGTGTGATAAGCATAATATATTGCGGCATAATATCAGCACACACTAGGTTTTAATAAACACTATTACCAGGCAAAACATGGTCAAGAATCATAATATAAGCAACACCAATATTGCACACTAAAATACCTGTTAAGTCAGATAATTTGAAATATATGATCTGTTGCCGAAAACGCGATATTGTTTGACCAAATATATTGAGGATTTGAAGACCCGCTGAACGGTTCCATACAAAACATTTGTAATGTCAGTAATAAAAGAAATATATCAAATTAAAGATAATGCCGGCAAATGTATTCATGTGTCTTAATGCAGTTCAAAGCACCTTTTTAGTTTCAATAAACAACCTCGAATTTAGTTGGTAAAATACGTTACGATTGTTTCTTGTAGTAACATATTAAAATCAAATTATCCATTTTCAAGGCATGTAGCGTGCAACAAAGCAGTATAAGATCTAATTATCTAGTAGAAAATGTTGCCTAGGTACCAGCCCGTCTAGCACAACCGGCCGCTTCGCTTGTCACGTGAGACAGTGTCTCTCTTTCTTACATAGTATGGAAGAGGGCAATATTTGTCGCGCGACAAAAACTGGCGTGTCACAGTAGTGCTAGAGGCATACCCAGTGATCTCGTGCTAGAAGGGCAGCAGCGAGCAGACGTACTTGAGCAGCAAGCCGCCGAGCAGCGCTAGCGCCGCAGCGGCGAGCAGCCGTCACGCGCGGGGCCGCGGGGCGCCGAGCCGCGCGGCTGCGTACCGTCATTGCGTCGGCTTCAAGGCAGCCATCTTGCGGCCGCGCGCCCGCGCCTCCTGCCGCGACGTCGTGTACTCGAACCATAGCACGTTCGGTATCAGCGTTGTGTCGCGGATCATTAGCATTTCACAGACTTTCCTGAAATTGAAAAGTATAGCTTTTAACTTTCGCTACTGAGGACTCGCTACGCGGGTTCACTTTGTATCGATGTAAGAGCGCCCAACGCGTTGACGAACTGTGGCTTAAGCATCAAGCACTAATCCAAATGTATCTCGGTAAATGACATTATGGTATCTGGGCTAGTTTTAATTTAATGCTACATTCATAATTGGTTTATTAAATTTGAAAATAATTTTATATACTTTACTAAACTGATAGTGGAGAAGAGCTTTTTTTTCAAGAAACAAGCATTTACAAACTTTAACCCCCGAGTCCCCCGACGAAAGAAGAGGGGTCTTTATAAACGTTTACCATGTGTATTTGTCTGTGGCATCGTAACTTCCAAACGCGTGAACCGATTTGAGGATGGTATTTTTTAAATCGAAAGCCTTGTATGTTGAGATCATTCTTAGCTAAGAATGATCTCAACATACAAGGCTTTCGACATAGCTTTTTACATAGCTATGTATGGTTGGTGGAAAACCGAAGTTCAAGATATTGAGTTTTCATTGGACTAGTGACAGGATCTTAGTCAATTGTCAAGCTAAGAATTCCAAAATTTGTAGTTGTGTAGTTTTATTAGCATTTTCTGTATCACTCATTAAATGAGGGTCTTATCGTCGGGGATAGTGCAATACCGCGTGAATAACAGCTGTCGATAAATTTCTCATTCCAATAGAATACTTAGCATTTGTTTGAATATTGATTCGTATCTACACTTGTTACTTACGCGGTATTGCACTATCCCCGACGTTATGATGACCCGGTACTTGTATCGGAAGTGTTTTAATTTTTTAATATTGATTAAATCCTTATAATTAAAAATGTGAAAGAAAACTGTGTACTTACAATGAGACCAACTGTGGAAACAGAGGTGTTAGGACTCTATGCACCAAGGCAAACCATATTGTGGCAAAGGAGGCTCCCACTAACCCTCCCCAAACGACTTGCGATGCTGTATGATAGTGTAGGTACACCCGGGCCATGCTTACAAGAATAGCTAGAAGCAAGGACCCGCCCACAATAACAGCTCTCCATATAGCTGATAAATAACTATTATTGTTTATATGATGCAATCTGAAACAAAGGTATAATATATTAACCACATAAGAAAAATAAACTCTTGTACAAATTATATACAATACAATATATGTATTACAATATATATAGTATACAAGTAATATTTTTATTTTAGTAGTATATTTTATGCTACAGATAACATATTTCATACATTATTATCAAGTACCGTACACGACGCCACAAGCAACATTAAAGCTTTGATAAGGTTTGTCGAGGAGTTGGGGTGGTTGGAGTAGCGCTACCCCCTTTTCACGCAAAATAGGCACGTTGGATGTCGACTTGCGGAAAATGCCCAGCGCAACTAACTAACTAACTAACATTATTATTACAAAACGGGACTTAATTACTTTTAAGTGTTTATTTCATTACCTCGAAGTTTTGAATGTTCATGGTCTCAAAGTGTAAGTTGAAATCAAGGTTTAAATCTAATTTAGTATATTTTCCATAGTGAAATGCTTGTTTGCTTTTATTTGTCGAACTTATGGTTTTGTTCAGAATAGGACCAGTACAATTTTTAAGTTTTTTGTCCCTCACTTGTTTTTGTCCACAAAGCTTAAGTGGGCCACTTGTGCTGAAATACTAGACTTGAAATCATGTAAGTAGGTATAAGTATCCAGCCCATCATTTAAATATATTTGAGACTAATGGTAGTTTATTATCAAAGAGTGAATTATCATTGCATTAAAAAAAACTAATATTTGAACAAAAATATTCAAGGTGAAAAAAAAAAATTAATATGGAACTTACCTTACAGCAACAAAGTATAGTACATAAACACCAAAGAACCAAACAAATTGAGCATGAGATGAAGGCATTCCATACTCATTGTACAAATGCCCTCTCGCAAGTGGTCTTGCTTCACATATAATGTGTTTTAATATTATGTTCAAAACTTCATTTACCAATATGCCTAAGAAAAAGGCAATCTGAAACAAAAAAATTACATTGGAATGTAGTGAATAATAAACTCATAGGCCATACAGGGATATGTTACTGAATGTAGGTACATGTCTAATACAATAGGGTAGGTAAAGTTTCTTTTGTGTGGAATGATTAGCATAAAAACAATTAGCAATTACCAATTTTAATTTAGCATAAAACAAATATCATAATTTGAATGTATAGAAATAATGATCTGACATAGAAACAAAATCAGTAAAACCAAAATGCTTCATTTCCAAAGTAATAATAGTGAAGTTGCATAATTTGTATTAACATAAAACGAATAATATATAACTATCACTCTGTATAGTGTTTAATACTCATAATGTAGTTTTTGTCAATATTTTCTTCCCCAATAGTACTTGCTATAATGATCTACTGATCTACAAACTGCAGCACATACATTTTTCTTTACCATCTGGCAATCGATTTGATGACGTTATAGATTTGAATAACTTGAAATATGTAACAGCAGCTTGTATTTACTGTTTTATGTTTACTCCGTTGACGGCTGCTGAACCATTAGCATCTAAGTTGACATGTGTATTATATTTTGAAAAATTTATGTATTTATATGTGTTGTGCGCAGTAATAAAATAGTTTGAATTGCCGAGGCTCTTTTGATTTAACCTTAAAAGACATGTCAGCTATATCATTGCCTGAAGGCCTTGTATGTCTTTTAAACCCAGTTTAAAACAAATTGAATTAATTGAATCCGGCTTTACTCTCAGAAATCCATATTAGTTAAAAAAATAATATCGCTAATGAATGTTAATGATTAATAGTTGTGAAAGGCAGACCTTCGGGCAATAACATAGCAAACTGTCATTCCAAAAAATAAAAATAAAAGTTATTTAGGAAAAACCATAGTAAGGAAAAATTAAAGAGCAGCAGTTTACAGATCCTTATAGCAAGGTAAATCGCCAATTACTGGCCACCGTTCAATAACTGGCCACCTCATACTAAAAATGAACTCTGTTCACCTGCAAACTGAATTCATTTTAGTATAACGTGGCCAGTTATTGAAGGATGGGCAGTAATTGGCGATTTACCTTGGGAAAAAATATAATTTAACTGTCATTAAAGAACTTTACATACCCTATTTTATAGTTGAAAGTTGGTTTTTATATGTAACTTACGATCAATATTACAACAATTACTATTGTTTATTTATTTTCAAACTAATATAAAGTAATGTTCTTTGTCAGTACAGTTATACAACTACGTACAATTAGGAGGCAATTCCTAAGGCATTTCAGTCCAACCAGAGAGCTAAACAGAAACATTCAGTTGGTGCATGAATATAAGAATAGCTAAGTAATTAATCACTTTGCTACTGTAATCAGAAATACCTTGTGACAGCTACTACATGTACGAAAGTTATAAACAACTCACGGTATGAAGATCTCGTCGAAATAAGACTAGTGTTACAAATCCAGCGCCAATTCCGAAAGGCGACAGGCTTATAAAGGCGAAGAATTTTCCGAGCCAATCACCTGGAATAAGTTAAACAAGAGCATTTTCTACTGTAAAAGCCGTTAATGCCGTCGTTAAATTTTTTATTATCTTCGGTGTTAACAAAATTCACCCAACTTTCACGCATGAGCTAACCCCATTTATGGACTCGCAATGTATGTAACTATTATTATAGTATCTATACACATTACAAATACATAATATTAGCAAAAAGTAATACAGCCACAAACAATACATACCTTTTGGATATTCAACCAAAGTAAGCGCGAGCGGTTGCCACTCAATCTCGCCATTATGATGCATTGCATCACTAAAAGGTAAAACTTCTTCCTCCATTATATTACGCTTATTTTATACAGACTTAAAAGTGATAAACATTATAAATGCCTCATCTTTTTTACTGTAAATTAAAATAATAGCTACACGATATTAAACTTCACCATCAACGATTGACAATTATCGTTTGACGTTTGGTTTTTATGGTTTGTTTTAATTTTTTGTTTGAAATGGTAGTAATTGAATCAGCCAGTAAAGCGTGGTTCACACTCATAATTGAAAGTAGCGCCACGAGCCATAGACAATGATACCGATTTCTCGATTCAATAGAAATGAAGCTCTATTCTGTGACAATCACAGGTAATCATACCGAGCTCGGTCTTTCTTTTGTGAAGCCGTCGTCAAAATAAAGAGCACCACAAAATTTGTTGAAAATTACAAAAACTAAAAATGGCAGAATCAGAAATAGTGGACGCGGATCTTACCATTGATGATTTACTTCCTAAAAGTCCAGAAAGGTAAATGTACATGAAATAAATGTGAAATCTGTACCTTTTCTGTATTACTATGTTCAGATATTTTTGTATCGATCAAAAATGCATTTTTGTAGTGGACTAGTGTTCTTTATTTATCCATCATTTCACTTAGCACGTCTAATACTAGTTAATAAGCCAATAACGTAAGAGTGGGAACACAAGAGTACCTTGACATTTGACCTAATTGCATAGATCAAAATACACTAGCAGAACATTAGTGTAACAATGCTGATTCTTAAATATCAACAATAATAGAGTTGCACAGCTGATTCCATTGGCAATGTCAATGTGTGTTACCGTTCCCGTAATTGTTCAATGATTATTTATGCAATGGGTACTTATACTTACCCACACGTTTATAAATAAATTCACCTGCTTATATTGAGTTTAAGTAAATTTAGACCCTTTAAACCAAATAATATACTCATAAAACCATTAAACTTAAAGGTAGCATGCTAGTGTGCATATGCAATGGATGAATTTATTAATATTATATATTTATTTTATATAAGTAGTTTAGATTACCGGCCAATAACCCATTATTTTAACAAGCAAGGACCTTAATTACCAATGAGACCTCAAATACATGTAACATAGCTAAAGCAGGCTGCAATAGGTATGTGGATATATTTTTTTTATATTTTAATCAATTCTATTTTTTATTGGGATCCAATGTCTATATTGGACGAACTACACTTAGACTGCTTTAAAAGTCAGAAATGACAGTCAAGGAATGTTGAAATTCCTATGGAGCGCTAAAAAAGCTCCATACAAATGGCCACCTACATGTGAGTTCATTTGTCGGTTGGCTACCAATATTTGTATGGAGATATTAAGCAATTTGCCATTATCACTGTGAAAAAGTGTGTTTTAACTTCATGGTTGTCATACAATATTATATTGTTTTGTTTAAATATGAGGATTCTGAAAACAATTTCGAAATTAATTATTGTATTAAACGGTTGTCAGGAACGGCCTGATATTTCAAAATTTATTTAAATTTAATAATAAATCATAAAATTTGCATACCTTTGAAATCACATTTGAAGTCACATATTTAAATATATATAAAGATAAAAAAAAGTATATATTTATTACTTGTCAACGCCCCAATGACTGGACGGCACCTCAATTTTCTGCCATTGGTTTTTGTATAATAAAAACCGGCCAAGAGAGTGTCGAGCCACGCTCAGTGTACCTAGGGTTCCGCAGTTGCCCATCCTTCACAATAGACGGGCTTAAAACAGCGGTTTTAAGCCCGAGGTTTAAATTACGAGAAAGATTTCAAGCTCTATTAAAAGGTCGTAAACGCCAAAGTATCGGTAATTACTTATTACCTTCTGGAAGTCATCGATTATAGGTGCCAGATTGAGCGGAATGTTTTAATGCAGTATGGCACTTAACTAATGTATGTGACGTTCGAATTATAAGGACACCGCACGGCACTTACGTCATTTTAATAAAAAAATATGAAATTTTGCGATAGCTCAAAAACGGCTCGACCGATTTTATTCAATATAGTTTTCATTGAAAGTACATACTTATTAGGCCTCATTTTCATGAATTTTTCCATAATTTTTTGACTCGTGGTTGAAAAGTTAGAGGGGGGAGACGCTATCCGGGGATTTCCGGAGCGAATATTTACAAAACTACTGGCTATCAAAAAATAATGAATGGAGACCCGTATTATAATTAAAAGACCTATTCAACGACACCCCACACGCTAGTGTTGGAACGAAAAAAAAATTCACCCCCACTAGGTTTACGAGAAGTACAACAGTTTTTTTTTTTAGTTTTTTTTTTACCGTTTTGTCGGCGTGATACATACTTATACCAAATTTCAGCTTTCTGGTAACTAATGATCATGGAGCTAAGCCGCGGACGGACGGACAGACGGACATGGCCAAACTATAAGGGTTCCTAGTTGACTATGGAACCCTAAAAACTGGCAGATCTTTCAGCAGTTTAAACTTTATAAGTAGATCTAATGAGGTACCACTCTAGAGAACATTTCTATAAGTGCTTAAATAACTCAGACCTTTTATGATTCTTATATTACAGAATGTATTTCTTCCTACTTTGCAACATAATACTACATTTATTTTCCTAAGCTGTTAGAAATATAATAAATAAATAAATATCAGACAACCTCACACATATCACATAATAATAGCTCTTAGCTTCCTTCTACCTTGCCATAGAAGTTGGTCCTTTATAGGTTTTCTGGACTTTTTGCAATATTTTCCTCCTTAACATAACTTTACTGTTAAGAGACCCTATTCCTTTTAAAATATTATTTCGTTTCATATTAAGACATATATATTGATAATTTCAACCAACATTTTGGATTAAAAAATACTTTTCCCCGAGTTCTAGGTGGTAACATAGCTATTTCATGATTTTGTCAATTTCGAGTGGTTTTTGAAATAAAAATTATCAATGAAAAATTCAAACTGTAAGATTCAAAAATATACCAATAAATCCCAATAGCCCTGTCCTAGGACTTCTAGGTAGTAACATACAATAATATGTTAAGAGACATGTTTGATCATAGAGAAAAATTTCTAAAACAATCAGAATTTTAAAAGGAATAAGGCCTCTTAACCCTTTTATCTTGTATCCTATGTAATGTAGCACATAGTTATATAATATGATGATAATTTTTTTTATAAATTTCAGTCTGGCTGAGGAAAAGAAGGAGAGTGGCAACCACCTATACAAATTTAAAAACTACAAGAGTGCTCTTGTGCTTTACGATGAGGCCATAGCTCTGTGCCCAGATAATGCCTCTTACTACGGCAACAGATCTGCTTGCTACATGATGCTGGGCATGTACAAAAAAGCCCTGGAAGATGCCCAGAAATCTGTAGCTCTAGATCCAACTTTCACCAAAGGATTCATACGTATTGCAAAATGCTGCATTGCTCTCGGTTAGAATATAACTACTTATTTGGTAATTTATAATGTCTATTCTATCATCATGTAATTTATTTTATTGCCTGCTTCTAAAGTATGTTAATTTTGAATTGTTAGGTCTTGGTAAAACAAGCATTATTATGTCATCAATAATATCCTGTTCTTATTCAGGGGACATATCTGGTGGAGAACAGGCAGTCAGGACTGCAACAGAGCTAGGCGGCGCCGATTGTGCCACCAGCGAGCGCCGGGCCTTAGAGTCACTGCGCAGACTACACGAGGACGCTCAACGCGCCATGGAGGCCGAAGACTACCGCCGTGCGGTCTTCTGCATGGATCGCTGCCTTGACTACAGTCCTTCCAGCACTAAGTAATATTTCAATTATTTTTTGCACTGCATAATGCTTATAACTCAAAAGATGAACTATGTGCCCAAATGTCCATAGTTAAATTAATGGTTTACCCTTGAAATGTCGACAAACGTTTCATCGAAAGCACTTTTTTTCTGAAACCATAAAATATTTTTGAATGTTATAACACAAACCTAACCTAACCTAATCTTAAGGTTCTAATTTACAAAATGTCTGAAAAATTTATGACTTACGAGTAAAAATTTGTCGACGAAATGAAAATTCGACGAAATGAATCATTCGGTGAAACGTTTGTCGACATTTCAAGGGTATCCGTAAATTAATATTTTGTTATTCTGCAATTTCAGGGCAAAATTGACCAAAGCTGAGTGCTTGGCCATGATTGGACGATGCCAGGAAGCACAAGAAATTGCAAACGATTCTCTGCGATTTGACAGTTTTGATGCAGAGGCTATATTTGTGCGTGGCCTCTGCCTTTATTTTGAGGTTTGTATTTGTATATTTTTTTTTTCGTGTTCCGAATATTTACGTGTTTTGCTATTCTCAATACTAATCAGCCTAAGAAGTAATTCAGCTGAGCTCGTCAAGTCATCAGTCCTTTACAAATTTATTCAATACAGGTAGTTGATAATGTAGTATTCAATAATGTATAATTGTGACTTTTTAGGACAAGGATGACCAGGCGTTTAAGCATTTCCAACAAGTGTTGCGTCTTGCACCAGATCACAAGAAAGCAATGGAAATCTACAAGAAAGCTAAACAACTCAAACAAAAAAAGGAAGAAGGTAATGTGATTTTTCCGTTTGTAAACACTAATCATACAAACGCTTTTTAATCAATGAAATTGCTTTGTTAAAATTTTATGATTATGACAACTACGCCATATGCGTGTATACAAACAAATCGATCCGATTGCCGTATGAGGCGATCGGACTGATAACTGTTTCGCTGGTTGCACCAAAACAATATGTAAGAAAATTAATTCTGTCTGTGATCAGCGGATTGGTTGACAAAACCGCGACCGAAGTCTATAATACCTGAATTTTACGATTTCTTTGTAGGTAATGAAGCATTCAAAATGGGGCGCTGGCAACAAGCGCTCAACCTGTACAATGAAGCCCTCACCATCGACAAGCACAACAAGGCCGTAAACGCCAAGCTCTATTTCAACAAGGCTACCGTGTGCGCCAAGCTGAACCAGATCAAGGAAGCTGCCGAGGCTTGCACCGCTGCCCTCGAACTAGACGAGAATTACGTCAAAGCCCTGCTCCGTCGATCCAAGTGTTACACGGAACTCGGAGAGTTCGAGGAGGCTGTCAAGGACTACGAGAGACTGTACAAAATCGACAAAAGCAAGGAAAACAAACAACTACTCCAAGAGGCCAAACTTGCACTCAAAAAGTCCAAACGCAAAGACTATTACAAAATTCTTGGAGTGGAAAAATCTGCATCTGAAGACGATATTAAAAAGGCTTACAGGTATGGAAAATTCTGTTACAATTGTGCTTGATATGTTGTACCTAATATTACATATTAGGAATGTTTACAATGACGCAGTGATAATGGTATATGCAGCCTTTGTAGGTTGTTAGGTTTATAACAATCCCAAATATTTTAGGGTTTCAGATAAAAATGTTTTCGATACAATAAAACAATCGATTAATCGTTTGTCTACGAAACAAGGGTATTCTCGTTATAACCTTATTATTATGTGCAGTGTTAGCCAGACAGTTAAGAGGGCGCCGTGCGTTTGCGACTTAACCATAGAGCGCGGGGAATGCGTATTTAAATCGGCGCGCGGCCGCCATAGTAAAAATGTATGGAGAATTAAAAGCACTTTTTGATAAATCTGGACCTTTAATACCAAACAATAATTGAAATATTTGATGCGGTTAAATTGTAATGTAAACATTCATCTTTTTTTTGAACTGAAAATCAGAATAGATTTCCATTGTTAAAGTATAAAAAAACACTTAACGCCTGCTTACGATTTTACAATTTTCGTCCAACTTTACTTAGTTCTCTAGGGTAAAATATTAATAATCTTATAATTTTTCCACGGAGAAGTTGTTAACACATTCTTCGAAATGCTAAATATATAGTTTAGAAAGGGATTAAATAATTAATGTTGACATTATCTACTTAACGGCAACTGCCTCTTTTTTCACATTTCGCTCGGTGCAGTCTTAAGCTCGGTGATGACGTGTCTCGTACGGCATTCCAGGAAGCGCGCCCTGGTGCACCACCCGGACCGGCACGCGGGCGCGCCGGACGGCGAGCGGCGCGAGCAGGAGCGGCGCTTCAAGGAGGTGGGCGAGGCCTACGGCATCCTCAGCGACCCCAAGAAGCGCGCGCGCTACGACCACGGCCACGACATGGACGATGACGCCGGCGGCATGTCCGGTTAGTACTTCATCTAGTATTATAACCGGTATTTAAACTTTATTAAGCTTGACCCTATACAGGGTGATCAATCCAAATGGGTCAGTAGGCAGAAAACGAAAACTATAAGAGATAGAGAAATCTGTTCTTAGGAACCATGGCGTCGAATTTAAATTTAATAGAAATTGCATTATTATTTTTTTATAAATCTCATACATAACCGAGAATTGAACCTGGTCAAAATTCTGTAAGTAATCGCATGTCGTATTGTAACGTTCTTTACAGCGGGTTTGACCGGGTTATGTATGAAATGATGTATATGAGATTTATAAAAAAAAAAAATGCATTTTTTATTAAATCCTAAATCGACGCCATGGTTCCTAAGAACAGATTTCCCTATCTCTTATAGTTTCTGACTTCTCCCTACTGACCCATTTGGATTGATCACCCGGTATATTGGAAACTGACGGCGACTGCCTACTAAAGGTCTTCGCACATTATAACAACTCAACGGCGACTCTATTCTATGCCAAATATTGAAATTTAAGCCCTGTGTCATATTTACTAGGTTTAATTTCAAAAATTAATATTAGTAGTGGACGACGAGTGGACGACGCGTCGGTGCATCGTCGAAATTAAACCTAGTAAATATGACATAGGGCTTAAATTTCAATATTTGGCATAGAATCGAGTCGCCGTTGAGTTGTTATAATGTGCGAAGACCTTAAGCCGGCGGTCCTGGGTTCGAATCCCGGCCGGGGCAAATATTTGTGTGATGAACTCGAATATTTGTTCCTGGGTCATGGATGTTATCTACATATATGTATTTATATATATATTATTTATATCGTTGTCTAGTACCCATAGTACAAGCTTTGCTTAGTCTGGGACTAGATCGATTTGTGTAAGATTGTCCCTTAATATTTATTTATTTTAACTTGTACATATATTTGGTCTTTGGTCCGCTACAAGACTTAGGGCATAATTTTGCAGGGAACTGAGTCCTGCAAATTTACATTATGTCCATCCATTTGGCAGATTATTCGCACACTAAAACTGTTTGTTGACAAATTTATTTTCTAACATACATTATAAAAGAGCAAATCGTCGGTAATCAATGATTAAATTATTCATTATTTTGTTATCCTTCAATATAAGTAGTCTGTAAATTTCATGGCTGGTTTACGTTATTATTTATTATAGTCAAATATTCAAGGCTTATACATACAGTAGCGGCAAAAAATCTATCATATTGAAATATCAACTTTAAGTCGAATTGGATCCAAGGATAAGATCCGAATCAATATTGCCAATAGCGTAATAAGAATAAGTAACTTGTAGTATAGTAAGTGTGTAAGGAATGTATGAAAGAAAAACATGTATATTTTATTAATTTATTATAGCGTAGTTGCAAATATTTACTGAACGGCAAACTAGTGTAAGACGCAGAATGTCGACAAAGTTTTGTAAATAACAATTTGTATAGAAAATTAGATGTTATATTGGTTAAAAAATAAATCTCAGGTCAGTACTTTGTTATATCACCGCTTGCAATTGTAAAAGTAAGGCAACTTTCGTACAAAATACACCAATATGGTAGATTTTCATCCGCTACTGTATGTAAAATTGTAAATCGAGCTAGTGCAGGCGTATGCATGTTAGCTTCAATGACATTTAAATTTACGTGTGTTCAATATGTTTGAGTTGAGATAGAAATTGTGCCTTTTTCGACAGGCGAGCAATTCTGGAGTCCACCTTTTTCGTTGTAGCCCTTTTCTACCTCTTGTTTTGGGTTGATCTTCCCACTTTGGAGCCTTTTGCAAAAGCTCTTTTTGGTATCAATAAAGTAATATAATACTTACAGTGTCAAAAAAAAGTTATGCAATGAAAACATTTTAATGACACTGCTTAATATGGAATGTGATTTTATGAAATTCTTGTTTAGACGAGACGTGGCCACTCACCATACGACTAGTCCACCAATTCAAAGTCGCTCAGCGAGCCATGGAAAGAGCTATGCTTGGTGTGTCTCTTAGGGATCAGATCCGAAACGAAGTAATTCGACAGAGAACCAAAGTTACTGACATAGCACAGCGGATAAGCAAGCTGAAGTGGCAGTGGGCTGGTCATATCTGCCGTAGAGCCGATGACCACTGGGGCAAACGAGTCCTGGAGTGGAGGCCACGAATCGGTAAACGCAGTGTAGGGCGCCCTGTAACAAGGTGGAGCGACGACATTCGAAGGACAGCGGGTAGTAACTGGAGGACGAGAGCTGAAAATCGAGCTCAGTGGCGTGCCATGGGAGAGGCCTATGTCCAGCAGTGGACTGAAACAGGCTGATGATGATGATGATGATGAAGTTCGAAATTAAAAACATTAATTGTTTCAGTGGCCATACTAGCATTCTTTAGGTGAATTTAATTATGAGGATTGTCTTTTGAACATCTGTCTTGTTTTAGAAAATACTTTACCAGGTACATACACTGCTATTATTTTACACAGACATTGATATTCACTAGCAGTCGCTTCTTGGCGTAATATACAAGATATGGCTATAGACAATCCTCTTTATTTCGATCGTAATATTATAACGCATTGAATAGACGATTAGAAAGAAACATGGATAAAAACTACATACAAATAGCAATTTAACCTTGACCGAAGTTCAGTGCTGTCGCTAATCTAGGTTCGTGTCATTTCGTTGTATGTCGTGCCAAGTTTTAGATTTTCTAGATCACAACATAAGGTATACGAACGTTGAGCAATTAATATTTGGCGGCGTTTTATCAATTATAAACTGACAAGTTGCGGTTGAGCCCTGTAATAGCGGCGCTACAAAACAAACCACCTTTCATATGGCAAATAATTAACCCCACAACACAGTAAAATAAAATTAGTAATAATAAAAAATCTTGAAATTGGCAGTTAGTACGGCAAGGGACGATAGGCAACTTGTCGGGTTATTCACAATGTATACATCTCACATAGATAGGACAGTCCTTGCCCATTACCACATTTGTTAATCCGCAGTTAAATTGATTTAAACATTGTAGTGGACGCGCATAAGTTCCTGGACACTTTTTAAGTTGAAATAACATATATACAAAACGTCACAAACTGATATCATTATCAATTAATCGACGCCAACCACTTAATATAATTACCAAAAATATACGCGAAACAATCAGGTCACTTTATTTTTATTCTCGGCACAGCTTTAAGACAGCATTGCACAACTCCTTACATCACCGAATACAAAAACAAACTGCTTAAAGATATTGTTTGCTCTTACAACATGCAAACAAAACACGCATTCTCTGTAAGATTTTTCATATTTCTAGGACCGCCTCTTTACAATAGATTAAAATGTCAAATTGAACCTATATATCCACTTAGCTACGTTCAATGTAAGAAAATGCTACGTAATTCGATATAACTTAATGTAGACAGTTTTTTTCTTTTTAGGGGGTCCAGTAATTAGTTAAACAATTTTTGGGGCCATTGCGTATATGGATTTTTCGTGGAAACTGGTTATTAATCTATCTAGCGATTGTATTTTTAGTGTGGTAGTACCGTTTGATCCATATGCTGTTTACAAGAAAACATGCTTCGTAAATGTTCATGGAATATAACGCTATATTATTGGGTCGTTTGCCCCAGTGTACTATTCCATACTTGAGGTTCATGACACATCGTGTGGTAGGCAGTAAGAGCCGTCTTTTGTCAGACATTTTCTGCCAGTTTCCGTAACACGTCTACATACTGATTAATTTTCTTACAGAGTGAATTTACTTAAGTGTTTTCCATGTAACGTTACGGTCTATTTGGACTGTGACATGGTCTCAGCCAATATTGAAGCAAATTCGAAATTTTGTTGGTTTGTTCAGGTTTAGTGACATTTTTATCCCACTCATTAAATGAGGGCCTCATGATGACCAGCTACTTGTATTTAAATTGTTTAATTTTTAATTTTCGTTATTCTCATACATTTATATTAAATGTCTTACTGTCTTAGCATTACGTATCATAAAACGTTATTTATTTGTTCTCCGTGTACAAGACAAACAAATTTTTAACTTGTAATTTATCTCGTTTCAGATATTGACCCGAACGTAGTGTTCCAGACATTCTTCAACCGCGGCGGCCAACACTTTGACTTCCAAACGGGAGGAAGCTTCCCTGGCTCAGCCTTTAGCTTCCAGTTCGGATAGACGTTGGGGAATAACGATACTTATAAGACAGATTCGGAAATGTTTTAATTTACAAAATTACTAATTCAATACAATTGCCATTCCAAATTAAAGGAACCAAATTAGCGCACGTTGTTATTTTATTATGCTTGTAATGTAGCGGATGTCCGTGTTTCTGTAATAGAAAACAGATTATTTATACTGAACTGACTCATGATTTTAACACAAACTTACCGAAGAATTATAATTTTAAAAATATAGGGTCTCATCCTGTTAAAAGTACCTAATAATGATATTATATACACTAGCATTAAAATAGTGTTGCATTTTAGTATCTGTAATATTTTTGAATGAAGAATATATTCAATGCCCTCTTAGATAAATGTTATGCAGTAATGTCACTGGACAATATGATAGCAAAATGTTATTTGCATAATTTACAATTAAAGATATAATAATCTTATTGACTGATTTGGTTAAGTTTTCCTTTTGTCCTTCTTAAAGCGGTACTAACTGTTTTAAAATAGAACCAATGCATGTGTTTTCTGCAAGTGGTTTAGAACTACTCCTTACACAAATCATTACTTACTTGGATAGTTATTGGAACCCTTTTGATATGCATAGATATATTGTAGAGGTTACGAGATGCGAAATGAGAAATTCTTATTATAACTTCAAGTGTGATACTGATGTTTGTTTTTTTTTTTCATGTTTTTTACCGAGGCCGATATTACATTGTCATATAACTATAACCTTTTGTAAAGTGGTCATATTATTGCCTCCACTTAAACATTTAACGATTTTTGCATTTTAAAGATTACAGTTAATTATACCACATACGATCTGTCAGTTAATATGATTGTGCAATATCGGTCCAAAAATGGCGAAGATGTACGTAACTATGTCGTTTGGAGCTTGTATATGTCGGCGGCCGATCGTAAAATCCGGCAGATCACGAAATTCCTAGGCATATCGTGAAACGCTATAAGCTGAAATGTCTCAACGGGATTTACTTCCATAAAAATATACAGATACTATAATTTATGTTTAAAGTCAGACTTCACAATCTATCTATAACTGTTTTGTTCAGTATGGGATTGTTTGAATAATTACAAGTACAAAGTGACTTTTTTATAACTTCTCATACATATGTACCCTATAAAATTTGTATCTGTTTACTTAACTCGATGTAAAAATGTACTTCGTCTCCCCAAAACAATGTTTATTGTACCTGTTGTTGCCGAAAATAGTACCTACTTACTACTAATAAACGCCAACTGATAATTGTACTTCGTTTATCGGTGCAGTTTAGAAATAAAGGTTTCGCCAAATGTCGGATTTATTAATTATGAAATATTTAGAAATAAGACGGGCCGTAGCAGGGTCTGGTTAGTCGATAGGAAGAGTTCCAGTACAAGTTTCTGCCCAGCTCGCGCATTGAATATTAGGATATAGGCTCTCATTTGGATGTGCGTTCCCATTGAGGGTCCACGTTGGAATTTCGAGCTTTTGAATGTGTCAGTCTTTAGTAAAAGTTCTCAAACGATTGTAAATTCATCCTTTAATTTGTAAAAGTCGGCACTCAAAAGTTACATTCGGTTAAAGGTGGACCCTCAGTCGTACCTGTCAGGTACCCATATTTAATAATCTACTTAAAATTTACAACTGCTGTAAATGGCTACTCTTAGTAAAAGATTTGTAAAACAAATTGCATTAATTCTGATTCCTTTCTGCTAATTCAATAAGAAAAAAATGCATGCAGAAGGTGGTCCCTCAATTGAACGCGATAAGTTCACATTAAGTGAGAACTATAGTAATATTTAAAACATAGGTATGACTGAGAGTTAGTAAAAGTACTTAAATCATTGTAAATTCATTCTTTAGTTTGTAAAAGAAGCCATTCAAAAGTTACAATCGATTAAAGGTGGTCCCTCAATTGAAACGTTTGTCATAAGAATAAATCAATTTACGTATCATTTGGTAGTTAAATAGACAATTGCTATAGTCTATTCTTTAGTAAACATTTTTTACTAACTATTGCTCCACCGAACAGTATAAATGTCCCGTTTTACTTAAAAAAACAATCAAAGGCCTGCGAAGAAATACTACACTCTAGGTGACCACATATTAGGATTTCTTAGGATAAGTAAATAAAAATAATAACTTTCTGTTGACGTTATTTATTTTTTATTTTTAAGTTTGACATATCTTGGGCTATCATGACAATAAGAAAAAGAAAATGCCATGCTCCCAATCTATCCATCTCTAATTTCACTAAGAAAAATTTGACAAATGGCCTTGTATATTTTTTAAAAGACCAATATACTGTTATCTCGTTTTTTCTAGCAGAAACTTGACGTGCTTTACAGAGATAGCAATATAGTCCTAGGTTTCTACGAAGTAACACGGACTCTATTGACTTTTCCTTACTCTGAAACCCGCTCCAGACCTTCCGATCCGATCCGATTTATCGGAAGCAATCGGATAATGTGTAGTGAAATTGTCCGATTTATCGGAAGAAATCGGATAATGTGTAGCGCAATTGTTAGGACATTTCTTCCGATAAATCGGATCGGATCGGAAGACCTGGAGCTAAAACCCGCTCCAGGCCTTCCGATCTTGAGGTTTTTGCATGCCAAATGTTTCCCCAGATTTTTGCCTCTTGTAACACTGCGTATTTTGGTGTTGCGTAGTTGAGATTGCGGGTATTCGTATAAAAATAAAACCAATTGTGTAACACCTTGTAACATTGGATCTGACAAGAACACCTGAAAACCAATCTAACTGTCTTGCCGCCAAAGTCAATCCCGGATGAACTAACGGCTGAATTGTTGTTGAAATTGAATGTTTATATTTCGCCGGGTACAAAAGCATGCAGTTAGTCCAAATCAAGACTGGCAAGAAATATCGGAGGCAGAAGATAACGTTGCCAGGCTGTTAGGTTCCTTTTTAGGGTTCCGTACCCCAAGGGTAAAAACGGGACCCTATTACTGAGACTTCGCTGTCCGTCCGTCCGTCCGTCTGTCACCAGTATGTCCGTCCGTCCGTCTGTAACTGTACCTATCTCAAAAACGGTGATAGCTAGACAGTTGAAATTTTCACAGATGATGTATTTCTATTGCCACTATAACAAATACTAAAAATATAATAAAATAAATATTTAAGGGGGGCTCCCATACAACAAACTTGTTTTATGGTACGGAACCCTTCATGCGCGAGTCGGACTCGCACTTGCCCAATTTTTATTTATAATAATGCCAGCGGCTTTGTGCGCTTTACGTGCGTGCATTTTATGTGCTTGTAGAATATGTAGTACCTACCTACAATTTGAGTTAATTTGTTTTGTATTCATTTGACCATTAAATTAACCATAAATATAGTGTGGTCGTATAAAAAATAATTAACGTCAACAAACAGAACTTATTTTTATTTACTTATCCTACAAAATCCTAATACCTATGTGGTCACCTAGAGTGTAGTATTTCCTCGCAGGCCTTTGAATGCTTTTTTAAGTAAAACGGTACATTTGTTTATACTGTTCGGTGGAGCAATAGTTAGTAAAAAATGTTTACTAAAGAATAGACTATAGCAATTGTCTATTTAACTACCAAATGATACGTAAATTGATTTATTCTTTTGACAAACGTTTCAATTGAGGGACCACCTTTAATCGATTGCAACTTTTGAATGGCTTCTTTTACAAACTAAATAATGAATTTACAATGATAAGTACTTTTACAAACTCTCAGTCACACCTATGTTTTAAATATTACTATTGTTTTCACTTAATGTGAACTTATCGCGTTCAATTAAGGGACCACCTTCTGCATGCAATTTTTTCTTATTGAATTAGCAGAAAGGAATCAGAATTAATGCAATCAGTTTTACAAATCTTTTACTAAGAGTAGCCATTTACAGCAGTTGTAAATTTTAAGTAGATTATTAAATATGGGTACCTGACAGGCACGACTGAGGGTCCACCTTTAACCGAATGTAACTTTTGAGTGCCGACTTTTACAAATTAAAGGATGAATTTACAATCGTTTGAGAACTTTTACTAAAGACTGACACATTCAAAAGCTCGAAATTCCAACGTGGACCCTCAATGGGAACGCACATCTCATTTGGTTCTTAATAGGGATACAGTTAGTATTATAAAGGCGAAAGCTTGTGTGTTTGTTTACTTCTTCACGCTTAAACGGCTGGACCAATTTTGATAAAATTCGGTATGGTAGGTAGGTACTTAGTTGATACCCCTGGATTAACACATAGGCCACTTTTTCTGATAAACCGCGAGTAACACCGCGGGCGCTGCTAGTAATTCTATAAAAATCATTTTTGTGGCTACATTTAATCATCAAGTAAGCGCATTGTGTTTATAGAACCAGATTCCCACTGGTTTGCCCGTTTTAGAAAATGTATTGTTTTTGGAAAAAAGTTAGTCAAGTTGGTTCCGACTTACTCAGAGATTGTTTCACGCCACGCCAAGTGGCTGGGTTAATAACTTGAATAAGTATGATAGATAAATAGAAACTACCAAGTATATGCAGGTACACTGTAATCTCCAAAATAAATTAACAATACTACAAAATAATAACTCTTTATAGCAAACATCAAATTCTCGAACCCGCTAAAAAGCAGACAATTATTACAGGTTTTGTGTCTCTTAGATCAAATCTTTTCAGGATTTTTTTTCCAGATACATCATGTTTATAATTTAGCCTATAGTCATTTCATTTCATATCTTAAAAATTTATCAAAAAATGGTGTAATAAAGGTTAGCCCTTATTTTTTGTCACTCTTCTTATTTTCTTTCTCATAGCTCATTGCTTTGTCGTCGTGGGGACGCTTGCTTGTAGTTTTACTGCCGACACCTTGAAACCTAAACAAAATATGAAAATAAGTAAATATGAATCATATTTTCTATGAGAAGAGGCTTATTTTGAATAGCAAATAGCTACATTTGTAACACTTGGTAACACTATTGGTAGAACGAGCGCAGCGGCGGCCATAGGGCCGCCATAGCCCATGCCGAACAATACAATACAATTTAATTGACGCAGCAATTTCATTAAATTGGCTGCAGTTGAAAATCTAATTAACGGCTAGGGTCCACCTTGGCGACATAAATGGATTACGGGTATGCACAAACTATCGGTAACCCTTTGATTTGGTTTACCTATTGCTAATCTATGGTCGTATGAATCTTATGATGGATCAATCATCATCATCATACATTTTGATACAAGTACGGAAAATCACGAGGCACGGGACCGAGAGATTTGCCACGAGCCGGGCGAAGATCCACTCGAAGCCTCGAGTCTACTCGTCGTACGTTAAAATCGCAAAGCGAGCGAAGCATCTCCGTTACAACTAGGCTCGATGTTCGGATGTCCAGTTGTGCAGATTTCCGACTGTTCTCGCCTATCGGTCGCATTTCTCAAGCAGTTTTCATGAAATTTCGTGAGTAGGTAGGTTCGATAAGTACTGATACAGATTTTTTTTATCGATTAGGCGGTAACATTTGGGCTGGAAACGTAAAAAATTAAAATTTCAGTAATTATGAAACAAACTTGCTATATTTTAGTAGGTGCCTAAGTATTATGGACCGGTTCTCTACAGTCTCTACAAATGTCACATCAACAATCTTCCTCTAGCTCCTGACTTGGCCTTCCAGTCTTCCTTGCATGTTACAAACATTCGGTGGAAGAAATGTAATTTTTAATTTTCTCGTAGTGAAAGCGAAAATCAGTGTTTAACACGTGGCTAAAAGCCATAATTAATTACACTCAGGTTATATTTGTCCTCGCTCACTACGTTCGCTCACCCAAATATAACACGCATAAATAACTTCGTGTCATAATGGCTTATTTTCGCCCCTTATCTATCCATTGTCAAACAATCTACTATTAAATACTTAGCCAATGACATTAATAACCAATAACCACTTACTTTTTCATTTTAAATAGCTTCTTTTTTTCTGGTTTCGGGGGCTGATGGGCGTTTTTGAAAGTCAAAACATATCTTTTTACTATGTCCACGTTAACCGTTGTGTTCTCAGGGTACATGCGCTTCTTCCAAAGTTCTCTCTCTGCTACCCACATCCTATGATACTCATATGAAAGCAGCCATCCAATACGTGGACGCCCTTCCTGTAATTTAAAATGCGTTTACTTGAGTCGGACCACAATAACTCTTCAACCACTTATGGCAATACAATATTAACCAAAGGGTGGGTTACTACCAACAATCTTAATACTTGCATATTTTTATTTCAAATTTACCCGTACTAACTTTTATCTTATTTTAATCCCCTTGTAAGAATGTCAAAATCGCTGACGTTACTTTTTTGAATTACATTATGTCAACTCATGTAAAAGTCCTCTAAAATATTTTTATAAGTACAATACCTACTGATCAAAGCATAATTTACCAAGATGTTTTTTTTTTATTTACATATATTAAATTTGCTAGAATCTAATAACTAGTTTCAAAATCAAGATCAAGAACAATACACAAGTATCAAGACTAATATTGCCCTATCTTCAGTGTTGTCATATACCGATTTACAGATGGAAAACTAAAATTGCTGGGGCAAATATATTTTAGCCAGATTATAATAATACAGTTGCCAGCAAGTTGCCAGGTAGGTACCTACATAAATTTGGATTCCCATCGGAAGGGTCGTAAAATTGGCTAAAACACCTACGTAATGGGCGCCGCCTAAGCCAGCGTTGCTTCAACATACCCATGGATACAATACACTTTAACGTGGATAAAAAAAACCCAAAACGAAGTAGTTCATTTATAACCGTATCTTCATATTTGCGCCTTTAAAACTACTACTTACCTACTCAACTAGATGGCGTCCCTATCGACGTTTATTCTAAAAACACTAATTTGCTATTTTGAGTAGCCTAATTTTATTGTCTTCTAAGTTTAGACTTTGACTCATTACTGTGCTAGCCAGCACGTACCCATGCTGGCCACGATCGAGGGTGGCAATGGCAAGTGTGTAAGAACTTAGACCGCCTCACGTTCAACTTATGGGGCGACAAAATTTTATACTTTAACTTAGGGAGTTCTTAATTTAAAAAAAAGCTTCTTACGTTAATGAGCCAATGGCGGGTTGTCCATGGAACCCATAGACTTGCATATTTTGAAACCAAATTAGAAATACCTGCGAAGTTTCCTTCTCCTTACCTAAGGATATAAACACCTCGCTAATAATAGGAAACAACAAAAAATTCACAAACCATAAATTTCCAGGGTTGTGGACTGTACTTTGGAAAATCGGAAGATATTATATTATGAACCGGGTTGCACCGTTGGGCTTTATCCCATTTGATTGTGCCCATTCGCCCCATTATTAATTAATTTGAGAACTAAATGGAACTAATATAATAAGTAATAATCTATATATACAGGTTCCTACTGTCAAAGTAGTTATAGACATAATGATTTTAAAATAAGAATTTGTCCTTTGTTCCGTAAACTCTTTAGAGCGAGCGTAGAGTTTGGAATGTAATTTTTATTGTGTAATAACTTCATATTGGCAATGAATACCACATTTACCACGGATTAACTATAACCTAGTTAGTAGTTTAAGTAGTCCGCGGACGCTAGGCCCTTAATGTGAGCATTTCTAGGTTGTATAAAATAAAAAACCGGCCAAGCAAAAGCATGTCGGGCCACGCTCAGTGTAGGGTTCCGTAGTTGCTCATCCTTCACAATAAACTGCTGTTTTAAGCCCGAGCTTTACGTTAAGAAAGATTTTAAGCTCTATAAAAAGGTCGTAAACGCCCTAGAAACTGTAATCACTTATTACCTTCGGAAAGTCAACTTACGACCTTTTAAAGAAAAAATATGAAATTTGGCGATAACTCAAAAACGGCTCGACCGATTTTGTTCAATATAGTTTTCATTGAAAGTACTTATAAGGCCTCATTAAAATGAATTTTACCATAATTTTTTGACCCGTGGTTGAAAAGTTAGAGGGGGGACACAATTTTTTTTATAAACTGCTGACTTTATCAAATAATAATGTTTGGAGACCCCTATTATTTTTAAAGGACCTATTTTTCGATACCCCACAGTGTTGAAACGAAAAAAAAGCCGCGGACGGACATGAGAGTTGACTACGGAACCCTAAAAACCCGGACATTTGGCGAAAATCGCATTTTTTTCCCGGACGCGTACGAAAATAATATTATTAAAAAACAATATTCTTCATTCAATTAAAAAGCCTCCGGGTTTTCCCCGGACACTTTGGAAACTCCCCCAGACGGCCTCCAAACTAGGACAAATCCGGGGAAACCCGGACGGATGGCAGCCCTACTTGTAAGGAACCCTCGTTAGTACAATACAAAGACACTCATTTGACCGGGTTCACACCGGAATGGCAGCGACGCGGCATGCACTTTTAGTGTGAAATAATTTTAAACTTTATGTACATATTTAAAAAGACCAGTATCACTTGAATACCTCGAACGGGTTCGGGGTGCCGCGCGCTGCTCGCCCCCACCCCGCCGCCGCAACAGCCCACCAGTTCTTTGTATTCTAGAGGGGTCGGTGGGGGCGGCGCGCGGTATTTCTAACCTGTTCACTACAGAGATCCACAGTGTTGTGCCAACCAGTGGCAGCGCCCTAGGCAAAAACGTCATCGGCGCCCCTTTACGGCCTTGCGCCCCTAGGCACGTGCCACTTTGCCTTAGGGTCCACTGGTGCCAACAGCCATGATACTTCGGATAGAAGTTCTAATTCTAACATACTTTTTGGAAACTGCTTCCTAGTTCCCAGCCCGGCCACATTTTGGTATAACAGAACCAATTTAGTATGGGCTGCACAACTTTAATAAATGGGCCATGCAATTCTGCAGCTCATTGAACAAATTCCCAGGTTGATGGCACTCATTTTCCTTACTCTAAGATGGCACTTTATCAATGTAAAGGCGTAGTGGTAGGGCTAGGAAGTGGCACAGGGGGCACACTGCCTTTCTGAGTCATTAGGATGGCTATATAATTTAAACAAAAAATATTTTTTTTGTATTTTTTATTTGATACACATTAGAGTATTAGATATTAAGGTCTTCCACTCTGCCAGTGTACCTGAAAAACAAAAATAATGTTTAATTAAAGTTATATTACATTTTAAAAAGGTTCAGTCTGGGAATGTTTTTTTTGTATGCTATATTTTAGTCCATTTTAATGTATCTCACATTAAATGGGTGGAGTAAGCTTTTAGTATACCCTCTTTTTCTTTGCATGGTTCTTATAAAAAGAGCATGACTGCCTTAAGAGGGATGAGAAGTAAAAAGTAATTCTTTATATTATTATTGGTTTTGTAACCAGAGATGATATGAAGAAGTATATGGGAAGTATCATGCCTTTTCTTTTATGAACTTTAACATAGGCTTTAAAGGCTTTGTACTGATCAGTGCTTCAGCATAACAAAGGAATTGAGGTACTTTAAGTTTTAATTAAAACTTAAAATTATCAAATTAAATACATCAACATTGCTATGTAGTCTCACTAATCAGGCACTTGTTAATCCTACTCTAATAGTCTGGCACCCTCAACCGGCATCTTCGTCATCCTTTTCTACTCCCATGCCGCGCTATTATTTTATTTATTAAGAATTTTTTAAACAAGCCATTATACAAACATTTAAATAATTCTCTAGTAGGTATTTAAATAGTACCGGATTAAAGACTAATGTAATTACTAGAACACAACTAGCTACTCTTCTAGACTGACTTTAAACTGATTGTGATCAATTAGTGGGAAATGTTTTTCAGCTGTGAGCATCAAAAGTAGTGGACCATTTTACTACTGACTTATGTCACACTGCATGCTAAAATGACCATAGTTATGCTTTTTTTCACAATGCAAAAAGCAACCAAACTCATTCATTGATTACGACTTAAGTCACTGACAAAAAATGTGTGCGTGTGGATTGAGTGAGCACCCTTCAAAAATGAAAAAAAAAATGTGCTGATCATTTAGTAAAAGTTCTAAAACAATTGTAAAACTAATTGATGAATTTTTAAAACGATAAATAAAAAGAATACATTCATTAACGTATGCTCACTCAGTTCTCACAAGCAACCAACGAAATCTGTGAATGTGTTTATTTAACATATAATATTTATATCCTAATTTTTAGTAAAAATTATGCTTAAGGTAGGTAATAATTTGTAGATCACCTGGTTACGTATTTAAAGTTTTACAAATTATTTCGTATGCTCACTCAACCCGCACACTTTTGAAAACCCAATTTCTGATAGAAAAACTGCAGATTGAAACTTCTATATATGTGTATAATTTAGTAAAACTCATAAGGGAATTTGTAAAATACAAAACAAACCGCTAACGTGACAGATTTTTGGATAATAAATGTTTGTAAGTGCTCACTCAGTCCACACATTATTCGTAAGTTAAAAATGTAAATATCTTAAGATTTTTAGTATCTAGGAAAGTACAAAGTAGTTCAACTTTTAGTAAAAAATTTTACTAAATATCCACCATCTAAAATGTCATATTCGTTGTCTGCTTTTAAAGATATTCAAATTTAATTTTAAAATACAATCTAAGATACAGTCCACATTTTAGATCACACTCCACTTCTTAAAATACAATCTAAAATGTGGACTGTATCTTAGATTGTATTTTAAAATGAAATTTGAATATCTTTAAAAGCAGACAACAAATATGACATTTTAGATGGTGGATATTTAGTAAAAAATTTTACTAAAAGTTGAACTACTTTGTACTTTCCTAGATACTAAAAATCTTAAGATATTTACATTTTTAACTTACGAATAATGTGTGGACTGAGTGAGCACTTACAAACATTTATTATCCAAAAATCTGTCACGTTAGCGGTTTGTTTTGTATTTTACAAATTCCCTTATGAGTTTTACTAAATTATACACATATATAGAAGTTTCAATCTGCAGTTTTTCTATCAGAAATTGGGTTTTCAAAAGTGTGCGGATTGAGTGAGCATACGAAATAATTTGTAAAACTTTAAATACGTAACCAGGTGATCTACAAATTATTACCTACCTTAAGCATAATTTTTACTAAAAATTAGGATATAAATATTATATGTTAAATAAACACATTCACAGATTTCGTTGGTTGTTTGTGAGAACTGAGTGAGCATACGTTAATGAATGTATTCTTTTTATTTATCGTTTTACAAATTCATCAATTAGTTTTACAATTGTTTTAGAACTTTTACTAAATGATCAGCACATTTTTTTTCATTTTTGAAGGGTGCTCACTCAATCCACACGCACACACAAAAAATCTACGCTGGTCGCTTTCTGCATAACTATGGTCAAATTGTCTAGCTTGATTAGCATGCAGGTGTTTTTTTTGCGTTAATTTTGACAGATACCCATAAAGTTTACTATGGGGAGACATTTAGGTAAGAATATTATGTTTTATAGAATGATTTTTCACGTTTCAGAAATATATCTCCAAAGCAAAAATTTATTTCATTGATCATCAGTTAAAATAAAACTAGCGAAAAAAAAAACTCTTTCTTTTTGAGAGCTATAGAGCCAATATTAATATTAAAATACAATTCATACTCATTCATATATTTGTCAAATTTGTACAATATTACAAACTCCTAGATTTAACTTGTACATTCATTGTCAATATCATGAATTTTCTAGTAATTGGATATTCAATCAATATAATAACAACATTACTCCGGAAAACGTGGAAAATGTCACAAGTATTTATATATTTTATGAAGAAAAAAACGATGACTGTAAAATTAAAATTGCGAATAAAATACACATTGAGTAGGTATTGGAAGTCCGATGAATGATAAGTATAGTGGTCTCAGAATCTACAGATAATGAACTTTCACATAATATTCTCTTATAAATATTTTAATGATATTAAGACTGATAAACATAGTGTGCAGATCTAACTGCACAATAGAATGGTATAACTTTTAATTAAAATTATAATAATGCCTAAAAAAAGTGGTTAATCCTATTAACAAAAAATCATACAAAAATATTTTAAACTAGCTCATCCCACGGGAACACTATATTTTTCGGCATGTATAGTAGCCTGTGTTAATCCAGGGTGTCAGCTACCATGATACCAAATTTCAACAAAATTGGCCCAGCAGTTTGAGCGTGAAAAGTAACAAACATACACAAACACACTCACAAACTTTTGCCGAAACTAATAATAAGATTAATAAGTTTATAAATGTGATCGGTAATTGTATATACAGTTGTGGCCAGATAATTAAGAACACAGTTTGTTTCTTCATACAACTGCATACAAATATGACTTTGGAAATTTGATGAAAAATGCTGGATGCGGTTGACCAATTTTATTATTGAATAATACAATGCACGGGTGTTTAAACAAGGTTTACTTTAGTACAAACAAAGTTTATGTAAAACTTGTACTTTAGAAAATACGGATGGGTCCAATCAACACGTTTTATAGTAGTTATAAAACCTTGTTTAAACACCCATGCATTGTATTATTCAATAATAAAATTGGTCAACCGCATCCAGCATTTTTCATCAAATTTCCAAAGTCATATTTGTATGCAGTTGTATGAAGAAAAAAACTGTGTTCTTAATTATCTGGCCACGACTGTATACTACAAAAAAAAAACAATGTATATATATATGTAATTAATTTCTTTGTGTCTACACCCCTTATTTCCCTAAAATTCAATTAAAAACAATAAAAGTAAAATAAATAATCCATACATTCTTCAAGCATTAGCTTGGACATCCGGCCTAGGTCTCAGGTTTAAGCAAATAAGATTAGTTCAATTCATTAAGCTTCTTAGACCTATGACAATTTCGGTTTATTAAACAAAAAACAGTTTCATGCGAAACAATCCATTGATACCACTAAGTTATAACCTCAAAAAACCCATTTGCATGTCTCAGTCCGCGTCGCATGTTTATTTCGTTTTGGAAATGTTCATAGCATGGTTATGCGTGGTATGGCTAGGGACCTTTATGTACAATTGTACAACAATTAAGATTTACTTCATCTTATTTGTGTCATCCCTAGTTTAGATATATATAGAAAAGCTACTGGCTAGCTCGAATCGTAAGTCGTCATTTTCAATGAAAACCGGCTCGCAAAACTGTTTCAGTAATAATATCAGGTAGGACGTAGGACAAACGGATCTGCGAGAACACGTGGGTAAAATAATAATGTGATGCCGGTTATAATATAGAACACAGCAGCAGCAATAGTAGTAGTAGGTATACAGATATCAAGAAAGTAAGGAATGTATGCTTCAGCTTTATTTGGATAACAAGCGGACGCTTACCGCTAGTGAAGTAGTGAGCATCGTGGCAAAATTATATAAATAAAGTGTATATATTTGCTATAAAGTATAGTAGTTTTATAAATGCATAACGAGATGATAATGATAATTGACATTAAATAAGTAAATTAACCGAATAGTACCAGTGTTAAGTTTAGGTCACTAGATAACTCGTGTTCGCAATTTTTTTTGTAATGGGGACAGTGTAATATTATTTAATATCGTAGCTGCAATAATTTTCATATACAACAACGAAATAGTACTAATAGTTTTACCTACTTCATCGGTGATTGGAAAAGGCGTGTTTGGTTTAGAGGTTATCACTGTGTAATTAATTAAAAAACATGAGAAATAACTCACCCGGTTTATTTGGACCTCGCACGCATCTTCCTGCGTTTACGCTTTAGCCTTCGCATACGCTTCTTACGCCACTGAAAGAATAAAAAATGAAATCTTACCACTATGTAGTATGCAGTGGAAATAGTAAGAAGGGAAATGTGAAGAATCGGACGATAAATAGGAGAAAATATACAATACCTTAGCTCTCATTCCGGAGAAATTAAAAGTGTACTTTTGAGAAACTGCTTATATCTTTGGGATCGTTGTTATAATTCAAGATACAATATGAGGGCCGACTGCGACAAGCGAGCGGGCCCGTGCGAAATCTATGAAAGAAAGAATAACTGACTGACTTCACTCTTCAATGACTAGTTAGTTACCAGTCGAGTAAAATATTTAGTATTTTTCTTGCTAGCCGCAAAAAATAAAAACATGTTATACATTATAACCCGTTCCAGACCTTCCGATCCGATCCGATTTATCGGAAGAAATCGGATAACGTGTAGTGTCTTAGGTCCTAACTATTGCACTACACATTATCGATTTCCTAACAATTACGCTACACATTATCCGATAAGTAGGATCGGATCGGGTAGGATCGGAAGGTCTGGAACGCGTTTATCATGGACCAAGTAAAACCCGTTCCACGCCTTCGATCCTATCCGATCCGATCCTAATTATCGGAGGAAATCGGATGAAACCCGTTCCAGGCCTTCCGATCCTACCCGATCCGATCCTACTTATCGGATAATGTGTAGCGTAATTGTTAGGAAATCGGATCGGATTGGAAGGTCTGGAGCGGGTTTAATTTGTAGTGTAAGGCTACGTCCACACTTGTATCATTTCGCCGATCCGATCCCCGTTGCGTATCCTCATCGCGTATCGTGCTGTTTGGATTGGACGCTAACTGCGGGCACTCCGTATCATTTGCGCCGTCGTGCGAAGAAACGCGTCCACACTATGGCTCCGTCTACACTTGTATCATTTCGCCGATCCGATCCCCGTCGCGTATCCTCACCGCGTATCATGCTGTTTGGACGCTCACAGCGGGCACTCCGTATCATTTGCGCCGTCGCGCGAAGAAACGCGTCCACACTTGCCGTATCGTATCCTCGTCGCGTATCACCGCACCGATCATTTTGGCGTGCAGTAGTTTGGACGCTATCCGTATCGTAGCACCGTATCACCGTCCCGATCATTTTGGCATTTCGTTTTCGTCAAACATTTCATTTCGTTTGTGATCGTTTTTCTGTGCAGAGTTGCGTCCCATTTAAAAATGTCGCCCGCTGAGATCGCTCACCGAACCTTGGGACAGAAATATTCTTGAGTGGGGGCCGTGTACCGGAAGACGCAGCGAGGGAGGCCTTAATTTTTGTCGTCTGTTCATGGAGATTTAGCATATGACTGTGCTCGTTTTATAATACATAATGCGGCAGAAAGGTTCTAGAGTGGAAACCGCGTGCTGTAAGACGCCGCATGGAAAGGCCTAACAAAATAGACAGTCCATCAGTGGTGTGGTATTTTTTAATATTCGTAAAATAGGTATTAAAAACCAATGACCGCAGCGTGGATCGACGACTCAAATAGCTCCTTTGATGATCGGGCAAAAACCCACTCGAGATGGATCACGGCGTATCCGCACCCCGTCTTCTCACCGCGTATCATGAACGGTAAGTGTGGACGTCACGCCGTCGCGATCATGCAACGCTTTCCTGATCGCGAGTGTGCGGGGTACTGAAGATACGCGTATCAACAAGGTATCAACATGTAAACCCAACTTGACTACTTTGCGAGTAGTGCAGTGTAGTGTTAAAAGGGTTATAATTTTCAACGTTATTGGCAACACCATTCCTAAGTAGTTAGTCGACTTCTTCCGATAAGTCGGATCGGATCGGAAGGTCTGGAGCCGGTTTTAAATTAAAAAAAAAAGTAGTTGACAGATGGTAAAAAGTCACAAATAATGACAAGTGTATCGCTGCTGTAGACGTATTCGCGCCAAATCTATTCCAGTTGAAAATCTTTGAATTTAATTCGTATTATTGAAATAGTGATCGAGATATATCAGTAATAAGTAAAGGTAAGGTCTTTAAACACATAATCAATAGTATTATTATTCGTATTCAATGCAATAAACGCTTTTCTGCACTTAATACTAACCTATGTTGTCGTTTAGTTTGACAGTGTTACCAACCTACCAGAAAAGATAGTAATGTCGATTGTCGTTCCATTGTGGCACGGAGCTTCGTTTTAATATTGATTGTCGTTTATATTGTTATAAAATGATAACATCCAACAATAAAATGTAATTTACGTCTCTTTTCTGACACGAGACATAACTGTGGTTCAGTGAACAGTGTATTTTTGATGCTATAACAACAGTTGTGTTATACATGTGAATGACGCTGGACATGCCTCTATAAAGATGGTAACTTCCAATAAATTACTTGATAAAAAGGTCGTTAAAATGGCTGAACAGAACAATAGTACAGTTATACCCCAAAGAACTTTGTTAGGCGAAGTGAATGAGCACATAACTTGTCCGTTATGTCGCGGTTACTATATCGACGCAACCACTATCGTTGAGTGTTTGCATTCATTCTGTCGGAGCTGCATTATAAAACACTTGCAAGTCAAGAGCTACTGCCCGGTCTGCGAAATGATGATAAATTCTGCAAAGCCAAATATCAAGCCAGACAAAGCTTTACAAGATATTGTGTACAAACTTGTACCAGGGCTTTTTCAAAAAGAAATGGAAAGGCGTCAACAGTTTTACTCGTCGAGGCCAGGACCAGCTGCTTCAGCAACGCCTGAGCAGAGAGGTGAAGACACAGAAAGGATTATTTTCAGTCCAGAAGATGTCATTTCCTTTTCTTTGGAATATGCTGATGCCACAGACACTGACAGTATATCAAGCAAATCGTCAGACAGCAATGAACCCCAGCCGCCAACTGGTACTACCAGGAGATTCCTACAGTGCCCTGCTGTAGTTAATATTAGCCATTTGAAGAAATTCTTAAGTATGAAGTTTGATATTGATAGCACTCAATTTGCTATTGACATTTTATATAAGAGAGTGCCTTTGCCTGATTATTATACTTTGATGGATATTGCTTATATTTACAATTGGAAAAGAAATGAACCAATGAGATTTTTCTACCAGATTATAGATTATGTTGCCATTAGAAATAGGTTGTTTGACATTAATAGAAAGGGGTCACATTTTCGAGATAGAAAGTCAAGTCCCACACCAACAGATGATACAAATGTCAGTAGCCCAGCACCTAATTTAAATGATCAGGGCTCTGAAGTATCCTCAGGTACTGATAGTCCTATGCCAGAAGAAAATAGTGGTAAGAAATCTCATACTTCATCAGTTGAGAATAACCAATCCAACAAGGACAAGAGCAGTCAAGATAAACTAGGCAGTGACAGTACTTCTACATCTAAGAAAAATGATGATGAGGTAGAAAAATCACAGTTTTTAAACTCATTTGAATTAACAGCCAAGAATAATAGTCAATCTGTAAAATCTCCCATAAAGGGAAGTGCACAAGAAACATCCAGTTCTACAACATCCAATAATGATACAGTAAAAGGTCAAGATGCACCAAAAGTTGATGATAGTTTAAAGAGAAAACAACAGACACCACCTAAAACACCAGAAATTAAAAGACTTAAACTTGAAATAGAAAAAGCCAAGATACCTCCAAGTTTGTGTAAACAACCCAACCTTAGTTCTGTGTCATCTCCTGGGGCATCACAATCTCCTAATAAATCAGGAAATATGTTCGACAACTTGACAAAATCAAAAGACAGTGATAACAAGCTCAGCCCCCAGTTGGCAAAAAATACTGTTGCATCCACATCAACACCATCAGCAGTTTCAACTAAGGAGCAAAAAACACCTCCTGTAGTTAACAAACAAATTTCTGAAAGTACTGGAATCAAGCGTACAATGCCTGCTGCGACTAATATTTCTTCCCCAAAACGAAAGGCAACTAATGACCCCATACCGTCCATACAGCAACCTTCGCAGAATAAAACAGTGTCTCCTTTAAAGCTTCAAGTACCTAAAACTGAAGGACAGCAATTTTCACTGCCAAAGCCTGCTGAAGTTCAAAAACCACCACCAAAAAGAATGCCCGATTTAAAACCAACTGTGCCCTCTCCACAAGCATCTCAAAATAAAGGGCAGCCAATGAATAAAGTGAGAATGGATCTGTTAGCAAATAATAGTGACCCAACTATAGATAGAAGTAAAATATTGTCTCAAGTAAAGTCATCACTAAGTGCAGCTCATAATGCAGGTCAATCAGGTGATCCTCTGAAATCTTTACTGCTAGATTCATGTAAAATTAATATACCTTCATCATTATCAATAACGCTGACAGACCAGAAATTAGATACCCGGATTGCCAGTGAGCCAACTACAAGTGATCCTAAAAAGAATATCACTAATAAAAATCTAGTGTCAGCCAATAGCGGTACTGCTCATAAAGTGCCAAGTCCTCCTGTTCACAACTACATAGAAATTTTAAAGTTACCAGATAGTAATCCTAAAAAACAGCAAATTAAGCTTGATACTAATACTGAAACCAAGCAATCTCCGCCAGCTAAACCTGAAGGTACAGCATCACCAAAACCTGCTGGCAAATCATCAGAGTCATCATCAGCTAAAGGACCTGTACCTAATTTAAAACCTATAGCTGATACTAAACTTGGAAAACAAAGTGGAAATTTTGTATCTCCTATTACTTTCCAACAAACATTTGAAAAACAATTACAGTCTTTGCAATCAGACAAGAAAACAAAACTTCCTAAAACTAAAGCACAGGTGCCAAAACTTGTTCCGGCTACACCAAAAACATTCAATACTATGAATAAAATCAACAACCCCAACAATAAGTCACCTAGTGGTATTACAATGACACCAGAAAACCGACCAGGTGCTGCTTTAGATTTGACAACTCCCCATAATATGCAAAGTCAAATAGGACAGCATCCTAATCAGTCCCGTATTCTCGAAAAAATGCAGTCAATTGCTAATTTAGCAGCAACAAAACAAAATCCTCCTGGAAAAGGTTTGCCTACAAATATAAGTCCAGGTAATATCTATTCACCTATTTCTAATAGACCTGTAACTACTGGGTCGAGTCCAATGAGAATTCCCACTTCAACCTTAAATCAAGCAAAACATGATAAAGGTAGTCCCAGTGTGTCTCAGGCAACAAATATACGTCAAGATATGCCTAACAAACCTTTCCAAATGAACCAGGCAGGTAGTGGTAATTCTCTAATGTCCCCTAGTTATCAAGGGCAGTCCCATAATTCCCCTACTCCAGCTCAGCCATCACCCAGGTCTCAAACTCGCTCACCTAGTTCTTCTCCTAAGTTAGTGATTGCTGAAGAAAAGCAAACTACTAGTTCTACATCAGAACAAAATATCAATCAATCTAATCAAATATCAAGCACACAACTCCCCAACCTTAACGCTTTAAAGAATGAATCTCCTAAAGTTACCCCTGGGCCTTCAAAACCAGGTCCGAAACCTATGAAGCCTTTATCTTCAGGTTTAAAATTATCAAGTATTCGTCAACCCATTACTCCTAACTTAAAACCGAATTCTGGTATTAATATCCCTACAGATTATATGACATCTCCTCAACTTATTGCCCAGCATCCAATGATACCGCATTTAAGGCATCAGATGGAGATGCAAAATTGGTACAAAGCTAAACAATTTGACTTATTCAAAAGTATGGCAAATGCTGTACATCAAAACCAACACGATTTTAATAACAAAGATAAACAATGAAACTGGCGAATGTTAGGAAGCAAATTGGTTAATTCATGATGTATTTATTTCGACAGAATCCTCATATAAGGAAATGTACATTGTATAAATAATTGATGGTATGACTTTTTAAGTTTGTTTTGGTAATTATAGGTACAATGACTCTTAATAATTTGTGTGTAAATAAGACTTAATATAATATAAACTGTGTTTTATATGTATGTAGGTAGGTACATGTTTGTTTTCTTTACCCATTAATCTAATGCTGAGAATAGATATTATGCTGTAATATAATAGGTACAGAGAACCATAAACATCAATAGTAGACAAATATTTTTGTATCAAAGTACTTTTTGTTTTAAGTATATACCTACTTACCTTTGTCAAATGAATCCAGCGCTTTACGTCTGTTCTATCGTAAGTGACATAGTATATCAGTATGTTGTAATACAAAAAATACTTAAATTTATTACACTTACATTATTAATTTATTAGTATTATTACATACTTTTATACCCTGGGTCTAGTAACATTATTTTATAAGGTCTCAATTCCGAAAGTCAAAGCAGCAGCGTCGAGCGGGGACATAAGTGGGAGTGAAAGGACCGAGCGCAGCGGCCATACGATCCATTATTAGTAGGCTTGGGACTTTTCACTGTTCGCCGTGGTTGTCGAATCCATGGAGTCGTCATTATGATAAAAAAATATATTCAAAGTCAAAGTCTACAAATTAAATGTTTTATTAAATGTCATAATTTATGTTGTTACATTTTCAATGGGCACGTTTGTAATTAATTTTATAATAAATCTATCGGTAATTTCATATTATACCTAGTGGTCACAAAATGCATCCTTTTTGATAGGTACTTACTTATGTTGACTTACTTGTACTGACAACTTTTCGCAACTTAAAATTAAGAAACATTTTGAGTACGTATCAAGAAGGATGCATAATTTGTGACCACTGGGTATAAAATGAAATTACAATTGCAAACTATTAAAACGTGCCCATTAAAAATGTAACAACATCAATTAATTATGACTATTAATAAAACATTACATTTTTAGACTTTGACTTTGAATATATTTATTTATCATATGACGACTCCATGGATTGGACAACCACGGGGAGCAGCGAAAAGTCCCAAGCCTAATTATTAGCGAGAGCTCCTTGCCGCCGCAGTCGTAGCTGGGCTGTTAGGGTGCGCCTCCACTGAAGCAGAGACTTGCGGAACCGACTAATCACTTGAGGTGAATCTGAATCTCAGCCCCGCTTCACTTTGTGATTCGTCGATTCCGCACATATCCGCTCCGCTCCGCTACTGTTGAGCTTGAGCCGCACCCTTAAGGCTGATTTAGACGAAGACAATTTTGAGACGCCTAAATTACGGCGCCTCGAAAAGGCACCGTATAAACACTTTCCGCGCCATTTTTTCGCGGCATGCCAGCGCTGGCGCGGAATAGAACACGGGCCTATGTTTTGGCGCCAGTGACCCCCCCCCCCCCCCCCCCCCCCCCTCCGCGTCTCTCGCTGCCATTAATGACTGGTATTGAAAAAAAGCACTGTGTAAACACGGCTTTCTGGTCACTGGCGGTCACCTAAAAATCATGACTAGATTGAATTTCAATCAAAAAAACATACACTTAGAAAAATAAGTCCCTATTTCTATGGAGAGCCTGTTTTCGTCCCACAGTGCGGCGAGATTTAGGCGGCTGAAATTAGTCATTGTCTAAACAGTCGGAGGTGTGCTGTGCGGTAATCACTGGCGCCGTCATTTAGGCGTCTCAAAATTGTCTTCGTCTAAATCTGCCTTTAGTGCCTTATCACAATTGCGATTTGCGAGCGAGTTTTCTATACAAATGAGCGTCGCGGCGAACTCGCTGCTTGATCGCCTTCATACAAAGTTGGCTCGCAAATCACAAGTGTGATAATGATAAGGCCCTTAAGGTTGTTGCTGTGCTATGCTTGTTTAGTTTGTTCTTAAACTGATTGACATTAGATTACATTCTCGGGGTTTGTTCCATACATTCGCATCTCTGTTGCGCAGTCTGCGGGCGACTAGCTGGTCATCACCTTCCAATGATCGATCGGCACGGCCCGCGCAAAATCGCAGTTTTCGGCGTAAAAAAAAATACGAATATGATTGTAATAAATACTAGGTCGATGCAGAGTCAGCCACCGGCTAAGCTTGCACCATAGATTGGAGCGGATTTTTTTTTTTTTTTTTCGAAATTTTCTCTTCGTCACGACCTAGCGAAATTTAATTTGTGCATTTTAAAACAAAAAATTCTAAAGTCGGTTGAGAACTCGCTGAGATCTGCGCATTGTTACAAAGTCCATTCGAGTCGATCCATGGGAGCTTCGCTAGCTTCGCTCGCTCCGCTCCAATAAATTGAACATAATTTTATAAATTACTAATACTAACACTTTGCTTTGAGTTAGTCACTTAGGTTATCATAACCTATGTATTCAATATACATTATACTATATCATCGTTATTAAGATAAACTTGGACTTAATATGGGAATTGTAATTTTTAATAAATGATGATAAATAATACTTTGTTGTTTTTGTTTTGTTATTATTTAACCTATTGACCGCCAAGCGGTCTAGCAATTTACCGTGCCACTGACGCCAGAGTAAAAAAAAAAGGTGTGCCCCAAAATCAACAGGGATTGAAAAATACTTGTAGCGGTTAGAATTACAAAGTTTTTGATCATTGAAATTTGGACGGCTGTGGCCGACGTGGCGTCAGGGGCACGATTTTTTGTTGACGGCCACAGCCGACTGTGGCGCTCAAAAGGTTAATGGATGACCATGAACAGGTCACACCAAAAAAGGTATATATACATTTTAACCAATTAATATGTATGTATATATTTTACATTTATTGAAACTTATAGTTTGATATTTATCAGATACCTAATGTTGCACATTTCAGATGGCAACTGCGCAGAGTTCCATCCCGTTTAAATCTCGCAAGAGGACCTACATGAACAAAAGAAACAAAGAATGCAACGAAAATGAAAATATTCTAAACAAGATGAAATTACCAAAAGACGATCATTTAAATCTGAAAAATAAACATGACCATGGTAAGTACCGTTTTTTTTGTAGGGATAGAAATAGGTTTTATAACAAAACTGGACTTAATCGCGTTCATAAAGTGTTTAATTACCTCGACGTTTCGAACGTGGTCATGGTGTTGATGGTCTCGAATTGACTCAATGATGATGAATTATGTTTGTAATATAGACACTTTTTGAACGCGATTAAGTCCCGTTTTGTTATAATAAAGTTTTTTAACGAACCAGATAATTAACTCACTAGTTTTGTAAAAGTAATCAATTTTCTAATATAAAATTGTTGTTGTTGCCTTAAACATTTCTTATATCGTTAATTAAGTTGCATGTAAAAAAACAACAAGAAGTGCCCAGGCTCTAATTTCTTTATTTACTGGACTGGACGCATCCCTAGGCATACCTAGGACGGTGAATTCGTGAATGTCCCAGATCGCAGGTGGTCGAAATGCGATGCTTTACACATTACCGCTCGCCGAATTAAAGTTTGCGTCTTGCCTTTGCCAGGAAATGAAAGTTTCTCTCCGCGTAGCAGGCAGAAAATCCCACATACGGCCTGGGGTGACGTAAAGATATAAGATACGTAAAGGTATAAGCTTACACTAATTTCACTAACTCAATTTGTTTCAGACTCATGTTCACCGCCAAAAATTTCTAGGATATCCGTGAAATCTATATCAACTGTCAAATCAAATGATGTATGTGAAGAGTCCTTTGATGAGAGGTAAGTTATTATATTAGTTAGCTTAGAATCAATAAGACTTACGAATACTCTCGCATACAAAAGATTAAAAACCATGCAACTTATTATGAGGTCATATTACGTTGGTTCGGTGCCTCTTAAGCTGGCCTGGTTCTAGTGTCACTCTGACGTGTAATTTTTAGGGCCTCCTGAATAATATTAATACCGCGGTGTTGCACCGTCTGTAAACACTTTATTGTATAATAAATACAAACATATAAGTAATAAATACATAACAATAGGTAAGTGGGACAATCAACTTTTTTCTGTTGCTTGTTGCCATGGTGATGTCCCCTGGGTTACTCTTTAAAACTACGATTTTCGGTGGCAATATTCAACACAAATGTTGTAATTGCAGCAGTTATAAACCCGTGCTTATTTAGAATATCTCTTGAAAATACCAAATTGGTATCGGTATTCAATATTATTGAATACCGATAATATTGAATATTATAAATTATCAACACTTTTCTAAGAAGTTTAATCACCATTGTCTCCTGGGTGACGAACGGGACAGAATAATAACAAGAAAAAGTTGATCCACCCATGTAATTACATAGGGGAACTGTGCCTGTCACTAGTTATAGCATATAAGTCCTTACGTTTAAATTTGCAGAAACAGAAATTCCGTCACATCGGGTCCGCTTCCCAGTCGAGAAGAAGAATTTGAATGGTTGCAAAACTTTCTTCTGGATAGTCTTGATAAAGAAGAATCCGCTTCCCTATATGTTTCCGGGCAGCCGGGTACTGGCAAGACAGCAACCTTGTCGTGTCTATTAAACTCGAGTAAAGTAAGTATTTTTCTTAAAATAAAATGAAATAAAACCCGGTGATTATATCTCTCTCGCCACAGATAGCAATGGTGGCTATCTGTTAGTGATAATTCAGTTTCAGTTGCCTTGGTTGATTTCAAGTAGAGGTATTTATCGTAACCATTATAATTGCGGGACCAGGTCCTGAATTCTGTCAATTCATATTGCAGTGTTTAGTACTGAATTGGTACTATTTGGGTTACTATTTATCATATTGGAAACTTGTGCAGTTTTAGATACTGCTAGGAAACACTATGGTGGGTTTAATTTACGATGCGTTTCAATTTTTTTAGTCTCACTTTTACTTAAGCAATAAATAATACGCAGCCTAAATAATTAAAGCTAGTAACAAATAATGAACTTGTTCGACTGTATAGTTGGAAAATTTTAAGCAGTCCAAATTCCACTTGAGAGCTTATCTTGTAAACATGAACTCACACAGCCATCGTTTTAGTCCTGTATTTCTAAGCTCACGTTGGGACAAATGGAAGCAGGAAACAAAAAAAAACGGAAACAAATAACTTCTTGTTTCTAATGTCTTTTCTAAGTCACAAGGTTGAAATTGCAATATCCTAACTCATTGGAATAAGATACTTTGACACTAAAGCCATAAAATTCGAAAAAGATTCTGAGTCCCGCATCCCAAGAGCTATGATATTCCAATTTAAACCTTGCGACTTAGAAAAGATGATACCTATAAATTTGTTTGCGTTTTGTTCGTTACTTGTTTCCATTTGCCCTCGCACACTGGGCTTTCTGAGGTCATGTTTACAAGATAAGCTTTTATGACCATTCGGACGTCTTGAAAATTTTCAACTATATCCGACCGATATCGACGATTTGGTCAAGATATTTATTTGGATAAGGTAGCCCCGACTAGTCGTGGATATCCTTAGAAAAGTTTTGGTCCGACAGTAGACGTAGTTAGTCATATGGTGATTTATCGCCTCTTCGCAACTATAACTTTTTCCTAACTTTAATATTATTTCTCAGGTAAAAGAAGGTTTCAAACAAGTGTACGTGAACTGCACCATGATGAAATCTGCTGCGAGTATATACAGCAGGATTTGCAAGGAACTGCATCTATCTACGTCGGGTTCAACGGAGAAAGCGTGCCTCGCTGCGATTGAAAAATATTTACATACAAAACACAAAATGATGTAAGTTACGTAAATGAGTATAGAAAGATAACCTGTTATCTTTCTATACTCATTTACGCTGTTGAAAATTCAATATTTAAATACATTTTATAAAAAGGTTATACAAAAAAAGTAAGTTGTCTCGGCAGGCAGTATTCTGGAAAGTATAATCATGCAGGCACTTTCGTTACGTGTAATTTGAACAGTTTGAAAGTTATACCATTAGGCTGCCTGTGAATTGAAGCGGAGCGGAGATAATGAACCAAAAGGCTACGTCTTTTTGAAGCCAAAAAGAAGCCTTATCTAAATCTGAGGACTTCAGTGGGGCGGACCCAACTATTTTACCGAGAATAACGCTTACTCTTGGTTAATTAATTAATATGGGATTCTGACATTACTGTCCCAGAATAAGCGTTATTTTTGGAATAAATGTTTGGTTAAATTCAGCCTGTCCATAACTTTTACTAAAAGCAGTTCATAGGTTGACTATACAGCAGGACTGGATTCCTATCTAGAGTTCTGCCGTAGTGCTTACGCTCCAATCATACACCAATCAGGTTTAATCAACACTTTTCCCACACGCATGAGTTGAGTACGAGGGCGACGAATACTTTATAATTTATTTAACATTTACCCGTCGCACGGCAAACGCTGCCCATTACTAGGCTACTTACACAAACCGTCAAACTCTTAGATTTTTTAATATATAGGCCCTTGCGTCTATTGCACACGATTTATGGTGTACCTAGCTGTGCCTCCCGGTGTTACCAGCTCATCCCAAGGGAACACTAAATTTAATGGGGATGATAAGTATCCTATGACCTTCCCCGGGACTCAAACTATCTCTATACCAAATGTCATCTAAATGGGTTCAGCGGTTTAAACGTGAAGAGGTAACAGACAGACAGACACACTTTCGCATTTATAATATGAGTATGGATGTTCGGGAGATAGGAGGGTTTTTGGTGGCTAACCAAACCGATACGACAAATTACCGATACGATAAATTATTTCTGTGTTATCTGGAGCTGCGCGCGCGTTTGTCGCATTTTTCTAGGTTATGCCTCTTAACTTGACAGTGACGTGACATGGACAGCGCTATTGTCTACGTTCAGGTTAACGCATCCTAGATGCGATCAGCGCTCGTGCGTGCAGTTCTCCGTGGCGCCACCTATGGTCCCACCGGAAGATCAGCGCTAGCTCTCGAGCTAGCATCTTGCTGAGGTGGGACCTTTTCGTGGCACGGCCAAAATGTTTTTGTTTTTTATTGTTATCTATTGTGTTAATTATGTAGTATGGTCACGCCATGAATAAATGTATTTCTTTCTTTCTTATGCGAGATCCACATTTAGGTGATCTAAGATAATAATACCAATCATGATTGTTTGTTTCCAGCCTGCTAGTACTAGACGAAATCGACCAGCTAGACAGCAAACGCCAATCGGTCCTATACACGATCTTCGAATGGCCGGCGCTGCCCGGCTCCCGGCTCGTGCTGGTCGGCATCGCCAACGCCCTCGACCTCACTGAACGCGCATTGCCGCGGCTTCAGGCCCGTTGTTCGCTGCGCCCGCGCACCCTGCACTTCGCGCCGTACACCAAGCAACAGATCATCAATATATTCACCAAGATATTGGGGGACGCTGATAAGAGCAAAGTTTTTTCGCCGGTCGCGTTGCAGATGTTAGCCGGTATGCATATAACTTATTTATTCTTTGAAAGCATGCTTTAACCGACTAAGGTATATGGGTACGCAATACGCATCTGATATTATTTGGTACTAGAAGGTGCCTGCAACTTCGTCGGCGCAAACCACACAGATTTTATTTAACCTCCACTAACCCTTTACTGCATACGAAGCCATTTATGGCTTTTCAATTTATGACTTTATATGTCAGTGTGTCAAAGTTGAAAGTTGAAAAAATATTACAGTAATTCATGCTGTAGAGGGCTAACAGTTGCCGAGATAAACGAAATATTTCCTTTCATGGGTAAATATTTTTTGTCCTATCTTGTACGTTATTTGATTTAAAATAATTTATAGTGTTTTTAATATGAAAACATGCAAGTTGCTCTGATTCTAATCGATTTTGGAAATCAAAAACGGTAATACGTATACTTCTAACAATGTTTCAATTTAATGATTATTATGAATTTAAGTTTCCAAATAAGTAATATCAAGGAAAAATGGATAGACGCGAGGGGGGCCTATAAATTGGCTAAAAAACACTTCATTTGTACTAGAAATGACTAAGTGGATATACTTAAAGAATTACTTAGCGGCGGTTTCACGAGAAACAAAATATAAATTACTGATTACTTTTACGTCAAACCATCTAAAAATAATCGTTGAGCACTTTCAGCGTATTAGGTAGGGCAAGTTGAAAATTGATTGAAACCAAACACCTAACATGGTAATTGTCTTTCGTACTATGTGAGTTGATTATCAACCGACTACTGTACGATGCTATTAATGAGTATTGCGCGGACGCATTATGATTAAAATGTTGTATTGTCCATTTCAGCTAAAATTGCCGCCGTTTCGGGCGACATGAGAAGAGCCCTCGACATAGGCCGTAGAGTGATCGAACTAGCGAAGCGTAATAAATTCGCTGAGAACCAATCGGTAGACTCAATGATGAAAGACAGCACCGCGACAGTGGAGTTGAAACAAGTACTTGAAGTATTGAACGACGTATATGGAGGATCAAAGAAGATAGAGACTGATGTAGATGACGGATTCCCGATGCAACAGAAGTTAATACTTTGCAGCCTCATGCTTATGCTGAGTAAGGGCAAGAATAAGGATATCGTCATGGGGAAGTTGCACGATGTTTACAAAAAGTAAGTAATTTTAACCAGACTTCTTGTTTAAACATCAGTTAAATCTTGATAATTAGGACGATATCTGAGGAACAGACTGGGTATATAAATTATTTACCTCGTTTGGATTACGTTAGATACAAAATGAGCATCCGTAACAATATTTGTCAAAATTCCGAAGGTGTTTCGTCCCTTCGAGGAGCTGAACGTAACGTCTCCAACGAGATATCGAGATGATTAAATAAATACACCCTGGTCTGTTGTAGACATTGGTGTTATAGCTATACTCCATTCCAGATAAGATTAGACTCTTAACCCTTTTATGTGAAATTATAAGACTTTTTTTTATATAAATGTATTTGTACTCATAACAATAATACATATATTGTTACCTGATATATAATTTTCATTTAAAAAGTATTAAATTCAGTCATTTACAGCTAACTTTCGGTAATTCACTTGACCTCCTTAACATGGTCATATTATCTTTAACACCATCTCCACCACACCATCTTTTCTTTGGCGAAGAAAATCTACCATGCGATGACTGTGAAGTATCACCTGGGCATATTCTGCCACTTAGCCCCGGACCAGGATTACTCTCATATTTCTCGTTCAACAATTGTACCAAGAAATAATAACAAAACACAACAAAAAACTATAACAGAAACTCCAACCACTGAAAAGCGGCAGATATCAGCAAATGACTTTAATTTTGACTCTAGGTGAACGAAACCAATACAAACGCAAATATATTGGTAGGGTAGATGAGTAACTATAGTCCGATTTACCTATCAACAAAATATTTGACACTATAAGACATATTGTATGCCAAATCTAACGATTATTAATCATGACGGTTGATCGAATCGATTTCACTGACGATTTTTTTATAGAACTTAACGTAGGTTGGAGCGTAATATAATTCAGGAATATTATTAATTGAATGACAGCCTAAAGATTGCACAATAAAGAACCTTTTTCCTTCTGTCTAATCCTATCAGTGCCTCTAGCACAACTGTGGCACGCGACTCTTTCTCACGCGAGAAATATTATCTCTATCTTTGCTGTACTGTGAGAGAGTGACGGCGATGCTATGTCGCGCGACAAGAGTCGCGAAGCGTACTTGTGCTAGACGGGCTGGAATGTAGTATATAGATAGAAGAGCCGTATTGTGTATGCACACGGTAGGACCTAGGGTTTATAATAAAATCCCACTAGACATAAAACAAGGAGCGAGTGATGGAGCTTTCAATAACAAACTTAAGACAAAACTAGCGTCTGATGCTTACTACTCTGCCGATGCCTTCTACGAGAGCTAACACTGTAGGTAGGTTGCTAATAGTAGGTATAATCGAATACGTAACTGGTTCGCTGGCTCAGCCTCGAGTCACAAATCTGTAAACTACCTAAGTACGTTGAATTAAGTATAACTCTTATTGTAATCCTATTGACATGTAAAATTTTATTTTATCAATAAAAAATTGAATTGAATTGTAATAGTAATGTTAATCTTGTCAGGGTGGCACTAGCCCGCAACATCGCGCCGCTGGACATGAGCGAGCTGTCGTCGGCCTGCTCGCTGCTAGAGGCGCGCGGCGCCGTGCGCTGCGCGGGCGCGGCCGGCCGCTCGCGGCGCCTGCGCCTCGTGTGGGACGACGCCGAGCTGGGCGCCGCGCTGCGCGACAAGCCGCTTATGGCCGCCATACTGGCCGACACCGGCTGCCGACACAACTGTTAGTATCAACCCGCTTATTTACCAACATACCTAGGATAACTCGGGGCACGTTCTAGGGATAGGATATCGATAAAAAAGATGTCGATATAATTAAATTAATATATGTGCTCAATGAACATTCTGGATTACTATAAAGAGGTTCGATGTCATATCTGATCTGATATCGAGCCTCTTAAATTAAGATAAGTATGAGGATGTCATTTCAATCAAAATGACAATTTACGTATAATATGAAAATTATTTTAAAATAAACATGTAAATGACACGTTTTAATATGTTTATTTTTTCATTTGAAAATGTGGAGAAATAAAGTAATATTTATTTATGTCGATGACATTTAGATGTTGACAGTGACATCGATATATTTTTTTGTCGATAAAATATTTTGCTACGTCACTTTCGTATAGGTGCCCCGAGTTATCCTAGGTTTGTTTACCAGGCTAATCTCGCGGACCTTGACTCGACAACTACCGATCAGTTAGTCCAGAAAATAACTTCAGCCGGTTATTTTTACGTACAATTAAGAGGCCTTATTCCTTTTAAATTTTTTTTTTTTCATATTATGACGAATCTATTGATAATTTCAACCAAATTTTTGAAGTGAATAATACTTTTTCCCGAGTTCTAGGTAGTAACGTAGCTATTTCATGCTTTCATTGCGTGCAGTCGAAAATAAGTTGATAAAACTAATTTTTCGCGTGAATTTTGTCAATTTCGAGTAGTTTTTCGAACAAAAATTATCAATGAAAAATTCAAACTGTAGGTTTCAAATATATACTAATAAATCCCAATAGCCCTGTTCTAGGTAGTAACATCAATAATATGTTAAGAAACATGTTTGATTATAGAGAAAAAAAACCGGCCAAGTGCGAGTCGGACTCGCGCACCGAGGGTTCCGTACAAACCTGCAAGGTTTACAAAGTTCGTTCATTACGAATATATATTTTTTTAATTTAAAATTATAAAAAAAAAAATATATTATGATGTAACTAAAAATTTATGGTTTTCGTAATTTTTCCTTTATCTATGCTATAAGACGTTGCTTCGTACCAAATTTCAAGATTCTGAGTTCACGGGAAGCACCCTGTAGGTTTTGATTCCCTTGCAAGTGTCGAAAATTTGCGGCATAAACGGCTGTATCTTTTGATTGCGTTGGCTTAGAAGTTTGATTTTTTCACAGCTTCAAGGGACAGTAGACCTGAGTAATTGATATAAATTTCAGCTTCATACCTCCACGCGTTCCTGAGAAAAAGGGTCTTGACAGACGGACGGACGGACGGACAGACGGACAACAAAGTGATCCTATAAGGGTTCCGTTTTTTCCTTTTGAGGTACGGAACCCTAAAAATGACTAAACAATCAGCATTTTAAAAGGAATAAGGGCTCTTAACCCGCTTATTTACCAGGCTAATCTCGCGGACCTTGACTCGACAACTACCAATCAGTTAGTCCAGAAGATAACTTCAGCCGGTTATTTTTAACGTACAATGAATCCGTACTATTTTGAACGTTAATCGATCGGTTGGTAAGTGTCTAATCTTTATACAAAATGCCATTCGGAAGAAGAATATGAATAACGTACCACTCCGTCGCTGATTATCAGCAGGACTTTTTTTATACCTATGTCTAAGCCACTACTGCGAACGAGCACGTCGAGCACTGCTCCTTACTGGAAAGATGCGCAAATAAACGGCATCGACAGAAACGTAGAGCTTAAGCTCTGTATAACAGAAAGCGTGACTAGAGGACAGGCTCGACTTTTGCAAGTTTCTATGATTGACGTTATCGAATAGTAGGATTCTTCAGCAGCAAAATTATAGGGCAATAACTTTATACCGATACTAGACAGAATCCATATTATATTCGAAATAATCTGCATTAAAGCAACAAAAAAAACTTGCGTTACTTTTAACATTTTCACACTTTCATACTTCTAATCTATAACTTCTAATATATAAAGAAGTTAATAATAGTATTATTATTGTCATAACTCATCTTATATAATATTAGTCTTGACAGGAAATCTGTACCGGATCAGGTAGATTTATTTGCTAACAGTAAATAGTAGACTGCATTCTAGTGCAGGTTCCTTGCAACTTTGTTTATCTTGGATCTAGAACAACTCCGGCAATTTTATGTATAAGACTTAATTAAGTAAATTATTTTTAAGCAGTCTATAAAAAACGCAATCTTCGCAGCTTCGTGATGTCAATCCGTGAAGGTAATCAAATTTATATAGTTAAAAAGTAACGAGTGAAATATTGTAAATTACCTTAAGGTGGAGGCTCTTTGGGACCCAAAGGGCTATTTGGTAAGTTACAAATTAAAGGTTTTAAGCCCTAATATATAATCCCATATTTGTATATCAATAATTGGGAATAATGTCTTAAATACCTGAAAATATGTAGGTTCCTAATATTCCAATGATAAGCATTTTTTTTCTTGGTGCCAAATAATCCCTTGAGCTCCAAACAGCCTCATCTTTATGCCGCGTCCGCACGCTTGCCAAGCCTCGGCAAGCATAAAGATTGGCACTACATCGTGCTCACTCTTATATGGGTGAAGACCAAAAAGTTTGCAACCTTAACTCACTCAATTAATATTTGTGTCAAAGTCTCCGTTGTGCGACGACAGTTAACCTTTCAATAACGTACCTTAATGTTCTATTTTAAGGTTCCTTATTGTATCGTTATTTTTTGTCGCACAATGGAACTTTTTCAATTGTTTTTAATTCCTCGCTAACTACGACTTAATTTCATCCAACTTTGTGGTCCTGACCCATATGCGTCCTGTACGCTTGCCGAGGCTTGGGAAGTGTGGGGACGTGGCATACGGTAAGTATACCGACCATGGCTTGATCTTCCCAAAACTTACCCTTATGTTGCGGTCCTTACCGATTTTGCTATTGCACATGTGTCATGCACCACTCAATTTGGATTGTGTAAAAACGTTACTCAAGAATTCTCGTTTTAAAATATTTGTAACGCGGGTTAGAAGGTTACTATTTCTAACTATGAAATTAGACATAAGTCCTTTCTATTTAATTCAAAAATATTGACGTATTCGTTTTATTTTATTTTTATAATATAAACAAAACTCTGGGAAAAAAAATGCTGTGATTATTTAAGAATCGTATTGGAACTATTCCATCGAATAAGCATTAAATACTGTTTAGATCTCGAAAATTGTTAAAGTTTTATTCGGAAGTACATCAACTCGAACATTAAGTTTAATGAAGCGTGACGTTATGTTTGTGAGGTGCCGCTCCTCATTTCTTTTACGACCACAACATTTTGTACGTTTTTGACGCCAACCGTAATGTTTTGTGGTTTGAAGTGGAACTCCGTAACGGCGATTTGCTTGTTTTTACATTCACAACAAAAATTTGGTACTTCCTAAAAGTTAGAATCTTATGAAAGCAGCGAGAAATGGCCTTAACTTGTTTTGTTTGAATGTTTTCCTTTAAGTACGTTTGTGTTATGCGCCCTTTACTTTGTTTTAATACTTGAATTATGTTATCTTAAATGTATTTTCTAGGCTATGAACAAAGAGGACTAGGACATAAGATAAAGAAAGTTGCTTGATTTGCTTTATTCTTCGTCAATGAATACAAAAATGTATCTTATAAAATCACTCAAGTGAACAATGTGCTCACGATTCAATCTTTAGAAAATACCATTCATATTGGAAATACATGTTTGTATGGCGCTTACGCACTAACGCCTTACCCGTCATTTGAACATTCGTTTTCGACGTGATACACTGCGTAAAATCACTAATGAAGTAATCCAAAGAAGAATTTTACATGTAGGTATTTTTTATTATTAAAGGTAACGTATGAATTCTTTTGCGAGTGTTGTTTAGGAATGAAATTGTGTTTTTGTGAGTTCAAAAGTATTTAAATTTTAATATGTAAGGGGGTATATTCTTAAGTATTTAATTTTTGTATCAATTTATGTTTGTAATTTTATATGGGACTGACTATATTATGTAGGATTTTAGATAATAATATTTTTTGATAATAAATGAATAGCCAAATTAATGTTATTTTTTATTTATTCTTAAACATTTATACACTAATCCTATTTTGTGCAAAAACAAGACTTTTTACAATTTCTACTGTAGAAGTACCTCATTAATGCGGATGACGAGTTAACTGACCTTAAAGTGCGACAGCAGTGTAAATAGACGTCTTTATCTTTGGATAGCAAGTTTAGTAGGTAATACAGATCAAGAGTGCGGTCGAGCACGTTTTTATTTGCAACTGCAAACGGTACCCAAACAATAAAGATAAGGTATGTTAATTTAATAAATAACTTAAATATCGATAGCCACTGGGTTTTGTACAATCAGCCATCTAAAAGCTAGAGGGCGGAGCTTCGTGGGGCGGGGCAGCTCATAGGCGCAGCGTGGGGTTGCGCGAGCGCACGAAGTTGAGCAGCTCGTCGCTGTCCTCGCACACGAAGGGCTTCACGTGGTGACACGCCACGTCGTGCCACTTGATGCCGTCGTTGTAGAAGTTGTTCAGGATCGACAGGCACGACTCGTCGTTGCCCTGCAAAACAACCGCGGTTAAGGCTGATTTAGACGATGCCAATTTTGAGACGCCTAAATTACGGCGCCTCGAAAAGGCACCGTATAAACACTTTCCGCGCCATTTTTTCGCCGCATGCCAGCGCTGGCGCGTAATAGAACACGAGCCTATTTTTTGGCGCCAGTGACCCCCCTTCCGCGTCTCTCGCTGCCACTAATGACTGGTACTGAAAAAAAGCACTGTGTAAACACGACTGGCGGCGAGATTTAGGCGGCTGAACATAGTCATTGTCTAAACGGTCGGAGGTGTGCTGTGCGGTAATCACTGGCGCCGTAATTTAGGCGTCTCAAAATTGGCATCGTCTAAATCAGCCTTTATGCAAAAATTACATCTCGCGAGAGTCGTTGAACCGATACCGAGTACAGACGCGAGTAATAAATTCCTCACGCTCGAAAGATGAATCACGAAGTAAATTTCTACAAACAACTTTCAACTTTCTCGTGGTGCAATCTCTGCGATTCAAACTTCCGGGATTTTTTTAGATGGCCGGGAAAGACCGGCTATTGTGCAAAAGATGGCGGCATTCTATTTTACGTGATCGCCACTAAAGCATGCTAGGTATAAGTTAATTAGCCCCATTATCTCGGTGGCATATATACGAGGGCGGTTTGATAAGTCGAGTGACTTTAAGTAAAAAAAAAGACTTTTGCATAATCGAACTTTTTTATTCTAATTCTTAACTCTTTGGTTACTGGCTGTCATAATTTTTTTCTTATATTGCGAAAATTAAAAAAGAAATCGAGGCATATGTCAGATAAGAGCGGGAAATTGACGGAAAATTGAGAAAAGTGAATTTCGCGTGCTAATTAAACATTACTTTTTACGTGGCAAAACCATCAAAGAGACTGAAGACCGGTTAAAAAAATATTATGGGGAATCTGCTCCATCGCATGGAATGGTACACAAGTGGTTTACAGAATTTCGTTGTGGACGTATCACCACCAATGACGCAGTACGCTCTGGGAGGCCGATTGAAGTGACCACTGATGACATGGTGAATAAAGTCCACGATATTGTTTTGGATGACCGTCGAATGAAGACACGTGAGATAGCCGAGATTTTACACATTTCCTCTGAACGAGTTTTTCATATCTTACATAATATTTTAAGTATGAAAGAAACATTCCGCCATTCACATTGAGAAAACATTCCGCCAGATGGGTGCCGCGCTTGCTGACAGCCGACCAAAAACGAATTCGCGTAAGAACTTCCGAGCAATGCTTAGCCAAATTGAAACATAATCCTAATGATTTTTTTCGTCGATTCGTGACGGTGGACGAAACATGGATTCACCATTATACGCCAGAGACGAAAAATCAGTCAAAAACAGTGGACTTCTGCTAGCGAACGGGCCCCGAAGAAAGCGAAAACCGTTAATTCGGCTGGAAAGGTAATGGCCACTGTCTTTTGGGACAGCCAAGGAATTATTTATATCGATTACATGGAGAAAGGTCAAACAATAACTGGCGTTTATTATGCTGCTTTGTTGGAGAAATTTAACGCAGAAGTTGTGAAAAAACGGCCACATCTGTCAAAGAAGAAAATACTGTTTCATCACGAAAACGCCCCTGCACACTCGTCGGCAGTCGCAACAGCCAAATTAGTAGAATTACGTTATGAAATACTGCCGCACCCACCCTATTCTCCAGATTTGGCACCGTGTGATTTCTTTTTATTCCCAAACATGAAGAAATGGCTCGGCGGGAAAATATTTTCATCGAATGAGGAAGTCATCTCTGAAACTGAAGCCTATTTTTCAGGGTTTGACAAAAAGTATTTTTTCGAGGGGATACAAAAGCTAAAACATCGTTGGACGAAATGTATCGAATTGGAAGGAGATTATGTAGAAAAATAAAATAAAAATTTTTGAAAAAGTTTTGGTTTTACTAAAAGTCACTGACTTATCTTATCAAACCGCCCTCGTATATGTGACATAGTTACAACGAATTTAAATCTCTCATGGTTGTTTTGTTATTTTAGTGGCTAAACTATTAATAGATTTTGTTAAACAATAATTGGTTTAGTTACCTGGGCAGCTTCACGGTTGTCAGGTTGGGGCTGGCCGTAACCACCGGTGTAGGACCAGTCGCCGGTGTTGCGCTGCGTGGTAGGCCCGATCTTGGCGCCGGAGCCAGACCAGAACCAGCCGTTCACGTTCGGGGGCTGTAAGTCGGGGCGGTCGCAGCCGGCAAAGTTGCATTTCCGGCCCGACGTCCAGATGTACCGCACGTTACCGCGGGCAATTCTCTGCTTTATGAACTCGTTCTCCTGTAACATTACAGACGTAATTAGCATCATAATACGCAGTATTTTTTTAATTTCACTTGTCCTTGTCGTTTTGCAGTACAAGTCAATCGTGACGTCAGCACAAAATACTTACTAGGTATGTAGGAAAACAATTAAACGTTTCTAATTGGCAAACGGATGAACTTAGTATCTTAAATTGGCCTATGTTTTACGATTTTCACAAAAAAAATGGGTGTATATTTTTTTTGGTAGATACCTATACCTACCTATCCCAATTAGTATAATTACCCGTCGCTGACCCGTAGTAGGCGACTCGATCCGCTATTCGATTAGCGCCGCATGCCTCTGCGTGCCACAGTCGCGGTCAACGACTATCCACTATAATAAGTACCTAGTGGGCACAATCAGCTACAATAACCAAACCGATTTAACTATCAGGGCAGAGCTCACTATTTAATGCAAACAGCGATTCCAAGGTTAGTATGTCACGGGCTCCCCGCTCCGTAATTTGTAAAGATAAATGCCTCATTAATAATTAATTATTTAGTAGAATCGCGGGACGGTAGCCTACAAACACAGAAAAGATCGCCGAATAAGGTAAGTCAGAATGTTGTCAACCTAATTGGAAAGGGAAGTTAATAGTGTCGGCGTGTGTCCGGCACGGGCCGCCGAAGTGGGCGACGGCCCGGCTACAGCAGGAATGTGTGCCGCGCTCCACTCCGCATGCCGGGCGCGAGCTCCTAGCGGCCGTCCACGAGCTACAAGTGATGCACTAGGCCATTGCACCCCTTTCATTCACGCGACGCCTTAACGCTCTATAAACCGCATCAATCTGTTGATCCTATAAATATTGATGAACGCCGGTGGTCGCTATTATAACTCCGCCTGCGGAATACGGCATCATTTGCACCTAACAGCACGCGATTCCGGATCCGAGCTAAACAATAGACAAGCGGAGCTATACGCGTTCGTTGACATCTCGCAACCGCTGCAGGAAGCGTTTAGAGAAAACACTCCGTCTTCGACTAAGCATCTACTTAATTCCCACTACCCGGATGGCTCTGTTGACAATAGGATATAGGCAGGGCGAATACATCCGCATCTAACAAACACAATTGGCAAGCATATGGACAAAAATAGCATTAAGTTATTTCCACAATCGTTAAACAAATGTATCCTACTTTGATCAGCACAGTGTTCGTTTTTGTGGGAACTTTGAAACGTTAATTTAACGAGCATGTGAACATAAGTAGTGAACTTACAAAAACTTGTTCCGGATTGTAGTATCATCGTCCAATATAAAGTATTATACCTACCTAACTACTTACGCTAACTACACACTTATCGTAACTAAAGTAAGCTAAGGTCATCAATGATGGCTACATACAAAAAATGTTAGATCGTGACGCGATCATTAAATCGGAATGCATGATTGTTGTTCATCATCTTGTAAGCGAGATAGATCTGGTAATTTTTGGTTACGAAATACAAATTGCAGATTAAATTGCTGCAAGTTAAATACAGTTTGATACCTGGGAAAGTGAACGCATCAGCATCACGACTGACCCTGTTGCGTGATTTATTCGAATTTGCGAGAAGATTACATACGCGATCTCAAGGCCCAAACGGAATCATGTGACTGAAAGGCCAACTGAAAGGATGCCCAACTATGAAGTCATGAAGATACGTGTTCATATGAGGACATAGACTTAATTTTGTAATTGGTGTGTTACCTGAGGCGTCTCAAGCGACACGGCGTCCATGCAGTGGCGTCGGCAGATGTTCCTAGCGTCCAGCCAGTCCACCTCCAGGCTGCGGGTGGGCGCGTGCTCCCAACTGAAGAAGTAAGAGTGCAACACTCCGCGGGCGTCGCGGTAAGTCGAATGGCGTACCCCTATTAACAAAGTAATTAATGCCTTATGAATACGAACGTGACATCATTTCAGGGATTTATGCGGGTACCTAATACGCGTTCTTCTTGATGGTTCTTGAAGATTTTTATTGTAAGCGTGCGAATAAGTTTAGCAACATTACGACATGTTCTCATTCATCAAGCTAAATGCGAAGTTACTTAGTGCAGAATGGCTCGGTAGATTGTGCCATGAGGAACAAAACAAAGTAACAAACTAATACACACGCTAGGAGGAGTTATATTGCGACACGCCATGTAGGATGTGGGTAAGTAAGTTACCAGACTGCCAAGCAGTGTTCGTAGTGTTCGTACTAAGTAGTAGGTAACTAGTTACATCTATTGAACGCCGTCGGTGACGACACTCAAGGTAGGTACTGTCACATTTCGAAATATGAGTTTAAATCCGTACGATCTTTCGTTCAAAGCTTTACACAACGATGCCCATTTTCTGTTGATTCTCATGGTGCGTTGTTTCCAGTCATAAAAGCCATTAAAGTGTAGAAATTGTAATTTTATAAAAAAAAATACATTAATAATGCAAATAGTATTACGTAGATCGCCTCTACCGTTACCTATTAAGCTTTATTACAAACGCATAATATAGCCGTGTCATTAACGTGTGTAAATATTTACATTCACGCTCTAACAAATTATCCAATCAAAGAGTTCTTTCTCTTACGGTTCGATAAGTCATAAAGCTCTCGCGGTAATAGGGGGCATCGCACGTGAAATACCGTGCAATCAAAACAAACGTATGGTGAGGTTGTTCAATGAAGCGACAGTCTTTCGTAACTAGAAAGTGCTCATTTCATGCCTCTCACCGACTCATCTTCGTTGCTATGTAGAATTGCTGTTAACACTTGCTTGCATACTTATTGCAAGTTTCCGAAAACTATTACATGTAGTCACGCGTTAAAAACATTCCGCATAGGAAAAAGTAGGCGTTTACTGGTTACACTGGTTAGTTACTCATTCGTTATCCCATTTTACAAATTATGCAATCAAGAGAGAAAAGAAGTGACGTTATTACTTATTGGTATTGACATGTCAAGCCGTGAGAATCACTACTGTTACGTATTACGTGTCTAAGTGAATTCGTGCTTTTTACAATGTATACATATACATGAATAGAACAAAAGCATCAGCGTCACTGATTATATCAGACAAAAGTAGATATGCAGATGATATCTAGTTCACGCAATTATAGTTAATATTTTTATAATCTTACCATCTTAATTTAGAGGGCAATGATTCGTAGAGAAGCGCGAGTACGTAATAGTGGGAACTTAGGTAGATATTTTTCATGACCGAATATGAAATGCTCAATCGGGAAAACGTTTACGTTATGTACAATTTTAACAATAAATGTGCTTTACAACATAAAGGATCTTTGTTTGCTTTGAAAACGAGTTGAACGTTGATTGTAATCGCTTGTGCACTCCCACATGACATGTCGTCACGTACGGGAGCCGAGCCCTGCATATAAGTAAGTACCTATGCCTTTTCATTGCGAAAGCGCGATTATTTCCCATAAGAACGGAACCACAATATAATAATATTATGTTGCAAGTTCAGACACTTTAGCCATCTGAGTATTTTGCAATATCCGCAAATTATTTTCATCAAACTACCTACTTCGAAGGTTAAAATAATAATTTGATGACATTCTATGATGGTTGTGAACCGTTTTAAGCTGACAAGCTTAGAAATCTAGCTGCAATACTCCAACATCTTTTCCAATGTGTTGGCTAACGTGTGAACACTATAGTTACAGTAACGCATTGTTTATTTGTGTTAAAGAGACCATTGAGCAGAACAAAGGCTCCAAAGTGTTCGCAAAGGACAAGTCTATTGGACAAAGCCAGCTGACCAAGCTGAAACGGGAAGATGGCAGCATAGCGTCGACCAAAGCAGAGGTTCTAGGCGAGATCGAGAGGTTCTATGGTCAGTTATACACTTCAGTCGCAAAGCCCGTTGACAGCTTGGTAGGCGATCCAAGAGCCAAGCTGTCCCGACATTATACCGAAGATATCCCGGACATCAGTCTGTACGAGATTAGGATGGCCCTGAAGCACCTTAAGAACAACAAGGCGCCGGGCGAAGACGGAATCACCTCAGAGCTTCTGAGAGCGGGTGGAACACCGGTACTAAAGGTCCTCCAGAAGCTCTTTAATTCCGTCTTGTCCGAGGGCAAAACGCCTGAAGCATGGAATAGAGGCGAGGTGGTACTGTTCTTCAAGAAAGGTGATAAAACCCTATTGAAGAACTACAGGCCCATCACGCTTCTAAGCCATGTTTATAAGTTGTTTTCAAGGGTCATCACGAACCGTCTCGAACATAGACTTGATGACTTCCAGCCTCCCGAACAAGCCGGTTTCCGAAGAAGCTATAGTACCATAGACCACATACATACGCTGCGGCAAGTTATACAGAAGACTGAAGAGTATAACTTGCCATTATGCTTAGCGTTTGTGGACTATGAGAAAGCCTTCGATTCGGTGGAAACATGGGCGGTGCTCGAGTCACTTCAGCGATGCCATATTGACTATCGGTACATTGAAGTGTTGAAGTGTTTGTATAGTAACGCCACCATGTCGGTCCGAGTTCAGGAGCAGAGCACAAAGGCCATTCCATTGAGAAGAGGCGTAAGACAGGGGGACGTTGTGTCCCCGAAACTGTTTACGGCCGTTATGGAAGACGCCTTCAAGCTCCTGGAATGGCAAGGACTTGGCATCAACATCAATGGCGAATACATCACTCACCTTCGGTTTGCCGACGACATCGTAGTCATGGCAAAGTCGATGGAGGAACTCAGCATGATGCTCGATGACCTCAATCGAGTTTCTCAACGGGTGGGCTTAAAAATGAACATGGACAAGACGAAACTCATGTCAAATGCCAAGGTTGTGCCCATCCCAGTCTCTGTTGAAAACTCGGTACTCGAAGTTGTTGACTCATACATCTACCTAGGACAAGTGGTCCAATTAGGTAGGTCCAACTTCGAGAAAGAGGTCAACCGCTGAATCCAACTCGGCTGGGCAGCGTTCGGGAAACTACGCAATGTCTTTTCATCCGACATACCTCAGTGCCTCAAGACGAAAGTCTTCAACCAATGTGTGTTACCAGTGATGACTTACGGCACCGAAACGTGGTCTTTCACTATCGGCCTCATCTCAAAGCTCAAAGTCGCTCAACGAGCAATGGAGATGGCTATGCTCGGGGTGTCTCTACGTGATCGAATCAGAAATGAGGAAATCCGTAGACGAACTAAAGTGACCGATATAGCTCACCGGATTAGCAAGTTGAAGTGGCAATGGGCAGGCCACCATAGCACGTAGAGCAGATGGCCGATGGGGCCGTAAAGTGCTCGAGTGGAGACCTCGGACCAGCAAGCGCAGCGTAGGACGTCCACCTACAAGATGGACAGATGACCTTATAAAGGTCGCCGGAAGGCGCTGGATGCAGGTCGCTTCCAACCGGTATATATGGAAGTCCAAAGGGGAGGCCTATGTTCAGCAGTGGACGTCCTATGGCTGAGATGATGATGATGATGATGATGATTGTTTATTTGTATATCCGACGTTTCGAATCTCACCAGCACTTCATTTTAGTATAACGAAGCCATCAGAATATATAAACTACAACTCAGATTATTAAAAACTATTGTACCTCGATAAAATACAAATATAGATACAACTATGAAAGTCTGTTCAAGTACTGCAGGGTGATGCCGGTACATGACAAAATAGATCTAGCTATTGTGACCCAATATATTGATAATATCAAATAATATCCCCTTATAAAATGGAAGACTCAGACCAGAAAATTTACGCAATCTAACAAACATACTAGCATTCACAATACCTCATACCACTAACGAATACGGCAATAGAGTGTGGACGCAGGCCTTACAACGCGCGTTGAACAGACTTCCATATGATTACGATTATGATAGCAAATCTACTAAACAAGTTATAACCTCATAATATAAAAAAGCTGTTAATAGACAGCCTTCCCGATTAGTAAGTTTATACTTAGAATAATACAAATTATGTCAACATACTCTTTTTTTCCCCTACTCAGGTTCGATATATCGATATAATCTTAAAAAATTAAGATTAAGAGTCTAAGCTGCAATGTAATGTCCGTTTATTAAAATAAACAGTTCAAATTTAAATTTATATTTATTTAGAATGTGTTTTGATATGAAACTGTTTCTGAATATTTTTTTTTATATTTGTCACATATTTACTTCAAAAATATATGTCTGGCAAGAAATGTTTATTTTGTTAGATTGTGGGCCCTAACTACAAGCAAAGACCTCTGAAGCCGTGTACGGAACGGACGAACGAGCAAAAACGCATGAACCGTCCGTCTCGTTGTGTTTAATGTTCGTGAGCGGTACGCAAGTGAAAAACCGTTCATCAGTACACGGCTTTATACCTACCGGTCTTCCTAAAATACTTCTCCTCACATAAATTTAGAACATGACTACTTATTAAAATAATGTGTGTGTATATATCGTTAAAGATGTCCTTACCAATAAAATAAACCATAACCGTAACCCAACACTCAAGACCAAAAAAAAGTAAGTTAAGGTAAATGAAACAAACAAAAGTTTCCAAAGCTTTTCTATTTAGATAAGTGACGATTTAGGAGGTTGTTGATTTAAATAAAATACACATGAAACTGACGAATGACGATAGGTAGGTAATCACAATTAGTCGATTACCAATTCAGTTCAAAATCACCACCGGTAAAATACAGAGTAGAGACTTAATTGAACTGTGTTTGCAATAGTTGCAATATAACGGATGCAATGAGTAAATAAAATAGAGTCTAAGGCGAGAGGTCATTCTATTCTAGCAATTGTAAAGAGCCGTAGGCGAGAAGATGACCCACTTAGATCAAAAGATTCACTTGTTACATACGAGTTAATTCCCACCACGTTAGGATTCAGATATACATATGCAAAGGTTACGGAAGCAAGATGTATTGATTGATTTTATCAGTCGCTAAAATAACTTTGCATGATTTTAAACTGGAACTCATAAGACTAAATAAATGTTAGGTACACTATTGGGAAATAAGTTTCCTAGCTGCACTTAAACATTCTGGTCTGTACCAAGATTTTGTTTTTTCTTGAATGTCGAAATCAACTATAATCATTCTAAACTAAGGACTAAGTATTACAAGATTTTCGTAAAACAGATACCAGTAGCGAAAGGAAGACGCAGTATGTAATAAATAGCCTTCAAGATATCTCAGCATCAATTAATTGGATACTTGGTAGTTTATTTGGTATTCACTACGCTTCGCGCAAATTAAAAGTGGATATTAATTTAGTAAGTTGTTAGCTGGATAGTTTATGATGCGATAAAGAGCGTGAACGGTTCGTGACTCCACTTATTGACGAGGACTCAGGATTACCTCAAGCAATTAATGCACAAGGTGAGAAGCTAGTTACTTTACTGGGATGGGAATATGCCTTTGAGATTATTGACCGAAGATGTTGCAAGGAGCCATTAAGTCAGCCATGTCTGGACATATTCTTAGGTCATTATATTGTACCTAGACGTTTAACTAAGGTTTACAGCTCACGACCACGACACAATATCTTTACCTTGTCTCTTGTAAGATTGATTACTCTCATATGCGTGTTTCTGCAATGTGTTAGCTGACTATTCCAGCAGATACAACGTCTATTTGTTTTTGACTTTGGCCTCAAACTAACTTTATATATTTATAGTAAAATTCTATTCATATAATTGAAATACTGAAACCCTCAAATAAATATATATACCTTGTCATGATCTGGGGGCCTATGATGGTTGCGTTTATCACGTGATAAATAAGTGACAAAGCATCTGTCCCTTGCACTCGCAATTGGTCAAAACGTGACGGATGCTTTGACACTTATTTATCACGTGATAAACGCAACCATCATAGGCCTACTGATCAACAATTTCTATTCAGCGTTTTGCTGGCATAGTCGTAACTTCGCGAATTTATGGCCTGGGTTAAGATCGCGTGTCGGGCAAAAAGTTTTCGTGCCATGAAGTGCTCGTACACGAGAGAGTAAATATACACCATGCAGGTAACTATAATAACTAGAGGCCCGTTGCGGCGTCGAACCGCCGCTAGAATATGGAAATCCGGTAGTGTTACAGAAAATAACTACTTTATCGATAAGAAGTTTTTGGCGAACGAAGAATTAAAATGATGTTTTAAAAACCGTAAAACATGCCAGGCTAGAGCTAGGCCTGGTAGCCAACTGCCAGCTTCATCGTACCAACTTTTTCAACTCTTGTAAAAATAAGTTGTGCATTAATGACATGTGATCTGCTGATCTGTTTCACAAATAAAATGAATGTTATTCGATTTATGGAAAAATTTAACCCATAAAAATAATTCCATATCTTAAAAAAATAATTGACATATTTTCATAGGACCGAACATAAGATTGGTAGAATTTAATTTGTTGTTCTTTCTTCAGGACATAAATTTATCGATTTGATCGATTTCTATCAATTTCAAGAAATAGCACATGAATCGAAATGACAGATTTGGGCACTCACTACGCAGGTTTTAAACAGGAAATCATGTAGTGCGTAACTGTTTATGTATTCATTTATAATCGTAAATACTTAAAAATAGTGATAATAAAAAATGTTAAATAAACTCAATTGTATGAAATAGAGAGTATAAAACGTTTATAGATACACGAAAAACCACTATTATCAATGCTTGTTTTTTTAATGAAATTCAATATATCGTCCAAATTTTCTTAATATGGGTGCTGCCATGTCATCATCATCAATCATTTATGAATTATGAGTCAAAATCCATGTGTCAAATCTGCTATTCGTCATGGCTCCTATTCGTCAAGCTGTCTTTTGGTCAACTTTGATTTTAAGTCAAATTTTCTTTTTGTCAAGTTCCTCGTTCGTCAAATTACTTATTCGACATCCCCAGGTACAGTTGTTAAAATAAGAAATAAAATCCTTGATCGTATAGTAAAGTCAGGCATATTTTTTTCAGTAAATTTAGAGCTGAAGGCCTAATACCCGAATTCCAAATTCAAACTTTCGTCTTTCCTCTCATTGAAATAGTGTCTGACAGAAGAGTGAGGGAGATGCTATCTATACTCTCAAGTCTATGATATAAACCTAATTTTAGGGTTCCTTACCAAAGTCGGTAAAAACGGAAGCCTTACAAAATCAATTTGTTTTGTTGATAGCAGAATTTGTCAAATTTTATTTTGAATGAGAATAAGAATGATCAGCCAGACGTCATTAATTCAAATATGATTTATCCTTGAGGGCGTCAATTTTTTGAAATTTGCATCATATGTAGGTTATTTCTACCATCAAGTTTCGCATGTTAGGGTAATATGTTAATTATTCCACATTGCCAACTGGTCCACAATGTCAGCTCGTCTATATTCCCATCTGGGTCACAATGCCAACTTGTCCACACACCCAACACGTCCACATTGCCAACTCGTTCATACACCCAACTCATCTGCATTGCCAACTCGTCTATATTACCAATTCGTCTCCATTGGCAACTCGTCCATATTCCCAATTTGTCCACAATGCCAAATCGTCCACATTGCCCACTCGTCCATAAACCCAACTCATGTACAATGCCAACTCGTCCATATTACCAACTCGTCTTTATTGCCAACTCGACCATATTGCTAACTCGTCCATATACCAACACCACAATTCCAACGCGTCCATATTTCCAACTCGTCCATATTTCCAACTCGTCCACATTCCCAATTCGTACACAATGGCAAATCGTCCACATTGCCCACTCGTCCATAAACCCAACTCATCTACAATGCCAACTCGTCCATATTACCAACTCGTCTTTATTGCCAACTCGTCCATATTCCCAACTTGTTCATTTTGCCAACTCATCCACATTCCCAACTCGTCCATATTCCCAACTCGTCCACATTGACAACTCGTCCATATTACCAACTTGTCCGTATTACCAACTCGTCTTCATTGCCAACTCGTCCATAATGCGAACTCGTCCACATTGTCCCCTTGTACATGTTCCCAACTTGTCAATTTACCAACTCATCCACATTGCCAACTCATCCACATTTCCAACTCGTCCATATTCCCAACTCGACGATACACCCAACTCGTCTACAATACCAACTTGTCCTTATTATCAGCTCGTCTTTATTGCCAAATCTTCCATATCACCAACTCGTCCGTATTACAAAGTCGTCATCATTGCCAACTTGTCCGTATTACCAACTCGTCTTCATTGCCAACTCGTCCATAATGCGAACTCGTCCACATTTCCCACTTGTCCATGTTCCCAACTTGTCAATTTTACCAACTCATCCACATTGCCAACTCATCCACATTTCCAACTCGTCCATATTCCCAACTCGACGATACACCCAACTCATCTACAATACCAACTTGTCCTTATTATCAGCTCATCTTTATTGCCAAATCTTCCATATCATCAACTCGCCCGTATTACCAAGTCGTCTTCATTGCCAACTCGTCCATATTTTCAACTCGTCCACATTTCCAACTCGTCCATTTTACCAACTCATCCATATTACCAATGTAGAAGATACATTCCCAACTTAGCTACATTGTCAAGTCGTCCATATTCTCAACTCAACCACATTTTCAACTTGTCCATTTTACCAACTCATCCATATTACCAATGTAGATACATTCCGAACTTAGCTACATTGTCAAGTCGTCCATATTCTCAACTCGAACACATTTCCCATCCCGTCGACATGCAAGCGGAAGGACTAAGTTTTTTCTTGTAAAATACCATTTAATTTACCATAACTCATGCCATTTTCCTTGGTTTTTTTTTTATGAACTTATATAATCATAATAATCATATTTATAATAATCTATCAGAAATTTACTTATTTGAATGACGTTTAAATTAGTTTTACTACATTTTTTCTGCTTTGATTTTTTATTGTAAAACTCGCCTATACCTAAAAATAATCTATTCTTGAATGACGGTTAGTTTTAGTCTTGCGAGCACCAGTCTAACTCGCACTTAACCGGCTTGTTCCTTCACATTTTTAACAGTTATGCGAAAAAAGTTTTCATATCAACATTTTAAAAAGAAAAACAACCTGGCAATTTAGATCATTGACATAATAACCCCCAATAAAAAATACATTAAAAGTAGTCAGAATATGGTTACTGTCATTCATTGTCAACAAACTGTAAAATTATTTTTGCATATTCGTACATGTTTTAAGTGTTGCGGATATTACGTTGCCGACTCAAAAATAATATTTCATCATGCTGAACAACTTACTACAGGTTTGTGAGCAAATCATGCTTGTTATTATCTGGTCATCTTATGTCAAAATAGGGATCACAGGTCACGTGGTCAAAGTCACGTGGTTAGCGCACAGTAGTTTTTTCAAATCCATTTTTCAGTACTTTTTCAGGAAAAAATTAAAAATCCAAGAGTTTTATGCACCTCTCCAGCATGAGACGAATCTAATGACATATCATTTATCAAAATCGGACCATAACTGTAGATCTGATGGGATGTACAAAAATCGGCCTCGCGTAATATATATATAGATAAGGCCATTCCCTGGCTGATTTTCCCTATCAGATCTCTACAAAAATGTTGTAAGCTCAAATATCTCAAAGAAAAAAGAAAAAACTTTTTCTTAGTTCAACTACAGTACCTACCTAGATACAATGTTTCATTAAAAAAAAGCAATTCAAACGCGAATTATATCGCGTTTAATGTTTGCAGCCCAGAATTTTGTCCACTACCCCCATGACCCAGTTCTGTAGTGCCTACGTCGTAAAGCGTAATACGTTAAGAAATATACTTACTGAAATAATACCTACTCACAATTATGATACCGACTATATTCAGAATTGCTTAATATAAAAATGAGAAATGAGTGATGGTACTAGCGGAAACCGAAGATTTGTAAGTGATACTTAGTATATTCAAATCTTTGATTATTCTTACAGGCATATTAGACTCGGGCTAAAGTAGCAACATAAAATGACTTTATGACTTGTCATGGTATTTTATGTTGAAGATGAAAATACTTTCAGAACCAAGATAGAGTTGTTTTTTTTTATTTGAGGCGTAATACGTGATGATTTCATAACTTTGTGAGTAAGTACTTACTATTGGCACAACTCCTGGGGTCAGGTAGAGCGAGGCGCCTCTGCGCATCGACAACGCACAGCACGGCTAGCAGGGCCGCAGCTGCCAGGCAGGTATGCCGGCTCATCTGTGTAGAAAAACAACCTTACAGAAAAATGTTTACTAAACCATACTTAATCGTAAGAATTAAAAAAAAATATTAACACAGGATTAAAGTCCACTGGTTGGTACGCTATTGGTAAGGTTTTTGGCGCATGAAGCATCTGTCGCACGACACTCAACAAATAGGTACTTGCGTGTCAGAACGTAACGGCACAGTATGTGGTAACGGATACTTTAGTTAAAATTTGTCTAGCGCACGAAAAACGCGACCAGCATCCGTAGGTTAATTATCTCAGGAAGTGTTTATACGGAACCCTCGGTGCGCGAGTCCGACTCGCACTTGGCTGGTTTACTCTAAGATCAAATATGTTTCTTAACATTTACTTAAGTGCCACTTAGAACAGGGCCATTGCGATTTATTGATATTTATTTGAAACCTACAGTTTGAATTTTAAATTCGCATAATTTTTGTTTCAAAAACTACTCGAATTGGACAAAATTCACGCAGAAATCTAGTAGTTTTTTTTTTCTTTTTTTCGACTTCACGCAATGAAAGCATGAAATAGCTATGTTACTTTCTAGAACTCGGAGAAAAGAAAAATAAAAAAATTACTGCTTTACTTTTTAGGGTTCCGTAGTCCACTAGGAACCCTTATAGTTTCGCCATGTCCGTCTGTCCGTCCGTCCGTCCGCGGCTTAGCTCCGTGATCATTAGTACTAGAAAGCTGAAATTTGGTACGAGTATGCGTATGTATCACGCCAACAAAACGGTAAAATAAAAACAAAAAAAATTACACCTAAAGTGGGGGTGAATTTTTTTTTTCGTTTTAACCCTAGTGTGTGGGGTGTCGTTAAATAGGTCTGTTAAAAATAAAAGGGGTCTTTAAACATTACTTTCTGATAAAGTCAGTAGTTTTGTAAATATTCGCTCCGAAAATAAAAAAAATAGTGTCCCCCCCTCTAACTTTTCAACCACGGGTCAAAAAAATATAGAAAAATTCATGAAAATGAGGCCTTATAAGTACTTTCAATGAAAACTATATTGAACAAAATCGGTCCATCCGTTTTTGAGTTATCGCAAAATTTCATAATTTTCTTCAAAAGGACGTAAGTTGACTTCCAGAAGGTAATAAGTAATTACAGTTACTTTGGCGTTTACGACCTTTTTCCGTCTTTCCTTCTTTGACCGTCTCTTGTGAAGGATGAGCAACTACGGAACCCTACAATGAGCGTGGCCCGACATGCTCTTGGCCGGTTTTCAGCTTATTTACGCTTCTTTGCTTATTTACGCAAGTGAAATATTTTAGCCCTTTCCAATTTTGTACATTTTTATCGAACCAAAATAGCTAGAAATACGATTTGCGAAAACGCGATTTTAGGGTTCCGTAGTCAACTAGGAACCCTTATAGTTTCGCCATGTCCGTCTGTCCGTCTCTGTCCGTCCGTCCGCGGCTTAGCTCCGTCCGTGATCATTAGTACTAGAGAGCTAAAATTTGGTATGAGTATGTGTACTCGCATGTATCACGCCGACAAAACGGTAAAATAAAAACTAAAAAAAAAAAACTTTTTTCGGGTACCTGTCGTACACCTAAAGTGGAGGGGTTCTTTTTTTATTCCAACACTATAGTGTGTGGGATGTCGTTGAATAGGTCTTTTAAAAATAATAGGGGTCTCCAAACATTATTCTTTGATAAAGTCAGCAATTTTGTAAATATTCGCTCCGGAAATCCAATAAATAGCATCCCCCCACTCTCTAACTTTTCAACTACGGATCAAAAAATTCTGGAAAAATTCATGAAAATGAGGCCTTATAAGTACTTTCAATGAAAACTATATTGAATAAAATCGATCGAGCCGTTTTTGAGTTATCGCAAAAATTTCATAATTTTCTTTAAAATGACGTAAGTGCCGCGCGGTGTCCTTTATACTTCGAACGTTACACATATTAGTTAAGTGCCATACTGCATTATAAACATTCCGTTCAATCTGGCGCGTATTATCGATAAATTCCAGAAGGTACGTTTACGACCTTTTTATAGAACTTGAAATCTTTCTCGTAATTTAAACCTCGTTCTATTGTGAAGGATGGGCAACTATTACGGAACCCTACACTGAGCGTGGCCCGACATGCTCTTGACCGGTTTTTTTCTATATTGGCACAACGTAATGGCTGGTTCACATCCGCCTAATGATGAGCAAGAAGGGGAGCCCAAGTCGCAATGGCAACTGACAAGAAATGATGATGATGGCCCGAGAGATGCTTCTTCACGCTTCGGAGGAGGAGAAGGAGGAAACACATGTGCCGGCTAAAAGTTAAATTCTTTAATAGTCCGGCAGATGAAGGAATTGCCGAAATTACGTGTGCGTAGGAATATTTTCCATGGTGAAGCGATGATATCACAAACTGGCACGTCGTGTGTTTCTACGACGGCAAGAGGAGGGTGAGATTAGAGAAAATAGCTCTTCACAGCACCCGGCATGGTATAGGCGATACCATGCCGGCGAACCAATGCCTCTACTTAATTGCAGGGCTTCGATGAGGACAAAGCTGGTCCGCGTGAAGAACCGTCGTACCTACGTAATACTACGAGATTACCTACGTAATCAGTGACTCGATGTATTTGTTTTGATTGAGACTGCAGTGGATATCCATGCCTAGCATATTTAAGCTATCTCACAAATCACGAGGAGTGATCTGGAGACTAGGGGTAGGTAGAAATGAAGACGTTTTGGTAGAGACCGGAGAAACCTGGGATTTCTTGTTGTTGAACTCAACCAGGTTACCGGAATCCCATTTGCTAATGAGCTCCAGAACCCAGTCAAGTTCAACGACAAGATTCCTACGGTTCTCGCCGATTTCCGCCATACCAGTTCCAGGCCGACCAAAATATCGCTCATGGACCATTATCTTCAGACCAATGAATATCCCTAAGTGAATAACATGTCATTCATATGCAGAAGAAAGAGGGTGGGTGATAAAACACTTGCTAATATCCTGTTTTTGGTTATATTCATCTATCTACGTCGACGACGACACGGTTGACGCAGTTTGTAAGCATCTGCCTATTCCTGATAAACTCGAATATTTGTGCTTGGGTTATGGTTGTTCTATGTATTTAAGTACATATTTATCTATATAAGTATGTACATATATTGGCGTTTAGTACCCATAACACAAACTTTCTTGAGCTAAATTTGGGACTAGATCGATTTGTGTTAGGTTGTGTGATATTTATTTATTTATCTAGAAAGCATTCTTTAGCTCAGGTAATATTAGTAGCGGATGTAACAGAACGCGAAATAGTTTGTTTTAACATGTAATAAAAAACTCATTACACACAATCATGCATATCGCATATGGAGATAGCACTAATAGCAGAGATGCGGCATGCAAAATTCCTACACTTAATGTTTTCTGTTAGAAACGTGAAGATCACTTCTCCAATGTGACTGCAATTTAAGTGCAAATCGTCTTACCGCACTAAAGCTAGCGCCCATTCATAGTTATTATGGTACCTATGCTATGGTGGTATAGGTCATGTAATTACTGCTTTTTGGTAAATTAGAAACCAGAAAGATAGAGATTATGTTAAAATTTTATGACGCGTTCGAAATAATATGTACCTACCTCTTACTACTGTAGTCATGCCCAAATAACATTAGTCTACACAATGTATAGATTATAAAAATTAAAAAAAACACAACTACATACAGTAATTACGCGATGCTACTTGAGTTAACTGCCGTGAATAATCTAGACTTTTTCTTACCGATGGAGCAAAATTCAAATGGAGAGTTGAGTTATTTGTCGCGTCAAGCTCAACCGGGAGGCCGGAGCATAGGTCGCGCTTGCGACGCCTATCCAATCTATCCATAGTCGATGTCGTCGAGCATTCCGTTACGACGAAAGTGGCCAGTAAGCCAACAAGTCCGTATTATCAACCTACGAGTTCGCTTTCTTTTATTTATGCAGACTTCGACTGCCTGAGGACAATCGATACGTGAGATGAATTTATTTTGTTGTATTTGTGAAAGCAAAACCCGCCTTGCTGACCTCCTTGCTGCGAGTTTAAACGTTTGCGTGAAATGGTGCTCAATGCGAGAAATCGACAATTTGGGACGCATTTTACGGTAACGGAAAGCTGCGTCTCCGATTCATTATTCTCCGCCTCAATGTTTACAGAGTGGCGTTACAGCTTTGACGCTAACTATTAAGTAATAGTGTGCTCGAGATAGTAACTAACGCAACAGGTCCTGAATGTTCGGAAACGAGTTGACTTAGTAGATAGGTAAGGTGTTTTTGGTTGCTGGGGCTGGGACGTCTACCTTTTGGCTTTCAAAAAAATGACTACTTATGGAATACAAACAATAGCTTTAAACTAGGATTAGAAATTTGTCAAATATTATTTGGCTACTTACATTTGATGTTTTTTAATTTAATTGTTTTTGTTGAAAGCTTAACTTTTTTTGAAAGGGACATAACTGTCAATAATGTTAAGTTTTCAATTATAGTTGCAGATACCTTAAGTCGAATACAAGAACAGTAGGTAACTATTTATTGTACCTTGAAGTACAACTGAAATAAAATGTTTAGTAAATATACACACTAAATATTTGACAAATATACACACCCTGGTTGTCACCAGTAAAAAACACACACGTCCAAATCTAATTCGAAAATTTGAAAGCAACTGACGTTATCAATGTCACAGAAGTTATAATAGAGCCACTGCGCAGATGCGCACGGGCGCAGTATAGTACCTCGGTGGCGGGGTTGGGTGCGTGAGCGACGTGGGTGAGACAGGAGCGATGCGCGGCGCGGCCGGTTGAGGAGATACGCGTGTGCAAAGCGCGGCGACGTCGGAGGGACTGGCGCAGGCGCAGGTCTCTTCTCTAATTAAGCCTTCGCCCCATTCATTCACTTTCACTTCCAATATGAGAGAAGACTCGTCCGCATCGGCGCGCCTCTGTCGCTCGGGACACAGAGACCTTCGGAGGTCACAGCCGGAAACAAATGAGGTTGCATAACAAGCCCGTAACCTGTGCCCACTTTTGAAACTGTAATTTAGGTTTCGATATCTAAATAGACACAGTGCGTATGCGTAACGATAACAACTTCCTTGTGATGGGTAACTATGGGTACCATAATGCAGGGAAGCGTATAATTATAGGGATGTCCTAGATCTTAAGCCATCGTAATAGGAATATGTAACCGCAGGAGTCATGGAGCAGGGATTCTTAAAGTACATACCATTATCATTGAATCACCTCCAGGGGTTCGCCAGTGATCGCAGTTAGTGATACCAGTATTTACCATAGACGTGTGATGACGTCTAGTAGCTCACGCATGTCCGATTGTATTAAAATATAAAACCGGCCAAGAGCATGTCGGGCCACGCTCAGTGTAGGGTTCCGTAGTTTCCCATCCTTCACAATAGAATTCCTTCAGAAAGATTTCAAGCTGTATAAAAAAGGTCGTAAACGCCAAAGTAACTGTAATTACTTCTAGAAGTTATCGATTCTACGCGCCAGATTGAGCGAAATGTTTCAATACAGTATGGCACTTAACTAATATGTGTAACGTTCGAAGTATAAGGACACCGCGCGGCACTTACGTCATTTTAAAGATAATTATGAAATTTTGCGATAACTCAAAAACGGCTCGACCGATTTTATTCAATATAGTTTTCATTGAAAGTACTTATAAGGCCTCATTTTCATGAATTTTTCCATAATTTTGTTGAAAAGTTAGAGGCGAGCTTTTTTTTCGTAGTGAATATTTACAAAATTGCTGACATGATCAAAAAATAATGTTTGGAGACCCCTATTATTTTTAAAAGACCTATTCAACGACACCCCACACACTAGTGTTGAAACGAAAAAAAAAACTCACCCTCACTTTAGGTTTTCGAGAGTTTTAGTTTTTTTTTACCGTTTTGTTGGCGTGATACGTATCGTATCATTAACCAAACGGCGCTGCACTGTGATATAATCATAATAGCCTCTAGGTAAAGACCTCCTCCGAAGTTAGCCAGTCCTCTCTGGACTGTGCTAATTGCAACCAATTTGGACCAGCTGTTGATTATATATCCGTCCTCCCATCTCTTGCGCGGTCTACCCTTTTTTCTTTTTGATAGTATTTCAAAGCACGTTGGCAGCCCCTATTCAATTTCCCAGACTACTGCAAACCCTTTTAGGGTTCCGTAGTCAACTAGGAACCCTTATAGTTTCGCCATGTCCGTCCGTCCGCGGCTTAGCTCCGTGATCATTATAGTACTAGAAAGCTGAAATAAAAACTAAAAAATAAAACTTTTTTTCGGGTACCTCTCGAACACCTAGAGGGGACTTTTTTTTTTCGTTTGAACACTAGTGTAGTAGGGTGTCGTTGAATAGGTCTTTTAAAAATAATAGGGGTCTCCAAACATTATTTTTTGATAAAGTTAGCAGTTTTGTTGGTATATATTCGCTCCGAAAATAAAAAGCGCCCCCCCTCTAACTTTTCAACCACGGGTCAAAAAATTATGAAAATGAGGCCTTATAAGTACTTTTAATGAAAACTATATTAAATAAAATCGGTCGAGCCGTTTTTGAGTTATCGCAAAATTTCATATATTTTTTTAAAACGACGTAAGTGCCGCGCGGTAGCCTTATACTTCAAACGTTACATATTAGTTAAGTGCCATACTGCATTAAAACATTGCGTTCAATCTGGCGCGGGCGTATAATCGATAACTTCCAGAAGGTAATAAGTAATTACAGGTACTTTGGCGTTTACGACCTTTTTTATAGAGCTTGAAATCTTTCTCGTAATTTAAACCTCTCGGACTTAAAACCGCTATTTTAAGGATGTCTATTGTGGACGATGGGCAACTACGGAACCCTACACTGAGCGTGGCCCGACATGCTCTTGGCCGGTTTTTTATTGTTTTTATTTTCCCAGTTGTGTGTAGGTATGATAATGGATGACTAATACAATAATAGGGCCAACCGGAGTTTACGGCTGACCCTAACCCAAAAGGGGGACACAACACAGTACACATTGCTGCATGAGTTTGCATGAGTCGCAAACATAATTTACAAAAAATACTTACCTACCTAATTAATGGATTTGTTTCGCGAGTTTTCTAGATTAACATAGGCTGCTGTAGGTACTTGTGGTAGAACAAAAAATAAAGTAAGTATACAGTCGATTAAAATGAGGTCAGTGAATGACTAGAAGATGTGCAGCAGAATTCTTGACCTCGCGATTGCACGTTGTTAGTGTCCATATGGTAAGGCTAGCTAGTGATTTGTTATTATGACCATGATTAAGCAAAGTCAATAAAATCGAACGTGCGCTGCTTTTATTACAAAGGTTTAGTCAGGATTCTGTTATAACTGCCGGTTCATAGTTGTTTACAGTTTGTGATGTTTCCGGATCCGTTCAAAATAAGATATTTTGCTTCCTTCATGCTCGATTAACTACTTACCTGTCTTGTCTGAAATGTATGTATGAATTAGGGGAAATGAGCAATTATCAAGTGTGTAATGTAATTTAATTAAGCTTGAGATTATGAGAACGCATCAAGTAATTCCGCACTCTACCTACTTCGCAATAGACAATTGCTGCGTTGATGACATTGCTGAAAAGAGCTGAAAGGTAAATGCTTAGATGACCTAACCCAAAATCCACGCGATTAGTTTAAAGTCAGATATAGTGTCACTGTCATACTCATACTACTATTTGGCTTGCTACCCGGTTACTCTAAAGTATCTATGCCGTTGCACACAAACGAGATGCAAACCTAAGTTTTTGGGTTATTATATGGTATATTGTAAGAACTGTGGATAATAAAGCATCACCGTTGACTTGTCACTGGTTGAGGCAGGCCGGGTCGCGGTTGTGAGATAACTGTGGATATAAGTGAAAGTCAAACAACACATTTGTTTAGCGGCTTTTCGCTAACAACTCATTTAACTCGGTTCATTGATATTGGTGAATGCCTGGAAAGACAGATTACGTTATACCAATAGTCGTGTCTCGTTAAAATAAACATCGAATTTAATAGCTTTTCAATAACAATAACATTATATTTTACTGCTTGGGGTTCGGATAAATATTGGTATTTCTATCTGTCAACTTTCAAAAAAGTGTAGTTTTTTATTGTTTTTTCCATTAATTTTACTCCTTCAACGCGTGAAACAATTATAATCGGTTAGACTAAACCGATTATGTTCGAAGGCATAGAAATCGTCCGATAGGCTTGTAAAGTGTTGCCGCACGAGTGGCCGTGGACAATGTCAGTCATTGCCATGATGGGCGCGTACAAATGGCGGTACCGATTTTCACAGGAATTTTCACAGGACCTTCAGGGACGGGTGTTCCATTCAATTGCATGGGTAGATAGAGGACAACATGCCAATTGATTTAGGTACTATCAATGTAAATATTAGTCAATATTTATCCGGCGTATATCTACCGCCGTATTCGCACTTGCTTGTACTTCATCTGCCGACCTGTCTCACAATCACAGTCAAGATAACCCACAAGTAAAAAAGTCAAACCCGGTTTGCACCCTGCGAATAATACGGTCGGAAGTTTGAATAGTATCAAAATTCGTAAGGCCGATATAGGTAGTTGGTGTGATTGATGCTAGATTTTAATAGTGGCCATTGCTTGTTTCGATCACCCGTGGGAATAAAAAATATAGGTACGGCCAAAAGCATGTCGAGCCACGCTCAGTGTAGGGTTCCGTAGTTGCCCATCCTTCACAATAGACGGGCTTATAACAGCGGTTTTAAGCCCGAGGTTTAAATTACGAGAAACATTTCAAGCTCTATAAAAAGGTCGTAAACGGCAAAGTAACTGTATTTACTTATTACCTTCTGGAAGTTATCGATTATACGCGCCAGATTGAGCGAAGTGTTTTAATACAGTATGGCACTTAACTAATATGTAAATGTAATCTAATGTGTAAATGTTTAAAGACCCCCCTATTATTTTTAAAAGACCTATTCAACCCGACACCCCACACACTAGTGTTGGAACGAAAAAAAAAATCACCCCCACTTTAGGTGTACGGGATAACGGGAGGTACCCGAAAAAAGTTTTATTTTTAGTTTTTGTTTTACCTTTTTGTCGGCGTGATACATACACATACCACAGATCACATACTCATACCAAATTTCAGCTTTCTAGTAGTAATGATCACGGAGCTAAGCCGCGGACGGACAGACAGACGGACAGACGGACATGGCGAAACTATAAGGGTTCCTAGTTGGCTACGGAACCCTAAAAATTATGTTTAAGACCCCCCTATTATTTTTAAAAGACCTATTCAACCCGAAACCCCACACACTAGTGTTGGAACGAAAAAAAAAATCACCCCCACTAGGTGTACGGGATAACGGGAGGTACCCGAAAAAAAGTTTCATTTTTTAGTTTTTATTTTACCGTTATACACATCATACATCATACTCATACCAAATTTCAGCTTTCTAGTACTAACTAATGATCACGGAATTCACGGAGCTAAGCCGCGGACGGACAGACAGAGGGACAGACGAACATGGCGAAACTATAAGGGTTCCTAGTTGACTACGGAACCCTAATAAAAAACAAACCTCTCTCGTAGTATGCTAGTAATGCAGGTACTATATACAAGCGAAAAATGCATAGCTGTTTTCTTGTTCCTGAATCACTCAGCCAGGTGACAAAGTCATGAAGACTTCTCTTACTGTCTATATACAACGTGTCCCAAAATTCAACGGTAAGCGGCCACCAGAGGATGGATCTGCTCATGATTACTCAAAAAAAACATCAATCGTTTTTGAAATTACAAAAAGAAATGACGTTCTTCGAAAATCGTCAACCCTAATTTATGGTATTTTTTAACGACCATGTCTACAACATTTCAAATATTTCTGATTTTTTGTATCGGCAACGTAAGTACCACTGCATCCACCTCAGCCTTTAAAAATATCAGAACACAATGTAGCTTTTAAACAAAAAATTATTAAAATTATTTTTACCCCTAATATTTTGAGTGTTTTTCTTTCAGTCCACTTTCATTCATCACGGTATAAAAAAAGTACTGACACTACTTATCCACCAGGTTGGATAGTGTTTCTCAATATTGTATGTGTTGTAAACATATGTATCCAAACCGCTAAAGCTAACCGCAAAGTTTTAAGAGACTCTAAAATTTATTCGGACATCTTCTATTCACATTGTATGATGTCCCTATCCGGCGGCGTACAAAATGCATCGTAAACCTACGTACTACGAAATGTCACCTTGAAGAAGTATAAGTAAGTAATACGTAATAAGTTAGAGTTTTAGTCGTAGGTTTCTTGGGGGCTAAGCCCACCAATTGTTTTCCGGACGTGACTTTTGGCCTTAGGGGCGTTATTATTGACTTCCGATGATGGGTTTATCTCATCATCGACGTGCTTGAACGTGTGTATGAGAGGTTTCGTTTCGGCGCTTGACGCGAATCGGACCTCATCCCATCTCTCCCGTTTTCAAGGCGTGTGGATTTGGTCGGTATCGCGTTGCAAGTTAACTCTCGGATGTTATTTCTTTGAGGCACGGTGTCAGGGATGACGGTCGGTAGCCAGGCGCAGGCTGAGTCCTATTCCGATAGTTGCGTGTGGGCCACGCGATTAGTCGGTTGGCACCGTGCTATCTTTTTCTCTCGCTCATGCGAGGCTGTGTTTTGCGTAAGTTAGGTTAGTGTTAGGTTAGGTTTATTTAATCTTTAGGTTTAGGTCGTATAGCTCGTGTACCGGTTGGGAGTCCGGCCGGGTCCCATCGACTGGTATTCGTGTTTTATTTGAGACGTAGTTTAGCTTAGCTTTTAATTTAGGATACCTGTCTGATTTGGTATCAGCATTTATGCCTGGGACCATCTAGTTCAATCGATTCCAATCAATTCCACCTTTTTTTTTTTTTTTTTTTGGTAGTGTGTCAATTGTTTGCCTTTAGCTGATTATCTTGACTCCATCCGTTAAGTCTGTTTGTTTTAGCCAGTAATTTTTCATTTGTGTAAATTCACAGATCTTTGTCGAATTTCATTTGTGATGTGGAAGTTGGGTCTGTTAGGGCTGTTTAGATTATCTTGTTCTTTTGGCATTTTCTTCGTTTGGTAGGGAGATGCTGTAGCATTACGCTACGGTTTAAGAGTTTATTTTTACCTATCCGTTGTTTATTTAAATTCATCACGGCACAGCGCCATCTGTTACAGACGAGTTGTACTCTTTTTCTAATGTCTTAGCTTGCATGAATTTTGGTTTCACTTGGTAGATTACATGCTTTCGGAAATGGTTCGCTCAGTTTCCGTTAGGTGTCGCTATTCTCAATTGTACGAGTTTCGTTCGTTAGTTCGTAGCCTTATTTACTTATCGGTCATTCTCCAGACGAACATTTTTGCTTGTCTTCACTCTTTAAAAATATAAAACTATTGATTTAATTATATCTTATATTTTTTGATCGTAGCAGGTATTCGTATTGAGCTGTACATGAATTTTCAAGAACATATTTAAAACTTTTCGGGTAAAAAAAAAAACTTTTAGCCCTATTCTCCTAATTGACACGTCGCGTCCCACTACCCAAATTACTTAAATACTAATTTCTCCTGATGATATACATGAAGAAAAAACAATGTAAGCAAGTTTCTTAAACAAAAGAATACATGTTTTAATTGCACAAAAAAAACCTAGTCAATACAAGTAATATATCACAAAGATATCAATTATAGTAACTTTGTCTCGAAACGTATAATAATTCACGCGTCGCGTTCGGTTTTGATCACACAAGTCCTCTGAAAGTAGGTACGGATCTCACTAACGCATTTCGGTGAAGCGGTCAGTCCTGCCTAGAGCCCCGTGTGGGATGGTTGTGTCAGCTGTGTACGGGTCGCGGACTATGACTGTAAGTATCTAATTCACGCGTTTTGGCTCACGAAATTTCTAATTAACACGTTCACGTTTTAAAAATCAACCAGTAACTCCATTGCGCTGAGAATTTTGGTGTACATTAAAGGCCGCATTATTTAATAGATACTAGATTCTGTAGATTATTACATGTACATATAAAAAGTTATTTTTTATTTTTCAAGAATCCCTAATTCACAAGTATAATTCACGCATCAAAAATGAACGCGTTAATTAGAATTTAACTTTCCATGCGGTTTTAATCATCAGTTTGGTTTTTTTTTTTCTAGAAGATTTGTATACACGATGATTTTTAATCGGTGATCAGGTACCAACTTAACTCAGTAATTGATGGTGGTCACGTTTGAAAGTTTGTTTTCATGCAATTACGACTTCAGTAATTGCATGAAAACAAACTTTTATTTTTCTATGATAATTTTTGTTTTGAAACCAACACCCACCACACCAACCACCCTACTAATCTGTATCTGTGAGCTTACAGCCTCTTTAATAATTTATTGGCAATGACAATTTATGAGTAATATGTAACTTGTCATTGTCATTACATATACAAAGTCGTAGAAAATTTCGTAAAATTTCCCGCCAAAGCGATGGCACTTGACATAGTACTTAAATAATTTATGTAGGATGACCATGTATCTAGTGGTTATTAGTTTTAATTATGTTTTAACTTTTAATTAATTAAACCAGTGAGGTAATTGCTTGAGACCCTGCCTATTAAGTTTAATTTTAGCTGGATATTAATATTTTTCTACTCCCGATCACCGATTAAGAATCATCGTGTATATAATAGTAATAGTAATATATAGTAATATATAGTCACATCTTCGTGGGGTCATTTTAAATTTAAAACCGCATCAGGTAGCATAGCAAGCAGTATTTCTCAAGGCTGGAAAATTCGAGCCGAAGCGGTTTTGCCATATATTAGCACCATCAGGCATGAACAATTTCGTACTTGGATATAACCCTGTGTCTGATAGAATAATAACAATGAAGCTGAACACCAATTTATGTCTTCTCAACATCGTGCAAGTTTACAACACAGTCCACGGAAGAAGATATCAACTAGAGGAAGCTCTAGACAGCATACCAAGCCGGCAAATCGTAATGGTATTGGGAGACTGGAATGCTAAAACAGGAAGCTCAGAAATAGTCCATGACATCCGAGACACCATTGGAAAATATGGTCCAGACTCTAGCAACGAACGAGGTCAGAGGCTTGCAGAGTTCTGTGTTCTGTGTCTGACCATTACTTTAACACTCTCTTTCACCATCACAAATGATGACTCTACACTTGGAATTCTCCTGGAACCTGGGTCGTTTTAGGAATCAGATAGACTAAATACTAGTAGAAAAGCGCTGGAAGTCATCTGTCAAAAAATTAAGTGAAAAATCTTCCCTTGAGCTGAATGCGGTTACTGATTGCCTCGTTCTCCATTCTTCTCAAAGCCGTTTACCGTAACGCGCGACCTAAACACTAAGAATCTGACGGAAGCGACGCTCATGAATTTAGATCACCGCAGATGATGCTGAGTCCAGGTAATAAATGAAGATTTTGAGGATACGTATATAAGAGAGGAAGGGATTGTACAAGGTTCACATGGATCACTGAGGAAACGCTGCAGAACGCAGGCGTGGCCACTATGTACATCTACCGACACTCGGTTGCACTGGGGACTTCTGAACCTGAAGCCCAACCTCTTCAAATCAGATAATAGCTGCGAATCGATCGCCTTAAAATTAAAACAGCTCCAGGACTAGACGACATTACTTCCGAGGTTTTCAAAGCTCTAGGTGATTATCTTGCACAAGATCTGCCACCACTTATGGCAAACCGGCAGATGGCCAAAAGTCTGGACCCAATTCATCATCATCCCGTTACACAAAAAAGGTTCAACGAAAAAATGCGACTACTATCGTACACTTGCTCTGACTCAGTTTTGCTCCACGTGATTAAACAACAGACTTCATCACTATCTAGACTGGCAGATCGCGCAAAAACAAGCGCGTTTTGTGAAGGGAAAAGGCACGAGCGAGAAAATACTGAACGTCAGGCAAATTGTACAGAAGTGCTACGAGTTCAATATACTTTTCATGTGCTTTGTCGACTATTGCAAGGGTTTTGACTGTGTCGACTGGGACTGTCTATGGGATATTTTGACCGATTTGGGTGTTCTTCGCCTCCTCACTGCCACTATATTACAGTCACTTTTCTACAACAGCCAAGCAACAATGAGAATAGATAAGACGTCATACAATCCCTTCAGTTTCCAAAAGGGCGTCCGACAAGGTTGCATTATTTCACCCATACTGTTCAATATATACGGCGAATACATCATAAGGAGGACGGCTGGGATAGTAGCATTACTGTTCGTGGACGTAAAGTCTTGCGATACGCCGATGACACCAGCCTCCTAGCAGCTAGCGAAAGCAAGATGGGCAGTTTATTGAACAGCATGGCGCGCTTTAGTGAAGAATTTGACTTTGAATTTGAATTTGAATTTGTGACTTTCAATCAACAGATCCAAGACCAAACTCATGATTATTGATCGTACAGGCAAGGTAGAACTCAGTGAATGATTTAACTTCGAAATCACGGAGAACCTGGGTTCTAACATTAGCAATAATGGTTCATGTAAGACGGAAGTTCGCAGAATCCGCGCTAGGATGGCCAAGGGCGCGATGTCGCAGCCTAATAATGTACGGAATGATAGGAACTTCTCCGCCAACACTAAGACTACCTTAGTCCGAACTATGGCGTTTTATTTATTATAACTTATCATAATCATTCAATTTACATACATACTACATACCTAATCTACCTAGTAACTCTAACGGCCGGTGTGCTTGTTTCTTGAGTACTTAGGTACTTTCATATTATTTAAAACATAGCTTATATATAACTTTCACAATATCAGTCATATATTATTATAAAATTTTAATTTAAAAAATATAACTGAATTTGTATAATTAACGCGTCGCTTTTCTAATTCACGCGTCATACAAAAAGTCAAATATTCTAATTAACACGTCGTTTTGCTAATTCACGCGTCATACAAAAGTCAAATATTCTAATTAACACGTCGTTTTTCTAATTCACGCGTCATATAAATTTTAATTTGCTTCTAAGTAATGAACCTTTAATAATTATAAAGTGCCCTATCCACATTTAAGTTTCAATTATCGATATGTTACTATATTTGAGATAAAAATGATTGAAAAGTAAGTAGAAAAAAAGCGACGCGTTAATTAGAATTAGAACACAAATCTGGAGAATGACCGTTATAGATTTAGGTCTGGCAAACTGTCATTTTGGTATTTTTAAATTTAAATTTGAATTTCAAAAATTAGATTTCGTTCGTTCTTTGGTTTTCTTTCAAGGAAAAAATTGGTTGAAGGATTGTCATTGAGATTTTGAGTTTGAGACAAGAAGCATCTTATTAATATAATTGCTTGAGTATTCAAGTATTTTGACCGGAGTACTACAGTTTTTGTCCACGTTTTGCGATCCGAGTAGTACAGTTTGTGTCCACGTTTTTGTGATCCCATAAGGAGCCCTCCCCTTATTTTTCTGAGGGTCTGTGCGGTGTAACGGCATCAAGCGGTGCGCCGAGTGCTTGGTTCTCTTGCCGGCCGGCGTGTGATCCTGTGTGTGCGTCTAGCACGATCTGATTGCGACTGGGAGCCACAGTCCTCCATCCAGTGCCCGTCAGACCTGAACGGGTTTGTTTATTTAACCTGCCGTCCAACGTACGAGTCCTGCCCTTGAGGGCTTACAGAAGGTTGGTGTCATCGACGCGCACGGCGCGACTGGTGCGCGCACATCTTCGAGCGGTTCGGTGCATTTAGGATAATTTAATTTTAGTGTAATATTCGGCCAAAACCAATTCAAAATTATTCGATATTTAATTGTTAGTTTTAATTAACAGTATCAAGTTGTGATCTTAATGCTTATTTGATTTTTAATGCGGACAAAGCTTTTTTTGTTCGTACTAACCCTCTAAATTCCGAAAGCCTCGTTCGTCGGGCACATATCTTCTTTTACTGCATTTTTTCGAATATAATCATAACATCCATCAGCCATACCTCACTCTTCACCAGCCTTTCAACAATTCATGCAACCGTTTTTAATCGCCAGCCCAGTCAAAATTCTCAGCCCAGCCAAAATCCTTTCACGTGAGTGAATTTTGACTGGTTTTCGTCAAATTGCAGTATTATTCTTCTTAAATTTGTCGCGAGAAACTTAATCATTTTGATTCAACCCCTAGAAAAACCTAAAATATAAATTTAAGATTATTTGTTAATTTTTAACCCATTAATATCTGTGTGTTTTGATTTCGGTGTTAAACGTGTGCTGAAGTGATCTCCAGTGTAAATTATCGACAAATTCGTAATTTTGTACCATTAAACAATAAATTATACGTGTGTCAGTGAATGTGTTGTTTTTCTCATTTATTTATTTTTCTATCAACTAAATTCATTGCACTACCTATTTTATTTAGATACAAACTCACGGCTAAAATTCGTAATGATGCAGTATTTTAGTTTCGCAAGACTTCGTCACTTGCTGAAGCCTTAAAAAAACGGGGTCATTCATTGAAAAAGTATTCATCTTAAGGATAATTACTTAAGCGTTATTAGATAGGCCGGCGTGGATGCATTTTTGGCATATGAACGTGATGCAACTGTTACGTAATGAAATGCAGTCCATTTCATCAGTACCTAGTACCTAACTCTATGGTCTAACTAACGAATCTCTGGCCGCGTCCAAAAAGGTGCCGCTTACTATGGCTTAATTGCTTTATGAATAAGTTAAGCAGGTACCTACCTACGTAACTTCAATATTTTGGTGGTTGCATAGACATTTAGTAAATCATTACCGGCTAATGGTTTTAATTGTAAAGGACTGTTTATTACATTATGTTTATGCATAAAAGTGTAAAATGTTGATGTATCGTTTATAATTATGAACGTAAAGTTTAATAACGTTTTGAAATTATGATATTATGATAATTAACATAACTACTTGTTACATAAATCCTGGAAAACTATCAATAGTTCCCCATAACACGTGTTGACGTGTCTGGGAATTCAGGGCACGTCACGTTTAATCATTAGGTACTTTGCCTATCCCCTTCCCCTACCTCCTACCTATCTCTGATTTCTGTTTCTTTTGGAATGCGTAGGTATACCTACACTAGACCATCACGTCCAGATTTGGCAAGTCAGACTTGTCTAACTTCTAGCAAACTAGTATGTTCCCAATTTCAAACTTGACGACGGTGGTTCCTAATCCTAAGGTGCCCCAGGTATGATTATAACGTTTTTTTGCCTAATGTAACGTTTTTAGGGTTTTCCGTAGCCAACTAGGAACCCTTATAGTTTCGCCATGTCCGTCTGTCTGTCTGTATGTCTGCCTGTCCGTCCGTGGCTTAGCTCCGTAATCATTAGCAGGTACTAGAAAGCTGAAATTTGGTATGAGTATGTGTATGTATCTCGCCGACAAAGTGGTAAAATAAAAACTATAAAATAAACTTTTATTCGGGTACACCTAAAGTGGGGGTGTTTTTTTTTCATTCCAGCACTAGTGTGTGGGGTGTCGTTGAATAGGTCTTTTAAAAATAATAGGGGTCCTCAAACATCATGGGTAATTTTTTGATAAACTCAGCAGTTTTAAACGCTCCGGAATTCCAAAAAATAGCTAGTTTAAGACTTATAATATGTTTAATTTATACTTCATAATTACTACAAATATAGGGAGTTATGTGACAATTTTTATCACTCCCCTTTTTAGGGTTTTTAGTCAACTAGGAACCCTTATAGTTTCGCCATGTCCGTCTGTCCGTCTGTCCGTCCGTCCGCGGCTTAGCTCATTGATCATTAGTACTAGAAAGCTGAAATTTAGTATGAGTATGTGTATGTATTACGCCGAAAAAACGGTAAAATAAAAACGAAAAAAAAGCTTTTTTTCGGGTACCTCTCGAACACCTAAATCGGGGGTGAATTTTTTTTCGCTTTAACACTAGTGTGTGGGGTGTCGTTGAATATGTATTTTAAAAATAATAGAGGTCTCCAAACATAATTTTTTGGTAAAGTCAGCAGTTTCGTAAATATTCGCTTCGAAAATAAAAAAAATAGTGTCCCCCCCCCTCTGACTTTTCTACCGCGGGTCAAAAAATTATGAAAAAATTAATGGAAATGAGGCCTCATATGTACTTTCAATGAAAACTATATTGAATAGAATCGGTTGAGCCGTTTTTGAGTTATCGTAAAATTTCATAATTTTCTTTAAAATGACGTAAGTGCCGCGCGGTGTCCTTATACTTCGAACGTTACACATCTTAGTTGTTTTAAGTGCCATACTGCATAAAAACATTCCGCTCAATCTGGCGCGTATAATCGATAACTTCCAGAAGGTAATAAGTAATTACAGTTACTTTGGCGTTTACGACCTTCTTTATAGAGCTTGAAATCTTTCTCGTAATTTAAACCTCTGGCTTAAAATCGCTGTTTTAAGCCCGTCTATTGTGAAGGATGGGCAACTACGGAACCCTACACTGAGCGTGGCCTGACATGCTCTTGGCCGGTTTTTTCATCTTCCCCCACCTTAAAAAAAATACATAGGTAACAAAAAAGTATGTTTGATATTTTAATAGTTGCGACACGAGTTGATATCAAACGTTACATTAGGTCAATTGTTAGATTAATATATATATATTATTATATATAGATTAATATATATAATAATAGGATATTTTTCTTCCATGCTTATCTACAGTTCGCACCTTGTACGGAATAAAGGCACATATATGTTCAATACATATATGCATTTTGGTTATTGTGAAAAATAATATGTCTCACACGGTACGGTAGTACAATTATTTTTATGTCCGGCGTTTGTCACTTGATTCCTCAGTCGCGCTCGGAATCCTATGTAGGCCACACCCAGGAATTCTAGGATAGGTACTTAAGAAATTTGGATTTCTGGCTGTGTTCGAATATAAGAGTATATTCTGTCACAAGGGAGCAATATCATAATATTTACGTAGAGTCAGAAGAGGGCATATATCCAGAGCGAACTGAAGGATTGTGCAATAGAATGCTGAGCGTAGCGAGAGATTGTAGTCAATTATATAGTAATATCAGTCATAATGCTTTAGATACGGGCCGGGACAGATCTTATATTTTTAGGTTTACTATTGGAAGGCATAAAATCATTAATACTAATATGGTTACGCATAATTGTTTTTCGCCGAAAATGAGATGTGCATAAGCCTCATTACGCATAATTTTTTACGCATAACATTAAAAAGCATAAATACAGAAAGCATAATCGTCATGAAGACTAATAACAAAAAACATAAGCATAAATAGGCATAATAATCAATTGGCATCATATCAAAATGCATAACGCTATTATCCTATTAAAAGTCATGTACAAATGGCTCATAGTAATAATATTGCTATACAAAAGTGTGTATATATATTTAGGAACTAAAGCGAGGTCGATGGAGGTCCGCTTCGCAGACCCCCTATTCCGCGTTGCTTAGGCGCTTCGCGCCTGGTTATCATGCTAACCTAACCTAACCTAATGTGACCTAACGTTACGTAACGTAATATTTTGTTGTTGATCATTTTGCAGGTTCAATGTGCCCGCAACAAAATAAAAGAAAACGCAGTAATAAATCCGGATAAAAACCAATACACATAACTTCTGAATGCGAAACTACAACCGCACCATTAGTATTGGCTATTCTCCCAAAGTATAATAATTTAAAACAAACAATACGCAGACAAAAAAAAATAACGATTTCGATAACCACGAAACTGAGTTTCATTCATTTAGACAACTGAAATTATGGATAATGACAGATATACCAAATAATTATTAGCCCAAACAATAGTATGCGTAAAGTATATTCGGCCAATACAAATTAGTCCAACTAAAATTATGCTAATAGCCTAGTATGCCAAAAAAACAGTAGGCCAAAATATTACTATGCGAAAGTACTATTATGCCAAAACAAATTATGCTAAATCAATTATGCGAAACAGCATTAGTCTAAAAAACATTATGCGATCCAAGGGGATCCCTATTTTTATCGCCGTTGGAAATACTTGAGTATAATGTGGGGAACGTTTGTATTGTAGAGTTCTAGGTCAACGAGTATTTAGTAGTAACTAAATACTACCTGCTTACTACACTGTACTTTTATGTTTCTAGGGTATCAAAGTTTGTGTAATAACTTTGGTTCGGACTAATCCAGACGCTTTAATTTTTGGATAAGTACGGTTAATCGGACATATAATGTATAGTTCGGATATCCAGTACCTATGAATTTCAAGCTGATGATACCTCAAACCGTTCCTGGGAAAATTTGTGCCATAAGAACCCTACCGATAGCTCTCTGGAACCGCAAAAAGGTAGATATTGGGCACAAGCACAAAGAAACACAACCCTAACATGGCGCGAGCTGGAAAATAAATAAATAAAGTATATATACCTAATCAGAATTCCTACGACAGACCTAACTGTATATGATACATGACAGATACTGAATGGAAACTCAACTCCTCGCTTTGTTGATAACGCCACACCGTACCGGTCGATACGCTCGCAACACGCTTTCACAGCACCGTACCTTATACCTACCCGTCATAAATATTCACTATACGGGGTCGAACGTTAATGCGACGGACGACAAAGCAAATGTTTGAATAGGTACCACCATCAGATCCGTGACTGTAGAAATTTGCGCGCTGAGTCGTGGTCACCGAACGCGTGGTCATCATGCAACCCGCTGTAACGCCTGTAACAAGACCTTAAAGGGTAAACATTTCACAACTTCATTTTAACGAGAATGAGTCGTGAATCTTCAATTAGGTGCAAGATACTTTGGGATATATTTTTGCTATTGAAAACGGCCAAGATAATGGTTTACGCATTATGTTTATATTAGAATCATAATATTAGCATTATTTACTATATACTTGCATTACTTATATATGTTTATTGGCCAGATAAGAGAATCGATGTTGGAGGGTAACATTAGATACACGTTCGTTGGCTGTGAATCCGACGGCATTTGCAGAACATATCAAAATGCAGTTAACCCCCGTGAACGTTAAACAAATACTTATTAACACCTTCGCTGCGGCAATTAAGTTAACTTGTGATTAACCACACCACATCCTGATTGGTAACGGATCGTTATCGTTAAATCCCGATACATAGTGAAGATGTTATAATATACTTATTAAAAAAAATATATAGATTAGGCAAAATACCAAAACGATACCCTAATCCTTGGTGCGATGGGTTTTTTGCGAGTGCGATTGAGAACGACAAAAAAAATGTTATAGCGTTGTCTCGAGTTAAAGATACCACTTCTAGGAAAGTCACCTATCAAGTAGGGCACACTAGCACCTCTAGCACAACTGTGCCACGCGACTCTTTCTCGCGCGAGAAATATTACCTAAGTAGATATCTCTTATTGTCACATTAGATTAGAGCGACTAGTAAATCGTTTCTAAATTAATTTTAATTTGGTACAATTATTATTAATTGATAACAAAACAAAATTAGCTATGTTGAGCTAAGATGAAATGCGGCTTGTAGACGAGAACAGCCTGAAATCCGGACAAATGGACATCCGGACATTCAAAAGATTTTTAACGCCAAGCTGAAACTGAGACGCTTTACTCGCTCGGATAATAACACTGTACCTAATAATTAATGACAGTATCGGTAAGGTTGGCCCCACGATCACTCTGCCCCCTTCCACATACAAGATAGGGTTTAGTTTAGTAACGATGTAAATTTATCCCTTTTTACGAGTGTGCGAGGTATATGAGGTTTTTTTTTGGGACATGACTTGAACTGTATCAGGGCTGGTTAGCCCTCACTACCAGTCGGACTTTGTGTGGGAGTATAACCCGCTAATGGGATTATCTCCGCGCCACAGGGGTAATTTGGGTTGGGGTGACGCGGGCGCACAGGGCGCATGGACTGCGTCGTGAATAGACTGAACCGTATCAGTCTGACTTAGGGCGGGAGGAGAGTGGAAAGAGAATCGGGTTATGATAAAGAAAAAACGCGAACTAAGTAGCAGTAGTTCCCCGCCGCCGGCGGGGATTACGCTGAGGTGCCGTTCGGAGAGTTCGCGGCGACCATCGCTTGGATGGTTTCCGTGATCTCATCGTCCGGGTCAGAAAGTACATGCTTCGAACGTCGGGTAAACCGACCTCTTTGCAATAACAATCTGTAAGGTGGATCCACAGAGGGATCGGGACCTCGAGGAAGGTAGTCGGCTGCCTTCCTTATAAGGGGGTTCCCGTGGTTGGGAGCTATAGCTCGGGGTACATTGTGACTCTAAACTGCCCGCAAGGCATTCAGCTTTTTCATCGTTTTGTACCGCGGGGGTTGGGTGATCCGGACGATCCAAACGGGGAATAGAATAGACTGTGTCAGATTTAAGAGATCTAGCCAGTTTCTAGTAAGCCAGATGACTAGGCTTTATCTCTTCCAAATGATCACAGAATGAGTTCGCCCGAAACTCGGTAGCCTTCTTGCGGAATTCGCTTTGCAAAGACCACAGCAAGGACCGGTTTTCGGGAGAAGGGAAAGCTATTTTGTCCTTACAGGCTCTATTTTTCCGCTTTAACAAATCAACCAGGTCCGGAGGGAGGGGTCGGCGGTAGATATCGTCCGCCTTGACCTCCCTCGAGGCCTCACCTTGAATGGTGATAAGTCGCCGTGTCCTTGTCACACTAAACTACGCAACCTACTCACGAAGGGCAGAGATGAGGACGCAGACCTCAGGAGAGATGCTCGGGAACACTTCAACGTGCTCACCCCACACAGATTGTGTTGTCACCGTTCGGTTTCCTCTGTGGGACCACTACGCAGCGTGGATTTCCAAAGGGGGCAGGGACACGCGGGTCTTGACTTGAGAAAGTCTTAACTATCACACGCGATGCTTCCACGGGCGATGAGAATCACCACGCAGGGGAGCTATAAAGCGGTAGATAGCGCGACGGATCGGGCCTAATTCAGGTAGCGAGACCGATAAGATAAGGAGCGCACCCAAAAGCACGACCTCACCCAAGCGCTGCCGAGACCGGAATGAATTTATGAGGATTGTCAAGCAGTGGCGTGTACGTCATATAGGCAAAAAAGCAGTGCCTACCCTATGATTTAACTCGAATATCCTGGTATCCAATCTTTATGTAATATTATATTATATAACCTACAAACGTTCCCACAATTCCCATTTAGTATAATCATTAATCAACAATTTCACAATTCAGCGATCTGCGCCATCTATCGGATTAGCGTTACCAACAAAGCTCAACAACTCAAAACCAAATTTAATTGGCCTCAAATAATTTTACAATGACAAACACACAATTATTTGCATGCCGTTTCGGCTAAATACTGTTAACCTGCTAGAGTCTGGCAGTGGCCATCGAAACGTGATACTGAAAATGACCGCGAAATTTTAAAATTCTAGCTCACCTAGCTCTAATATCGCTGTACAAACTAGTACTAAGCAGTTTTGGTAGTTTTGACATTATATTTTTCATCGCCAATAACTAATATATCTGCACCATTGCATTGCTATCAGTCATTGCTCATTGGCGATGAAATATGTGCCTGAGTTTTTAAATTTGGCGGTAATTTCAGTATCACGTTTCGATGGCCAGACTCTATATGCGAAAATATTTAACACCATCTATGTACGTATTCTAGCACATAAACATTTCTTTCTTTCTTTCTTTCGATCATGCAACGCTTTCCTGATCACGAGTGTGCGGGGTACTGAAGATACGCGTATCAAAATGGATTTCGAGCGAGCAGATACGGGCCGTTCCATGTTCGCGACGGCGCGACGTCCACACTACCGTCACAGTATATTACCGTTCATGATATGCGACGGAGATACGCGACGGGGATCGGGTCGGTGAAATGATACAAGTGTGGACGGAGCCTAACTTGCCAAAACGATCGGGGCGGTGATAGGATACGGATAGCGTCCAAACTACTGCACGCCGAAATCATCGGTGCGGTGCGGTGATGCGATACGGCTTAGTGTGGACGCGTTTCATCGCGCGACGGTGCAAATGATACGGAATGCCCGCAGTGAGCGTCCAAACAGGACGATACGCGATGGGGATACGCGGCGGGGATCGAATCGGCGAAATGATACAAGTGTGGACGCAGCCTTATGGGCGAAATGATACAAGTGTGGGACAAGGTGGAGACTGGGCGAGGCTTAAAACCCGCTCCAGACCTTCCGATCCGATCCGATTTATCGGAAGAAATCGGAAAATGTATAGTGTTTTAGGTCCTAACTATTGTACTACACATTAGGCTCCGTCCACACTTGTATCATTTCGCCGATCCGATCCCCGTCGCGTATCCTCACCGCGTATCATGAACGGTAAGTGTGGACGTCGCGCCGTCGCGATCATGCAACCACGCACCTTTCAATGCACCTTTATCCGATTTCCTAACAATTAAGGTGCGTCCACACTTGTATCATTTCGCCGATCCGATCCCCGTTGCGTATCTCCACCGCGTATCGTGCTGTTTGGACGCTCAATGCGGGCACTCCGTATCATTTGCGCCGTCGCGCGAAGGAACGCGTCCACACTTGCCGTATCATATCCTCGTCGCGTATCACCGCACCGATCATTTCGGCGTGCAGTAGTTTGGACGCTATCCGTATCGTAGCACCGTATCACCGCCCCGATCATTTTGGCATTTCGTTTTCGCCGAACATTTCACTTCGTTTGTGATCGTTGTTCTGTGCGGAGTTGCGTCCCATTTAAAAATGTCGCCCGCTGAGATCGCGTACTGAACCTTGGGACAGAAATATTCTTGAGTGGGGGCCGTGTACCGGAAGTCGCAGCGAGGAAGGCCTTCATTTTTGTCATCTGCTCATGGAGATTTAGCACATGACTGTGCTCGTTTTATAATACATAATGTGGCAGAAAGGTTCTCGAGTGGAAACCGCGTGCTGGAAGACGCCGCGTGGGGAGGCCTTCGATTAAGGCACCCACTCACGAGATGGATCAAGGCCGATCCTCACCCCGTATCCTCACCGCGTATCATGAACGGAAGTGTGGACGTCACACCGTCGCGATCATGCAATGCTTTCGTGATCGCGAGTGTGCGGGGTACTGAAGATACGCGTATCAACATGGATTTCGCGCGAGCGTTGCATGATCGCGACGGCGCGACGTCCACACTTACCGTTCATGATACGCGGTGAGGATACGCGACGGGGATCGGATCGGCGAAATGATACAAAGTGTGGACGGAGCCTTACGCTACACATTATTCGATAAGTAGGATCGGATCGGGTAGGATCGGAAGATCTGGAACGGGCTTAAAGGTGCGTCCACACTTGTATCATTTCGCCGATCCGATCCCCGTTGCGTATCTCCACCGCGTATCGTGCTGTTTGGACGCTCACTGCGGGCACTCCGTATCATTTGCGCCGTCGCGCGAAGAAACGCGTCCACACTTGCCGTATCGTATCCTCGTCGCGTATCGCCGCACCGATCATTTCGGCGTGCAGTAGTTTGGACGCTATCCGTATCGTAGTACCGTATCACCGCCCCGATCATTTTGGCATTTCGTTTTCGCCGAACATTTCATTTCGTTTGTGATCGTTGTTCTGTGCGGAGTTGCGTCCCATTTAAAAATGTCGCCCGCTGAGATCGCTCACTGAACCTTGACAGAAATATTCTTGAGTGGGGGCCGTGTACCGGAAGACGCAGCGAGGAAGGCCTTCATTTTTGTCATCTGCTCATGGAGATTTAGCACATGACTGTGCTCGTTTTATAATACGTAATGCGGCAGAAAGGTTCTCGAGTGGAAACCGCGTGCTGGAAGACGCCGTGTAGCGATTCACATGTTCACGTCATGTGCTCGCCATCATATTATAATCATATATCACCATCGTAAGACTCACATCATCATTGTCATCATCACGTTCCCGACAATAGCATCATATTTCGCCGGCTAATACTAAAATCATCATTGAATAGTTATAATACAATACAAATGCCTAATAGAAGTAACTGTATTAATGTTTACGAAAGCAAGTAAAAATATTCCAATAACTAAGCACCCTACCTTTATAAAATAGCAAATTACTTCACAAAATTTTCCAACGGAAGAATTGAGCTTTATTTTAGACTGAATAAGGATCAAAATTTAGTGGGAGGAGTCTCATCGGTCACGTGCGCGTGACGCATCTGAAATGTCCAGAATGCCCAGGAAGGGGTCACAGTAGTGTTCCATAGGACTCGAGCCCTTTTAGCCCGAATTTTAAGCCTCACGAGCTCTTTTTAGAGCTGGCTTGATGAAATGAGTTTCGAAGAGCTAGTGATCATAATAAGGCCTTAGTCTTAAAAAAAGCCTATGGGTTTTTATTTTTATTTTAGCCTTTTAAGGGGCTTTAGGCCTTTTTAAAGGCTGTAGCCATTTTTTAGACCTAGGCTACGCTAAGGCTACTTACTTGTGTACGTTAACTTATACAACAAAACAGATAGGTACAGAAGTCAACCACATGTATGTACTTACTTCACTTTTCATACCGGTGGTCGGCGGTCGCTCTAGGGTTGTCAACTATGGCTTATGCTCGAAAACATATCGTGGTACTGGCGCTCCTATATAGTTGATTAATATATTGTGGAGAATGAAACGGGAAGAATGGAAATATAAATTAATAATAACTACAATATTTTTATTTTTATGTCATTGTTATATTAGTATATTACAAATTTGTCACAGAAAATATTTTAAATACCGTAACCTCAAAAATAACGGGCCAGAAGTGAAGCTCGTTGCTCCATTATAGCATAAAATAGTTCACAGACGCGCGTGTCAAGCGGATGTCACTCGCGCTCGCACTGGTCCGATTTGGTCCGAGATATCGTGTCCGTGAGCAAAGTCTATGTATGCGTTTGCTCGAGCGCGCTTGTATGTTGATTGATTTCTATACCTATCTGTTTTGTGCTTATACCTAGTTCTTTTATACAAAGTTTTCTATATTATGTTTCATTAAATATCAAAACAATTCAATCAAAAGGATTGATTTGAAAATAAAAGCAAATTTAAAAATTACATGTACTTATTATGTAGGTATTAGTATTCTCGAGTTACCTTCTTTGTTAAATATTCATCTTCAATAAAATCCAATTAAGACTTCGTTTTTAGGGTTCCGTAGTCAACTAGGAACCCTCATAGTTTCGCCATGTCCGTCTGTCCGTCTGTCCGTCTGTCCGTCTGTGCGTCCGTCCGCGGCTTAGCTCCGCGACCATTAGTACTAGAAAGCTGAAATTTGGTATGAGTATGTGTATGTATGACGCCGACAAAACAATAAAATAAAAACTAAAAAAAAAAAACTTTTTTTCGGGTACCTCTAGAACACCTAAAGTGGATGTGATTTTTTTTTTCTTTTCGACACTGGTGTGTGGGGTGTCGTTGAATAGGTCTTGTAAAAATAATAGGGGTCTTCTAACATTATTTTTTGATAAAGTCAGCAGTTTTGTAAATATTCGCTCCGAAAACAAAAATAATTGTGCCCCCCCCCTCTAACTTTACAACTGCGGCTCAAAAAATTTCGGAAAAATTCATGTATATAAGGCCTTATAAGTACTTTCAATGAAAACTATATTGAACAAAATCGGTCGAGCCGTTTTTGAGTTATCGCCAAATTTCATATTTTTCTTTAAAAGGACGTAAGTTGACTTCCAGAAGGTAATAAGTGATTACAGTTTCTAGGGCGTTTACGACCTTTTTATAGAGCTTAAAATCTTTCTTAACTTAAACCTCGGGCTTAAAACAGCAGTTTATTTTGAAGGATGAGCAACTACGGAACCCTACACTGAGCGTGGCCCGACATGCTCTTGGCCGGTTTTTTTTTTAATTGTCAGTTGCTGTTTGCCGCATTGATGATAATACTTTCGAGCCGAATCCTCATTGGAGATTTTTTTATTTGATTTGATGGCATGAATTACATAGTCAATGAATTTAATTTTACAGAAATAATCGATGCTATTAAATTCACCATAAGTAAATTCAAAACGAGCCACTATCACATCACTTAGTACATTTTTTATTTATTTCTGACGTCATGTTGGCATGTCAGACCGCCGACCAATCAGAGGTAGCTACTGTAGACTATTCATAGATAATGTAAAATATTGCGTTTGAATATTGTATCAATGAGCGGAAAAAACACAACACACAGAAAATAATAATTAAAATTGAAATTTACAAAACGCAATAAAACAAATAAAAATATGTTAAGTAATATCATTGAAATACGTGTTTATACACTTTTGAAAAACGTATGTTAATGGCAGTTTCTTGCCTGTTCCAAATACAAAAATTATATAATTGTTGAGAAAACATACTCACGTCTTTTGTTTTATTTAAAACACCCCACTATAAGAGCGCCGAGTTTATTAAATCTTTTTAATAAGCTCAAAAATATTTTAGCCTCCAAGCCTGTTGAAGTTCGGAGGCCAAAATATTTTTAAGTCTCATTATTTTTACAAGTCTTTTAGGCAGTTTTAGCCCTTTAAACTTATAGCCTTTTAATAAGGTTACGAGCTCTGAGAGTCTAGGCCGGTGGCTTGGGGGCTAAAGAGCTTTATAGGCTTTTAGCCCTATTAGGCGTCAAAATATAGGCCAGCCTTAAATAAAAGAGCTAAAGGGCTCGAGTCCTTTGGAACACTAGGTCACAGTGTTTTAACGGTACAGTAGGGTGGCAGTCGTGAAATAGACAGTAGGGTGGTTTACGGGGATAGTTACGAAGGTCGGGGAATATTGGTATAAATAGGGACGGATTTTATAGAGTTCATTCATTTTTACTTGCGACTTCGACTGGGTAACACTGTTGTTTGGCAATAAGGTATTAAATTTAATTCTAAGGGGAATTTCTGTTGGGATTACATTATTTTTCTGATCTATAATTATTTATTGAAATGTTGTGGGATTTTATTGTTTTATGGCTATCAAGCTTAATTACATGCCAGAAACAGTGTTTTGGTACATGGTTGCCAGATGAAAGATATTTAACCTTGCGGCTGTTAAACAAATATCTTTCAGACTCTTCTAGTTTTATCCGAGCTAGGCGACTCGGGCACTTGCCATTTACAAGCGCAGTGATAAGCCTACAGATCTAGAGTGCTTTGTCTGGTGAATGCAAGGTCCACATGTTGGGCATGTGGGATATCCACACTTGTTGAAATCAGATGGACCTCCAGGTTTGGTCTCATAAACGTATATATTTATATATTTGCAATATCTACACATATTAGGGCGGGTTACTTTGCGTTTCCGGTGTGTTAGCCACGCAAGGGGGACCCACTTACACGGATTTTAGTCCAACCTCGGGTTAATCTCCCGAATTTATAGTTTAGCTTACCTAGGTTCCATACACGTTTAAATGTAAATATGAGGTTTAGACCTCTAGTGTTTTTGTGCTAGCTAGGGAACAGGGGTATGGCGATAGGTACACTTCAGTAGGAATATTAGAACGGGGTTATTTTATCTTCCGAGCAATCGGCCATTCATCATTAACTAATATAACATATATTCAATTTATTTTCATCTCGTCTGGTATAATAAATACAAACAGCTGATTTCTTGTATTACTAGTGTCTATGACTCGGGATGTCAGTAGTGAAAACAAAGTCTTGTAGCAGGTTATAAAGAATAAGAATAGAGCAACCTGTTATTTAGACTAAACAAATATTTAGAACCGTTAATTTTACATCGAGATTTGTAGAAACATTTAGTTAATTTTTTTTATCGATTATGATTTAAGATTTGGTAAAGTAATGCTCTTATATTATCTACAGCTGTTGTTTTGAGATGGCAACACTAAAAGTGAGAAAAGTCTCTACTGTCACTAGTCAAATCACATGAAAATTGAAATGAATTTCGTCTTATCCCTACAATAGACAGAAATGGATTGTAGATAATATGCTCCAGTGTTGATGAGGAGATTCTATTGTTGATTGTTGCGTAGTATGTCTAGTATGGAAAAACAAAGCATTCCTAAGGCTGGATTTGGAGTATCTGAAGTGTAAATTGCTAAAAGAAGCCGGGGACTTATGGATGACAATAATGAAAGTTATTCGTTCCCGTATTTACATCACAGATCTCAGAACTTAATTAATTAATATCACAAGGGTTGAGAGTAAATTCCCTTATCACAATGAGTCAAGTTCGCGAGTTGAAAGAGACTTCAAATTGACAACAATGAGTTATTATGTTTCAAGGATGAATGCCATTTTTCTTTGAGTATAGTCAAACGAAAACCCAAGTTATACAAATCTATTGTTTGTAATGAATGAAGTGAGAATTCATTTAGTTCACGAGTGTAGAAAATTCGTATTGTTTAATAACAAATATAGATAGTAAAGATTCATAGATTCTAAATAGATCCGAGAGAGATCTTTTACTCTAAAAGAGCCTTATAGGCCAATAAAAGATTATATCTGGCAATCATACAGCATCCAGAGAACATGGGTTTGGTGATATTTAAAATAACACACCAAACAGATTTAACAGAAATTTGTTTTATTTTTCCTGAGGAACGATTTTCCCTCAATATATACACATGAAGTAACCATGTTTTTTACACGATTGCCCATGTCACTAGACATGTTTGGTAGCTGCCATTATTTTACCAAACTAAATATTTTTGGGAGAATGAGATGAAAGCATTACTAGTATAACACAGTCAAATGATAATATTTTGTATGCGGTCGAAGGATTTCAATAAAACTTAGGATTCTATTCACCAACCAATTACTTCTTGTTTAGATCTAGAATCCATTTTAGAATATCATAGGGTAGACTGGGGTCAATAGAAACACGTCATGATTGAAACAAGTCAAATTTCTCGAAAACTATAATACCTACGCGTCTGACGCAAGACTCAGAACACGCAGTCGGCCATGTTTAAATCTTTGGCCAGTAGCGCTCGAGCGACGGTGCAAGAGGGGGGTGTTCACGCGCCAAATCAGTTTTTCGCGGTAAAAAGTAAGGATTTGCGCTGTCTTATATTTTCTTATAACTTCGTGTACTCTTGTATATTGACTGATCAAATTGTTTTGGTGTTATAGTTAGGAATAAACGAATGTTTTTAATGGCCGTTGATCAGCATTCGAGTCTTTTTTATATTTATTATTTGACCTTAAAGTTAAAAACGTAGTGTGGGGACGGTAGAAACAACTTGCTTGTGGACGATTGAAACGTTTCAAGCGTTTTAATTGTCCCCAAAAGGAACCGACTTTAAAATATGTATATCAGAAAAAGTTTAGTTTGACATATCGCCATGTTTTTGTTTAGTAATATAATTGAAATTGATTAGGTATTTATTGCGTAATTTTACATCCCGACGTTTGCAACACTATGTCACAGGGTAGGTACACGGAATGGTTATGATTGAAACATTGTTATAGTTGAAACAAACACTTGTATGAAACATGATTATGCTTGTGTTCTGAAATTCTGTATCTTTATATCTTATCATTGCATTAAAACTACTTTGGCTAAGCAAAATGAATAAGATAGCAGCAACAAAGAAAACTTAAAGTAAGTAGTTTTTTTTTAAACGCGGGTTTTTATTGAGATTTTTCACATGCTCATAAATTGAAAAATGTTTATGTAATGCTTGCGAACTTTTGAGGATCGCATTGTATGCCGTGGTAGTGATGAAAAAGATTAAAACAGATATAAGTACTTTTATTGTGCCGAAGATATTCGAGTGTTTCAATTGACCTAACATAGTGTTTCAATTGACACTCATGTGAGGTCAATTGAACCATTCTGTCCCATTCTCTTCATTACATGATTGTCAAAAAACTATGGATTATAGACCAACCAGGTGCGTTTTATTTAGGAACCAGATAACTAACCTTGAAATATTTTGAGTGTACATCTTTCTACTCATAAAAATATGACCGTTACAGGCTGTCAAAGGCAAAGTGTTTCACTTGACCCCAGTCTACCCTACTAGAACTTACTAAAAGTATGAATTCCATAGCTTTATTCCATACTAAATTATCATACTAACATTATTTAATTTAGTCGAACATGAAAACTTAAGATTCATTAAATTTGTAATAGAACCTTGTATTGTCAGTAACTTCAATCTATTTATAGAATAGTTATGAAGTGTAATTTCATATTGTACATTATTATTTGTCTAACAAACATTTTTGAACAAGATATACAATTTCAAGAATTAAATAATTTTTCATCTCAGAATTCTAATAAGATTTGGTTTTGATTCATATATTGATCTTTATTGTTACATAGAGTAATCTAATATATCTATAACTTACTTGTGGACTGAATGAGTTTATATTTCATATAGAAATAATATAAATAATATTTAATAAGAGTAGAATATCCCATACTGAATCATGCTATAAGAACTGTAGATATTTTTGAAGGCTAGACTACATAGGAAGGAATTAAATTTATAATTTAAGGGTAGATAACATTAAATTAAGTTAGAAATTTAATTAGTATGAAGAACCAAGATAGCAGTATGATAGGGGAAACAAGCATTAAATAAATAATAGAAAACACATTTATTTAGGTCATTTAACAAAAATACATAATAGTATAGCACAGTATAGGTACAGAGGCATTTAGCAGCACATCTCGGCTGAACATCTCCTAAAAGAATTTGAGTTGCTACAACAACGTAGGTTCCTACCAATCTAGACGTTCACAACGGTTTTACTGATCACATTTGGCCATTAGTTAATAAGAAATGTTCAAGCTCAATTGTATAAAGATCCTTTCATATTTAGATTTGTTTAGTTGTAGGATATATAAGACTGGGAGCTACTGTTAAGATATTCTTAGGTAATTGTAGTAGAGTTTTCTTAGGGCTTCGTTGTAGGAGTAGAGGTAGGAGACGAGGGTGAAGCAGGCGTGGGTCCAGTTCTTTTAGTTTAGGGCTTAGCAGACATTTCAGTTGGCGCGCGTTCCCAGGATGTATTTAGCAGTTAGTCTTTGTAGACATTACAGCCGCGTGGGGAGGCCTTCGATTAAGGCACCCGCTCACGGAGACATGGCCTTCGTATGACTGTGTTTGTTTTATGGCATGCGGCAGAAAGGTTCTCGAGTGGAAACCGCGTGCCGGAAGACGCCGCATGGGAAGGCCTAACAAAGTAGACAGTCCATCAGTGGTATATGGTATTTTTTAATTATCGTAAAGATTAAGGATTAAAAACCAATGACCGCAGCGTGGATCGATGACTCAAATAGCGCCTTTGATGATCGGGCAAAAACCCACTCGAGATGGATCACGGCCGATCCTCACCCCGTATCCTCACCGCGTATCATGAACGAAAGTGTGGACGTCACGCCGTCGCGATCATGCAATGCTTTCGTGATCGCGAGTGTGCGGGGTACTGAAGATACGCGTATCAACATGGATTTCGCGCGAGCGTTGCATGATCGCGACGGCGCGACGTCCACACTTACCGTTCATGATACGCGGTGAAGATACGCGACGGGGATCGGATCGGTGAAATGATACAAGTGTGAACGGAGCCTTACCGTTCATGATACGCGGTGAAGATACGCGACGGGGATCGGATCGGCGAAATGATACAAGTGTGGACGGAGCCTAAAACCCGGTCCAGACCCTCCGATCCAATCCAATTTATCGGAAGAAATTTCCTAACAATTACACTACACATTATCCGATTTCATCCGATAAATCGATCGTATCGGAAGGTCTGGATCGGGTTTAAAATAATAAGAATACCGATATTGTCGCCCCACACTACTCGCGAAGTTGGCCGAAGTATGAATTTCCGCAGCGAAGTGCCTCTCACACTATCATATTCGCCCAACCTCGGCCAATTTTGCGAATAGTGTAATACGGCTTTACCGACCTGAATTCAAAATAATACGACTATGTGTTTGCCATTCTACCAACATAACGGTTAAATTTTTATTCCAAGAAATCCAAGAAATCGTGAGAAGCGTGTCTATTGTTGTTTTTCGATCATAGACAACCAAACCAACTACCCTTCAACTACCTTACTATGTCTTGTCTGTGACAAAATCGAAAAAGTACATAAATTAGTCTATAGGCTACACCCTTCCTTCTTACAAAATCCGTGAAAAAATGGCTGATAATAAGTTATACGATATATTGGGTGTATCTAGGAATGCTAGCGATTCTGAAATAAAGAGGGTAAGTTTAATTGCTATTACGATATCAAGTTTAATACGTTAAATACTCACATGCCCTTTCCTCAAGCGCAAGCGTAGCACGCGTTATATCTTTTGTTCATTCTGTCATGCTTACTTCATTTACAGAGCTACCACAAGTTGGCGAAGGAGTTTCATCCTGACAAAAATCCTGCTGCGGGAGATAAGTTCAAGGAAATTAGTTTTGCCTATGAAGTATTATCGGACTCGAAGAAAAGACAAACATACGATAAGTATGGACTTAAAGGTTTACAAGAGGGTGGACAAGGAGGTGGTTTTCCCCCAGATGATATCCTGGGCCACTTCTTCGGGGACATATTTGGCATGGGCGGAGGCAGCCGCGGCCGTGCGCGCGCCCGTGGCGAAGACACTATACATCCGTTGAAGGTGTCTCTAGAGGACATGTACAATGGCAAAACTGCCAAGTTACAACTAAGTAAAAATGTGATTTGCGGTCCTTGTAAAGGTATCGGCGGAAAACCAGGAGCCGTCGTGTCTTGCAAGGACTGTCACGGACAGGGTATCAAAATTTCTTATCAACAGATAGGACCCAACATGACTCGCCAGTTTCAGACTCGTTGCCCAACATGCCAAGGACAGGGTGAAACAATTAACGAGAAGGATAAGTGTCCTAAGTGCAAAGGTAAAAAAGTCCTTAATGAGACCAAGATACTGGAAGTTCATGTTGAAAAAGGTATGCGGGAAAATCAGAAGATATACTTCAGAGGTGAAGGAGATCAGCAGCCTGACACCCAACCAGGAGATGTTATCATTGTGCTGCAGCAGAAAACTCATGATGTGTTTCAAAGGACTGGTGATGATCTTGTGATGAAACATGAAGTCACACTAACTGAGGCCTTGTGTGGTTTTGAGTTTATTGTGAAGCACCTAGATGGCCGTGATTTACTCATAAGACACTTTACTGGAGAGGTGATCAAGCCTGGAGACCTCAAGGGAATTCAGGGCGAAGGGATGCCTCAGTTCAAAAATCCATTTGAGAAAGGAAATTTGTATGTGAAGTTTGATGTTACTTTCCCGGATAACAACTTTGCCACAGAAGACCAATTAAAACAAATTGAGAGTATATTACCGGCTCGGCCGGCATTTGTGATGCCCACTGGAGAGGATGTTGAGGAGGTGAATCTGATGGAGTACACAGCCAGTGACCGCAACCGTGGTGGCCGTGAGGAGGCCTATGCCAGCGACGATGAGGAGCATATGCATGCTGGCCCTGGTGTCCAATGTGCCCATCAGTAGTTCAATTATCCACATGGATTTCTACTCTGACCTCATATGGATTTTATAGGTAGTTTAATAATTCTAAACATTCATTGCATTAGTTTCTGAATGCTAGATTTTTTTTGTTAATGGATGCAATAATTTGTGACTAGTTGCAATTGTAAATTTGATAGTGAGTCACAATGAAATCGATTGTTCTATCACAAAGTGGCGTGATATGCAATAATTAGCCTTAAATTACATGTTCATAAAACAGGTGTTTTGTACATTTTCATTTTATCAGCTATTACCATACATACACCCATTTTTATAGTTTTTGACCTCTATAAATGTATTGGTTTCATGTCTATGAGTTTTACTTTTTAAGCTATTCATTCCAGGGACATTGTTTTGTATGGCTGAGGTAAATAATCATTATAAATTATAATCAATATGTTTTATTTCTGAATTCCTCCTCCATAATTACAGTACTAATTAAAAATTTAAAGTTGGATTCTTTAATTAGCTGCAGTAAATTGACAATTTACAGCATTTCATTTCTTTACCAAGCTTCTAATTGATATTATCAAATAAAGGATAATAAATGAAAATTTTCGAAATTATGTTTTAATGAGGGTAAATTAATGAAAATATAATGGGTACAGAGATCAAAACGGATGGGGAAGTTGAAAGCATACGTACAGTCGCCATCAGATATATCGCAGCATATAAGGCGTTCATAAATATGTGAACACGACTCTTTTGACTGGGCGTTACAGTACATGTTCAGATATTTATGAACGCCTTATATGCTGCGATATATCTGATGGCGACTGTACAGTGTGTCTGTGGTCGAAAGGTTAAGTTAAGACATTCGACCGGCAATCCAAAGACCTTTTGGGGCAGTGGTCCAACTGCTCTGCCGAATTAGTTGTACCTACTAGGGGCCGTGGTCCAATTATCTTTGCAGTTGGACCACGGCACCATTATAAAGCTCCCAGTTCCAATTAAAATAACTTCAAATATTACAACTGCAATTTTAACCACATCAGCTTATTAATGAACTAATCTAAATATATAAAAGAAGAAACTGACTGACTGACTGACATATCAACGCACAGCCCAAACCGCTGGTTCTAGAGAGTTCAAATTTGGCACGTAGATTCTTTTTATAAGGTGTAGGGGTGCATTAAGAAAGGATTTTTCAAAACTCACCCCCTAAAGGGGTGAAATGGGGTTCCAAAGTTTGTATGGGGAAACAAGATTAGTTAGACTATTTTATTCGAAACTTCACAGGAGTATTTCTAACAATAAATAAGTAAATACGTGTTTCAGGTTTTTTGAAAATTCAACCCCTATAAGGGAGAAATGTGGTGACAAAGTCTGAAAATCAGCATGGGCATGGTTTTTATGGTTTATCGGGTCGCTGATTAAGAAAACCGCAACGATTTTAAAATCCAACGTGGTGATCGTGAGTTACCATCTCCCCTGTTGGGGTGAAATGGGGTTGAAATGTCTAAATACTAAACCGCTGGTTCTAAAGAGTTCAAATTTGGCACGTAGGTTCCTTATAAGGTTTAAGGGTGCACTAAGAAAGGATTTTTCAAAACTCACCCCCTTAAGGGGTGAAATGGGGGTCCAAAGTTTGTATGGGGAAACAAGATTAGTTAGACTATTTTATTGAAAACTTCCAAAGGTTATTTCTAACGATAAATGAGTAATCACGTGTTTCATGTTTTTTGAGAATTCAACCCCTAAAGGAGGAGAATATGGTGACTAAGTCTGAAAATCAACAAGGGTAATGTTTCTATGGTTTATCGGGTCGCTGATTACCAAAACAACAACGATTTTAAAAAACAAACGTGGTGGACGTGGTGGTCTCGCCTGTTGGGGTGCGATGGGGTTGAAATGACTAAATATGAGTATGGGTGTAATTTTTATGGTTTCTTGGGACGTTAATTACGAAAATGCCACCGATTTTGAAATTTTATATTGTGGACATGAAAATTCTTGAAAGCATTTGCGCCAAATTGCAATTTAATCGGTCCAGTAGTTTTGCAGCAAATCGGTTGTAACAGAAGGACTGACAGACAGCTACACGTGATCCTAAAAGGGAGTTATATTTTTGAGGTATGGATAGAGACCCGCGTTATCCTAATAGATTAAAAAAATTGTATTTGGTGGCATCTCGATCGTCGTCAATCGGTACCTAGGCGGGCGGCGCGTTGGGACGGGAGGAATAATGATCGGGAAACATCCTGCATCCGTAATAAATACATTCAAGCTTTTCAATAATTATGTTAAGTCATTTCAGAATTCTGAATTACGTTTATCTGGCTCAGAAAATACATTTTTCATTCATCAACGAAGAGAACCTCAATATCTTACAATAGAACAATACGTAACTTAGAACATGGCTTAGAATCATTAAACCAATTAATCTCGAATATCCCAAGTCGATAAGCGGAGGCTCGGGACATTATAAAAGCTTTATACAAATAAAATGTACACATATCCCGGTGTCTTAGCTTCACTTCGAGTTATGAATTTTAAAGTGAACTTTATTTGGATACAGTAAAAGCTGAGACCGCTTGATTTGAGTGCTTGAGTTTTCGATTTGATTTGTTAAAGTGGAGTTGTGATAACATACAAAGTATTTCCCAGTAATATTAGAAAAGCGAAAGTCTGTGTATGTTTGTTACTTCTTCACGCTAAAACGGCTGGACGGATATGCATGAGGGAAATGCAGATTGCAGATTATACCCTAACTTAACAAATAGCCTAGGTACTTTTAATCTTGAAAAAAGGAGCAGTGTTCCCCTAGGATGATGTATATAATATAGGCACGCGAGCGAAGCCGCGGGTTAATGCTAGTAATATATATAATAATAATAAATAATAATACCGGGTTCGCTCGTATAGTAGCGGCCACGAATCCAACGACGCTGGTGTGGACCACGTATGAGCGCAATTTATTTTTTCTTTGTGTTGATCTTTGTATCTATCAAATAAAATATTAATAGATTTTTACATTTTCGAAACTATCCCAATTTGAAAAGTTCCTCAAAAAAAGAGCGTGAGCGTTGGTCACAGCGCAGAACACCATACAGTCTATTACTATGGAGGATTTAGTATGGTTACCACTGTTGCTTGTGTTGCGACTGACAAATTACCCACAAGGTGACGTCATGTAGAGGTCCCATTCTTAAATTTGGGTTATGTGATACAGATAATAAATTAGTTTACACCTGAGATTTAAACTGAACACTATTTGAAATATTGTCATAAATCTAATAACTATTAAACTTTAAGGGCGATTGTGCACTACAATGAATTTTACTGTCCGTCAGTCCGATTTTTTACGGTCCGTTATGGCATGAAAAAAACGGTAAGGGCGATTGTGCACTACAATGAATTTTACTGTCCGGCAGTCCGAGTTTTCATGGTCGATATGGCATGAAAAAACGGTTTTAGCTTGTGCACTTGTCCGTCTTTTTACTCGCAGGTGCGGCGCAGTTTTTGGTTACCTCTCTCTTTGAAACTACACGCCACGCAATCGTATTTTCACTAAGAATGATGGATGAGTTTGTTATGATTTTTGCCATACCGCTTAAGCACATGGATCAAGAGGCGACGCGGCTTGCGCAGTGGTTAAGCAACTGCCTACTGAGCCGGCGGTCCTGGGTTTGAATCCCGGCAAGGGCAAATATTTGTGTGATGAGCTCGAATATTTGTGCCTGGGTCATGGATGTTATTTGTATTTAAGTATGTATTTATCTATATAAGTATGTTTATCGTCGTCTAGTGTCCATGACACAAGCCTACTACTAGAGCTTACTGTGGGACTAGATTGATTTGTGTGCGGTTGTCCGATATTTATTTATTATTTATTTATTTAAGAGGCATGGTACAAAATTTAGGCTGGGTGTACCACCAAATGAAATGCTTGCAGTAACGTTAAGGTAAGTTTATACAGTATTTGTACAATGAGTGAGCGAGTGAGTTGTTTAGTGAGTATAGGCACAGGGCGGACACTGCCTACTAAAAACTGAACTTGAATGTCAGCGTCAATGTGTGTGTGTAACACGCACAGGGCTGCCTCAGACGCATTGCAACCACTAGTTGGTGTTTTGGTACATAAATATGACATAATAAAGATAGAAAATTATCACAACCACACGACAACTGTAGTGGTGGTGATGGTGATAGTGGTGATGATGATGCTGGTGATGGTGATGGTGGTGATGAAGGTGGTGGTGATGATGGTGGTGGTGGTGATGATGATGGTGGTGTTGGTGGTAGTGGTGGTGATGGTGATAGTGGTGACGGTGGTGGTGGTGGTGGTGGTGATGAAGGTGGTGGTGATGATGGTGGTGGTGGTGATGATGATGGTGGTGTTGGTGGTAGTGGTGACGGTGGTGGTGGTGGTGGTGGTGATGATGGTGGTGGTGGTGAAGGTGGTGGTGATGATGGTGGTGGTGGTGATGATGATGGTGGTGATGGTGGTGGTAGTGGTAACGGTGGTGGTGGTGGTGGTGGTGATGAAGGAGGTGGTGATGATGTTGGTGGTGGTGGTGGTGGTGGAAAAAAACGGTCCGGAATGGGGAAAAGTAAAATGTCGGATGGTAAAATTACGTATAGTGCACAAACTACTATATACATTTAATGGCGTGCCATATCGGACCGTAAAAAATCGGGACTGCCGGACAGTAAAATTCATTGTAGTGCACAATCGCCCTAACAATCAACAACAGGAAAAGTACTTATGAAAAGTCCTGTTAATCCAGGTTAATGAAAGATCGAGTACCTAATTAATTAGAAATAACTTTATTAGCTTATTATTATTATTTACATACAATAGAACCTAGTCATTTAGTATGACATTCCTGATATATACCATTCCAGGAGATGTAAAAAAATGTCTTGCTATAAAAAAACAATGTAATTGTAACACATTGTTTTATATAATTGATATGTAAATGATGTCGGGTAGCACCTAATTTAACACTTGAAAGATGCTACTGTTTATCTTCTTTCTGTAAGGATTCTATTGATTCACAATATTTATTAAAATGTTTTTTACTCTTACATAGTACATTAAGATTAATCTCAGTAAGCCCATATTTCCGCAACGTTTCCAATCTTTCCTTGACTGTATTAGGTGATGCTGCTAAAACTCTAGGTTTGTTAGCAATGTCTTCAGGCGAAAAACCCTCGCTAATCAGGAAGTCCAAAAAGTGTTTTACCTAAAATGGAAAGCAAACAATTATCGATTGAATTGTTATAAGCAGTAAGTACAATTTATCACGGAGTTGTAAAAAAAGCATAGATGGCGTTACTATCACCAGGCATTCTCAGTACAATGTCAATAAAAGTAAGAGAGTAACGCCTTTGGTACCTTCCATTCACTCGTATTTTTCTAAGACTACTATATACACTCCATATTATACGATGTTTATTTTAAGCAAAAGAGTACATGCAATGCACTACATTTAATTAGGTACTGTCCTCACTCCTCATATATTTCTAACCCCAAAGCGAAGTATGGCTTGTTAAACCTTATATACTTCAGTAAGGAACAAATAAAGCTTACGGCAAAGAAATAATCAGTCTCAACTATTTGCGTTAATTGCAATAATTAACCATGACTGAGAAAAGTTAAGAAAATTTATAAGAAAGTATTACTGATACTAACTTTTCTGACTCTGATCGTCTTGAGAGCTGGTATTCTTGTACATATCTCTGCAACAACCTCAGGTGTAGTATTCAATCGGTCAGCCAAATAAATCTGAGTTGATTTATTGTCCCCAAGGATATTTTTTGTTTCTTGTGAAATTGTTATAAATCTGTAAGTAGGTATTCAATTTACAAATATATACATACTTATATATTATAAATTGTAGCCAACTTGGGCAAATAAGCATTAAGATTAAAGTGGAGTAGAACATAACATAAGTACCTATTCATAATGTCCTGTTTGCACCGAACCATCCAAGGATATAGTGTTTCAATTCCCATATCCTTGACCCTCTGAAGTCTTTCACGAATAGTCTCGTGTTTATATTTAAGTACCCATAAATCTCTTAAAATTCGATCTGAGGACACACCCATATCTAGAAAAAAAAAAACTAGAAATACATTTTAAATGGAAAAAAGCAGGTTAAGTGTCAATCGGACTCAGGCACTGAGGGTTCCATATGAACTATTAACACTTTTGACACCAACAACCCGGAAGCCGGGCGCTCGTAAACTTTGTTCAGAGCCAACTCGATAGCCGGGTTGATGCCATAAAAGTCGGCTCGGCCGGTTTCTGGGATATGTCTTACTTTTTGTCTGGTTGCGAAAGTGTTAAAACACTCCATATTGCGCTAATGAAAAGCTAAAATGAGCGACAAACTTAATTTTACCCTTGGAAAACTGTTTTACGTAATTTAAATTAAGACTGTATTTTTATGATTTAATTACTAATGTATAGTTTTTAGATTTTTTTCTATACTTGTGTAAGAGGTTATTACTGGCCACATTTCATAGTTTTGTCGAAATATAAGTTTATTGCGGTATAAAGTTTTAATTTCTCAACTTCAAAAGAACTGCAGACTGTGTTCCGAGATAAAGGGTTTTGGCAGACAGACAGACAGACAAAAAAATAATCCTATAAGGGTTCCCCTTATTCTTCAGAGGTACCTACGGAATCCTAAGAATTGTTCATTTTTAAACTTACAACGAAACCCACACTTACCTAGCAAAGTTTCTAATGAGTTTTGCAGCCACTCAGATGATAAGCTGTACACAAAAGTTCTTTTTGCAAGACGTTCACTGAGTTCAGATGGTGGGCACTGTAAAATAGACAACAACCATAATAACAATTGTAATCTGGAATTTGAAAAATAAAAACATTTTTTTTTCTTAAGTGTAAAATAGACCAATTTAAAATAATAATTTACTACTAAAACCAGCAAGGACAGGCAACATAAGCACTGTGTGCCACTTGGGGAAAGTTGAAAAATGTAATATGAATAACTTTTCACAGGGGTCATGTACATTGTCACAATATAATTGTTTATTATTCCCGAAAATGGTTTCTGAATTAACATAATTTGTAAAAAAACTGGTGTGCTCCAATTATTGGCATTAAATAGGTTGCCATTTTAGAAACTAGCTGACGCAAATACTACAAGCAAATTAAATATAATACATTCTGAATACATAGTAAAAAGCTAATAATGAAGCAAAAATTGAGTTATTGAGAGTAGTGAGCATGCTTTAAGGGCACAGGGGGCCTTGTGTCTAAGTTCTCAATCCCACAGGGGCCCTAAAAACGCACAGGCAATACTTTGAACACTTGAAATCTAAAATCTTAAGATTTAAGTACCATACATACTTAATTGATCAAGTAAATAAAACAAACCTTAATCTTTTCTGCAATAAAATACAGTCTATTGCTGCAAAATCCATTCTTTTTATCATTTTTAGTAGTTCGATAGATATGAAGCAATGTTTTGACTGGTAATTTGAGGAATGGTTTGGCATCTGTTTCAGTCCGAAAATTCATTTGAGACACAAATTTTCTTTTTGACTCCTCCAAATCATCTACAAAGAAAACTTACAATGATAATAATATAATTCAAGTCATTATAAACATAACAAATAGTGTTATTATGGTTAAATAAATAAAAATTATATTTCTTTTTCCTAACATTTAACAAAATCAGAGGTATTACCACATTTCGTTGATATCACATCTGTGCTATAAAACTGAAGCTTAGCGAAGTCAATTAGTAAATTACTGTATAATCTATTATCAGATATTGCTATTGGTTTCCAAGGTATTCTGTAAGAGATGCCACAGCTGTTTTTATTTATTTGTCTGATTAGCACAAAGGAAGATACTGATTTTCGCATTATAATGATAAAATTCAAATTCTTATCAATCTAAACCAATAATTTAACTGTATTCGTAATACTAGTCAGTCTAGTCGGCAAATAATATCATATTTCTGATGATATGATATTTAATTAAGAATAGACAGAACGGAGAACGGAGGGGGAGGGAGACTAATAAATACTCGTATTGGAAATGTGACGTTGACGTATGTCATCTAAGGTTGCCAGATAAAATTATACAAATTGTATGTTTGTATTTTTTTACGATGGTCGCACCACAGTGTCGCATGGACGATCAAATGGTGGGTTTTAAGGCGGTTTTAAGTGAGCACGCAGACCACGCAGTATTAGTACGATGCAGCGAAATGGCAGCGAAGCGACACGACACGGGGCGGCCAGGCCAAGTATTATTTCAAGAAATTGAATTAAAACACTATATGCAAGTGCATTAGAAAGACTGGTACAGGCGGTTGTTAGAGCCGCTAGAGTACGAATTTAGGCTCTTGCTATATCATATCTGAACTCTTGTTCTCGAGCTGCCTTATGCCTAGTATATTTTAGGTATACGCTTGCATACGCTATAACATTTAAGCGAGACAAAACAAATGTAGTGTAGCGAAAAATAATTTATTTTTTCTTTTCTTTAGATTCAGTGCTGCGCCGTCGTGATCTTGATCGCGATCTGCGACTGTAACGGTAGGCGTCTCTTCTCGCTCGCGTATGCTCTCTACTTCGCTCGTCTCGCCGCCTTGATTCTCGATGTGATCTATCCCGTGAACGAGAACGACGCCTCTTTGGAATTTCGACTTCAGGCGACTCAGACCATCGCCAAGATCTTTGAGGTGATCGTCGTTTTCTAAAAAAAAAGATACATTGCGATCAGATGTAGTCAATAAAGTAGTCGAGATTGGGACAGCTCGAAAACTACTAGTCCCGAAGACCCCGAAGCACCCGTCGTGTGTAGATTACCCTTACACTTTTATAATCACGACACGACCAACAACCAGCCTAGCAGGCGCTCGTAATTGTTGTACGGATGCTATTCGGCTACTGGGCGAACTAAAGCTATGAACGAAGTCGCCTGGCGGGCTGTGTCGGTTTCTGGGGTAGTGCTGATTTGTTTTTATCTAGTTGTGAAAGTGTTTTCTTTTTTAATTTATGAAACATGTAATATGGCTCTGACATCTGGTTCGTGGTCCAGTTGGTAGAACGCCCGTGTTGGCCCGGAAAGCCGTTGGAAACGCAGGTTCGAATCCTGTCCGAACCATTAAAATTTTAAATTTTTCGCTTCATTGTAAACATGTAATGTCTCATTATTTTTTATTTTGTTTTCAAACAAATCACAAGAAATATTGAAATGCGTAACCTGGCGGACGAGATCGGGGATAGAAATAGAACCGGTCATCCGGAGGTCCCGGGTTCGATACCAGGTCTCTTCCACCAGGTTACGCATTTCAAATGCGTTTCGTATTTTTTTTTCTTCAGAAGCAATTAGAGAATGGTGCATATCGTGCCCAACGGCTAATCCACTCCCCACTGGAAATCGGGATGTATGAACGTAACGCAAGTGCTGTGATGCAACTGTGAAGTACATACATAGGTGTGCGTAGAGATAAATTATTGCCGAGTCGTAAAATGTTTGTTTTACTCGGATATTAATATGCTTAAAGGGGCTTCTAAACGGGCCATATTTTGCTGCAATTTGTGGCCGGCCATTATTTGCATCTTGCTCTAACGTACATAGGGTGTCAGAGAGGGACGGCCACAGTGCCGGCCACAAATTGCAGTAAAATATGGCCCGTTAAGAAGCCCCATAGTAATATGTCAGAACCCTTTACAGTGAATTGAAGCGCTGCGAGTGCGAGACTTGGCATTTTGTTACATATTATGATACGACTTTATTGGTATTCTCGTCGAGCGTGAATTATTGTCTTAAATACATATATAATAAAAAATATAATTACCTTTCTGATTCGAGATTTTGGCTGTAGTTAATAGGGAATAAATTATTAGGGTTCTTGAAAACATGAAGAAAATTACACAATCGTCCCTTGGGACATCTCTGCCTTGACTCAAGACCTAGAATAAAAATAAAAACTTATTTTAAAATAACGGAAAGGATATACAAAAACACTGAGTAAATAACAAGTCAGATATCATAATTGGTACACTTAAGATATAAGACTCATTTGTTAAAGGCTTAATGAAAACAAAATTATGATCGCGTCTTTTGTGTAACGAAAGTTACTCACACAAAAGATATGGGTAACTATCGTTACACAAAGGAATCAATTAAGTTTTGTTTTAATTAAAGCCCTTACATAACTTAGTACATGTTTTTTTAAAACGACTCATAATTAATTTTATTTCAGTATAATATTTCGTGCATTTCCGTCGTTGTTATGTGATAACTGATAAAAAAATACCCGGATTGTGGAGCAGGGTTATAATCTAACTGTACCCCAAATTTCATGTCAATCAGTTGATATTGCTTGATGACTGAATTAACTGATGAGCGGACAAATACAGAAAGTCTACGAGTTCATTAGATGTATAGATAGATTTACTTACCGCAAATTGCGTTTTTCCAAGAGTTTATGCGACAAAATTGTAGTGAAAGTCTTTTACCGCCAAACCATCGCGTATTCAACGCTCGATACGCAGCCACAGCGCATCGCAATTTAGCAAATTCTATATAGGTATTCCCACGAAGATGCTTCTCGTAGTTATTACAAACCTGTAAATGGTACAGAAATTGTATTCTCAGTTTCATATTCTGTGCGAATTAATCAATGTTACGCATTTACAAACCTCCATTTATTACAGCGATTCTGATTTCAAATGGTTGTAATGGGATATAGTCCCGCTGAAGCCATTTCATGAGTATTTGAGTAGGTAACAGAATTCTGACAACTTACCTGTAGTTACTTTACAAAACATACATTACATTACATTAAACACCAAATTAGAAACCATTGAATATTTACAGTCATACCAATTAGATAGGTACTACTAGTAACAAATATGTTTATTCAGCTTTCTTTTGAATTGACTGCAGTAACTATCACTATAGCTATGTATGCTTACTTAATATTTTAGATGTTTTGCAAAGGATACACCATGTTTTTGTTATGCACCAATCAATACTTACTCTAAATTGTAGTATTTGTCCATGTTTTTCAAATTCAGGTAAGACATCATAAAAGAATTCTTTGAAATCTTTATAAGTTTCACTATACTCATATTCTAATAAGGTATCTGCATCATAGTCATTGTCTAATGTATTATTGAGGCCAGAATGAGCAAAGAAGTTGGTGGCTAAAATTATCTGTAACAATAAAATCACAGTAAGATATAAATGATTGTCTTTGTCACAATAAAGGATGGAACATAAGCACCAGAGCCATGGCACCCTGGGTAGTGATTATAGATGTTATAAAAAACTAGTAGAAGTAGTAGATGCAACATGCTTCTTATGTTTTATCCAAAATGGCACTAATAATAATTTAATCAAAAAAATCCATAGTAATAATAGGGACTCTTGAGATCTAGACACATGGCAGTGTGTCCGCCAAGTATGCGAAGTAAAACAGCGACACACTGGCAGTGGGTAATATAACATTAACCATTTCAGGCCACTTTTGACCCCCCTTATTTATTACAACACTTGTAGTAAAGAAAACATCTCCATTTACATTAGGTACATTATTGTAAATTCAAAAATAATCTTACTCGACTTATGCCTGGATACTGGTGATTTCTTGAACATTGATTCCCAAATCTGCAACACCCAGTCTTGGAGAAAAACGGGCAAGGGTCATGATTAGGTTTTGTTTCACTGGTGATAAGTAACTCGGCAGGTGGCTCTTCAGAATCTCCAGAAAGGAACAATTCCAACTTTTCCATGAATTCATGCTGTTTCTGCAGTTTCTCTTCTTCTATTTGTTTTAGCCTTTTTTCTTCTTGTTCTTTCTTTTTCATTTCTAGCTCCCTCTCCTACAATGAGAGTATAAAAAATAAAAATAAGAGTATCAAAGAGAAGTTGATTTAAGGGGCTCCCCGCTCTCAATGACCTTCGATCTGTTGCGATAGATTTTCCCATATTATAAATAGCTAATCATAATAACATAGTTTTTCCACAACAAAATACCGTATCAAGCACCTTTCACATGTCACTGACTTTGAGATACAGGCCGTCAAATTTTACGATTTTTTCGGGGAAAAAGTTGTGGAAACGGTTTTTTGCGTTTTTCTCGAAAAGTATTGAGAAAAATAGAAAAAGCTTCACAACAAATTTTGTGGAATATGGTTTAGAACAATAAAATGTAAGATATTTTCTACATATACACCGGGGATAAAAGTAGAAACGAGATTAGTGTATTTTTGGTCCTTCACCGAATATTTTTTTATAAAATACACAGTCGTTAAATCAAAATTCGGGTCACTACAAAGTGTTAAGCATAGACCATACTACAATATTATATATTAAATAGGACATTATAACTCTATAATCCACAAACTAGATACGATGTAAAAATCATCTAATTGGCTGATTTCTGTAGGGAGCCCCTTAACAAAACATCAAAGAGGTTAACTTTTGCAAGAGATGTTTTTAAATTTGTGAATTATTCATTTATTATCTGTGCTGATCTTCACAAAGTGTCTGCCAGTTTCACCAGATAATATATTCATTGAAATATGTAGATTAAACATTTTATTGATGAAATCATATAGTTAAGACTTTATCGATTTCTCATAATTGCAAATTTAATATTAATAATATTTTTTTTAAACCATAGCTCATCACTAATACTCAGAAATTGATTTTTGATGCATATTTTAAAACCCTCTAAGGTAAAAATAAAAATTTCGATTTGTAATTACATACATGTACTTTAAATCACTATCGCTTGTGTTTACAGGATTCAAGTGGTATTTTTCTTTTGAGCAGTATAGTTTAAATTTGTACAAAAACATAACACAAAATGTATAATTTACTTTCAAGCAAAACAAGTATTGGACTTAAATATAGCAAAATAATTAGCATTTTGAAATACTAATATCTTTTTCACTATAATAACAATATGAAAAATTAGTTTTACCATTTTTAACTTGGCTTCTTGTTCAAGACGTTTCTGGTATAATTTTTCTTTCCTATGTTGCAATTCTTCCCATTGCTTTACAGCAATTTTTTCTGCCTCAATCCATTTTTCATTTTCAATTCTATTTACAGCTTCAATTTGCTCCCTTTCAAATAATTCCAAGTCTTTTTGTTGCTTCAACCATGTCTGATAATTGCTATGTGATGGACTCAGTGTTATGTCTGAAAATAATAATTACAATTACAATAATTATGTGATACATAATATATATGTGATGCAAATCCTATGAGTCAATAGAACCTTAATTGAATAATCTTCATTTACCTCTCAATTTGGCTTTCTTCTGTCTAATTTGTCGCCTTCTTTCACGCTTTGCTATCTTCCTCCATTCTTTATGCCTGTGGAATGCAATAAATTATGAAAAGACAACCAGTATTAATTGTTGAACATCTTGTATACAAACTTGTAAAAAATCAAACAGCAGCGTGCAAGCTTTAATGAAAATAGTTAACAAGTTTTGTTCAAATTAGGAGGTAATTTTAACTTATTATATTATGCCCAAGCCGACTGTAAAGTTAAGTGCGTTAATGTTATTATTTTTAGTCTTACCGTCCCATTATCGGGCAATAAATAGTCATCTGCCAATTTTGTGTCTTTTCAGGTTGATATAAATTAACATACAATGTTAAAAATTTGTACAAATTAATTTAAAAAACAAATCGGTATTAAGTTTCGCAAAACCATTAATAAAATCAAGAATTTCAAGACTATATTTTGACATCTCAGTGAGTTGACCACAATGTTTTTCAATTTTCATCTGTGAGTGTGACGTTTCGAGTTTGACAGTTTTAGAGATGTCCTGTAATGAAATGTTGTCGACCTTTCTATCGATATTTTCTATGAGGCAATAGTACCTACTTACACGCGGCGCCGCGGCTAGGCAGGGCTCAAAGATGTGGTTCAAAATCTGTTATCAGCGTTCGCGTACACTAGTGTACGTGACGTGTAAACGGCGCGCGGCTTTTCAAAGTTCACCTATATGCAATTTTTAGATCTGACAATGTTAATACCTGTAGAAAAATTTAATTTGTAGTAACGAAAAATTCTGCCGAGTTGTTCAAATTTTAAAATTATTTACGCATTCACTGTTATCGAATAAAGTCTGGCTAATGAAAGTAGATTGAGATTTATTCAAAAAAATTAAAATGGCAATTATAAGTAATTTAGACGTCAAATGTGTCAAACGGCTGTATTGGTTGAGAAAAATATTCTTGACGTTGGCAGAATTGTCCCAATGGACATTAGCCATTAAGTTAAAAATTGAATTGAGTTGGACAAAATATCACGGTTATTTTTTACGCATTCGTGTGGATCATGAACAATAGTAGTTTATGTGACTGTACATAATGAAGGGTATTAAACACGAGTACGTTATTATGAAACGCGCCGAAGGCAAGTTTCATAATAACATCACACGAGTGTTTTAATGCCTAATTATTACAGTTACATACATTACTTTATCTAGCCACATATCATAGGCCTCCATGATGCATTCAAGAGTCGCACATTACGACAAATATTACCCGGTAATGGCGGTAATGAAGTTTTCTGGCAGCTGTCATAGTTATTTTTAATTCAGAGACAAACTAGACTTGGCCCCAACTATCATATCGTTCGATATCTTACTTACGTGCGACATTTGTCAAATTTGATGCAAATTGACAATTCATTTCGAACTAAACGTCATCTCGACTGATATTAGAATAGAGGTCAAATCAAATTTCTTTGTTTTTCAAAGATGTTCGAAATTCGAATAAATAATATTATCGAAATCGATGATATTATGTAGCAATAATAACATTTTGTGCCGTGGGGTGACCGGCCTTAGAATTGTCCCCCACCATTTCGTCCCGTGGTTGCAGTAGAAGCCTGCTAAGGGAATAATAATATACCGGGAGATGGGCAGCAGCGTCTTCCAGAGACCTTAAAAAAAACTGCGCGCGCCAACCCGCCTGCCAAGCGTGGCGCGTATGGCAAAACCCCCATGATAAGTCACATTAATACCAGGCCCCCAGTCTCCGGCAGCTCCGCTATCCCTGGCGTGGGTAGCGGCCAAGGTAATGGCGGAGCAGGGGGTGCTAAGAATCCCCGGACGAAATCCGGCTACCCATCCCCACGACGACTGGCCCTGGTAACACACAACATACGCACTATGAGGACTGATGAAAAGATTTGCGAGTTGGAAGAGGAACTGAGCAGGTTACACTGGGACATTGTAGGATTATGCGAAGTCCGTAGAGAGGGGGAGGACACCGTAACCCTCAAGTCTGGTAACCTGCTCTACTACCGGGAGGGCGCCCAACAGTCCCAAGGCGGTGTCGGGTTTCTCGTTCACAGGTCCCTCGTTAACAACATAACTACCATCGACAGTGTGTCGAACAGGGTGGTATACCTAATACTCAGAATATCCAAAAGATATTCGTTGAAGGTCATTCAGGTATACGCACCGACCTCGTCACATTCTGATGAGGAAGTAGAGGCTATGTATGAGGACGTAAGTAGGGCCATACATACTTCCAAAACCTACTTCACTGCTGTTATGGGGGACTTCAATGCAAAGTTGGGCAAGAACAGCGGTGATGAGTTGAGAGTGGGGCAATTTGGATACGGGCAACGGAACCCTAGGGGACAGAGGCTTGCCGACTTTCTGGAGAAAGAGGAACTCTTCATGATGAACTCTTTCTTCCAGAAGCCGCCTCACAGGAAATGGACCTGGATAAGTCCCGATGGTTCCACGAGAAACGAGATTGACTTCATCATGACCGACAAGAAACGGATTTTCAGTGATGTGTCTGTGATCAATAGGGTAAAGACCGGCAGTGATCATCGAATCGTAAGAGGCACACTGAATATCAATGTTAAACTGGAAAGGTCCAGTCTGATGAAGTCTACGCTCCGACCTATTCGGGCCCATATTCAAAACCCCGAGAGCTTTCAACTCGAGCTCTCCAACCGCTTCGCTTGTCTGGAGAACTTTGTCTCAGTGGACGAGATCAACAACGGGCTAGTGGAAACTGTCCACACGGTAGGGTCTAAGTTTTTCAGACCCCGCCGTAAAGATAGACCTCAGAAATTGTCTGATCGAACCTTAAACCTCATGGCTGAACGACGCTCGCTACAGTTTCAGTCTCCCGATGACGCGAGGTCATATAGGCAGCTTAATAGACGTATATCGAAGTCCTTGCGACATGATCTGCGGCTCTTTAATACGAACCGTGTTAAAGAGACCATTGAGCAGAACAAAGGCTCCAAAGTGTTCGCAAAGGACAAGTCTATTGGACAAAGCCAGCTGACCAAGCTGAAACGGGAAGATGGCAGCATAGCGTCGACCAAAGCAGAGGTTCTAGGCGAGATCGAGAGGTTCTATGGTCAGTTATACACTTCAGTCGCAAAGCCCGTTGACAGCTTGGTAGGCGATCCAAGAGCCAAGCTGTCCCGACATTATACCGAAGATATCCCGGACATCAGTCTGTACGAGATTAGGATGGCCCTGAAGCACCTTAAGAACAACAAGGCGCCGGGCGAAGACGGAATCACCTCAGAGCTTCTGAGAGCGGGTGGAACACCGGTACTTAAGGTCCCCCAGAAGCTCTTTAATTCCGTCTTGTCCGAGGGCAAAACGCCTGAAGCATGGAATAGAGGCGAGGTGGTACTGTTCTTCAAGAAAGGTGATAAAACCCTATTGAAGAACTACAGGCCCATCACGCTTCTAAGCCATGTTTATAAGTTGTTTTCAAGGGTCATCACGAACCGTCTCGAACATAGACTTGATGACTTCCAGCCTCCCGAACAAGCCGGTTTCCGAAGAAGCTATAGTACCATAGACCACATACATACGCTGCGGCAAGTTATACAGAAGACTGAAGAGTATAACTTGCCATTATGCTTAGCGTTTGTGGACTATGAGAAAGCCTTCGATTCGGTGGAAACATGGGCGGTGCTCGAGTCACTTCAGCGATGCCATATTGACTATCGGTACATTGAAGTGTTGAAGTGTTTGTATAGTAACGCCACCATGTCGGTCCGAGTTCAGGAGCAGAGCACAAAGGCCATTCCATTGAGAAGAGGCGTAAGACAGGGGGACGTTGTGTCCCCGAAACTGTTTACGGCCGTTATGGAAGACGCCTTCAAGCTCCTGGAATGGCAAGGACTTGGCATCAACATCGATGGCGAATACATCACTCACCTTCGGTTTGCCGACGACATCGTAGTCATGGCAAAGTCGATGGAGGAACTCAGCATGATGCTCGATGACCTCAATCGAGTTTCTCAACGGGTGGGCTTAAAAATGAACATGGACAAGACGAAACTCATGTCAAATGCCAAGGTTGTGCCCATCCCAGTCTCTGTTGAAAACTCGGTACTCGAAGTTGTTGACTCATACATCTACCTAGGACAAGTGGTCCAATTAGGTAGGTCCAACTTCGAGAAAGAGGTCAACCGCCGAATCCAACTCGGCTGGGCAGCGTTCGGGAAACTACGCAATGTCTTTTCATCCGACATACCTCAGTGCCTCAAGACGAAAGTCTTCAACCAATGTGTGTTACCAGTGATGACTTACGGCACCGAAACGTGGTCTTTCACTATCGGCCTCATCTCAAAGCTCAAAGTCGCTCAACGAGCAATGGAGAGGGCTATGCTCGGGGTGTCTCTACGTGATCGAATCAGAAATGAGGAAATCCGTAGACGAACTAAAGTGACCGATATAGCTCACCGGATTAGCAAGTTGAACACCCACCCACCCAAGTTGCCACATAGCACGCAGAGCAGATGGCCGATGGGGCCGTAAAGTGCTCGAGTGGAGACCTCGGACCAGCAAGCGCAGCGTAGGACGTCCACCTACAAGATGGACAGATGACCTTATAAAGGTCGCCGGAAGGCGCTGGATGCAGGTCGCTTCCAACCGGTATATATGGAAGTCCAAAGGGGAGGCCTATGTTCAGCAGTGGACGTCCTATGGCTGAGATGATGATGATGAATATGAATAACATTTTCACAGATAAGAAATTTGTTCTAATAAAACAGTCTATTTTTATGGTGGTCATAATGTGCGGTTCTTGAACGCATCATGGAGGGTTTATGATATTTGGATAGATAAAATCATTAAAAGCAATCTGTGTCAGTGACTTTTCAACATGGTCAATAAATATAAAGAATAATGAGACGAACGGGAAGTGATTTCGGATAAGAAAGCAGTATAGACTATAGATGATAAACTGGCGCAAGTAAGGGGGAACAGCAAGACAAACACACAACTATGATACGAAATTCGCTATAGCGGTCGCGACGGTGACAATGACCATTCGTGTCACTGGTTAATTAGCAACTGCCTGCCGATGCGGGTTAAGTCTAAATGTGTATCTATGTATTCTATGTACTCATGTATAGATATAGATAGCTGCGTATGTCGCTCGTGTAGCGATAATGTGATGTATAGTGGGGGTTCATCATCGCACAAGAATTAGTTCTGTATCTACTTTACTTACAGAAATTTAAACGCACAGTCGGATACGCCTTGGCTTTCCCATCCTCATCTTAAATGAGGCTACTTGCCAACGCGGAACTGACTGTATCCCGGGCCTGGTTCAGTTGTAACTCAGGCTATTCTATCTGCTTCGCTTTTATATGAATATTAAGACATTGTTAACTCCTACAGCACTGTACACCCACAGTGCGACTACAAGGTCTACAATTGTTATGCACCATACCTTAAAAGTTGTAGTCCTAATACCGGACTCGCCGCGCCCGGCGAGGGTGGCGGGCACCGCGCACTACACGCTCAACCTGGCGGCCGCCCGCGACTTCCCCGCCTGTGGTTAAATAAATCATTGATTCTCACAGTCGAATCTCTAAGTGCCCTCGCCTGTCACCTGTGATAGGTACTATACTGTTAATGATATATAATAAAGATTACTAAATTGGAACTGTTATATGTATATTTCTGTGATGTGACCTTTACTGACAAGTTAACTCAATTATCACACTGTTAGTCTATAAATGAAACTATATGCCCAGTTAATCATTAGTGTTAAATATCTTACAGTTGGCTTCGTGACAGCAAGTATAAATTGTTATTAGTTTGCTCGTTACACGAACCATAATTATATTACTCATGATAGAGAATTACAATTAAGTTATACCATGAGTGTTGTGTAAACTAATTGGAATGGTTCCTGATCCAGGAACGTCTGATGATCCTGGGTCAATTAATCCACCCAAGGTTATCAGTCTGGCACTATTCTCTTATCTCTAGATATTCATAATCATCATACATGGGCTGACATCAACCGACGTCAGCCCGTCGCAAGGTACCATACGACGAGTAGACCGGAGGATCGACTTAAGAGCGAATCATTATCACTTCACGCAAATCCTCCCTTCTCTGGGTGCCTGTCTACCAGGCCACCCGCTGGCTCTCAACACGACACTCGTGTATGCGTGCACGACTTATGGTTATTACAAGCTGCTACACAGCGTTCAAGTTTTGGAAGGCTCTTTAACCTATGATTATCGACAGCTAAACAGCTGTCACGAATCGATAACCCGACGTTATTCAGTACAAGGAGTTAAACAACTCATGCCAATCCTGCAGAAGTCAAACGACTCCCCAGGGCTTACAGGCTCTTGCCGCCAACCCCGCAGGAGTTAAACAACTCCCCAGGCTTTACAGGCGGCTGGGCGCATGCGCTATCCATCAGTAATCAAAATACTCGGGCTCAACAACCCAGCGCATGCCCCGCCAGCACATCATGGGGGCCTCATCTATATCGCGGCCCCCTTCCGCCTGCAGGCCGGAATATTGGTCTACTCAAGGAGAAATAGTCAAGCCAGGACACCACAAAGTGTGCATGTCCTCCATGATGCTTATCATCATAAATTACAATTAAAATCACAAAGTTATAATCATCAATACACTGGCATATAATTACATAAAGAAATCAAAATTATGCTCATAATGGTCTCTGTGATATTATATTCAGACCAATATAAGAATCATGAGATTCCTAGGATATGCTGAAAAGTCTGGCCAGCGATTCTTTAAAGTACCTTCACGTTGCTATATAATTAGGAAGAAAATAAATAAATCAAGATTGTAAAGGCTTAGGCTAGAACACTTAGCTTTCGCAGATATCTCCGGCTGTTGCACAATAGAATTTCTCGCACTGAGTCCAAGCACTTTATTTATCACAAATTACTTTCGAAAACACAAGAATACTTAAAGAAAGAAATTTTGAGCATGCAACAACTGGATTCTTACCATAGACAATATGTATTATTTAGGTGCGTTCCGAAACACGCAAATATCGCGACATTTCGCGACACTCCCGCCTCGCGAAAGTTTTAATTTATGGTAGTCATCAGGTCTCTAGTCCACTTCTGGATTTTCTCCAATGCCTGGACTGCAGCAGCTCTACGCTGTCTCTCTTGTGTCATTGTGTTGTTTATATCATTGATACTTGGCATCTCGTTGTCAGAACCTTCAGTATTCTGTTCTTGTGTCATTTCTGATTCATCAATCATACTTGTATTCTTTAGCTTCTCTCTCGTGTTGTTGGTTGAGTCATGTATGTCTTGGTTGTTAATTTCTATGTTTCTTGGCTCTGGATCAACATCCATACCGCTTAATTCCATCAATGGTACACGAGGTAGATGTTCGTTTTCTATGTGTATGTTTTCTTGCATGTTTTGCTCATGCATTTCTGTCATGTCATCATGAAATGCATCATCCTCCGCTTCCAGCGGGTACAAATGAGCAATAGATCGTGTGAAGATATTGTTACCTACTTTCACACGAGCGACTCTACATAAACCGTCTGTACCTTTCATTACTTCAACAATCTTTCCAGCTTTCCAGCCTTCTCGATTCCTCGATTCTCCTTTTATTTGTACTATATCTCCAATCTGAGGAGTACTATGGGCTCTCACCCTAACTTGCTTGGGCGAGTTCCCATACCTTTCTCTCAGGCTCAGTAGATACCGATGGATGAACATATCCCTATATTCTTCCATAATCGTATTTCCACGTTTCCATCCTTCGATGAGTTGTTGTTTAATGATAGATCCTGAGATCGGTAGTTGTTCAGTGAGCACTTGAACATTCAAACATCTTCCTGGAGTGAGAAAATCGGCAGGTTTTAAAATGTGGTCAACACCTGATCCCACGTATGTAAGTGGTCTTGTATTTACTACCGCTTCTACTTCTTTGATAATTGTTGACAGTTGATTATCTTCAAGCATGTGTTTTTCAAGTGTTCTCTTTAAGCAGTGCTTTACAACCGCTACAAGTCTTTCATATGCTCCCCCGTGCCACGGAGCGAGCTGAGGAATGAATTTCCATTTTATCTTCTCTGTTAATGTTCCTTCTTCTGTCATAACTTCAGCTAACAGTCTGAATTGCGGAGCATTGTCAGATAATATAAGTGTGGGTTTTCCTCTTGTAGCTATAAAGCGTCTGAATGCCATTAAGCATTTGTCTGTGGTTAAGTCTTCAACCACTTCCAAATGTATTGCTCTGATCACCAGGCATGTGAACAAACAAATCCAACGTTTCTTCGATCCGTTTTCCGATTTAACGTACATTGGGCCGAAATAATCGACTCCTACATAGTTGAATGATGTTGTATAATTTACTCTTTCAGCTGGCAATGCTGGTGTCTTTGGTAATGTGTAAGGACCTCCTCCATGTTTTACACATTTTGCACATTTGCTTAATATTTTTTGAACTCGCGTCCTCCCTTGAGGAATCCAATATTTTTGGCGTATGAGGCTCAGAGTATGAGGCACTCCTACGTGAAGATTTTTCTCATGAATATCTTTAATTACTTTATCGGTGAATTCGCTGTTCTTTGGAATCAATATTGGATGTTTCGCGTCGTATGATAAATCTGAATGTGTGATTCGCCCATCACATCTCAGTATTCCTTCATTGTCCATGAATAATCCTAAGTTCCGAGATAACGAAGTTAATTTTCCTTTGCATTCTTCTGGAAATGATATTTTTTGTAGTTCTTTTATTTCTTTCATGTGTGAATCTGAGATATTTGTTTCAAATGTTCTACTTGGTGTCTCTATTTGTGATTGTTCTTCTGTGTCCAACAGACCCTCCCGCGACAGAAAAGAAACAGAACCAGGTAAGTCTGAAGGCCATTTGCTTTGGTCTTTTCGGAGAAATTCAGGACCATACAACCACGTGTTCTTCTCATCTTCTGACGCGGCAGGACGTGTAGCCACGTCTGCTGGATTCAATTGAGATGGGACGTATTTAATGTTTAAATCTTTATTCTGTTTTATCTCTTCTATTCTTCTGGACACGAATGGTTCAAGCAATTTATCTGAGTTATACCAGTCTATGACTATCTTACTATCAGTCCATAAATTTATGTGTGTTATATTCAAGGGTAGGAATTTGCGAACATATTTGATAAGTCGGCTTCCTATAAGTACTCCCAACAGTTCTAAGCGTGGAATCTTCAGATTTTCTTGGTCTTTAATAGGTACTAATCGTGATTTACCTATTATAAAATTGACTTTGTCATTTTGTACTAAATAAATTACCGCAGCATAAGCTATCGATGAAGAATCCGTGAAGCAATGCAATTGAGCATTCTTCTCATCAGGTATAGTGATGTTTCTAGGTAAACATATACTTTCAATTTGCTTCATTTCGTCTAGAATAGTTTTCCAATTTTGGAGTAAGTCCTCTGACAGCACAGTGTCCCACTTAGCTTTAATCTTCCACAGCTGTTGGAGCAGCAACTTAGCTGACAGCAAAGTTGGGGCACTAAATCCACATGGATCATACACGGATGCTATAGTTCTCAAGATCCCTCTTTTTGTGTATTCATTGTCTCTATTGACTTTAGCCCTTAAATGAAGCATATCGTTGGCTAAAATCCAATTTAAGCCTAATGTTTTTACCGTTGTTTCTTTTGCTGCGTCAGGTATTTGTGTCATGAATTCTGAAGAATTGGAACTCCATTCGCGTAGATTCATTGAAATTTGTGAGAACATTTCCTTGCCTTCTTTGTAAAGATTTATAGCTTCTGATGCAGTATCCGATCCAGTAAGCACATTATCTACATATATATCATTTGCTAATTGTTTACTATATTTTCCATTTGTATTTTGTAGATGATGTTTTATCGTAGCATTTAGTAAAAATGGGCTCGAAATTATTCCAAAAGGAACACGTTTAAATCTATAATGTAGAAGATTCTCCTCATTAATAGGTTTATTGATGTCCTTTAACCATAGGAATCTGGTAACGTCTCTATCTTTATCTTTCAGTCCTATTTGCAGAAAAGCCTTTTCCACATCAGCTGTTAGACCCACAGAATAACATCTAAACCTTATCAGCAATCCTGTTAGATCCTCAAGCATCATTGGACCGCAGTACAAACATTCATTGAGGCTCTTTGTATCTTTGGTTCTTGCAGAGGCATCGTACACTATACGAAGAGGTTTCCCTGTTACGATGACACCATGATGAGGTAAGTAATGAACAGGTCCATCCTCCTTGATGTTATCCGGTACTATTTCTATAATTCCTCTTTTTAATTGGTCTTCTAATGTTTTGTTGTAAGAGTTCAAAGCGTCTGTATCTAGTCGTTTCAGTAGTCCTACTAAGCGACCATATGCTAGCCCAAAATTGGTTGGTAATTCTGGTGGATATGTTTTCCAAGGCCAGCTAACGTAGTATCTTCCTTCAATTAACTCGGTATTTTCGTTAAAATGTTTGATGGCTTCTTCTTCTCGGTTAGCCTTTGGAGAGTCAGTGATCCCGATGGATTCCAAGTCCCACAAGACCTTGACGTTTCCCGTGTCCAAGGGTAAGTCTGGCTCTGACAATTTGGTCTCGTATGAAGCTTGAAAATACGTGAGCACTGACGACTCTAGCATAGGTTTCTCCTTTGTTTGTCCCGAAAGTATCCAACCCAGTTCTGAATTTACTAAGTATAAGTTTTCCTGCAATTTTATCTTTTCTGTTGACATTAGTGAATGATAATAGTCGTTTCCTATTAGTATGTCTATTCTGTCTGAAAGAGATCCATCGTCAGCTAGTGTAACGTTCTTATTATTCCATTCGACCAGTTCTTCATTGTATGATGAAATTCCTTGTGTGATGTTCGGTACAACGTTAGCGTAGATAGTTTTGTGTTTATTCGTTCTTGTTTGTATGTCAAGTTTCATCAAAGAACTCTTTATTTCTTGAGGTTTTTCTGACCCGAATGTGAATACTCTAAGATGATGTTCTTCCAACGTTGGTAGGTTTAATTTCTTGGTTACTTCTTGGGTGACATAGCTTCTTTGACTACCAGAGTCTAGCAATACACGACACTTCAACGTCGAGTGGTCAGGTCCTTTTAAATTAACTATGGCTGTTTGCAACACCGTCGATCCTTTGTCATGTACGTGCATCGTGTTAGTAGACTCGGGTTTTCTAAATGTCTTGTTTGGGCATAACGCTTGGTTATGCAAACCTCTGCTCTTGCAGTGAAAACAAGGTTTATCCTTGTTAGGACAAGTGTTGAGATAATGTCCGCTTCGAAGACAAATGTAACATTTGTTTCCTAATATTTGTTTCCTTTCCCTAATTGTTCTAAATTTGTTGCAGGAATTGCTGTAATGTCCTCCATTACAGAATAAACAGGATGGCTTATTTCTTTTTGGACTAAATCTAGGTTGATCTCTGTTTTCTCTGGTATTAAAATTCCTTTTAAGATTGTTGACTTTATTAAATGCTGTAATATTCGGTTTCCATTGTCTAGTTGTATCACTCATATTGTTAGGTTTCCATTGCCTATGTGTATCATTCATTTTGTTAGGTTTCAATTGTCTTTTAGCATCATCCATTTTATTAGGTTTCCTTGTTCTCAACTCTTTTTTGACCTTTGTTTTCACATGAAGAGTTTCAGTTGTGTAACTGATGTTCTCTTTGTTACCCTTCTCAAAAGTTCCTCTTGCATCTTCTCGAGCACACAAGATTACATGAAGCTGCTTTCTTATTTCTTCTATAGTGTTGTTATTCAACTTGAGTTTCAACTCATATATAATATCTTCAGGAAATTTCTCCATAATCATGAACCGCAGATGGTTCTGATCTGTGTTCTCACCAAGGGTACTCAAAACCCTGAGATGTCTCTCAATATCATCAAGCGTTCTACGACACTCTTCTGGTTTTTCTGCTCTCTTCAGTTTATAAAGTGTTGAATAATGTGTGTCAACAATTTGAGTAGTCTTGCCATATCTGTTGGTTAAGATATCCAAAGCTATCTTATAATTATTATTCGTGGTTTCTAATCCATCTAATATGGTTTTAGCTTCACCTTTCAACGATGCTTTCAAATAAAGCAATTTATCAACGTCTCTTAGATCTCTCTGATCAATGTTTGAGCTAAATTGATCCCAAAACTGGTTCCACTGAAGTACATCTCCTGAGAATGTAGGCAAGTTTAAATCAGGTAACTTTCCTCTATGTACGTTTGCTTGACTGGAGCTTGAAGCAGTAGCCTTATCTTTCTTAACTTGAATTCGTGCATTTAATTCTGCTAGCACTTCTTCACCGTTCAGCTGTTCCGTTGTCAACATAGAAATTTCATCCGCATTGGGATTCGTCGAGGAGTTGAAGTACTGGTACAAGTCATTGTTAAATCTGGTAAGTACTGCTTGTAATTTAGAAGAAGTAATTTTTGCTTGATCAACATCATCATCAGACCATAGACTCAACGCACACAAATCACGAGAGCTGCTAGCCAAGTCTTTAATATTTGACACAATTTTATTTAATCTATTCAGATATATTTCGTCCATAATGATAGTTAACTCACACGTGAATCTGAAATTAATAACAATAATCATTGAAATAAATAGCAATTACTTTGATTTTACAGTCCACTAACTTCATCAAGTCATCATACAACCAGTTTATTGACTGTCAGTAATCATACTAACATCCACTAAAACTGTCCATTAAATTTCAATTATAAATTTTCACGTTGAGTAAACTATGTTATTTACTAAGTATGTCATACCACCGACACACTTTATAATTCAGTATCAAATAAGTCTTAATCTTTCATCACAACATGATCATACAATAAATTTAAATTTCTGTTCTGTTTCAGAAAATGTTGCTTTTTGAAGCTTTCTCATGGAAAAGTAAAGAAATAATAGGAACCGCCTGCCCTCGTTGAGTGTATTTCATTTCATTAATATTGTTCAATGAGTAACAATCACATAACAGCACATTAATTCAAGTAAGTTTTGTCCAAACTATTCTACCCGCCTCAGTCGACAGGCGCAGTCCACCGACAGGCTGGCCAACCAAATCGTATCTCTACAATTCGTCATGCCAAGTGTCGCTACACAACACCTCATTTTTATGAACCCACTGGTCCTCTCTTTGAACCTGTCGACGCGACCCACCTGAAGCACTAGACGGCCAACTGGACCAATTGAGTTGATAAATCTCATATAACTGGTCCCATGTTGTCTCATACTTTGTATATTTCAATTCATAAGGGTGGTTAAAAGCATCAACCACACAGTATCCATTCACAAATGCATTAAACAATGCATAGGTTACTTTATAATCACTCAACTGTCTAATTAATCAATGAAGCACTAATCACACCAGACTCACAGAACCATGTACCACACAGCACTGCTGGTAAAACGTATTTGCTTAGTATAATGCCCAGAGCTACTAAGAATGCTTTCCTTTTATAACATCTATAATTCAAATCAGAATTTTAACTTTTATGCTTCACCTCACACCGTGAGTGGACGGTCCCTTCCTACACTTTTCCTTGTCATGATCAAAGTTTAAATATGACTCGCAATGTTTATATAACTATTGTCGAATCACCATTCAAACTATCAACCAAGTGGTCATAACCTGATTTTCATAAGTGAAAATTGTTGACAGTGACATAAGACTCGATTCACCAAAACAATGTTATATTCTTTATATAATGCACATATGTAACCGCACAAGCGCTATACCAATACGTTATTGACTATATCTAAGCTAGATATCAATCCTTCATCCGTATAAATCAATCTTTCAACCACATAAAGTCAGTTCTTTATGTATACGTTTTCGTAGTTAATAATATAACTATACGAATTGTCATGTATATATTTATATATAATGTACATACCAGCTTTCCTTGTGTACTTTATCGGAGTGTTACACCACCGGTACCTCTTATTTATTTAATGCGTTCCTTTGACGTTCCGCCCTATAGAAAGAAATATAAAATTATCTTTCTATAATATGTGAGTGTTCATAGATGAAGCGAAAGAATTTCATCTTGTTGTATCATAGAATTTACTCGCAAACATTTCTTTAAACACACTCCTGTATTCATACGCCTTTCGTATTGATAAGCAAATTTCTATTTCTTGCTAATTATTCGACTTCCATCAAGTCTTATAAGAAATTCTATGATCATATCAAACCTTCCGGTTTATTTGTTGACAAACACACAATCACACAATATTTGTGTATGCAAATGCTTTGATTTCGTGATATACACAAGAATAATGCTTGATATCTCACCTGATAACACCTTTCAATTGTTTTATCACTTTTAACTTTTCATTTCATAGCTTTCTTTCACATAAACAATTGATTTTCACTCTCAAAAATACACAGCGTCTGTTTTTGTTCGACAGTTGTCAAAGGATTTCGGCCATTTTGCTTTTACATGGTGGAGTCGGAAGTCGTTTCCTCCACTTCCGTTTCTTGCTAGAAGATAATTAAGAGTGTAATTATCTTTTACCCTTACCACGTCGTAATATGATGTCACGAATTTATATAAATTCGTAATGTTTAAATATCAATTCTTATTAATAAATTACCACTTAACCTCAGTGCGAGAATTCATATAAGTTATAATCTATAGAATGCGCCCTCTATTGATCGATAGCCGTATTACCGACGACCTATCTTTAACGTCTATATATCACCATTTCTATACCGCCCTCTATCAACGGATAGTCAAACCATTTCAGCTCGCTTCTCAAGCGAAGCGAAGTATGTAGTTCGGAATGCGCGCCATCTACGCGTGAGTAGTGGCACTTATTTAGTTTGTCAATGCTCGCATAGATGTCACTTGTGTCTATGCATAGAAGTTTTTTGTCATTAATAGTAATATAATGACCTTAGATAAATACTTCTAACCTGAAAACATCAAACACATAAAATGTACAATATTATCGTGGTACGTATGTGACATACATGCCATATGTGAATTAAATATATTCACTCTTTTCAATGATATATTATCATTGAAGTTTTCACTCTTAGTTTTCCTATTTGCCCACAGATACCGCCACTTTCCTATTCGCCCACAATCTACATTTCAACTTCTGTATAGTGATTAACTGTTGCAGACCTTATTTTTAATAATAATTTTTTAATCAAATGACAGAGTGTTTTAATTAACTTTGTTTAGATCTGTATGAGCGAGCAATGCTAAAATTATTATCCCTTGTACACTCACTACCATTGATCCCTAATACACTCACACCATTTTGTAGCGATAATGTGATGTATAGTGGGGGTTCATCATCGCACAAGAATTAGTTCTGTATCTACTTTACTTACAGAAATTTAAACGCACAGTCGGATACGCCTTGGCTTTCCCATCCTCATCTTAAATGAGGCTACTTGCCAACGCGGAACTGACTGTATCCCGGGCCTGGTTCAGTTGTAACTCAGGCTATTCTATCTGCTTCGCTTTTATATGAATATTAAGACATTGTTAACTCCTACAGCACTGTACACCCACAGTGCGACTACAAGGTCTACAATTGTTATGCACCATACCTTAAAAGTTGTAGTCCTAATACCGGACTCGCCGCGCCCGGCGAGGGTGGCGGGCACCGCGCACTACACGCTCAACCTGGCGGCCGCCCGCGACTTCCCCGCCTGTGGTTAAATAAATCATTGATTCTCACAGTCGAATCTCTAAGTGCCCTCGCCTGTCACCTGTGATAGGTACTATACTGTTAATGATATATAATAAAGATTACTAAATTGGAACTGTTATATGTATATTTCTGTGATGTGACCTTTACTGACAAGTTAACTCAATTATCACACTGTTAGTCTATAAATGAAACTATATGCCCAGTTAATCATTAGTGTTAAATATCTTACAGTTGGCTTCGTGACAGCAAGTATAAATTGTTATTAGTTTGCTCGTTACACGAACCATAATTATATTACTCATGATAGGGAATTACAATTAAGTTATACCATGAGTGTTGTGTAAACTAATTGGAATGGTTCCTGATCCAGGAACGTCTGATGATCCTGGGTCAATTAATCCACCCAAGGTTATCAGTCTGGCACTATTCTCTTATCTCTAGATATTCATAATCATCATACATGGGCTGACATCAACCGACGTCAGCCCGTCGCAAGGTACCATACGACGAGTAGACCGGAGGATCGACTTAAGAGCGAATCATTATCACTTCACGCAAATCCTCCCTTCTCTGGGTGCCTGTCTACCAGGCCACCCGCTGGCTCTCAACACGACACTCGTGTATGCGTGCACGACTTATGGTTATTACAAGCTGCTACACAGCGTTCAAGTTTTGGAAGGCTCTTTAACCTATGATTATCGACAGCTAAACAGCTGTCACGAATCGATAACCCGACGTTATTCAGTACAAGGAGTTAAACAACTCATGCCAATCCTGCAGAAGTCAAACGACTCCCCAGGGCTTACAGGCTCTTGCCGCCAACCCCGCAGGAGTTAAACAACTCCCCAGGCTTTACAGGCGGCTGGGCGCATGCGCTATCCATCAGTAATCAAAATACTCGGGCTCAACAACCCAGCGCATGCCCCGCCAGCACATCATGGGGGCCTCATCTATATCGCGGCCCCCTTCCGCCTGCAGGCCGGAATATTGGTCTACTCAAGGAGAAATAGTCAAGCCAGGACACCACAAAGTGTGCATGTCCTCCATGATGCTTATCATCATAAATTACAATTAAAATCACAAAGTTATAATCATCAATACACTGGCATATAATTACATAAAGAAATCAAAATTATGCTCATAATGGTCTCTGTGATATTATATTCAGACCAATATAAGAATCATGAGATTCCTAGGATATGCTGAAAAGTCTGGCCAGCGATTCTTTAAAGTACCTTCACGTTGCTATATAATTAGGAAGAAAATAAATAAATCAAGATTGTAAAGGCTTAGGCTAGAACACTTAGCTTTCGCAGATATCTCCGGCTGTTGCACAATAGAATTTCTCGCACTGAGTCCAAGCACTTTATTTATCACAAATTACTTTCGAAAACACAAGAATACTTAAAGAAAGAAATTTTGAGCATGCAACAACTGGATTCTTACCATAGACAATATGTATTATTTAGGTGCGTTCCGAAACACGCAAATATCGCGACATTTCGCGACAGCTCGCGCTCACTAAGCAAAGCGTAAGTATTTATTAAATGTAAGAAATAGGTACAAGGTAGGTATTCACGTTATGGCGAACTTGGTAGGTATACAAGTATTTAATTAGACATTAATTAGGTAGAAAATATTAGTTTTAAGCTCTTTTCAGGGAACCGAGTGGCGACGTCAGAGTCTGCAGTCTACAAGCAGCGTACTCACATACGATATCAAATTTCTTAGGTTAGTATGTTGTAGCTATTTTTAACCGACTTCAAAAAAAGGAGGAGGGTTCTCAATTCGACTATATTTTTGTTTTATGTTTGTTACGTCAAAACTTTGGACAACAACAGATTCAACAGAACGACTGGGTGAACCGATTTTAATGATCCTTATTTTATTTGAAAGCTGGTGCATTCTGTGTGGTCTCATTTAAATTTGGTCCAGTTCTGACAAATACATCCATGAGAACATCATATATAAGTGTTCCACTTCGCTCATTGCAGTCGGTAATTTTTTGTGAAAAAGTGATTACATTTGAATCACTAAAAATCAAAAAAATAGTTTTTTTTTTTATATAAATAAAGAACTTCACTTCGACACTCGACTTCAAAAATAAATCTGAAAAGCCAAAAGTAACCGGATCATGTACAGATTGGGTGATTTTAGGCATTTCAGTTTTTTTTTAGTTCAGTTCTTTTTTGTTATGCAAATTTTCTTGATGTGCAAAATGTCTTAGAAAGTTATAATTTCCAAAAATATTGAATATAGTGTAGGAAACAGAGATCGAGTGATTCAATGGAAGTTCTGTTTTCGAAGAGCGATTTTAATTATTATTTTTAAGTATAAAGTAAAATGAAATCAATGAGTTTTATTTCTTCTCTCTTTAAGCTTACAATGTTCACAAATAAATGTAAAGTATTATCTATGCAACTTGCACTTTTCGCATTAGTTAAATCCATAGGCTTTATCGTCTAACAAATTATTTTCTACTATTTATTCTTAGATAATTAAATGATTGTATTAAGGCGCAGTGATAGCTCAGGATTAGGAAAAAGTGGAAATTAGTATCGAAATCAAAAACAGCTGGACTTTAGAAACGCAAATTATTTAATTGACACAAGCAAGAGCAGAAAGCTGACAAAAATAAAGAACAAAAGCAAACATCAAAAAATCAATAATAGACAATATAAAATACAAATAAAAACTAAGTATGTACAACCTCAACATTCCACCCCCTTGTGTGCGAGAGCACACAAACTAGCCAGGCTAGGCAACGCCTTACTTCATATGTCCAGCCTGATTAGTTTTTTGGAGGGCCGACGAAGGAGACCACCCGGTGTGGCTACGTCCACCACCCTAACAATACCATCCCTGCCAGGGAAGGTTGCAGCAATGCGGCCTCGTGGCCATACTCCTCTGGGTAGATTCTCGTCCACGATCAACACTAGGTCGCCGATGCCCAAACTGCGCTCCCTGTTCTCACCTACTTGTCGGGGCTGCATGGTCGGCAGAATCTCTCTCACCCAACGATTCCAGAAATGGTCAGCGAGTCTCAGAGCTTTCCTCCAGTCAGCTCGTCGAAGGAGATCTCGGTCATCCAAAGTTGCGGGCAAAACCTGGTTAGAGGACGAGCCAATTAAAAAATGAAAAGGCGTCAAGGTCTCCTCGTCTTCGGTGCTAACAGGGACGTGAGTCAGCGGTCGAGAGTTGACTATGGCCTCAGCTTCGTGCAAAAGTGTCGCTAGGACCTCTGGCTTTGGCGCTCTTTCGCGTAGGGTAGCGTTCATCGCAACTTTTATGGAGCGGACAAGCCGTTCCCAACATCCGCCGAAAAAAGGAGCAGCAGCTGGTATAAAACTCCACTTTATGCCTCTGTTGGCAGCAAAATCATTGACCTCTGAACTATAGAATTCGCGCAAGATTCGGTCAGCGCCAATAAAGCTGTGATGTGATGGTTTAGATCACACCATATATCCCGCGACGACCTAGACAAGTCTAGACCGCAGAGGGTTTCCTAGCTAGCTTTCAGCGTGAGATTTTCAAACAGAGGGCTTTCGTTAGAGGTGAGTAAGTAATACAAACGGAGTACCTTAATAAATACTATTTATTGACAATTAAAACCTAAACCTAATTATCACTCGCGGCTGGCTATAGGCTCGCGGGCCTTTTAAATATACTAACGGCGGTTCCCGTAGGATTTCGGATTCGCGGTAACGGTAGCGGGTGAGCTTTAGTAGCTGGCGCGATACAGAGTCGTACCGCTTCCGAGATACTAAAACCCTGGATTCAAGTCAGTGCGATGCTGAACGCACCGCGCCTAGACTTGCCCTAAGGTGCCCGTCCGGTGCTGTTATGATACAGGCTCGTACCGCACTCAGACGTGGCCCGGAGTCCTGAGGAGCGCAAGATGCTGAAACAGCGCACCGCTTCTACCTCAGGGGCATTCAGAGATCAGAGTCTTGCTATTCGGAAACCCCTTAGAGCTCCGTACGGCACCGACGCTAACCTCCGAATGCCGACCGGTTTTTTTTTTGGTTCCATGGTTGCTTGCGGGTCCGAAGGACCCTTTGCACTGCTGGTGCCAGACGTGCTACTCCGCTTGGAGAAGCACCGGAAAGAAGAAGCACCGGAAGGGCCGACCGGTCTGGTGAGCCGCGGCTTTTATTCCGTCGGTGCGCGGGCGGAGATGACGCGCTCCGGCGGCCGGCTGCACCCCGCGCGCGCGGCGCCCGTTGACGCCCAGCGGTGCGAGTTGCGCGTCAGGTCGTTGCGCGCCTCTACGGGCGTCACATACTCCTCCTACGCGCGGAGATTTGGACCTGGGGGAGAAATCACTGTGAGAAAACTTGATTAACAATGCGAGAGTGTTTGTACACTCTCGATATAATGTGCTGGTATGCGCGCGGCTACTATTGTTCGCCTTTTATTTACTTTTTTGTTTCTGTTTTTTTTTTCTTTTTTTTTATGGATTATAACATATCTTTTTTTTTTATCTATATATTTTTTTTTCCTTCGGTTTTTTATTTTATTTTATTTTTTCTCCCCGGTTTTTTTTTTCTTCATTTCTCCTGGTACATTTTTGTCGGTAGGTTCCTACTCGAATTTACCGTCTTACCGTTCGGTTGCGCATGCGCCTCGTACCTTTCGTATTGCGCATGCGTCTCGTACGTTTCGTATGTAAACAAACCGGTGTGTCGCCGCTCGGTCTCGGTCGAGACTCTCGACTCGTCGCTTCAGTCTGCGCCTGGCGTCCGCCCGGTGCGCACCTGTATTGTGGTCCGTATGAATGTGTAGGTATGCCTCTGTTTACCTCCTCGGTGATGCGACGTTTTCCTTCCCGCAGCTTAATTTTACTCAGTTTTACTTTTTTTTTTTTTTTCGGTCTGCAACACTGATTCATTGCTATTTTACGATATTTACGTCTACGGATGCCTAGCTGTATTTCTGTCTCTCAGCGCCGGCGCGCTGCGTGCATCTATGCGTCCTTGTCGCACTCGTTGCATGGCGTTCACCTGTTGTAGGCACGGTGGTTGTGGTCATTAGCGTTATCTCTGTACCTGCTGTTTTTATAAGCTGCACCTGGCTGCATGTCGGGTTTTTTCCTTATGGTTCATTGTTATGGCTTTATGGCCCTCGCCCGTGCTTCATTGTTGATGGTGCGAGGTGATTATCGCTCTGTATTATCTGCTTAATGCGCCGGTTTCTGCCTATACTTTATACGGCGCGTGTTTGTTATTGTTTATATTGTTTTAAATCTTTTACGTGCGCGGTTATAATTGGTTTATTTCCGGTTGTTGCTTGTAGTAGGTATATCACTGGCGATTTCTGTTGTACTATATGGAACGGTCCTTTGTACTTAGGTGCGAGTTTTGCACAGAAGTTCTTGCTGGCGTCGGACAAAACATGGTTTTTTACCAGTACCTGATCGCCTATTTCTGGCATCCAGTGTCTTCGCTGCTTATCATGGTGGCTTTTCTGGTTCTGTGAAGCTTTATTCTGTTGCCTCCGTACCAAGTTATATATTTCATCCAATTTCTTGATTTCTTTCAACTGCGGTGTCGGGAAACTGTTTTTATCTCCTGGTTGTCGTAACTCCCTTCCATATAATAGGAATGCAGGTGAGTATTTAGTTGATTCTTGCACTGACGTATTTATTGCGAAATTGAATTCCGGTAAATATTGATCCCCTTTCTTATGGTTTTCTTTAATAAATGTTGATATCATTGTTTCTAGGGTTCTATTCACTCGTTCGGTCGGATTGTACTGTGGTGAATACGGTGCCGTTAACCGATGTTCTGTACCGTATCTCTCTAGTGTTTCTGTGAACAGTTTACTGCGAAACTGCTTACCGTTGTCCGAGGTAAGCGCCTGCGGTGCGCCGTGTCGCAACGCAACGCATTCTTCGAAGGCTCTTGTGACCGCATTTGCTGTTGCGGTCCGTAAGGGTTTTTTTTTTTTTTTTTTAATCTTATTTATTTTATAAGCCATACATCTTATGATTAAGTCGGCTTAAAAATAATTACAATGTTACTTAAACTTTAGGTGTTACATTAAACATTGGGATTGGTACTTAAGGATTATTTTTATAATACTCAAATCTTAGGTTCAGTGAGTGTATAATGAATTTTATCAATGTACCACTGTATTCGGTAGAGAACCCTGAGCTTAAGATTTGATGGAAGAAGAAGAGGAGATCCCCCGCAGAGCAACCAGTTTCTTTTAAGAGATCCAACCTAGATTTTTCATTGATTTTACATTCTAGAACTAAGTGGAGGAGGTCCTCTTCTTTGTCACATTGTGTACAGTTTGGATTGTCTCTTTTTTTCATGATGTAGTTAAATTTATTTAGTGGGATGTGGTAAGTTCGGGTTCGGAAACAAATGACTAGTTCTTTTCGGTTAAGGTTTCGTGAGGTAAACCAAGGCACTCGTGGTGGTTCGTCTACAATGGTTCTGTACCAGATGCCCTTGTTTTGAGAGCGCTCATTGAAATAAGCTTTGAATTTAATGTAATTGTCGGCTTTAACTTTTGGAAGATGGTCAGTATAGTGCGGTACCGTGTCGAGAGGTATGCGGTTCTGTAGGGCCTCGGCTGCGAGTGAGTCTGCCACCTCGTTACCCCTGACGCCCACATGTGAAGGGATCCATTGTAGACGAACTTCAACCCCGTTACGTATCAATCTATGGATACATTTAATAATGAGGTAAGCTTCGTATCTACCGACACTACCGCCCTTAGCACTCCCCAACAAATGCTGTAGACTGCTCTTCGAGTCCGTGAATATAACAATTTTATGGTATTGAGTCGATTCTAAGTAATGTACTGCTTCATTGATTGCTGTCAATTCGACTCCCATTATGGGTATACATGGATTATCAATAAGAAATTTAGCTCCAAAATCCGCAGCTTCATCGTAAAACGCGCAACTAGAACCGTGTCTTGTTTTGGACCCGTCAGTGTAAATATGAATGTGATCCAAGAACTGCACTTGTATCATTTCTTCGCAGCGTTGTTTTAGGTCATGAGTGGGTAGTTTAGCTTTGGGTTCATCAATAGTGTTCACTTTATGCATTATGATTTTATCCCAGGGGAGTGTTTTAATGTCACAGGAAAGTAAAAATAGGGGTGAGATCTCAAATTGTGACATAGGTAGATTGGAGTACTTTCTGAAACTCTCGAGCAAAAGTGGGAGCTGGTTATTGCGCCAATATCTTGCGCCTGAATTTAATGTGTTGTCTAATGCTTCTATTTGTTTTCTCAGATAATCGGATGTTCTAGAAGAGAGTTTCAGGAAGTATTTGTCGCTTAAATAGATTCTTCTAAGGTTTAACGGTGGAATACAAAGCTCGCTTTCCATTGTAAAAATTGGGGTGTCGCGAATAAAGCTTCCACAAATGCGGAATGCGGAGGCATTGGTTTTGAATTACGTCCAACCTCTGGAGAAGCCTAGGATTGGCGTTGCCGAAAATGTTACATCCGTAATCAAGTCGAGATCGCACCAATGTTATATAAAGTCGCCTTAAGTGAATTGGAAGGACACCCCACTTAGAACTACTTATGGCACTAAGGATATTAACGTATGGAATACATTTTTGGGCAGTTTCTAACACATGTCGAGTCCAATTCAGGCGGCTGTCCACCCAAACACCCAGGAACTTTGTACAATTTATAACCTCGATTTCAATGTTATTTATTCGTATACCAATAAAAGGTATTTTGTATTTTCTAGTGAAAATGCAGAGTTTAGTCTTTGAAAGAGAAACTTCTAATCCAATTTTCTCTAACATTGATGTAAATATATTAAGACTTGATTGCATGACACTAGCACAATATTCAAGACTTTGATTAATACAATACAAAGCGAAGTCGTCGGCATATTGTGAGACCTTGACTGTTTTAACGAGTGTGTTGCATAACTTAATTGTAATTATGTTAAATAGAATAGGTGACATTGGATCACCTTGAGCTAAACCCTGTCTGCATATTCTTGTTATTTCCCTACCATCCCGTAGCCTATATATCAAAAATCTCTCTTTGAGAAATTCTCTTATATACCTACATAGGAATGGGTCTACATCAAATTCAAATAAAGTGGATATAAGAGGATCAATTGCCACATTGTTATAAGCGTTACTTATGTCTCCGTAAGCACATAGAACGTATTCTTTGTTTATAAACGCAGTTTCTGTGTCTACAATAAACCTACCAAGATTGTCTTGACATGAAAGTCCACGACGGAAACCTAGAGTACTATTATTAAATAATTGGTTGCTTTCGAAATGATATTCAAGGCGACGAGTTATCATTAAATTAAAAATCTTACAAAGGCAGTTAATAAGTGAGATAGGACGATACTTAAGAGTGTCAGTATTTCTTTTAGGTATGGCAATAAGTTTGATTCTACGCCATTGTTCTGGTATCTCACCTTTTTTATAGATTATGTTAAATATATGCAGGAGGTATTCTTTTGCATTCTCCGGTAAATGGTTAATCATAGAATAAGTAATAGTATCTAAACCAGCAGAAGTGTCTACTCTTTTAAGGATCAAATTTAATTCTGAAAGTGTAAAAGGATGGGGGTTGAAACCATTAGTATTAAAGTCTAGGGGTTGTAAGGAAACACTATCAGGGGTGAGTTCTGTTACAAAGGAAACTGCGCTACTTTCTGGTAAATATTCTTTAGGACTACGATGACCTTTTAGCCATCTAAGTTTCCTCCAGACCTCAATGCTGGGCGTATTGCAGTCTATACTGTCACAAAACTCTTGCCAGGAATTCCTTTTAGCGAGTTTTATTAGTTTTCGTGCAATAACTACTTTTTCTCTGTAGATTAAGTAATTTTCAACCGTGCGTGATTTCCGAAAGTGCTTAAGAGCTAGCCTTCGTTCCGCCACTGCCCTTGATAGATCAGAGTTCCACCAAGGTTTTGGCTTGAATTTGTTAGGGTTAATACAGGTTTTAATACAAGGAATATTTTTGTTAGCACTTTCCTCAATTGCTTCTATAAGTTTATCGTAGCTACTTTGTACATTGTCCCCGAAATCCACTCCCTCACATGTAGATTTTATGTGTTGTGTGTATTCTACCCAGTTGGCCTTTTTGATGTTTCTTTTAAATTCGGGGCTAATTTGAGTAGTGTCTAACGTTTTAATAGAAATAATAAGGTGATCACTGCCAAAAGATTCCTTAGTAACACTCCAATCAAAATCGAGTGAGATATCAGCACTACAAAAGGAAATATCAGGTGACGTGCACACTATACTATCATTTAGCTTAGCGCAACGGGTAAAGTCTCGATTGTTAAGAAAAACGTAATTATATTTTAAGCTAGTGTCTGATAAAAGTCTACCCCGTCTGTCAGTTGTGTATGACCACGCCGTATGGTGAGCATTAAAGTCGCCGACTATTAGGGTTTTCATAGAAAAATGACTGAAAAGCTCCCGGTAGTCCTCAACGTTTACTGAGACATTTGAGGGAGAGTAGACACCTATGATATGTTGAAGCTTATTGCTATTAAGGACTTCAAGGTACAAAATGTCTATATTATTATGATTTCTTGGAAGAATTTTGTGAGTACAGTTAATAGAATGGTGGACCAGGATCGCTAACCCTCCATATCCGTCTGGTCTGTCCTTTCTAAAGACAGAGTATCCTGTAAAATTAATTTGGTGTTCGATATTTAGCCAAGTTTCGGAAAGAAAGCATATGTGTATTTTTTCATTATGTAGATATGAATCCAAATCGCTTAATTTTGGTATTAGGCTTTGACAGTTCCATTGAATAATATTGAGCTTGAACCTTTTAGTCAAATCCATTGAATAATAATAAATAAATAGATAAGTTATTTATATGTGTATATATATATATATATAAATATTGATATGTATTGTGTACCTATCTAAAAGTTCCTTACTTATTTGTTTAGTGGTTTTCCTTAACAGGTAAACGCTTTAGTTTACTTACAATACGCGAGAGTCTGTTCTTAACACTACGACATGAGATGTTAGGTATTAAGTCCGTAAACATTTCAATCAGGGCATCAATTTCTTCTGTGTAACTGTAAGTGATTTCCGATATGTCCTTGACTCCATATGTGCGTCTGAGATATTCTTTAACTTGTTTTCCAGACAGTGGGTACGTTTTACAGGGATCGGATATTAAGCTTTCCAGGTGGTCCCAATTAATTGAATCCAGATCGCTGTGCGGCGCTCTCTTGGGTATCTTTCCCCTCTTGGGTTTGTAGAACTCATCTGAGCTGGAGCAGGAGGAGTTATCAAAGTCTTCATCACTGTTTTCGTTGCTAGCTATACAGTCTTCTTTTGTTGTTTCGGATTCCATAAAATCAGTAGTAGTCGTAGATTCAGTAGTGGGTGGGTGTGGGCGCTTGGGTATTTGTGTCTCCGTAGACTCCTGTGTTTTTTGGTTCGAATCGTTCATGTCGTTGGTGTTATCTGGGCATTTAGATGCTACGTGACCTTCTTTTTTGCATAAGAAACAAGTCATTGCATCCGATGAGAAATAAATCCAGTAATTCGTTTCTTCAAAATCAATAGATATTTTTTCTGGGAGTCGGGTGAAGTCCTCTGGAGTTACGTAAACTTGTCTTCGGAAACTTAGAATGTGATTGAAGCCCGTTTCATTTAGACCAGCACGCAGGAAAGAGATGGGTGACAGTGGCGTGATATGTAATTCTATCAGTTTCTTTTCTATTTCAGTGTGCGGTATAATGGGGCACACGTTAGATATAATGATACGTTTGTTTCTGTTGATTAGCGGTCGAATGGGTAATTTTTGATTTTGAATTGTGACATACTTTTTGTTGTCAATGATTTCATCAACGATTAACTTCGAGGAGACGTAGATACAAATTCTATTGTTTGATATTCTTGACAAAAAGCGTATTTGAGATGGGTCGATTATTCTTCCCAAAGCTTGAGCATAATCTTTGATTTGTACATTTTCTAAAGCATCGATGACAATTGCTTGGTCCTTTTTAGGAAACGTGGTGATTTGTGTCACAGTAGCATAACTACGGTTATTGACTAACGTTTGGGAATTCATTTTGTTCCTGTAGTCAGAAACTATTGCGAAGTTGATATAAGGCCACTTACTGGAGAATCAAAAAGTCCGATTCCATCATTAGGCACTTTACACAATGAGGGTAGAAATCAAACTCGTGAAAATATAGTTCACTAGCGCGCGCAAGTAACGACCGGTCTCGGTGACAGCTCAACGCGGTATGTCCGTAAGGGTTTTATCTCGGTCCATTTAGTGAACTTGTCGTGAAATACTATTATCCATAAATAGCCTTTTGACGATCTCGGTAGTGGGCCGATCAAATCGGTCGTCACTGTCTCCCATGGGAATTGTGCGTTATTTATGTGCATTAATCCGGGTTTTTTCTGCTGTGATGTTTTATGGGTTTGGCATGCCTCGCATTTCCTTATATACTCTGCTACTTCTGCGTGCATTCCCGGCCAGTAATACCTTTGAGATATTTTCTTAAACGTCTTCGCCACCCCTAGGTGACCTGCTCTCGGTACATCGTGATTTTCACTTATGAGTTGCTCTCTTTCATTAGCTGGTACGCACAACTTCCAGTTTGTCGCTGGATCTGTGTATGACTGGTCTGCTGACGCGCTCGCCCTCTTATAAAGCTTGCCGTCCTTTATGCAGAAGTCTTGCTGCGAACTGCCCGACTGCGTCCTCTGTACGGTTTCTTCATACCAATCTTGCGTTTTCGATGCGCAAATGGGGTTCCTTGATAGCTCGTCTGCCACTTGGTTGAGTTTACCGCTCCGGTATACAATGTCGAAACTATACTGCTGTAGCTCCAACGCCCACCTGGCTAGACGCCCTGACGGGTTTTTCATGGTATTCAAGGCTTTCAAGGCTTGATGGTCCGTATGACTGTGAAATGGTACCCCTCTAAAAATGCTCGTAATTTCCGAATGCCCCATACCACTGCTAGGCACTCCTTTTCGGTTGTTGAGTAGCGAGTCTCCGGACCTGTCAGCGTTCTACTGGCGTACATTACTACTTTTTGCATGTTGTCGATCTCTTGTGTTAATATTACTCCTAAACCTACGTCACTAGCATCGGTCTGCACTACGAATGGCCGTGAAAAATCTGCCCTGGTAAGTATGGGATCACTCGTAAGTATTTTCTTGATTTCCTCGAACGCCTGCCGCTGTTCCGGATTCCATGTGAACTTTTCACCCTTTTTTAGTAGTTTGACGAGTGGTGCGGTTATTTCAGCGTACCTAGGTATAAACTTGCGATACCAGGATGTCATGCCGATGAAGGTACGTATTCCTTTTATGTCTTTCGGTGGTGGTAGCTCGGTTATTGCCTTTATCTTTGCTTCGTTCATTTTAATACCGTCCTTTGTCACGGTGTGGCCTAAATATTCTACCTCTGGCTTTGCGAATTCACATTTCTCTCTATTAATTTGCAAACCGGCCTCTCTTATTCTTCGGAAAATTTCTTTCAGGTGTTTGATGTGTTCCTCAAACGTCGGGCTGCATAGGATTATGTCATCGAGGTATACGTATGCATTTGGTTCCAGCTCGGGTCCGATGACCCTGTCCAACAGGCGCTGAAATGTGGCTCCGCTGGAGTGCAGTCCAAATGGCATGACGCGGAACTGATATAAGCCCCGCCCTGGCACGGTGAATGCTGTCGCAGGCCTGCTTTCTGGCGCCAGCTCTACATTCCAATAACCGTTCTTTAGGTCGAATTTTGAAAAATACTTGGCTTTCCTTAATTTTTCTAGTGTGTCGTCGATCTGCGGTAACGGATACGCGTCCTTCTCCGATATCTCATTAATTTTCCGGAAATCTACGCAAAACCGGTGTTTTCCGTTTGGCTTTTTCACCAGGACAATGGGTGAACTATACGGGCTGTCAGAGCTCTCGATCACGCCCTGCTCCAACATCTCGCTTACATGTGCGTCTATGATTTCGAGCTGCTTGGGGTTTCTTGGGTAGTATTTTTGTTTCACTGGTTCCGAATGTTTTAATTTAATTCTGTGTTGTACCCAGGTATTCCCTTTCGGTCCGTCTTCGCATAACTGGAACTGCTCGTTCACTGTTTCCTCTAGCGTCACCTTCTGCATGTCGGTTAGTCCTGCCCCAACCTGGATTTCTTGCCTCGATGTGCCCTGGTTCGTTGCGGTTACCGCCTGGCTTTTTATCGCCTCGGTAGGCTCTGATATTGAACTCTGTTCTTCGCCATTCCAGACGATCGTCATGCCTATTCTTCGTAGCACATCCATTCCTAGGATTATACAAGACGCGGTCGGCAGCACTCGTACCCAGTGTTTTATTCTGGCTTGTTTTGCTTGTAACTCTACTAGCGCGCCCTTCACGATCTGTGATGTCGAACCGTCCGCTAAAGTTACTTTCCTTGGTTTATCCGCGGTCACCGCCCCATTCTGTAGGCATTTCGCGTACACGCTCTCGCTGATGTAGGTATTCGTGGAACCCGTGTCGACCAAACAACTGTACTTCTCTCCCATGACGGATACGTCTATAAATGTTCGGTTATCTTCCCTACACTGTTCATTCGCCGACCCGAGCGATTCCCGTTTCCCCCACCTTTCTTTCATGCAGCAGTTCCTGGTAAGTACCCCAAGTTTTCCGCATGTACTACAAAAAAGCTTCTTGCCACCTCGGCACGCCCTTGTGTCATGCCCTGGTTTCCCACAAGACCAGCAGCATGTCTTGGAGTCATACTTCGGATGTATTCTCCCCGGTTGTGATTTACTCTCGACGTGCCTTGGGAAAGGATCTTGTTTTCCTGTAGGGTGCGCCCGGCTTGTTCCCGGCTGTTCATACTCGCCAGCCCGCGGCTGCCAACTTTTCTTAGTATCCGTGTAAGCTCTGGCGTCACCACGCTGCCCATTCCAGCTTTGCGGAGTGGCCGTCGGCGCTACTATCCCCTCGTATTCGGATGCCAATTTCAACAAACCGGCCAAATTTTTGTAATCCTGTTTCTGTATGTACAACTTATATTCGCGCAGCATATTCTCGTGTATGCGATGTATTTTTTCAGCTTCCGACAGCTTGCCGTATCTTCTCATCAGCGTTTGTAGATCCGTGACGTATTCGAAGAATTTCTCTCGGAACTTTTGCTTTCGTGCGACTATTTGAACGATCAAATCCTCCTCGTAGTTACATGGGAAATAATAGAGCTTGAAGAGCTCTAAGAAGTCTTCCCAGGATTCCCATGAACTTACATTATTTCGGTACCACAGCAATGCCTTGCCCTGTAGGATTCTCGGCAGTAAAAGTAGGATCTCGTCCCATGACGCGTCACTCGCCTCGATAAGCTCGTTTATCCTTTCCACGAACTCCACGGCGCTGTCGGTGACTCGAAAAGTGATGTTCCACTCCTTGACTAATTTAGAGATCCTGCTGGACCTCCTATCCTGCTCGGTGTCGGCCATGGTCGCCGCCTCTTTCCTATTCGGGGTTTGAAACTCCTCGGCTTCCTTTACGGTTGCCGCGACAAGCTTTCTAATCTGTTCGACGGTTTGGCCCTCTGTCGCTATCTCTCTCCGTGCGGCTTCCTCTACCAGCTGTTCCTTCTTCAGTTGGTAGATCCACGAAGTCGGCATGAGTGAGCTTTCGGCGTTGCTAAGTTTATAAGCAAAACTTTTTGATACAAATGGTGCTTTTTATACAGGACGGTAACGTAGAAACAACGTACTATCTACGGATATAAGGACTCTACAGACGACTAAACGGATTCTAGGGTGCCTAATTGAAATCTAGATTAATCTTTCAAAATCTGTATTTCCTGTCGGTTGATATCTTTACTTTATTTTAGTCGCGTCGGACTCTTACGGATGCGGTGAAACGCGTACTATAATTACGCTCTAACTTGCGGTGATTCTAGGACTCAACCTCTATCCCTTGTTTATCCCGAGTTTAAGACTCTCCTGTGAGCTATTTACGTTGGGCGCCAAATGTGATGTGATGGTTTAGATCACACCATATATCCCGCGACGACCTAGACAAGTCTAGACCGCAGAGGGTTTCCTAGCTAGCTTTCAGCGTGAGATTTTCAAACAGAGGGCTTTCGTTAGAGGTGAGTAAGTAATACAAACGGAGTACCTTAATAAATACTATTTATTGACAATTAAAACCTAAACCTAATTATCACTCGCGGCTGGCTATAGGCTCGCGGGCCTTTTAAATATACTAACGGCGGTTCCCGTAGGATTTCGGATTCGCGGTAACGGTAGCGGGTGAGCTTTAGTAGCTGGCGCGATACAGAGTCGTACCGCTTCCGAGATACTAAAACCCTGGATTCAAGTCAGTGCGATGCTGAACGCACCGCGCCTAGACTTGCCCTAAGGTGCCCGTCCGGTGCTGTTATGATACAGGCTCGTACCGCACTCAGACGTGGCCCGGAGTCCTGAGGAGCGCAAGATGCTGAAACAGCGCACCGCTTCTACCTCAGGGGCATTCAGAGATCAGAGTCTTGCTATTCGGAAACCCCTTAGAGCTCCGTACGGCACCGACGCTAACCTCCGAATGCCGACCGGTCTGGTGAGCCGCGGCTTTTATTCCGTCGGTGCGCGGGCGGTGATGACGCGCTCCGGCGGCCGGCTGCACCCCGCGCGCGCGGCGCCCGTTGACGCCCAGCGGTGCGAGTTGCGGGTCAGGTCGTTGCGCGCCTCTACGGGCGTCACAAAGCAAGTGCCGTTGTCGGAAAATATTGTATCAGGAGCGCCTCTTCTCGCAATAAAGCGTCGCAAACTCATTATTGCCGAATCAGCAGAGAGGGAATCAACAATTTCAAGGTGGACAGCTCTAGATGTCATGCACGTATACAGGGCTAACGTAGCGCTTTTCCTGTCTGCGACCGATCGTGGTGTTTATAGGGCCGAAATAATCCAATCCGGCGTATGTGAATGGGCGGCGGTGGTGAGCAAGCCGTTCTGCAGGAAGATTTCCAGTCATTGGGTTCATAGGTTTTGCCTTTTTGATGCGGCAAAACAGGCACTTATTAGCCACGTTCCGTACGGTACTGCGCAATGATAATAGCCAAAACTTTTGTCGGATTTCATTAACAACCATTTCGTTGTTTGCATGTCCAGCCTTACGATGATAAAAATGTACCAACATGCGCGCTACTGGATGGCGTCCGTCTAAAATAATGGGTGACTTAATCTCTGCACCGACATTCTGCACAGCAGTAATTCTACCAGCTAGGCGTAACAAATTATCTGGTCCCATCTTGGGTGATAATTTCGTTAAGCGACTACTTTTGGATAACAATTCTCCTCGCTTAATTTGTTGTATCTCTTCTCCAAATGTTTCTGACTGTACTTTTTCTAAAACGTGCCTTTCTGCGGCTTCCATTAATTCCGCTGTCAGAGGTATGAGAGTGGTGGACGTAGGAGCGTTCGTATGTTGTCGAGTCCTAACATCGGTGTTAGGAGCAGTAAAATTAACGCGGTCCAATACCGAGCGAAATTTGGCCGCAGCCTGCAAAACGCGAGCAGTAGCACGGAGAAGGCGTAACCAGTCATTAAAATGATTAAAATCCGCGGTGAGAACCAGATGACCAACCACAAGAGCAGAAGACTGCTTGCATTCAGGAAGAGTTGTAGGCCGGCCAGCTGGTTCCACAGGCCAATCCTCCGGAGGGTCCAGAAGAAATGAGGGGCCCGTGAACCATCGGTGGTTAGGATTGAGGTGAAGTGATTGGATTCGAGTAGCGTCGTCCGCAACGTTCAAGGCTGATGGGACCCATCTCCAGTCATGTACGCACGTATTTTCGGTAATTTCCCCTACTCGATGGGCCACAAAGGGCTTGAAAGTTCGTGCGTCGCTTCTAAGCCAACCGAGGACAGTCCTTGAATCCGTCCAAAGAAACGTACGGATAGGTTTTTTCTTGTGCAACTCTTTAATGGTGACAGCAAGGCGAGAGGCAATTAAAGCGCCTTGCAACTCTAACCGCGGGATCGAACATGGTCGCAACGGCGAGACTCTGGCCTTGCTGGTAATGAGTGCTAGCTTGACTGTGCCATCCGCATATAAAAAGCGCCAATAAGCGACGGTGGCATAGGCAAGTTCACTCGCGTCTGCAAAAATGTGCAGCTCACGATGCGTAGGCTCCCCATTCAATTTAGCGTACCACCGTGGGATCCTGATACTTGACACGACGGATAGTTCATTAAACCATTCCTTCCATTTCAAAACCTGTGATGGTGGAAATGAAGTGTCCCAGTCAAAATTTGACCGCCAAGCTTCCTGTAGTAGTATACGGCCTTTGACCACGATTGGTGCCAGTAAATTTAATGGGTCGTATATCTTCATAAGGTGAGACAGCACTTTACGTTTATTTAAATTGCCTTGTGGGCTAATACCTTCTAATCCGGTCCTAAATCCAATAGTATCTGATATAGGATCCCAAGAGACACCTAAAGCTCTGATGTTACTGGATTCAGTTCCAAGTGACACTTCAGTAGGATGTGCGGCGCGCAATTCAGCGGGTACAAAACGCAACGCTTCCGGCACGTTTGAAATCCAGCCACACATTTCGAAACAAGCGTCACGATGGATAGTCACTACGTCGGATGCCAGCTGTGCAGCCCCGGCAACATCGTCCATACTATCCAAAAAATCGTCCATATAGGAACTGTGAATGCTAGCATTTGCTGCATCTGGGTACAAATCTTGATGTAACAATGCATTTTTATGTTTTATGTACAGCGCGGTGAATGGACTGGACGACGCTCCGAAAATGACAGCTGTCATACGATACTCTTTTAGAGGCGTTGTGTCTCTCGACTGAACGTCGCGCCATAAGAAACGTAATGCGTCCCTATCTTGTTCGCGAACTTGTATTTGTGGAAACATTTCTTTTATATCGGCAGTTACAGCAACAGCGCCCTCTCTGAATCGAAACAAAATACCTAATAAATTTTCTAAAAGATCGGGCCCTTGAAGAAGCAACGAATTTAATGAAACGCCTTGGTTTGTTGCCGCTGCATCATGAACCACACGAAGTTTACGCTTTTGGGGATGGTAAACACCAAAATGGGGCAAATACCACCTTATTTGTTTGTCAGTTTCGGTTTCTTGGAGTTCACAAGATATATTTAATTTTATTTTATCGTTATTTACATTTGACACATGACTGTCAAGTTTTGGTTGCAATTTATTGAGGTCGACTGTACCGTGCTGAACGTTATTTGATAAATTGGGATTTTTGTTTGAACAATTTTGTGAATGGTCTTGGTAGCTAAGGCTGACCACACCCGTGTTGTGGCTACTACTCATATTGACAGATTTACCATAATAAGTGTCAGGATCACACTCTTCAGCATAACCATTAGCGATCATATTATTTATACATCTTTTGTACGCATCGGCAAACTCGGGCTCTCTAATCATACGTCTCTCTAGACTACAAAATCTTGATAAGGCTTGAGGATAACTTTCAGGTACACGTTGAATGTTATCACGCCACGGAAGCCCTACTACGTACCTACCCGTTGGTAAACGTGTGGTTGTATTTTCCAAAATTTCAATGGCACGAGAATCTAGCTTGCAATGAAGAGTTTCACGCTTAGTAATACCCAGCGAGTCGAGTTTGTACTGTTCTTTTATAAGTAATTCCAATCGCTCATGGTGACAGTGATTGACAAACTCGACGGGCTTAGTTTTACTACATAAAACTCCATACAAAGTCCAACCGAGTCGAGTATAACAGGCCACAGGGTCATTACGTCCACCGGCCCGAACATCCCGAGAAATTGACAGATGCCAGTGCTCGGCACCAATTAGCACGGTCGGTGTGGCATCAGAGTACGCCAAATAATCGGCTATGTCGTTCAAGTGGTTGTAAGACTCTATGGTCTGTTTGGACAGTGTTTGGGTATTCAAGCTAAGTGATGGCATAGCCCTGGCACGCTTAACCAAGAACCTGTGAGATTCATGTTTACCTTGTATATAAAAATCGACGTATGAAACCTTGGTAGTTTTTTGTAAGCCACCTACACCATTGACGGTTATACACTCTTCAGGCCCTGACAGCCCAATACGGGCAGCCACAGCGGCGTCAATTAATGTTGCGGTACTACCATCATCGAGGAGTCCGTAAGTTTCCCAACTGCCAGCTGGTCCAGAAACGGTAATTGGCACTACCTTTAGCAACGTTCGTAGTTTGGTCGGGGTTGCATCTTTGTCACACTTAATACCTGTATTAGAAACCATCACATTTTCTTCCGACGATTTGAGGACGGCCGGCGAGGAGCACGACGCTTGCTGGACATCACTAGGAGACGCAGTTACACACACAGTATTATTAAACTGTGTATCTGGTGTATGCGGTGATGTAAAAGTATCCTGCATGCCGTGTAAAAGAGGATGGTGTCGAAACGTGCAACCATCGACCCCACAAGGGTTCACTTTGCAAGACTTCCACTGGTGTTGATTGCGCTTTAAACATTTATAGCAAATTTTATGTTCGCGTAACCAACGCCACCTATCATCAACTGTCAGTTTTGTGAACTCCGAACAATTCTGTATGTTATGGTTTCTTTGACAATAAGTACAGTCAGTTTTGTTGTTTACTTTATTTTTGTTATGAGTCAAAGAATGTACACTTTCTCGTTTGAACGGTCTATTCATTGGTGTAAGGATCCTAGTAGAGGATTGCTGTGTGTGTGAAGAAAGTCCCATTTCAGGCGACAAAGAAAATTTAATAAAACGCTCATGTTCACGAGTCAGAAAATCTGACAAAAGCTCTAATTTTGAGGTGAGAGGGTTTGACGTTTCTGCTGCAAAATCAGACCATCTCATTTTCATTATAGGGTTAAATTTGCCTAAAATACTATGAAATAGTTCGGGCGATTGTATGTATTCCCGAAGACCGAGTAATTTCATAGTAGACAGGCTATTGCGTACCTTATTGGTAAAAATACCGATCTCCTTTAAATCAGCGCCGAGCCGAGGCAGTGATTTCAACACCTGTACCTCACCGAAGACAATCATTTCGGGGCACGCAAATGTCCGTTCGAGGGCGGCCATGACTTCTTCAGCAGCTGCTGCGGTGTAGAGTAGAGAGGTAACTGCCTCACGGGCGGGCCCACGGAGCGCGTTATGGAGGCGCGCAGTGTTTTCTGCGGGTGAATAAGCATTTTTAGTGCTGTCAAACAAATATTTAAACTGTAACCAGTGTGATGCATTACCAAAGTATGTAGGAAGGTCAACTTTCGCTCTAACTGGCCTATCCTGCGCAGTAGCGAGTGCTTTGGCTGCAGCGGCGGTATCGGCGATCGCTTTCAGAAGCACTGTGGAGTCATTTGTTGGCTGATCTAAATGACTTTGCTGATTTCCAGAGCCACGAAGTAAATCAACCGCTGCATTTTTGTTGCTACTAAGGTTGACGTTTTCACGCGACAAAGGGACAGTGACAGGGTTGTCCAGTCTATTTTGGACTATAATATGATCAATAAGCGAAATTTTGGCAGCAGCATCTGCCGTTTGCGGCCGGGCGTTTGTGACCGGAATACCAGTTGTAGCGGTATCAGGTTCTTTTTCAGAATTATGCCTGTTCTGATTTACGTCCCGAACCCAAGAAGCTGTACGTGACATACTGACCGATTGTCCAGAATGTTCTTCGGCTTCTTGAGCGGCGAGTGATGCTTCTAATTCGAGCTGCTCCACCTGTTTCACCTGATCAAGGAGTGTTCGTTGGTGTTTAAGATGTTCCTCTTGCGCGCGCCGTTCACGTTCAAAGAGTTCTTGTTCTCTTTCGATACTTTTACGGGCCAGCTGGGCTTCCGCGATCAGTCGCCGTGCCCTGATAGTGGCCGATGACCGCGTCGGGATGACAAAGGTAAAGAACAAAAGCAAACATCAAAAAATCAATAATAGACAATATAAAATACAAATAAAAACTAAGTATGTACAACCTCAAATATTAAGGCGCAGTGATAGCTCAGGATTAGGAAAAAGTGGAAATTAGTATCGAAATCAAAAACAGCTGGACTTTAGAAACGCAAATTATTTAATTGACACAAGCAAGAGCAGAAAGCTGACAAAAATAAAGAACAAAAGCAAACATCAAAAAATCAATAATAGACAATATAAAATACAAATAAAAACTAAGTATGTACAACCTCAACAGATTGCTACCGTCTTTCTTCTTCTTTACCATAGTATCTAAACTCATTATACTAGTAACAAACTTATTGTACAAAAAAAATACCAAGTATCGATATTGTTTTATCAAGTTATACGCGGTGTTGCAACACGCTGTTTTTTTTAATTTGCCGCTATTTTCTAGTCTCTACTTTCATTAGCCAGACTTTAATGACCTGCGGCAATAATTGTCGATTCTGTTGTGTCCCACCTCTACTCTGTTCCGTTTCACACTTTAAAATTAAAATAATCTTCTATCGTATTCAATGAAATATAATTAATGATAATTAATTAATCATTAATAAACACACATTTTGCTATATATTTCAAAATAGTATGCGTCATTTGGAAAAAAATCAGGTGGTATTCGCGAAGTTCCTCGACGAAGTATTACTTGACAGTTTCCCTAGCTCCACACTACTCGCGAAGTTGACCGAAGTTGGCCGAGGCGAAGGTACCCGAAGTAAAACCCGTTTCAGATCGTCCGATCCGATCAGATTTATCGATGAAATCGGATAATGTGTAGTGTAATTGTTAGGAAATCGCATAATGTGTAGTGTAAAACCCGTTCCAGACCTTCCGATCCTACCCGATCCGATCCTACTTATCGGATAATGTGTAGTGCAATAGTTAGGACCTAAAACGTCGCGGGTTTAAAACCCGCTCCAGACCTTCCTATCCGATCCGACCGATCGGAAGCAATCGGATAATGTGTAGTGCAGTTGTCCGATTTATCGGAAGAAATCGGATAATGTGTAGTGCAGTTGGTAGGAAATTTCTTTCGATAAGTCGGTTCGGATCGGAAGGTCTAGAGCGGGACACACTTGTATCATTTCGCCGATCCGATCCCCGTTGCGTATCTCCACCGCGTATCGTGCTGTTTGGACGCTCACTGCGGGCACTCCGTATCATTTGCGCCGTCGCGCGAAGAAACGCGTCCACACTTGCCGTATCGTATCCTCGTTGCGTATCGCCGCACCGATCATTTTGGCGTGCAGTAGTTTGGACGCTATCCGTATCGTAGCACCGTATCACCGCCCCGATCATTTTGGCATTTCGTTTTCGCCGAACATTTCATTTCGTTTGTGATCGTTGTTCTGTGTGGAGTTGCGTCCCATTTAAATATGTCGCCCGCTGAGATCGCTCACTGAACCTTGGAACAGAAATATTCTTGAGTGGGGGCCGTGTACCGGAAGTCGCAGCGAGGAAGGCCTTCATTTTTGTCATCTGCTCATGGAGATTTAGGACATGACTGTGCTCGTTTTATAATACATAATGCGGCAGAAAGATTCTCGAGTGGGAACCGCGTGCTGGAAGACGCCGCGTGGGGAGGCCTTCGATTAAGGCACCCGCTCACGGAGACATGGCCTTCGTATGACTGTGTTTGTTTTATGGCATGCGGCAGAAAGGTTCTCGAGTGGAAACCGCGTGCCGGAAGACGCCGCATGGGAAGGCCTAACAAAGTAGACAGTCCATCATTGGTATGGTATTTTTTAATTATCGTAAAGATTAAGGATTAAGAACCAATGACCGCAGCGTGGATCGATGACTCAAATAGCGCCTTTGATGATCGGGCAAAAACCCACTCGAGATGGATCACGGCCGATCCTCACCCCGTATCCTCACCGCGTATCATGAACGAAAGTGTGGACGTCACGCCGTCGCGATCATGCAATGCTTTCGTGATCGCGAGTGTGCGGGGTACTGAAGATACGCGTATCAACATGGATTTCGCGCGAGCGTTGCATGATCGCGACGGCGCGACGTCCACACTTACCGTTCATGATACGCGGTGAAGATACGCGACGGGGATCGGATCGGCGAAATGATACAAGTGTGGACGCACCCGGTTGCCTATTCTTTTCCCGTCACAACTATCGGGTAGCCAGGTATAAACAGGTAAATCTATAATACCTACCAGCATTTTGCAACGGTCTGATTATTGAATTGAAATTAATTAAAATTAAAGATTATTTTATTATGAATTTATCTAATAATGACACCGGTGAAATGTTTAAAAAAAATATTTTTATTTTTAACTAAACATACCCTGGACTAAAATTTGTTAGGCAACCCATATGCAATATATTTATTGACATATTAAATTAAATATAAAATACATTTCGTCAAATAAACATCTCGGTGAAGGTCGTTTTATATCAGGATCCTCTACTATGAAGCAAAGTATCCCACAATTTTTTGACACACTGTGGTAATTAATTAAACTATGTTTATTATGATTGTTCTGTTTTATGTTAGCAAAACTCGCGAAGTTAACCGAGGTTGGGCGAGGCGAAGTTAGCCGAAGTATGGGATTCCGAAGCGAAGTGCCCCTCCACACTATCATATTCGCCCAACTTCGGCCTACTTCGCGAAAACTATACTTACTAACTTCGCCTCGGCCAACTTTGCGTGGCGGCAAATATTTACGAAAGTTTAGGGTAGATTTAGAAACAAATTGATTGATTAGTATTTGGATTCTTCTGCCTGAGTGCCAAAATGGAAAATAAGGCAAACTTGATTAAAAATTGCATTCTCAACAATGACGATAGGAAAATAAGTGAATTATTGACTTCAGGTTTGGATCCAAATTATGAAGGCGGATGGCCCATTCGACTAGCAGCCCGTCATGGATCCTATGCAGTAGTTAAAACCTTTTTACAATACCGTGCCAATCCTCATTTGTTAGGAGATTCAGGTAATTTATTGATGGCTATGTTGTTTATGTGAAATGCATGTTAGGTAAATCATATATTTCCTGTAATTTTTTTTAGGTGCATCAACGTTGCAACTGGCGGTGTTCTCGGAAAAGCACTGGGAAACTGACAAATGGGCATTTTTACTCTCATATTGCGATTCTTCTCAGCTAGCAGACGGTGCGGCAGTTGCGATAGTTTTCAACAATATCGCTGCAATTAAGACAATTATACAAACCGGACGCTGTAATACTAACATCCCAACAACATTGACAGGTACTTATATATAGGCATGTAATTAACTTAATACCGAAACATGCAAACTGGTTAGTAAAGCCTTGCTCAGTATATAGGTACAACGGATTTATGTTGATAAATTGCCCATATTGCGAGGAAAATCTCACTGTTATTATTTCATGAGTCCAATTATAAAAAAACGATTTCAGGCAAAACCGTCGAGCAACTTGCAAAGGGGTATAAACTTGACAGTTTCTTGGCACCAGGTTACACCACACCACAATCTTCGCCAAGGATTACTAGACCAAACAGAACCGTAAGGATATTATAATTATTTTAATACTTGCTACGTATAACTCGAGGGTTACCCAACCCACCACAGGATGTTGAAGTTTCTTACACCGAATTTGCTCTATCACTCGTCAGGCATTTCTTTATCGGCCTTTGTAGTAATGTTCGCAACCGGTGGTAGACTTTTTACTAGGTACACACTATTTATGATAATTAGTGTACCTAAATAAAAATCTTTTGCCAACTTCGGTACCTTTATCACAAAAAAAAAAAGTAAAATCGTATCTAAATTCAAAATAACACACATTATTTGCATCTTTACAGAGTATGCGCACAGCATTGACTCCACAACCACATCAGCATCATAGAAACTTGTCGCCGTCCGTAGCCAGGTTCTTCGACCAAACTGCGGGACAGACATCTCTTACAACACAAAGAAGCCCAGTTCTTTTGTCTATGTCTTCGCCAAATAATGAACGGGCATAGGATTAAAAATATGATTAAAAATAAGACTGATGGTATTCATATTGACATTATTTTTTTAGAAAGTGTGATGTTTTATAATTATTGATATTTTAAGTTATGTATGACATATTTTTTAGTCTTAATTGATAAGAAATAAATATTCATTGGTTAGGTATATTATATTATAATGAAGACAGAAGACTTGTAAGATTTAATAATTAATAGAAATCTGTGACAGTACAAAGCTTTTTAAAATTAAACATTTCGTTTAAATTACCTCCATAAATGTTTACACGCGTAGCAATAACAGTTAATACCTATGTAGATTTGTCAGTTAATATTTAAAAGATTGAAGATTCTGTGTAGGGGTGCACAGACTTATCGGATGATCTTGAGTCTGGGGTTCAGGCGTTTTCCCGATCACCGTCTGGAAATTAGAGAATGATTTTGTATCGTTAACTAGTCTTTTCAACGTTCGCTGTTTCAATTATACAAATGCCTCACGACTAAGGAGACATTAGGTACGGTTAAGAAAATTGAAACACGTACTTACCTTTTTGACACTTATTGTCATTGTGACGAGCGAAAAAGGTACGTGTTTCAAATTCCTTACTGGACATCGGCATGTGAGACGTGTCAAACGAGAAGTTACACCCTGTAGATTATACGTGTAGGTTAGGGTGATATTACCCTGCATGACGTGTTTGATATTGTGCGTCATTGGTGTCCAAAAGTTTACCTAATGAATTGTAACTTGAATCACTACAAAAAGTCGGGAGTACTTATTCAAAACAATATCTACGGTATTTAATGGCAGGTCAAATCAGCTACTTATTTTAAAATAACAATATCGATGTGCTAATAACTTTGACGTTAAACTTTAATTTGATCGTGTAATGAAAGAAAATACCGTTTTTTTTCTAATTTCTCCCAAATATAATAGGTACCTTGGTATAATAAAATGATAATGATATTTATTTTATTATCATAAAATGTTTCTCCTTACTTTGGGTTCGTCCTTGCATTCGGTAATTTGAATTGTTAATGGGATACCCAGGAAGTGAGGTATTTTGCTTTTCAGACACCCAACAAATCTCGATAGCACCACTTCCTGAAAACAAGACACATGGCCAGGTGTAACAAAGTTATAAGTACCTACTGTTTAATAAAATAATGTAGGTACGCACCGCTGGAGAAATTATAGTACTAATAATGGCGTTTATATCGTCGGTTAGTGATTATTTAATTATTACATTTCTTGATTTCACAGCATAACTGTTAAAAGTTATATAAGAACATAATACAATTATAAATTACTCAGAAGGACGAAGACAATCCATCATCTGACAGAACCTCAAACATTCATCGCACTCGCAGCCGTAAGGCTACCGAGCAAGCCATAAATTACGATTACGATTACACGTCCAACCATCTGCTTGCAAATATATCACAGCTACAGTAACGCCATCTATTGAAATTAGATATGATTTTCTTGTAGTGATTAGTGGTCCCTGTCTGTTGATGCAATTCGAATGTTGTAATTTAGCTGGTTAAGACAATATCTATATACTTGCCTCTTTAGGTTTGGGCATTGGTGTGACAATCGGAAAATGCCTGGTCACACAAATGTTTGGATACGTCAACGGCTCTCCTCTCCAAAACCTTATCATGTAATATGAACGTTCGTCCTCTGGCAAACGATAACCGTGCTGCCGAAAATCAGAAAAATGTTAGGTAGGTATATATACACAATAATGTATACTGTATACATACAGTGAAGCATAGAACCACCTCCTTTTTAGGGTTCCTAGTTGACTACGGAACCCTTAGAGTTTCGCCATGTCCGTCTGTCCGTCCGCGCTTTAGCTCCGTGATCATTAGTACTAGAAAGCTGAAATTTGGTATGAGTATGTATATGTATCACGCCGACAAAACGGTAAAATAAAAACTAAAAAAAACTTTTTCGGGTACCTCGTACACCTAGAGTGAGGGTACTTTTTTTAGGTTCCAACACCAGCGTGTGGGGTGTCGTTGAATAGGTCTTTTATAAATAATAGGAGTCTCTAAACATGATTTTTTGATAAAGTCAGCAGTTTTGTAAATATTCGCTCCAGAAACCCAAAAAAAATAGCGACCCCCCGCCACGAATCAAAAAATTATGGAAAATTTCATGAAAATGAGTTAGGCCCTATAAGTACTTTCAATAAAAACTATATTGGATAAAATCGGTCGACCGTTTTTGAGCTATCGCAAAATTTCATAATTTTCTTTAAAATGACGTAAGTGTCGCGCGGTGTCCTTATACTTCGAACGTTACACATACCTATTAGTTAAGTGCCATACTGCATTAAAACATTTCGCTCAATCTGGCGTGTATAATCGATAACTTCCAGAAGGTAATAAGTAATTACAGTTACTTTGGCGTTTACGACCTTTTTATAGAGCTTGAAATCTTTCTCGTAATTTAGTCCTATTGTGAAGGATGGGCAACTACGGAACCCTACAGCTACACTAGGTACAACCGACATGCTCTTGGCCGGTATTTTGGAAATCGGTTACAAAGTTAGTAGGTACCGTAAGGCTATTAAATTTGGGACCCAATGACTTATTTTTAATATATTTGCATCACCGTTTGAAGTCGGTGCCAAACCTCACGTGAATTCTTTGTTGAAAAAAAGTAGGTACCTACTCGTTCCAAATAGTAATAATTAGATCCTTCCATGCGTGGCATCTATTTTCATCATTAGTAATAAGTAATTGAGTGGTTTGGCACTGACTTCAAAGGATGATTCAAATGAAATGGATTATTTTTAGCTTTCAAGTTAAAAAAAATGTACGCTTCAATTTTTTTTGGATATTGTAGGTATAGCTCTCTCGATGTCCCTTGGAGAAAAAAAAAACAAAATGATCCTATATATATTGTATGTTTTGTATGAACAAAAGAACAGGTCGAAAGAGCTCGTGATTCTGAGTAAATAATACCTAAAATATCCAAAATTAAAAAAAGTGGGTATACAACAAGAAATTAAATGCCCCTAAAATGCTTTTAAACCAGACCCGATTTTTACCATTGGAATATTAGGAACATGCATATTTCAATTTTTTTTTGATATTGTAGTATTATTACTATAAAAAAAGATGCCGCGCATAAAAGCCTTTAATGATTACCATTTGGTATTTACGAGTATTTTTGTTTGATATTTATATATTATAGTTTACGTGAGGTTTGGCACTGACTTTTCAGTTTTTTTGAAGTCGATTCTTTTTAGGGTTCCGTACCCAAAGGGTAAAAACGGGACCCTATTACTGAGACTTCGCTGTCCGTCCGTCCGTCCGTCCGTCCGTCCGTCCGTCCGTCCGTCTGTCACCAGGCTGTATCTCAACAACGGTGATAGCTAGACAGTTGAAATTTTCACAGATGATGTATTTCTATTGCCGCTATAACAACAAATACTAAAAATAAAATAAAATAGATATTGAAGGGGGGCTCTCATACAACTAACTTGTTATAGATTATATATATGTATAGGTACGGAACCCTTCATGCGCGAGTCGGGCTCGCACTTGCCCAATTTTTTTGTTAATTTTTTTTTGCTTATTAATGATTCAAATAATGGCAATCGCAAAATTTCATAATTTTCTTTAAAATTACGTAAGTGTCGCGCGGTGTCCTTATACTTCGAACGTTACACATACCTATTAGTTAAGTGCCATACTGCATTAAAACATTTCGCTCGATCTGGCGTGTATAATCGATAACTTCCAGAAGGTAATAAGTAATTACAGTTACTTTGGCGTTTACGACCTTTTTATAGAGCTTGAAATCTTTCTCGTAATTTAGTCCTATTGTGAAGGATGGGCAACTACGGAACCCTACAGCTACACTAGGTACAACCGACATGCTCTTGGCCGGTATTTTGGAAATCGGTTACAAAGTTAGTAGGTACCGTAAGGCTATTAAATTTGGGACCCAATGACTTATTTTTAATATATTTGCATCACCGTTTGAAGTCGGTGCCAAACCTCACGTGAATTCTTTGTTGAAAAAAAGTAGGCGTGGCATCTATTTTCATCATTAGTAATAAGTAATTGAGTGGTTTGGCACTGACTTCAAAGGATGATTCAAATGAAATGGATTATTTTTAGCTTTCAAGTTAAAAAAAATGTACGCTTCAATTTTTTTTGGATATTGTAGGTATAGCTCTCTCGATGTCCCTTGGAGAAAAAAAAAACAAAATGATCCTATATATATTGTATGTTTTGTATGAACAAAAGAACATGCAGGTCGAAAGAGCTCGTGATTCTGAGTAAATAATACCTAAAATATCCAAAATTAAAAAAAGTGGGTATACAACAAGAAATTAAATGCCCCTAAAATGCTTTTAAACCAGACCCGATTTTTACCATTGGAATATTAGGAACATGCATATTTTCACTGGTGCATATGGAATATAATTATATTCGGGCTTAAAACCTTTAATTTGCATATTACTTACCAAATAAATAGCCCCTTATGGGTTCCATATAGATACGGTAGGTACCTAAGAAATATCAACTTATAGTCATAATACATAGAAAATATTCGTGCGAACTGCTGTTTACTACAGGAGAAAATTATAATAGCACGTAGAATCATTAATAAATCAATAAAACGAGCTTACAATGTTTTTCCAGTGGCGACGTATGTCTTTATAGGATTTAAAACTTCCCACTTCTGGCAAAGTCTTGCTATGTTCTTCTACAACAGCTTTGTTTAAACTAGAAACAGGTGTTATATGTATTGCGAAATAAATTTATTTAAAACGTTAATTGCCTACTACTGGACTTTATTTCAGATTCGGCAAGCTATATAATATTATTATAAGAAAACGGGACTTAATTTTCTCGACGTTTCGATCGTGATGTTACGCTTACGGTCTCAAAGGGACTTTTAAATAAACACTTTTTGAAAGCGATTAAGTCCCGTTTTGTGTATAATAATGTGTGAAAAGTTGAAAACCGTGAAATAAGTTTAAATCAACGCAAAAGTATTCATTTCGTATAGGAAAAAAATATAATTTCAAATAAAAATAACTGAAAACTCAAAAATAACCCGTTCATGTACAGATTACATTTGAATCACTTTTTGAAGTCGGTGCCATACCACTCTATTATTACTATAAAAAAAGATGCCGCGCATAAAAGCCTTTAATGATTACCATTTGGTATTTACGAGTATTTTTGTTTGATATTTATATATTATAGTTTACGTGAGGTGAGGTTTGGCACTGACTTTTCAGTTTTTTTGAAGTCGGTTCTTTTTTTGTTAATTTTTTTTGCTTATTAGTGATTCAAATAATGGCGGTGTGATCGGGGAGGTCTTGTTTGCATGCATCTCGTTTGAATTATCCTTCCGTCATCAGCTCAGCATAGAAAGATGATGACTACCATATGCAAATACTTAAATAGCTTTAGAAAATATATGAAAAACATTACGAGTGCCTATAAAATTTAAGGGTTGCCCTCGATTTCCCTGGGATCCCATCATCAAGTCGGTTATAATGGGATCTCCTCAGGAGTATACTCTTACAAAAAAAGAGAATTTTTAAAATCGGTCCTCAATTGGCGGAGTTATCGGTGGACATACATGAAAAAAAATACATACAGTCGAATATAGAACCTCCTCCTTTTTTTGAAGTCGGTAAAAAACAAAGTCTTACCTTGGCAAAACCCTTACATATTCACCAGGGGAAATATCTTCAGTTGCTTTTATTAAGTTTACGTTCACTGGCTTTAATTCTAGGACGGTGTTGTATTCTGAAATTACGGTGTTACCACTCAAGTCATTACAGTCATCAAAAAAATGTGTGAGTGGTCATAGAGGTTACGAACCCCCTTTTACTGTGAAGGTAATAAAAGTGCGAAATAATCTAACTAGCAATGTCTCAAATAAAAATAAATATCAGAGAACCCCACACAAATCGATTAAGTCCTAAATGAAGCTCAAGAAGGCTTGTTATGGGTAACAGACGACGATACATACTTATTTTAAGGATAAATTTATGCTTAAATATATATGAAGAACAACCGTGACCCAAGGACACATATTCGAGTTCATCATACAAATATTTGCCCTGGCCGGGATTCGAACCCGGGACTGCCGATTCGGTGGTGCTGTGCTCTACAAACTGTGCCAACCGCGTCGTCGTTGTCTCTAGCCAAAAAATCAGCAGCCTACCATCAGATGAGATATGATACTGGACACCCTCCTGGAAGCCATTTGTGGTTAGGAAATCTCTATTGTTGATGAAATAATTGTAGCCCAGGGTGTTCCATGTTGGTGCAATCTTCGCCGTCAACGTGTATGTAAAACACATTTGGAATATTTCTGCCGTTGTCGAACGGATAACCCCATCCTTTTTAAACATATAAAATAGTTAACATTTATTTACGAAGCGTAATCAATTTAAATACGTTTGAATTAGGTAGATGTAGGTTTACTTACCTGTGTTAATGAAAATTTTAGAAACAATGAGTTTAATTTATCATAATCATCCCCCACTTTATTGAACACGATGTGGACTTGTTTTACGTCATTTGTATCGGGGCATGCCAATACGGACGAATTGGAAAATATGATCATCCTGTCAAAAAAGTTTCCATCAATTCAAGTGATTAAGTTGTTTAAATGCGTATACCTACGTCGTAAAAACAAGGAAACTGCTAGTATTAGGTACTAATTATACAAGACATCTAAACGCACCTGCATTTTAAAATTTTCCAGTGGTAATGAGATGGAGTGGATCTATCATGTTTATCTTGTAAATTTGCGATTGCAACAATATAACCCGTGTTTTTCAGATTTGGATTTTTAATGGTGTATTGATAATTATGCCCCATCTCAAATATTTAGCAATTCTTCGATTTCGGAATCACACGAAACGACGAAACGTTAATAATCCTTTTGTGACAAGTTTTTTTTTTTCAGTTTCGCGCCAAAAATGTTGGCGTATTATTTTAAATCAGAATTCAGCCGTCAGCGTCGCTAGTATCGATGCGCGAATGTGTAAAACCCGTTCCAGACCTTCCGATCCTATCCTAATTTATCGGATGAAATCGATCCTAACAATTTTATTACACTACTCATTATCCGATATCATCCGATAATTAGGATCGGATCGGAAGGTCTGGAACGGGTTTTAATGCGACAGAGAAAAGCCCGAGAAAAGTTAATGGCACTATTAGAGCAAGTTACTTATTTGTTTTATTTATAGTATATGACTGTGAATATTGCAGTTATTTATCCGAAACTATGATTAAATGCCGTCAATGAAGAATATCAATGGGTTCGATAAACTACTTGAAACTTTATGAATGACCGTCATGTATTAACAGTATGTATACTATCTCATTTCTCTGTTTACAATGAGAGATTACTATAATAATATCATTATACATAACATCAGGACCGTTCGATCGTCTGTTAATACTATTACACGCGACTCTTTCTCGCGCGAGATGTACTATCCATCTCTTTCTACTACTACTACCACCATAGATATACTACTACAGTTGCTAGCTGGATCACGTATGAGCGAGCGAGACTAGTATAAAACCCGAATCGCATTCTGTCAGCTCATGCACTGTATCTCTTGATAACTAATTTAATTAGGTATAAAACCCGCTCCAGACCTTCCGATCCGATCCGACCGATCGGAAGCAATCGGATAATGTGTAGTACAGTTGTCCGATTTATCGGAAGAAATCGGATAATGTCTAGGCAGTTGTTAGGAAATTTCTTCCGATAAGTCGGATCGGATCGGAAGGTCTGGAGCGGGTTTTATCTGTACTTTTTTTCATGTCAACTACTAATACAAAAATAGCTAAGGTAAAAAATGAACAAAATATTTTTTTCAATCACCATATTTTATTATTTAAAATAATATTTATAACATAAGTCAGCATTATTAAATTATACATCTTAATAATAAAAAAAAAAACTTATTTTAATACGTTAAACTTGTAAACAGGCGAATCACACTTAAATTCAATATTTTGGACGTGTTTCTTCTACCTTCATCAATTTATAAAAAACACGATGCTAAAATATCACTAAATAAATATACTATTCATAAAAATCAGTTGGGATTTTCGAGATGATCTCTTGCTTTACGTAGCACCCCGTGTGTTTTGTGAATCTCCCGACAGATGGCACGTTGAACACTTTTCTTTCTCATGTTAGCCGCATTCAACTGAGTAAGAGTGTCTGCAAGAGTAGCTTTAGTTCTTGCTAGCTTTTGCTTCAAAGACACATTCTCTTCATACAGGGACCCTGAAAATATATCAGTGAAACTTAGTAAAGCTAAAAAACATATTTTTCTATTAAAATATAACTAATATAATATGACTCGATCCATTTTGATTAACAACATCGAAAATAGTTTATGGTTAGTAAAATCTAGATCTTCAGTAAAGTATGAGATACAAATTCGTATCTTTAGATATAACATTTCATTTTTGAATAAGATAGTTCTTTTTTGTTCGCAAGTCCGAAAAGTATATTTTACTCCAGTTCGGTATTCAATATTTAATTCATTTACACAGTTCTACTGATACTTACGTGTGGACAAAGTTACGGCGTCGTTGTGCTCAAGACTCGACAACCTGTCGCTGTCAATGCCTTGATCAGGTGAAGTGGGCCTGTCTTCCTCTTCATCTTCACGCGCCACATCCAACACCCTGTTACAAGCTTCAACAGCAACCTTACGTGCTACTTCTTTTTCCAAATTAGCAATGGTCTCCGAGGCCTTAGATAAATTCTCCCGAGTATCTTCAAGATCTTTCTCAATCCGCATCTTGTCGTGTTGAGCTCGAGCTCTCTCAAGAGCTGCTTGTGAAGCCTGAACAGTCGCATCATCTGCAGCGCGTCTCAAAGCTCGCTCTGTTTCCAAAAATGTGGATTCAAGTTCTTGCCTTTCAGATCGTAACTTATCTCTGACCTGAATAGCATCGCCAAGTTCTTGTTCGATATCCTTTATCTGTAGCTGTAGAGTGGATATAGTGGCCTTCAAATTTTCCGATTCTTTGCTTATTTCTTCAACTTTAGAATGTTCAGAAGCTAATGACGATTTCAGTTCATCTTTTACTACAATCAGATCATCAATTTGAGTCTTTGCAAATTCTAGTTGGCTGTTTAAATCTTTTTTCTCATACTCAAGTTCCTCGCATTGTTTTGTAAGCAGGTGTATTTCATCAATTAAAGCTGCTTCATTCGTAGTTTTATCTTCAGAACGGGAACCGTATGAAACACGGGAACGACGAGACCTATGCCTGTTAATATCTGATGTAGCTTCCTTTGCTCCTAATCCGGTATCATTGAGCCCGATACGTGCGAGAGATACGTTTCTATCCGGCTCTGACCAACACTCTGACTCGGAAGGGCATTCGTTTTGAAGCAACTGTCGTATGGATCTTTTGTGTACGTGTCTATTATCATCGCCACTGCATAAAGTGTGGTGACCGAACATTGCTGTTAAATCCTCAATTCTCATACTTTGTGAAATATCAAGATTGCTTTCATCAAAAGTGAATCCTTCGGGTGATATGCTTTCGTCCAACTGTAGTCCTACTGGAAGAGCTAGACTTTGTTCTAAAATACTCTCAGCCAACTTCTTTTTTTCTTCACTTAAGACGCATCTGAAAATATATTAATCCCAATTAATGGCTTCGAATATATTTAGCCCGGCTAGTCGACGGGAGTAAAAGACGAGCCGTGGTAGTATTAATACATATAATAAACAATAAAAACTACATACAATATAAAAAATAATAATAAAGAAAAAAATTGGGCAAGTGCGAGCCCGACTCGCGCATGAAGGGTTCCGTACCTATACTTATATATAATCTATAACAAGTTTGTTGTATGGGAGCCCCCCTTAAATATTTATTTTATTTTTAGTATTTGTTGTTATAGCGGCAATAGAAATACATCATCTGTGAAAATTTCAACTGTCTAGCTATCACCGTTGTTGAGATACAGCCTGGTGACAGACGGTCGGACAGACGGACGGACGGACGGACGGACGGACGGACGGACGGACGGACGGACGGCGAAGTCTCAGTAATAGGGTCCCGTTTTTACCCTTTGGGTACGGAACCCTAAAAAACGGTATCCAGTCAGTACGCGGCACTATCAGAAATCATTGGCCTTAATGGAGTGGGGCAGGTGTAGAGAAGAAGGTTTCAGGCGTCTTCGTGGTTCAAGTTTCCACGCACATCAGGCAGGAACAACCGCCGGTAGAGGTGCGTTTAAAACAGCACGCAAACTTCAGTTTATCTTTATTTCACAAAAGAAAACCTTTCTCCACCAGTCAATTTTAGATAATATGTATTGAATTCGAGTAATATTAGATAACACAACTTACTTGTGGGATAATAGTTTATCCAAAAAATAGGCTAATCCTTGTAGACGACGAGTAAGTAACTGTTGCAGGTTTCTGGAAAAAAATATCACAAAATTAACAAAATGTATTTAAATTACCCGATGATGGCTAAGCAAAAAGGTTGGTTATGATTTTGACCGGTACTTATATTATACGGTATGTTCATCTGTTCCCTCATAAGTTCTAATTAATGAATTAAAATATATTGACACAATAAGACTTCTCATACCCGGCATCTTCATCGTTTTGCCCATTATCAATTGTCTTTTGTAGTTCCCTGAGTTTACTTTCAAGGTCCTTGATATGTTCATCCTTGCATTTTAAAATTTCATCATATTTTTCAATCTGGGAGTCACTGGCGTGGTTCAAGTTGGCATGTTCTTTGTCCTGAAAGTAAAATGAGTGTGATTATTTTGGTACATCAACCTGAATAACACTAAGTAAAATAACAAAACCAGAGAAGCGGACTATAAATTATAATAAAGTACCAATTTGAGCTTTTTGATTTCTTTGTCTTGTTGTTGAAGTTTTTTCATGCAACCTTTAATCATTTGAAGAGCTTTACAATTTTCTCTGCGTAGCTTGATCAGCTCGTCCTGTAAACAAATGATTTTAATGAGTATAATATGGGTGGCTTCCAACCGGTATATATGGAAGTCCAAAGGGGAGGCCTATGTTCAGCAGTGGACGTCCTATGGCTGAGATGATGATGATGATGATGATGATGATGAATATGGGTGATATTTGACGCAAAATATACGCACTATGCGATATTGTAGCAATGTTGAATGGTTATTATTTAGGGTTTGGCGGGGAATTCACTTATTGATAAAAATCAGGCGGCCGAAGTGAATAGTTTATGGTCAGTCAAACAAAGACACCTTGCGACAATAATGTGGTGTGGTGTGAAATTCCTTTATTTGTCGAGGTACTTTAAAAAAAGCTACTTTTTTATATAACTATATATATATATATTTATATAAAGGAGTAATATGCATTCTCACCTTCGACATACAGTGGCAAATAAAACTTATCTGTACTTATTTTGTTTTCTTGCACCATTTTTGAGAAAAGCACTGGGTAAGTATATTTGTTTCTGCCGGAAGGACAATTGCCATTGCCTACTTCCCTCGCTTCGACAATAATACTATTTAATCGCCGTAAAGTTTGGTAGCAAACAAAAAAGAACAGCCCCAGATCGCATATTTATGCCCCTTACCTACGGTTTGGGCCACGACCACCAGACATGAATTCATCACCCTGGGTAGGTATGTAATGTAGGTACTATAACATACCTTCCGATTCATTCGTAAGAGGCTATAATTGCCTATTATAGGTAATCTGTTTTCTAGGTTTACGTAAAAATATTCAAATTATTACGAAAATAAACAAGCTTAAAGTTTCCAGAGTTTCCAATCATTTGCTGTCTATTTAATCGATTCCTACTAACATACGAATATGGACTTACTTATGCACCTAACTATATATACATATAGCACTTGCAGATAATATTAGGGTGTGATTGTGTAAGGCAATACTTACCATATCATTGTTATTTGCTGTGACACATAAGTAGTCTCTGGAATAAAAAAAATAGTATTATAATCGACTGTTTACAGCTTTAGGCATAATTTATTTTAAGACGTAACTTACGAAAAAGATGTAACTATCAAACATCTTATGACTTGTCTTGTGTATAAAATAAACAAATTTAATTTTATCATCAAATAAGCCAACGAGCATATCCTGCTGCCGAACACTGCAAGGCACAATCTTAGTCTTTCTTTACATCTACAATACAATTATATATTTTATCTACACCCATATCCCAGCCAGTCAATCAAAAAGCCCCAATCCCAGAAGTAGGCCTTGCACCATACATACTATTCAATTTGCTGAAAAGCATTTAGATAGGGGAGGGGGCCCTAAATGCCAAAAGCCTATTAACTTTTCCTGGGTGATGACATCACGTCACGGCACCCTCGCCATTTGTGAGAGAGATGACGGCGAAGCGCAGAAATGTCCAACTTTAACAGTAATTTCTGACTCTTAGCACTATGAATGTATTTAGTTCCATATAAAAAATAGGATCGATTGTCATCTTTAAAAAAAGTCTCCTCCTGTTGCATAAACTAATATTAAGACATATAAAATATAATATAAAAACAACCGTACCCAGCTGATTCCGAAGCACACGTATCGTCTATGGTCTGGTTTTTAACAGTTTCCTGTAACAAAATATAACTAGTAAATAAATATTGTAGTGGACATTACAACCATTTAATAAATCGTAAGAAACTAGTCAAGTAATAGTAATACAACTTGAATTACCTGGGAGTTTATTTCTTTTGTTATTTCATTGCCGTGGTTCATTGAATTCTCAATACTGTCGACCGACATTGAACCCTGAAATAAAGTAAGTTAATAAAGGTAAAATGCACATGTTTATTTTAAATGTGTAATATTAAGAAAATACATATTAAGGGTAAATCTTACAACTCAACCTAGTCCCAAATTAAGCAAGTATAATATAATATTAAGTAAGTGTAATATTATTTGGTTAGCACATAAATGAACATGTATTTTGGTTAGAAAATAAATTAATTAATATTTATGTACTTGGTGTTCGAGAACATCGATAGCTTCGGCGGCCACGGCCAGAAGTTCTTGCTTGTCAGTCAGCTGCCTTCTTAGTTCTTCTACTTCAACTTGTAGTCGAACATTGTGCTCCAAAAGCCCCTTAAATCACAATAAAATGTATGACTATAACTTAAATCCCGGGAAGTAGTAAATATAAATTGTTAAATAGTAAGAGAATTATTTTAAATCGATCTAGTTCCATATTAATCTCCAGCTTAATTCACAATGGCGCTTTTAATCTGCAAAGACGTTCAGACGATGTCGACTTTGACGCGGTTCAACATCATTGGTTTATTGCTCGGTGTCTGAGGTACAGGTCAACTATCTGGACACTTTCACACTTAGGAGTAATAAGATAGAAAATATGCTAGGCCAGAGTACTGATAATCGTTTTTATCGCACATATACGGACGGGTTTAGTACCGTAGTCAGACGCCGAGTTGCATCGCTCATGCGAAGAGTGAATGGGAGTACCAACACCATCCTGAAGGTCATTAGCGAGAAGCCAGACTGCCCCATTCAGACACTGGGCACGAGTTCATACACATGTGCCTGGTGTCCCAGAAGGTGGCAGATATCTAAATTAAGTTATTGTTAATTATCTCTTACCTACTAACATAGTTTTTCATAAGTACAATATACTAACATAAATATGGACGCTGTCTGAAATAAAACATTTTTTTTTTTATATATCTGCCAATTGCCATTATCAGGAATCGAGCTCGGAACTGCTTATTTGTTTCTAGATATTACTCAAGTCAATTTAGTATAACCAGTTGTGATAAATTAATGATAATCTTGACGTTCATTTGTGAAGTACTACTGTAACCGAAAATTACTGGAGTAGTTACCTGAACAGCAGGTGGTGAACCGCTTCCTAATTTTTCTTCTAGGAAATAAATTCTCAATTTTAGATGGAAATTCTCTTTTCTTAATCCGTTAAGTTGTTCTTCATATTGCTTCATACTGATCCCGCTCGCAGCTGTGACATCTGTGCGTATAGGTAATACAACTTATAATATAATACATATACAAAATCAAACATCTTATATAAGGTGACAGTGCACACGAATAAAATTAAATTTCCCAAAATTGTTATTCAGTAGATAAGTCGGAGCTGATGATTTTATGAAATAGAAAAAAAAAATCTCACCCAATCCTTCTTGTGCCGGCAGGCTCATCTCCTGAAGCACCCGTGGACTCGTGCTGTAATTAAATAAATGTTTATTACAATATTACGAATTCACAAAAATTTACAATGAGGCACTACTTGTCAAAAAAGTGTCGTCGCCAATGGAACCAACTGGCCATTTATCCATTAACCATCAAAATTAAATACGCAGACTTAATTAATTTAACTAGAGCTCTTAAAGTCCCTCACACGCTAACGATCGACTATAGTATGGTGGCGAAAAGAAAATTGTACGACTGTTATTTAGGGTTCTGTACCCAAAGGGTAAAACCGAGACCCTATTAAGACTCCACTGTCCTTCCGCATATCTGTCTGTCCGTCTATCACCAGGCTGTATCTCATGAACCAAGATAGCTAGACAGTTGATATTTTTACAAATGATGTATTTTTGCTGCCGCTATAACAACAAACACTAAAAACAGAATTAAATAAATATATAAGTGGGGATCCCATACAACAAACGTGATTTTTTTGCCATTTTATTTTTATTTGATGGTACGGAACCCTTCGTGCGCGAGGCCGACTCGCACTTGACCGGTTTTTGAAACCGTCATAGAGATGGCCAGATGGCATCATGGCGACCTCGCGCCATGTTGTGATTTTTTGAACGCCAAGCAGTGAAGCAATTTACCGTGCCCCTGACTTGACGCCAGTGCAAAAAAAGAAGTGCTCCAAGAACAGGGATTGAAAAACACTTGCTATAGCGGTTTGAATTGCAAAGTTATTGTCAATCTAAATTGTGCCGTGACTACACACAATTCAACACGGCACAATTTTCCGATATCTTCATATGACGATTGGGGCGTTCAAAGGGTTAACGATTACTGAATAAACTTAAATACCAATATTCGCAGCAGAAAGGAGGCTCGTCGAATGAGCTGGTAGGTACTTAAAAAACTTTCTCCTAAATTCTTAACCTTTTGACCGCCACAGTCGGCTGTGGCGGTCAACAAAAAATCTTGCCCCTGACGCCACGTCGGCCACAGCCGTCCAAATTTCAATGATCAAAAACTTTGTAATTCTAACCGCTACAAGTATTTTTCAATCCCTGTTGATTTTGGGGCACATCTTTTTTTTTTTACTCTGGCGTCAGTGGCACGGTAACTTGCTAGACCGCTTGGCGGTCAATAGGTTAAAGGGATTTTTATGTACTGTTTGGCGTGCATTTGCTATATGCTGAACCTCAGAAAAACAAACGTCATTCATAAATATGTCCATATTGACAATTTTAAAAGAGTACAAGATAAATAATTAAACAGTAATTTATGCCTTGATCACACGTACCGAGAGAGTGGGCGAGACAGTGCTCTCGTCCCTGTCACACATAAGACAAACGGGCGAGACAGAGCACTGTCTCGCCCGTATACTCGGTACGTGTGATCAAGGCATTACCTTTGTGTCATTATTTATAAAAATTTAACAGTAGTTAAGAATAGGTGCCTTAGCCCACTGTACAGTAAGGAAAATTAATTTGCTTCCTTCAAAATAGAATCTTGACGTGAGAGACTTATTAAACGAGTTTGTCAGTAGCCTTCTATTGTGACATGGTTCTACGGTGATACACGAATATTACCTACAACTTACTGCAAAAGTGCATTTACTTTCTTTTACTGCTTGTAACATACTTTGAAATTGTCTCTTACACAAAAAGTCGTGAGGTGGGCTGAGTTGAGGTCAATTAAATACTCAATACCTTATAGCACATAATGGTTTTACAGGTGGGTAATATTCGGTCGTTATTGCATTGTATTAGACTGGACATCTTTACAATTTCGTGATACGGCAAATTGAATGAATTTATATTCAACCTAACTTAAAATAGTGATAAGATAAGTACCTACATTATTGACGCAAACAACGGTTCATGGTGTAGCTGAACATCGAATCGGCATTAATATATCGACATGCGATAAGTAACCTGCACACAACGTTATGGTTCAGGGTTCGAGCCCTAGATAGGCCCGTTTAAAACATAAAATAAGATTTTCTTCCATATAAAATGCATGCAGTTAGGTATATCCGATAAGAAATAATTAGCATTGGAATTTGTAATATAACATACTCATTATGCTCGTGCTCATATGTCTAAACATAACTTATATAGGTTCTTTATTTTGACATCTTACCTGAAAGGAGACGATATACCAGCCCCATGTTTTGAAGTCCTTGGTAATGTTGCCATTTTGTATGTTTACTTACACACCACTTTATATTTTATAATTATAAGTATATACTTTTATATACAAACTTCACATTTGAAACTTGTTATTCCGAGGTTAAGGCACTGTCTTTATTTTACACAATAAATAACAATCGCTAACTTGAGACAAATACTATTTGAGCAGTAAACTCGTATACGTCACGCTCATATTAATATACTCATCAACCATAATAGATAAACATATAATTGTTCTCTTCGCACCACTGCCTATAGGTAAATGTTTACAACTACGTAGTACGCACACACTCACGTTACTTTTTATAAACACTCATTAACTTGGAACTGAAGTTATTACCTATTATATTTATACTCATTAGTAAAGATTTAATTCTATTATTAACGACCGATTTTAACCATTATTTGGACGTTGATGTTGTTTTTCACGACACAATACGAGACTGAGCGAATGAAATTAGGACGGGACTTCGGGAGGGATTCGGGAGTATTCGCTCGCTACCGTGCGCCTTAATAGAGAGAGAATCAATCAGGAGGAAACAAGAGGGAAAGAGATGCAAGAACGACTTCAAAGCGATGTTACAGGGAGACTCGAGGGGGGTGACGGATGCTGCGTCCAGCATGCACTCTACCGTACACAGAAATAGAAGTGGCTGCGACGTTACGTAGGCGCTCTGTTCCAAATTTCGATTTATGCGTTACTTCCTGGACGCGCGCTAGTGTTTGGGGACATTCATTTCCTTTAATTTAAATTAGAATTATGTAATCTAAATATAAATTGACTTTAAACTCGTAGAGTGAAGATAAATAAACAAATAAATCAATGAGTAATTTTCTGTTTAATATACGGATTATAGAAAAAAAAAACCCTAGCGCGTCATATTAACTTATGAGAATTCAGAAACTTGCAGCTTATATAATTAAATTAATATAAGCTGTACTATACTATTAGCTTTGACGACGCGCTTGGCGCAGTGGTTAAGCAAATGCCTACTGAGCCGACGGTCCTGGGTTCGCATCCCGGCAAGGGCAAATATTTGTGTGATGAACTCGAATATTTGTGCCTGGGTCATGGGTGTTATTTATATTTAAGTATGTATTTATCTACATAAGTATGTTTATCGTCGTCTAGTGTCCATAACACAAGCCTACTAATAGAGCTTACTGTGGGCCTAGATTGATTTGTGTGAGGATGTCCGATATTTATTTATTTATTATTAGCACATACTATCTTTCTGTTGCTTGTTGCCATGGTGATGTCCCCTGAGTCACTCTTTAAAACTACGATTTCCGGCGGAATATTAATTCAACAAAAATGTTGTAATTGGAGCAGTTCTCATTTAGAATATCTCTTGAAAATACCAATATTATAAATTATAAACACTTTTCTAAGAAGTTACATCATTGATGATGATTACATCATTGTCTCCTGGGTGACGGGATAGAATAACAACAAGAAAAAGTTGATTCACCCATATACTTAAATATAACATTTCCTCGATTGTAGTCAGAGTTAGGTACCTGAATGATCTCACGCACCGCGAGCTTTTGTCTATAATGTAACAAAAAGCAAACATTTTTAGGGTTCCGTAGTCAACTAGGAACCCTTATAGTTTCGCCATGTCCGTCTGTCCGTCCGCGGCTTAGCTCCGTGATCATTAGTACTAGAAAGCTGAAATTTGGTATGGGTATGCATCACGCCGACAAAACGGTAAAAGTAAAACTAAAAAAAAAATAAAATCGGTTACCTCTCGAACACCTAAAGTGGGGGTGAATTTGTTTTTTTCGTTTCAACACTAGTGTGTGGGGAGTCGTTGAATAGGTCTTTTGAAAATAATAGGGGTCTCCAAACATTATTATTTGATAAAGTCAGCAGTTTTGTAAATATTCGCTCCGAAAATAAAAAAATAGCGTCCTCCCCACTAACTTTTCAACTACGGGTCAAAAAATTATGGAAAAATTCATGAACATGAGGCCTTATAAGTAGAGGTACTTTCAATTAAAACTATACTGAACAAAATCGGTTGAGCCGTTTTGAGTTATAGCAAAATTTCAAAATTTAAGTTGACTTCCAGAAGGTAATAAGTATGTAAATTACAGTTACTTTGGCGTTTACGACCTTTCTATAGAGCTTGAAATCTTTCTCGTAATTTAAACCTAAACCCGCTGTTTTAAGCCCGTCTATTGTGGAGGATGGGCAACTACGGAACCCTACACTGAGCGTGGCCCGACATGCTCTTGGCCGGTTTTTCTGTTACATTACAGTAAAGGCGAACGCTCGCGAATCGCGATGAAGCAACCTAAACCCTCTTCAAATTATGTGCTACGATCGCTATCACTTATTATTTTCAACCATCAAAAGACTTCAAAAAATTGGGCAAGTGCGAGTCCGACTCGCGCATGAAGGGTTCCGTACCAAAATCTATAACAAGTTTGTTGTAATATTTATTTTATTTATTTTTAGTATTTGTTGTTATAGCGGCAATGGATATACATCGTCTGTGAAAATTTCAACTGTCTAGCTACCACCGTTCTTGAGATACAGCCTGGTGACAGGCGGACGGACGGACGGACGGATGGACGGACGGACGGACGGACAGCGAAGTCTCAGCAATAGGGTCCCGTTTTTACCCTTTGGGTACGGAACCCTAAAAAGAGGAGGTTCTTAAGTCAGCTTAAGAATATATATTGAAAATAATTTAATTTTTCATATAAGATTTCTTATCGTTAAAGTCGGTTTTTTGACCTAGACCTGGCAGATCCTAATTTATTTATACACTATACGGTGTTCTATATGAAAATGTTTTAATTATAGGTAGTACCTTAGGAATATATTTTTAAAGATTTAAATGGTCGTGAAATTTTGTAAGTTTCCACACATAAGCAATGTATGCAACAGAAGCTTCTGAAAAAAACAAGTGCGAGTCGGACTCGCGCACCGAGGGTTCCGTACAAACACTTTCCATCCCTAAGTGGTTAAGTTAAGTTTGCACCTGGTATGTATAGCGCCCCATGTAAATTAGGTGCAAAGTTAGGTATTAAAAAAAAAACTACTTACTAGACCTCGTTCAAAACAATTTTTGTTGGTAGTTTTTATAGTAATGTACATCATATGTTTTTTTTAGATTTTTAATTTTCTTATTTTAGAAGTTAAAGGGGGGGGGCAACTTTTTTCCACTTTGGAAGCGTCTGTCACGCAAACTATTCGGTTTAGAAAAAAAATATATTAGAAACCTCGATATCATTTTTGAAGACCTATCCATAGATCCCACACGTATGTTTGATGAAAAAAAAATTTTTGAGTTTCAGTTCAAGTATGGGGAGCCCCCAATATTTATTATTTTTTATTTATTTTTGCATCAAAATCTTAATGCGGTTCACAGAATACATCTACCTACCAAGTTTCAACAGTATAGCTCTTATAGTTTCGGAAAAAAATGGCTGTGACATACGGACGGACAGACGGACAGACAGACGGACAGACGGACAGCATACTTTCTAGTGCGTGTCATATTTAGTAGCGATCATTAGATTATGATATCGTACCTACAGAATTAAAACTAGCATGAAGAAAACGTACAAGATATGTACAAAAATTATGCTACTGAAAAATATTTTATATCTGTTTTTAGGGTTCCGTACCTCAATCGGAAAAAACGGAACCCTTATAGGATCACTTTGTTGTCCGTCCGTCTGTCGGTCTGTCAACACCCTTTATCTCGAGAACGTATGGACACGTATGGAGGTATCGAGTTGATCAACACCATATATACTCAGGTCTACGGTCTACGGAATTTCTACGTTAACGTGAAAAAAAGATACGGCCGTTTATGTCGCAAAAAACGTACATTTCGACACTCTCAAGGGAATCAAAATGATAGGGTACTTCCCGATGACCTAGAACTATGAAATTTACCAAGTAATATCGTCACATACTACAAATACATAAAACAATCTGAAAACTATACATTTGTAATAAAATCAAAAAAATATAGTCCTTTTCAAACATCATATTTGGAGAACTCGGTTGCGTTAAGTTTGCACCTCGTATGTATGCGGCGCCATACATTTCAGAAAAATGCGATTTACGCCAATTGTACGGGTTTTTTAAGTATTTGTCTGGATTTGGTGAATTTAGAGATGGCAGCCCTTCCTAAAGTTAATGTTTTTGTTTATGCTTAAGTGCTATTTGCAAACTGAACACATAGTTTAAACATAATTTTAAAAAATTTAAATTGAAAAAGTATGCCAAAAAATTATAAATAATTGGTACTAAATTGGTGCGAGAGAATATTACGGTTCATCTTGAATTGTTCGAGTTTTTTTAATTAGCTCCATACATTTTCATTAAAAAATTATGACTCATTGGCTTTTTAGTCAAATTGTTTCACAATCATTTTTGTGCATGAAAATTATGAGTGGATTTCAATTAATAATAATACACTAAGAAAAATAAGTCCCTATTTTTATGGCGAGATGATTTTCATCCCACAGTGCAGCGCCAGAAATTATTTACATTAAATGTAATAATTGAACTTGCATCTTAGTAATCAGTTATTGCAGATTATGTTTATGTTTAAATATTTCAATACTAACCTGATTTGCATCTATCATACTGCCACATTTATGACAACTAGCTGTGCCCCGCAGTGTTGCCCGCTCATCCCACGGGAACACTAAATTTATTCGGGATGAAAAGTATCCTATGTCCTTTCCCGGGTCTCAAACTATCTCCATACCAAATTTCATCTAAATCGGTTCAGGGGTTTAAGCGTGAAGAGGTAACAGACAGACAGACACACTTTCGCATTTATAATATTAGTATGGATTAGTATGGATACTATCAGTAAAAAAAATGTTATACTTAGATAATTAATAATTAATCCCTTGTATGCTTAAGCACGGATCCATGCTGGATATTTGAAACTTGTGTTAAAATATCAGGTAGTTTCAATATGATTACCAAATTTTTGACATCCAATGAGGTGCTTTAGCACGAGTCTAATCATATCTGCCAACAGTTTATTAACCTATAATGACCCCTGTTCACAACGGACAGTAATCAATGTATGCTATACGAAAAACATGTTCAAGAGACAGACTGGAGATAAACAGATATGACCAAACCAAAATTAAATTAGTACTTAAGAGTAGTAGATACAGAAATTTGCATTAGGTGCTAATTATGGTCTAAGAACCTCTGTTCGTGGTTCATGTTCTACGAAGAGTTAGAAGGTTCATATTTATGACCAATTTACTTGAGCATTACTAAAACTAAACACCAAGTAGGTACATGAAATGCCTACATGTCAAATGACTCCTTGTTTTACAACTGGAAGCATCTTTGGCGTTTAGCATATTTAAAAGATGATTTAAGCAGCGTCTGGATAGATCGACACGGCTGCTAATATATTTGACTAATAAATGAAAAACGCGAACAGCTGGTTTCTCAGGTCATTGTAATAAAAAGGAGATCCGATTTTTTTGTAGTGTGTAGTGTTAATAAACATACAAATACAATCATGGTATGATAATAAACTTCAGTGCCTATTGTATTTTGCAATGATCATGCAAATCATGTACTAATCAAAACGTACCTTATGACGATGATAACAACACCTGATTATTTCGTAAATAAAAGAAAAAACAAACAAAACAACATAACTCACCTAACAGGAGCAGGAGGGTCTCCAGTAGAATCAGACATTACGTTAAACTTGGATTACTCGGCTCAAGTTAATTTCTTGATCTATTATCACTGAAAGCTCCTTACGATGCAATTTGAAACTAAAGGAATTAAGTTCAATTCTCTTTTTATTTATAATAATCTAGAATAAAATAAGCGTTACAAATCTTTCGACGATATTCGACAATTAAATCAAACACCAACGGCTGAGATGTTAGTGTTGCCAGTAATAATTACCATCATAATAGTATTAATAGCCTTTATAAAGGTTTGGTCCGCCAAATTTCGTCCGATCGTGTAAAAACAGTTGAACTGTCTATTGATATTTTTGGCCAAAACTCTTCATTCCATGTCAGATAAACATAAGTGTCAAAGTGACAGCTGCAGCTGCCTCACATTTCCTCGATTCTTGTATTATCCTATATGTAATTTCGTAATTATTTTCTCAAGAACTTTGTTTTGTTGTATCCATTTAGTGAGATAATAAATCAGAAAATTATGGCGTTGTTGAGTAGCATACAATCGTCCATTCGAAGAATCGTTTTAGCGGAAGCTAGGACTAGTGTTCGGTTTTACTGCGAGCCGGCCGAAAACGCTGAAGGCGAGGAGCAAAAAGCTATTGATCCTGCTAAGGATAGAACCAAAATTATTCCAACTGAAACTAGTATTAGATATATGCAGAGTAAAGCCTATCAGCAAACGTATGGCGAGAAACCAGTCTGGTTCTTATACAGACGTAACCACAAAGGTGGCTTTGCTCCGAGGAAGACCAGAAAAACTTGCGTGAGGAACGGCATCATATCTACAGGAAATCCATGCCCCATTTGCAGAGATGAATATTTGGTGCTAGATCACAGGAACACCAAATTACTGGAACAGTTTATTTCTGAACACACTGGGCAGGTACGGATGTGAACACTTACCAACTAAAATACTTCTTGGTAAGCCCGAGGCCTAGTCCTGTATCAATCCCTGAACAACATTAAATGTTACATTTTCCCACAACAGATACTGTTCTTAAGTAACTTCATCAAAATTAATGATCTATGAAAAGGGATCATCATTTCGTGAAAAATCTAAACAGTGACGCAGGATTTCTAAGTAAAAAAAATAATGTCCACTTATTTTGCCGAAACGGCTGGACTGATTTATATAAATTTTGGTACAGGGATAGCAGGGCATCTAAAGATGATTATAGTACCTTTTACCCGCCTATGGTAAAGAGAAAAATTTCACACAAAGTTGAAGGTACTTTCTAGTTATTTATAAAGTATTGTGTTTATAAGTACACTACTAAATATGCCTTATCAGAATAATTTCTTTCTATATTTACTTGTAACTATTAGTGGTACAATATTAGATACTGATGATGTTATTTTTTACTTTTCAGATATTGGATGCATTCAAAACAGGGCTGTGCCATAAGAAGCAGAAGGAGCTCCTAGTAGCCATTGAGCGAGCATGGGACCAGGGTAACCTCACATTTGATGTTCCATTCAGGGAATATGACTATTCTTTGTATCACAAAAAAGAAATAACTGCATAAAGGATGTATTAATTGTATTGTAGTTTTGTTTTAGTAAATATAAATAGATTTTTCTTAAGTATGGCACTATTATTAATTGCAAGACATAGATTAGTATATAGTATCACAAGAAAATAAAAATATACAGTTATGTAAATTGTTACAAAGTATTCTTAGTTTTTATTACATATATTGTGTTATCTACCCCCCTAAAGCCAGTCACACACAGAGTTATGATAAATTAAGGTTTTTTATTTTGTGTACTAAAAATGTATTGTAAGACACCTTGCTTTAATATACATATTATATTTTAGCTCCGCATATGACAGGCTTATCTTCATTTTCCATTTTATTTGTTCATATTCTTTATATGTGTTATCCAAAATTATCCATTATTTTGGTTCGGTTCCTTTGTCCTAGAACTTCTCTGATAAGTGCTGACTTTTCTCTTTCTAGTACAGTTATCCTTTCATTTTTCCGGTTGACTTCCTGAAACAATAATGAATGATATAAGGCCTATAAGTTATACAATGTACATTATAAAGCCATGCATAAATGCTAAATATACCACAGAAAAAAAAATCACATTCTAATATGAAAAACTGCATACTTAAAAAAACTTTTAAATTTTTCGCTCGGTTGTTTCATTTCGCCGAATTTTCACTACGCAGAATTTTTATTCCTCTATAGTCATACATTTTTTTAACTCATGCGAATATCATCCTATTGATTCACTTCGGTTTGTTTTATACAAATGTTTTGTAAAAAATGAAACATTTAGCGAAAAATAATTCTGCAATGATTTAGTGAACCCTAACCCCGCTGTATAAGCATTTTCAAAGAATAGATAAGTAGGTTTATTTTATTACCTCTGCAAGCATGCGGTTTTGAGATCTTAGCACGTTTGCGTGGTTGGGCGCTGTGAGGTTGACCGGCGCGGCGGGGAGGGCCAGGTTCATATGCAACGAGAGTTGACCGTGACGCCAGCCCGCCGCCAGTGCACCCAGCTGCCGGTTCAGCTCGAGGACCCTGGCCCGAAGTAGCTCTAGTCGTTCTTGGTGCGCCTCACTCCATGGCTCCTGATTGTTGAAAAGTATGTTTGAACATTTACCGTTATTTAAAGCGAATAAAATCATAGGTCAGTTAAAAACAGCTGCGAAAATCAGTTCCGGAACGCGAAATGTATTTTGGGCGACCAACGTAGGTTACTGAAAAAAATTCAGATATCATCGTGATCTTTTTGTTTTAAACCTTTTTTTTTTCTTGTCATTACTATTCACATGCCACTGGCCATCGTCAAAGCCAACCAATTTTCTATTATTAACTTTGAATCGTTTTTTACGTGGTGAGTGACGGACAGTCTTATGCTAATAGTACTCGATAAAAACCCTATTTTATCTTCTTTATTTTATTACTGACGTCTGTAGAAGATTGTTATAACCTGTTTATAAAATTACAGAACCGTTTAGGTACCCGCCTAAACCGCTTAGTAATTACCAGTGGTATACTATTCTAAAATTGTATTCAAAATCGATATTCTACGGAGATCATTATTTCAGGGAAAATCTAAACAGCGCGATGCAGGATTTGTGTAGGCGCGCAGCGTGCGCAGTACAGCGCCATCTGTTGATGATAGTTCCTTTGTCCTCCCGTCACGCCCAAACGGCTGGACGGATTTTAACCTATTTTGGTACTAAAGATGGATATGGGACAATTTTTACACGACCACCTATACGGTAAAGAGAAAAGTTTTACGCGGACGAAAAGTCGCGGGTTGCGGGCAGCTCCTAGTACCTAAAATACCAGAATGCTGAAACATACTGACAATACTGCACTTAATAGTATTTATTATACAGAGGTAATGCGGTATTAAAAAGGACTAAATTATTTATTACATATAGGTACAGTCGCCATCAGATATGTCGCAGCATATAATTCGTTCATAAATATCTGAACATGTACTGTGACGCCCATCAGTCAATAAGAGTCGTGTTCAGATATTTATAAACGCCTTATATGCTGCGATATATCTGATGGCGACTGTACGTAACAATACAATCATCGGTATTCCCTAATTTCTCAATGACCTGTTACTTATTAACGACTGATTACGCCCGTCAAACGGTTACATTAAACATTAACAGGCGGCATGTAATCAGCCCTTTAATAAGGAACTGACAGAGCAAGCATAAACTTGGCCTTAATGGGAACATTAAGCTTTTTTTTTTGCAATTATGTACTTAGATTTATGGCATGCACTGAGTATTAGGAATTGTTTTTAGGGTTACGTACCCAAAGGGTAAAAACGTGACCCTATTATTGAGACTTCGCTGTCCGTCCGTCCGTCTGTCACCAGGCTGTATCTCAAGAACGGTGATAGCTAGACAGTTGAAATTTTCACAGATGATGTATTTCTATTGCCGCTATAACAACAAATACTAAAAATAAAATAAGTATTTAAGGGGGCTCCCATACAGCAAACTTGTTATAGATTATGGTACGGAACCCTTCATGCGCGAGTCGGACTCGCACTTGACCAATTTTTTTTTATACTCACGACGTAAGCACCCATCCGGCCCGCATGCCGCATCTTCTCCTGAACCTCGCCCAGCTGCTTCAAGTACCACTCTCGGGCTTCCTCCACTGCGTTCAACCCCTGGAGCAACACGTCCTTTTCTTGTTCAATCTGTTTCATTCGTTTGAGGAGATTGTAGTCTACACCGTTATGAAGGGTGTGCCTGCGAGGTTCGCGACGGCGCGTGCGACGCACTCCGAGCTGTGCCTGCGTATCATTTGACGGCCTTCCATCACCGAGACCTCTACTTGGCTCTTCTCCCAGCCTGGACACACTCTCAAAATCAATTTTAATATCGGCTATGTCTTCACTTTCAAATCGTGGTTCTTGGTCTGGTTTGTAACTCGGTCTAGAAGGTTCTTTCCGTTCTGTAGGAATTTTCTCCAGTCGAGGCGGTTTTGGGGGTGCAAAATCCCTGTCGTGTTTACTTATTGCAGCTATCGATCCGTGATGACGCATTTCTTGGAATGGACCGTCTTTGCGGCCCAGCAACTGAGGCATACTTATAGTTCTTTGTTGTGAAGTAGTCTCTGTATTTTTAATCACGTTCCAATTTTTGTCTTGATGTTGTATGTCAACGTCGAGTAAAGGAGCAGACGGTGGCCGATGATGGGCTTGAGTGTTGGCGCTCATTTGTACATTCCCGCCACCAGATTGTACATCATCATTTACTGTATTAACTTTATCGGAACTTTTTTCTACTTGATTGCATAAAAGGCATATTTTAAGACCGGTACAGAAACGTTCGAATGTTAGTAAACCGTCGTGGGAGGCGACCTTTTGGAGACTCTCTATTACTCCTCTAGGCAAGCCCTTGGTGCGATCATCCCGCCATCGATTTTCTATATCCGTGAGCTTTACATACCCTGTATGTTTATCATCCATAATATCGAATAATGTTTGCATAGCTGATACAAACTGCTTCGGTAGAGATTCCATATTTCTAGATGGTACTTGGGACATATTGTGGGATTGAGGAATTTATAAATTAGTTAACACATAGCACCTTTATGACGGCTTCACATTTAGATATTTATCTTATCCTTATCACTTGCACTAAGATTCACGATTTAAGTATTTAACTTCTCAACTTTAGAATCACTTTAAACACCCAGGTAACCCTCGTCAGTTAGTCACCCTCGAGTTTGAATGTTATTCGTTCACTACAAGTCTAAGTTCTATCCATAAAATACGTTCTAGAACTAAGTGTCTAGATTTGTTGTTGGGACCGGAATGAGGCCGTGCTCGTACCAACTTGTTTAGCCATAATATGAAGACAAAACGACCGTTGGTCCGACGTATGTGTGGTGGGCACGGACAAACCGGCTGGTGAGTGGGAGTGAATTTGCGAGAGTTTTGTCCCATAAGTGTGAGTGAGAGGACCGGTCAAACGACATCGCGGCAAGGCCAATAGTTTCGGGCAGGTAGAGAGGTAGGTACCTACTTACAGTCGGTCAACAAGTGCCGGTCGTTCCAGCCTCCGCTCCGGTCGCCACAGCAACGCAACCTATTTGGCAAAACAATACATTTTAGTTTTTTGTTCGCGTCGCTTTTGAATGTGTTATCGCTGTTACTGATAAAAACACGTTAACATACTTAATTGTTAGCGGATGTTTGAATTGAATCGATTTTTTGTCATATAAATCTATTGTATTTGTTGAATTCAACTGTTGAAACATCAGATTTCCCATATACCTAGGTAGGTAATTTCAGTACTTCAATGAGAATCTGAAACGCTGAGTAAAGGCTCCCATTAATACATTTTGGCTTGGGATTTGGTATCAGGGTAAATATGAGAATGATTTTTATTTTGCAGAATAAGTTTAGTGGTTAAAATTTTTAATTAGTACGAGTATGAACTAAGGTACCGATATAAGAGTCATTTTCAAAAAACATGTACCTACTTAGTTAAGGGCTATAATTAAAACAAAACTTAATTGATTCCTTTGTGTAACGAAAGTTACCCATATCTTATCGTAATTTTGTTTTTATTAAAGCCTTTAACTATGTACATTTCTTTTGAAAACGACTCATAATTCAGTGAATAAAGGATTTTGTCCTTACAAACGGTCCGGTAGTTTTGAATTTTTGATATGTTGTCTAGGATGGTTAGTCAGTGTTTAAAATGCAAAATGCACAATTCCCCCCCTCCGCGCCCGCCGCCATATTGAAAAAACCGGCACTCTCTTCACATTTTTGCTCATATCTTCCTTTAGGAGCATTTTAGCTAGGAGAAAGCTTAGACAATGTTATAGAGAGTTAAATTTACTACATTTTCCATTTTATATTTTGTTTCTAGGACTGATAGTTACGGAGATATGCACATTTAAAAAAACTTAAGAAATTGCAATTTCTAACTCAAAAACAAACTTCTGGATTATATCTTCGTTTAGGAGAATTTTAGCTAGAACAGTGCTTGGGCAATTTTGTAGAGAATTAAATTTAATATAATTTACATTTCAAATTTTGTTTGAATTTGTTTTCATAAATGTAAGTGCTATATTTGATTGTATTATATTGAGTGTAATTTATTGACGATGCAAAAGTGATTCCCATGAATCCTACTTGAATAAATGATTTTTATCTTTATCTTATCTATTCACAGTATTATCATGTATATATGTCGGTGAGATTGCCAATTCCGCTATGTGCATCAATTGTTTTAATAAAATGAATGTCTTAGTAATTTCACATAAGGTATTATTTCTATTAATTAAAATCTTACACATATCGGAATTGGCAATCTCACTTATATGATGTTAAACGTTAACGGATGTTTGGATATCTGGCTGTTCTCGCCTACAGGCCACATTTCTCAACCAATTCCCAAATTCCAAAATGGCGGAGAAATGCGGCTTGAAAATTAGAATAATGTCAAATTTCAGCCATTTCTAAACACTCGCGAGGTCTACAGCTCACAGAGCCACTATAATGATAGTAGCGTGGAGCCGCAAAAGGATTGAGCAGCATACCAGTACCTAAACGATGTTTTGAATCTGGTTAATGACAAATTGCTACTGACGTTTAATAATGCAAATACATGACGTATGTACATTATTGCCATAATAAAAGCTGTTTGTAGCGCCACTATCTATGGGCCGGACCGACGCTTGTTACGCTACACTACCTACTTGCGAAGTTGGCCGAAGTATGAATTTCCGCAGCGAAGTGCCCCTCCACACTATCATATTCGCCCAACCTCAGCCAACTGAAGTGGAGCTTGGGTTAGGTTATACCTTACCTTATAACCACCAATAACTAAACTTCATAAGGGACATGGAATATTACGGTATAGTTCACAATGTTTTTCATCTTTGTTATCGGAAATAGTCGTTTACGCATACCATCTCTATCAACTTCGGTGAAAAAGTTGAGATGGAAGTATAAAATAACGAGCTTGCCAGACTCGTAATACAGGCTGCACACGCTACTCGCCAAGTTCACCGATGGTTGACCGAGTCCCGTTCTGCTGTCACCTCAAAACATGGAAAACAATCGGTTTGCAACTGGAATATACCGAATAATATTGCAAAGGGTACGTTGTTTCTAGCTTTGTAAATATAATCGAACAAAAAACTTTTTCATGGTATATAATGACTAAGTAACGTGGTAAAAAATGGTATCTAAAGTCTGACACAAAAGAGTAGAAATTAAAAAGTGGCAATACCGTCGTGTCGTCCCTTTCTAATCAATATAAGAAAACGGGGACGTCAATACAGTATTGCCACTTTTTAATTTCTACTCTTTTGTGTCAGACTGTACACCATTATTAGGAATAGCTAAGGGTGCGTCCACACTTGTATCATTTCGCCGATCCGATCCCCGTCGCGTATCTTCACCGCGTATCATGAACGGTAAGGGCGATTGTGCACTACAATGAATTTTACTGTCCGGCAGTCCGATTTTTTACGGTCCGATATGGCACGCCATTAAATGTATATAGTAGTTTGTGCACTATACGTAATTTTACCATCCGACATTTTACTTTTCCCCATTCCGGACCGTTTTTTTCCACCACCACCACCACCAACATCATCACCACCTCCTTCATCACCACCACCACCACCACCACCACCGTTACCACTACCACCACCATCACCACCACTACCACCAACACCACCATCATCATCACCACCACCACCATCATCACCACCACCACCATCATCACCACCACCTTCACCACCACCACCATCATCACCACCACCTTCATCACCACCACCTTCATCACCACCACCTTCATCACCACCACCACCACCACCACCGTCACCACTACCACCATCACCACCACTACCACCAACACCACCATCATCATCACCACCACCACCATCATCACCACCACCTTCACCACCACCACCACCACCATCACCACCATCACCATCACCAGCATCATCATCACCACTATCACCATCACCACCACTCGTGTGGTTGTGATAATTTTCTATCTTTATTATGTCATATTTATGTGCAACTAAAACACCAAAACACCAACTAGTGGTTGCAATGCGTCTGAGGCAGCCCTGTGCGTGTTACACACACACATTGACGCTGACATTCAAGTTCAGTTTTTAGTAGGCAGTGTCCGCCCTGTGCCTATACTCACTAAACAACTCACTCGCTCACTCATTGTACAAATACTGTATAAACTTACCTTAACGTTACTGCAAGCATTTCATTTGGTGGTACACCCAGCCTAAATTTTGTACCATGCCTCTTAAATAAATAAATAATAAATAAATATCGGACAACCTCACACAAATCAATCTAGTCCCACAGTAAGCTCTAGTAGTAGGCTTGTGTCATGGACACTAGACGACGATAAACATACTTATATAGATAAATACATACTTAAATACAAATAACATCCATGACCCAGGCACAAATATTCGAGCTCATCACACAAATATTTGCCCTTGCCGGGATTCAAACCCAGGACCGCCGGCTCAGTAGGCAGTTGCTTAACCACTGCGCAAGCCGCGTCGCCTCTTGATCCATGTGCTTAAGCGGTATGGCAAAAATCATAACAAACTCATCCATCATTCTTAGTGAAAATACGATTGCGTGGCGTGTAGTTTCAAAGAGAGAGGTAACCAAAAACTGCGCCGCACCTGCGAGTAAAAAGACGGACAAGTGCACAAGCTAAAACCGTTTTTTTCATGCCATATCGACCATGAAAACTCGGACTGCCGGACAGTAAAATTCATTGTAGTGCACAAACGCCCTTACCGTTTTTTTCATGCCATAACGGACCGTAAAAAATCGGACTGACGGACAGTAAAATTCATTGTAGTGCACAATCGCCCTAAGTGTGGACGTCGCGCCGTCGCGATCATGCAACGCTCGCGCGAAATCCATGTTGATACGCGTATCTTCAGTACCCCGCACACTCGCGATCACGAAAGCATTGCATGATCGCGACGGCGTGACGTCCACACTTTCGTTCATGATACGCAGTGAGGATACGGGGTGAGGATCGGCCGTGATCCATCTCGAGTGGGTTTTTGCCCGATCATCAAAGGCGCTATTTGAGTCATCGATCCACGCCTCGGTCATTGGTTCTTAATCCTTAATCTTTACGATAATTAAAAAATACCATACCACTGATGGACTGTCTACTTTGTTGCTGGCCTTTCCATGCGGCGTCTTCCGGCACGCGGTTTCCACTCGAGAACCTTTCTGCCGCATGCCATAAAACAAACACAGTCATACGAAGGCCATGTCTCCGTGAGCGGGTGCCTTAATCGAAGGCCTCCCCACGCAGCGTCTTCCAGCACGCGGTTTTCACTCGACAATCTTTCTGCCGCATTATGTATTATAAAACGAGCACAGTCATGTGCTAAATCTCCATGAACAGATGACTAAAATGAAGGCCTTCCTCGCTGTGACTTCCGGTACACGGCCCCCACTCAAGAATATTTCTGTGCCAAGGTTCAGTGAGCGAACTCAGCGGGCGAAATTTTTAAATGGGACGCAACTCCGCACTGAACAACGATCACAAACGAAATGAAATGTTCGGCGAAAACGAAATGCCAAAATGATCGGGGCGGTGATACGGTGCTACGATACGGATAGCATCCAAACTACTGCACGCCGAAATGATCGGTGCGGCGATACGCAACGAGGATACGATACGGCAAGTGTGGACGCGTTTCTTCGAGCGACGGCGCAAATGATACGGAGTGCCCGCAGTGAGCGTCCAAACAGCACGATACGCGGTGGAGATACGCAACGGGGATCGGATCGGCGAAATGATACAAGTGTGGACGCACCTGGTATCGTGCTGTTTGGACGCTCACTGCGGGCACTCCGTATCATTTGCGCCGTCGCGCGAAGAAACGCGTCCACACTTGCCGTATCGTATCCTCGTCGCGTATCGCCGCACCGATCATTTCGGCGTGCAGTAGTTTGGACACTATCCGTATCGTAGCACCGTATCACCGCCCCGATCATTTTGGCATTTCGTTTTCGCCGAAAATTTCATTTCGTTTGAGATCGTTATTCAGTGCGGAGTTGCGTCCCATTTAAAAATGTCGCCCGTTGAGATCACTGAACCTTGGGACAGAAATATTCTTGAGTGCACCGGAAGTCGCAGCGAGGAAGGCCTTCATTTTTGTCATCTGCTAATGGAGATTTAGCACATGACTGTGCTCGTTTTATAATACATAATGCGGCAGAAAGGTTCTCGAGTGGAAACCGCGTGCTGGAAGACACCGCGTGGGGAGGCCTTCGATTAACACGGAGACATGGCCTTCGTATGACTGTGTTTGTTTTATGGCATGCGGCAGAAAGGTTCTCGAGTGGAAACCGCGTGCCGGAAGACGCCGCATGGAAAGGCCTAACAAAGTAGACAGTCCATCAGTGCTACGGTATTTTTTAATTATCGTAAAGATTAAGGATTAAAAACCAATGACCGCAGCGTGGATCGATGACTCAAATAGCGCCTTTGATGATCGGGAAAAAACCTACTGGAGATGGATCACGGCTGATCCTCACCCCGTATCCTCACCGCGATCATGAACGGAAGTGTGGACGTCACGCCGTCGCGATCATGCAATGCTTTCGTGATTGCGAGTGTGCGGGGTACTGAAGATACGCGTATCAACATGGATTTCGCGCGAGCGTTGCATGATCGCGACGGCGCGACGTCCACACTTACCGTTCATGATACGCGGTTAACGCGGTGAGGATACGCGACGGGGATCGGATCGGCGAAATGATACAAGTGTGGTCGCACCCTTACGGCGGACACTGACGTATTCGCCCTACCCCCGTTGCTTCGCGAGTAGTGTAAAGCCGATAAGTCAGCCGCGTACTTTCTGACTCACCTGTGGTAATAAAAAACAAATTGCATTATGGCAATATTGTCAATGGGAAAATGTGACATTGGTTCCCAAAAAAAAAAAAAAATGTGACTTTGGGTTGGGTGTGTGGTATGTTGTGACTGTAGTAAATATTTTATAATTATATTCAGTACTTAATAAAACCTGATAATCAGCTCGAGATGAGTAACTTAGAAGAGAATGGAAAGATCCCACCAGAGTTGAACGGCAGTGTAAATAATGACAAACCGAGAAAAGACTGGGTGAAGTTCGAGGAAGAATCTCCTCTAGCTACGGTGCCACTGTCGGAGATATCTCCTCAAGCCGCAGTTGCAACTTTACCGAGTACATCCGACTCCACGGCTTCCACACGTCCAGCAGTATTGAAAACCGAGTCGGTACATGTAAACATAGAGAGAGGTGACAAATCCGTTGACAATACGCCTCAGCCAACTTTAACTAAAAATGTAGAATTTGTTAGCGTTCGTACGGGGTTTTGTAAGTATTTAATACTTATGTTATAATTGCGTACACAATTCAGTTATGAATCATGTAATCATGTTGCATGTGCATATAGATTGAAGTGAATGATTTCAAAACAAAATATTTGCTTTATTTTTATTATGCATGACAATAAGTAAAATATAATGGGGTAGGTGTCTCAAAATGTCATATTCAAGTTCACCTGTAATATTAATAAATAGTCTTGAATATACTTTTTATAGGCTTGTTTGATTTAAGAATTTTATTATTTATCAACTTATTTCAAGTGAACACAAAGTTGCAATAAGATTAAAATCTCATTTTCAATTTCATGCATTATGTTACAGCGAATGGAGACATTATAGTGACTATACTTCCGTCAAATACCAAGTGGCCATGGGTTACCGCAGCGCGCTTTAGGCCCGAATTAGTACCTGAAGAACTGATGGCTCAAGGACTAACGGTATGTATTAAAAATTTAAGTCATCAATAAAAATAATTGCTTACTTATCATATTGTATTTTGTTTCCAGTTGACCGTTGAAGAATATGTCCATGCCATGGAGTTACTTGTAAATGATGCCCGCTTCACTCTTTACAATATCTGCTACAAGCGTGTCCTTGTGTGTTGGATAACTCTTGCATTCCTAGTGCTCCTAGCTCTGTTATTTTCTGGACTAACTGGGCTCTTACTATTCTCTCTTGGTGTCTTGTGGCTAATACTTAATGCAGCGGCAATATTCCTATGTATGTGGATAAAACTAACCCTTTCAAAGGGATTGGAGCAATGTCTGGCAAGTGTCAATAAGTTACTAAATAAACATAAACTGATATTGGCCTTGGATGATAGAGGAAAGATCTCTTGCCACAAAGTTAACCTTTGCTTCATTTACTTTGACTCTGGCCCGTGTGTGGCCCATGTGCAGCAGTTTATTGAGAGTGAAGAGGGCAAATCTATTATGCAAGGCTGGGAACAGAGACTGGATGTGTCTGCAAATGATATTGTGATTCAAGGAACTCAATCAACAAGATTATCTCGGAAACAGGTGAGAATTCAAACAACTATGCGACAGAATAGATATTATGTGACAGAATAGATATTCTTGGCTAGGTTGTGGCTGAATTTCATGAATGCCATATCCTAAACATTCTAATGCTATTAGAAATATTAATTATACACAATTTTAAAATGATCTGTCTAATGAAATTGGAGTGTGTAAGTAATCAAAGCATTGTATGAAATGTTTTAGAAGTTACTTGAAGTTAGATTGTCCAGAAAATTCCAGTTGATCCTATATACTCCAATTTATGACAATCACACAAAATGCTTTAACAACTTAGCTTGAAAATATCTTAATTACATACTTTAAGTGACTTTTTTATTTATTTTATGTTAGAGTAGCTACTGACTAATCATGTAAATATTATAAATCACATTATTTCCATTATTATTCATATTATTATTTATTATACCATCATACAATTGACAATGGATTTTTATACATGAAAGAACAATGCTAATTGATTAATGACTAGAAACATGAACATTATTTAAATTAGGAATCAATTATGAGTCATTTAGGTGATGCACATGCACTTAAAATTTTGCCATATTATACCTGCCGTGATCCAAAAGTGTACGCGTAGCTGCAGGTACGGATAGAGCGTTCCAGGATATGCGTAGCAGGGTACGGGCTATCCGTACGCAGCTTAAGAATATCTATATCGAAATTTTAAAGGCAAGTGCTTGGGCTATATCTATAGTAACATAGCACCTTTTATTTTCTCAAATTCTCTTAAATATTTATAGGAAGTATTTGAATCATGACCATATCTTCGATTCTGAATTTAACCTGAAATAGATTGAGTTTATAACTATCAGAATTCCTTTGAGTACTCCAATCCGAAGCTGAATTGCCCAAGCCCTTTCTATTCAAAAATTGCATCTACGTTACTTATTCATTATAATTCCCTTACGCAGGCTTACGTATCATTATGTACCCTTTTTCTTGTGTGCAAAAATGTGTATTTAAGTTATTTCACCCCTTGTTTATTCAAAATATTGTGGATATAAAATAAATGAGCTACTTGTTATCCCAGCTCCACACTACTCGCGAAGTTGAGCGAGGTTGGGCGAATATGGTATTGTAGAAACTTAGAAAGGCACTTTGCTCCAGAAACTCGTACTTTGGCCAACATCGCCTCGGTCAACTGCGCAACAGTGTGGAGTCGGCATTAAAGTAGTGTAATTCACTTGACTTCAATTGCAAAATTACGGCCTGCTTGCGATAAGTTAGCACCTGGTTGGTAAGTGACGTCAGCGACACCAGGTGCAAGCAAACTTGGCCTAATTGGATCGTACATTTTGTAGAGACCGACCGAATTTTCGTTTTCGGCCATAAACCAGCCGAACCTACGGCCAAACCGAACATGAAAAGACCGTGCATTAGGTGATGTTTTTTTTTCCAAGATGTTAATCGTTCCTATTTATTATTGGGATCGACATAATGATATGAATTGCCATTTTGGTCTTGAGAAAGTTTCACGTTCAATTACTCATTTGTTGAATTGACATTTATCAGGGCTCTGAAAATAATTTCAAATTCGCTTTTTGATAAAAAGAGAAACATTAAATTTACGCAACTTTGAAGTTTTTTTAATACAAATAATTTTTTATTTCCTGACTGGATGTGCTATTTTCATTCATATATTTCTCTTCCTACTAAATGTAAAAAAAGTAAACAAGATTTCGTTATACAGCGAAAAACCTATTTTTTAAGGTTCTGTACCTACTTTAATTAATTTATACAGCAAAAATGGAACACTTATAGAATCACTTTGTTGTCAGTCTGTCATGTCAACCGCTTTTTCTCAAAAACGCGTGGAGGTACCAGCCTGAAATGTATGTCAGAAATTACTCAGGTCTGCTACCCCTTGTAGCCGTGAAAATAATCAAACTTCTAAGACAACGCAATCAAAAGATACGAGCCTTTACCTTTATGCTGTATTTGTTGCCGCTGGCAAGGGAACCGAAGCCTGTAGGTAGCGTACTTACCATTGACAGAGAATCATGAAGTTTAGAAAGAAGCAACATTATGTAGCAGAAGTAAATAGAAACGTCCGAAAACCGTAAATCTGTTCTTTCATAACACGTAATAAATTTATATACGATATATTCTTGTGATTAGTACCTAACTTATTCGCATAAACTAACAACGACCTATGTCGATGTATGAGGACAACACTTTTGCTACGGCAAAGTTTCTATTTTAGTACAGTTTATCTTTTTGTTAGCGCAATATTCAGTTTCATCGTTTATATTAACCCTTGGTGCGCAAAATCTACTCGCACATGGCCATCTTTTAGGGTTCCGTAGTCAACTAGGAACCCTTATAGTTTCGCCATGTCCGTCTGTCTGTCTGTCTGTCCGTCGGCGGCTTAGCTCATTGATCATTAGTACTAAAAAAATTGGTATGAGTATGTGTATGTATCACGCCGACAAAACGGTAAAACAAAAACTTTTTTTCGGGTACCTCCCGTACACCTAAAGTGGGGGTGATATTTTTTTTTGTTCCAACACTAGTGTGTGGGCTGTCGTTGAATAGGTCTTTTAAAATAATAGGGGTCTCCCAACATTATTTTTTAATAAAGTCAGCATTTTTGTAAATATTCGCTCCGAAAAAAAATAGTGTCCGCCCCCCTCTAACTTTTCAACCACGGGTCAAAAAATTATGGAAAAATTCATGAAAATGAGGCCTTATAAGTACTTTCAATGAAAACTATACTGAATAAAATCGGGGGAGCCGTTTTTGAGTTATCGCAAAAATTCATAATTTTGGTTAAAATGACGTAAGTGCCGCGCGGTGTCCTTATACATCGAACGTTACACATATTAGTTAAGTGTCATACTGTATCAAAACATTTCCCTCAATCTGGTGCGTTTAATCGATAACTTCCAGAAGGTAATAAGTAATTACTCAGTGTCAGTAATTACGGCGTTTACGACCTTTTTATAGAGCTTGAAGTCTTTCTCGTAATTTTCGTTTATTGTGAAGGATGGGCAACTACGGAACCCTACACTGAGCGTGGCCCGACATGCTCTTGGCCGGTTTTTTAATGTATGACTCATTTTTTGTTTTCGGCCGAAAATTAGACGAACAACGTTCGTTTTCGTTTCGTCGAACACTAAAATTTTGGTGGATAGTTTTTGATAATATCAAAGTTGTTTTTTAGGATTGCGTACACAAAGGGTGCTGACGGGACCCTATTACTAAGCTTCCGCTGTCCGCGTCTGCGCTGTCTGTCTGTGTGATACCTAGGTAGATTGAAAATTACCTACGCATAAAGTTTTTTTACTATGGCCTGTAACAACAAATACTGAAAATAAGTTACAAAAAATCGTGTTTTATTACGGTTTTCTACGTTTTCTGCTGTAATGGTTGATGGTTGAATGATAAATTTATACAAAATGCATACTAAAAATATAGTATTTTATTACTTCGTGTTCCCTTCCTGCGCGAGTGTTTTTTTATTATTTGTAATATAGAGTAGTATTAACCTATTTCATATGCCACTACATTTTCTTCTAACCAATATTTACTTTTCGGTGGATGACTCAATTATTTTATTATTTTACTTTATCACTAACTACACAGTTAACAAACTATAATACTTAATATAATATTTGCTCTTTTTATCTGTGCCTTGTGGGCTTAAGATGGTAGATCTGGATGCAACCGTCGTTGACTTTACAGAGAAAAGTAAGTAACAGGCTAAGCTCAGAGAACAAAGGTAACCTATTGTTGGATGGCCTTTTGAAAAAAAACAGCTTTTTTTAGATCCGGACCTGTAGTTACCAATGGTTGCATCTCAGGCATAGTTAAGGATTAGGGGGAGATTGAAATAAAGGGGTTCTTGGGCCGAACAATAACGCCATTGATAGACATGGACATTGTTTTACCAAGAATCCTTTATTTTGGCTTCAAATTATGTAGAGTACAACTAATCAACCTTCAATTCATGGGTGTTCTATACTTACTAACAAAGCGATCCCCTAAAACCCATATTTATCTTCGTAGTTTTTACAATGACTTACTGTAATTTTAATTTATTGGATTGGTAGCACATAATTTTATAATAACCTTGTTGTACTATAGTTCTGTGGTGGGTAAGCAAAGCATATGAATGTGCAGGGTATGGCAGAGCAAGTGTACCTCCGCTACCTGCAGCGGTGGGGCAAAGACTTCCTGCGACGTCGACTCGACTGGACGCTAGACGAGGAGGGCGGCAACCCCGCGGCGCCGCGCCATTTAACGCAAGCGCTTTGTCCCTGTCAATATGTCGAGGAGATATTGCGGAACAAAGAGCCCCGAGACACGCGCGCCTGTTGCCCCGCCTGCAACAGCTGGCTCAGGCGCCGCGGGCTGGACTGACCAAACATCTTTACGTTTGGCAAGTCCCTTTTGACCTATAGCTTGTTGTTGAACCGTGTCTTTGTGTACCGAATGTGTATTGTAAAACTGGCATCATCTCCCGCAGGAAAGAGGTGCGCTTCTGTATTTGCGGTATGCTGGCCGATGGGGCGCCATGGCCGTCAAAAACAGATTAAATCTGAGCAGCACCGTGCCTGGTCGCCATGGTGAGAAATATGTCTGCCCCTGTCAGTATATAGAGGAGCACCTTAAAACTAAGCCACCCGGAGGATGTGCTAAGTTTTTCATGTTACCCAATCAGAATGTCCAATTGTATTAAAACGCGTGTTGTTTAATTGTATTACTAAATCCGTCCAATTGTGTTGTATTGTAACATATCACGTAGGATAAGGTAACATTTATGCGTAGGGATAGGCAAAAATATTATTATATCATAAGATTTTTTATATTAATAAGTAATAGGTATATACACTAATACATATCTTAACTCCGTACTTGGGAGGCATAACATAACACTGCAAGTGCCTCCGTACCTGAGCAGCATAATGCTGTAAGTTCATTTACTTAACATACGAGTGGCACAGTGTTTTGTTTCTCAGATATAGGAGGCATTATGGTGTTATGATTCCCAGGTACGTACATTAAACCGTCAATATTTGATATATATATAAATTGTGCCAATAATTACAATTTTAACCGGATTTTGCGTTGCGCGGCAATTAAAAAGTTTATAAGAATATCTGTAGCAATTGTTTGTCAAGAGCTTGCAGATTGGATGTGTTGTGTCCACATTTTAATCATACAACTGATAGAATTTACTTGTGTTTAAATTATAAATATGTACATAATTAGTACCTACCAAGCAAAGACCATATACACCCGAGACCGATATTCTTCTTACTACGCACCGTACTCCGTTTGTTACTATCGTTCTACATCGCTAGATGCCGCTAAGGGTATCAATTCATTCAAAAGTCGTCATTTTTCAATTTCTACCGTACGGTACGCGCAAGCGTGAAGTAACACAGTCGTCAAGCGTTCAACGACATTCCAACTTCCAAGTGATACAGTCAAAAGTGAATAGATGACGTTAGGTGCGATGTTTGTTTACTACGTTCCGTTTCGTCTCACTTCGCTACTTTTGTACTATAATGTCAATGTATTATTTTACAGAAAGTCTCCTGGCGAAAAGTTATCATTTGCTTTTAATTTCTAAATTAGGAACATATGTGAGTGTCAATCGAGAAAATCATAAAATAATTTTCAAATACGTTATTATTATTAATTAGAAAAATTTAATATTTGCCGCTAACCGTGAACTATTCAGAGAGAATGACTGAAAACTATGAAGAGCTCAAATAGTGGAGTTACACTAGTAAAGAATTCATGAAGCCTAACCACAATCTTTATAAAAACTATCCAAATGCAGTGCAGTTCAGTTTAGGGACCTAAACTGAATCGCTGAATTTGGTACCATAACAAATTCGCTGATTCTCGATCGAATAAAGTGAACGAAAGACCGATATTTGTCTCTGGTCCGCAAGTAAGATACTATGACGCGAAAGGGATGCCGCTATATGAGTTTCGTATATGTCTATCTCGTTCTGACGCCTAACCATTCGGTAACTAAAATATTATACAATTCATTTCGCAGCACACTTCGTTTAAACTAATTAGTAATTTTGAAAAAGAAAAGCGACATATATTACATAGCGAACTTATATTTTTTAATTAAATATCAATATTTGCAATACCAAATGTATTATTGAGTGAAATAAAGTTTACAATGTGAGCATTTATAAAAGAATTGTATTAAAGACTCGGAACGTGTGCCGCCTTCCACCTGTGACGGTGGCGTCAGTGACATGACTGGCAACAATGAAATTTTTCTTGTCAATCATTGACATGTAAATATGTTAATTTTAAATGAATTTTACGTATTATGCCAATCTTTGAATTCTGTTCGTCGTTGGATACGGCGATATATTAGCTGAAGGAAACCTAATTGATCTACTGCAAAATAACCATCGCCCGCTTGCAATAGCCGAAGACGAACACCGAAGACAAAAATGGCTTTGCGGAAATGTTTGACGTTCACCCTAGAACAATTTAGGAATTGCCTACATGCTATGAATTTACATCATCAGAGGCGGCCTGCGAAAAAAATTGTGTAATATTTTCTTTTTGTTGTTTTGTTAAGAGTAATATAAAGAAAACGTTTACTGTATAATTATGGTTTTATTGAATTATGACTGTCGTCGGTTTTGTTAGTTTATGAATAGGTACATTTCATATCAGTGTTTACTAACATTACAGATGCGAAAGTGTGTTTGTTGTCTCTTCACATGGCAACGGAGCAATTTTATGGCATGATTTTTGGGTGTGGAGATTTTTAGGGAGCTGGAGGGTGACAAAGCAAAGGCTACTCTTTACCGCAATAAAACATCTCATTCCCATGGGAAAATCTCATACCTATCCTATAACAGAACTCGCGACATGACAAGTGGATCTGGATTCCAGTTTTGACAAAGTGCCTTGGCCTCACAAAGGTCAGTTCACCATGTCAACATTGTCATCGTTAATCTGTTGCCTAGTTACGATTAACAAACTTCCTACCGTGTGCAAAACTTATCTAACAGATATTACGTTACAGTACGATTAAAATCAGTTAACGATTCGGCCAACCTCGGTAATTGTCGTGAATCCCTCATCTCTCACATAGAGTTATCAATTTACAGATATGACCGATTTACAAAATTCTTTTTGTATTTGATAAGGTATACTTCCGAGATGGTCCCATGTAAATTTTATCAAAATTGTCAAGCAGTTTATGAAACATCAACAAAAATCGGTTGAAATCGGTTTTTAAATTTTTTTATTTGGTGATTATTATTAATTATTAATCCGACGTAATATCGTAGGTACTGTTACTTACATCAAACAGTAAAATATTGACATATATGTTTTTTTTATATATTGTATACCTACAAGTATAGCTTTAATAAATAATGAATGTTAAAATTCATGTCACTTCTGCATCATAAATTTCTTAGGTCTGCCGGTTAGTAATGTCATCTTGGCAGGTGCATTGCGTTTATGATACTTCAAATTGAATGCTACCTAAAAGAAATCGCGGTAATGTATTTCGTGTCATTTCCGTCTCCGGATTGAGGCGATGATACCCGAGAAAACCCGAATCGTTAACTGATTTTAATCGTATTGTACTGACTGTTTGTTAGTGGGAAATGTCGCTTGTCAATTCGGGCGTAATTTATTTTGTCCACATTACATCAGTTCACCAACGCCATCTAGCTATTTTGTGTAGCAAAAATAGGCGAGCCCGCAAGCAACCTTGAGCTATCCAGAGGTAGTGCCATCTATTTTAATACGATCAAACCACGTTGTTGAAGAGTAAAAAATATAATCCTTAAAAATTGTGTATTTAAGTTATATTATCGTATTAAAATAAAGCAGTAATGCGTTTGATTTCCAAAAATCAAAAATCACTTAAAAATGTTGGTGAAAAATAACATTTTTGTCACTTCCAGGCTACAAAGCAGCGCCATCTAGTTTTTATACCGAATTTTGAGCTTTTTCAGAGTTACGTTTTTTTGTATGAGAACATACGTCCCGTGTATATGGTCCTTGCTACCAAGGCAGATTTCGATTTGTCCTTAAAATTTATTATTTATCACAATACCAGTCTATGTATTTTTTAAGGTGCTTAAACCGTCCCACTATAATAGTTTATTTATATTTAAAATTACCATCATAAAGTCGCACAAAATAAATAACACTCGTCGCAGTTTACAAAAATCTCTTTAATATCAGTACCGGTTTCATATTTCAGTAAACAGGTAGGATTATATTATTTTATTGTCAAGTGTGCCCTTCCAGATTTTACAAGCCGCATCTATTAGCGATCCAGATTAATATGGTTCAACTGATTGAACCAGCAAGCAAACATAACTTACACTCGTAATATTCTCGCTATTCAAATGGTTTCTAGAGATTTTGTAGACTGTTGTAATCTTGTAAATATTAGTAGGTATTGAATAGAGGTTATTATAAACGAATCGTGGCCATAATTATTAAAAAAATACCGTTATAACATTTAATTAACTCTGGACGCAATCAGTTATTCCTGCTGTAACTCTAAAATGTTGTGGATGAAATTATGAAATGCAGAGACAGGATCTAGCCACCGAAACTAGATTGGCCAAATTATTCATGTGTAAGGTAGTTTTGGTACCTGGATCTTGGTTCTAGCAGGTATTGGTGTTGGTACGTAACATCACTAAATGATATTTTCCAAATCTTTGCCGCGATGAAGTCTCTTAACCCCTCGTATGCGGCAACCAATTCAGAATTAGACACTCCGGTGCGGCCGATTTACGTCATTGTATGCTGCCCGCTTCAAATTTTAGAACGTATCCGTGCTTAGGCAGTTCATGAACTGGCACGGATACGTGTCTAAGCATACGAGGGGTTAATTAGGTAGTATTTTCAAATCGAATATACATATCTATTACATAGCTTATACATGTATTGTCTAACTTTACTGCTTTCTTGCATTTTAATTTCTTCTTCATGTAGCTTTATCGCACGATGTGAGACGTTGGACGTTTTTTCGTTTTAAATTCTCTAAAGTACCTAAATTTTTTGTAGCCCGACAAGTTGCTTTTGGACCCATAATATTGCGGATTTTTAGTGGGTACTAATTTATTTTACTTTTGTAACTCACGTTGAAAGTCGTTGGGTGTCTTCAACACAACTTGTAATAGTGTCTTCAAGACCGCTGCATAACTAGATAGCTCCACGATCGTCGGCCCGCCTCAGTATGTTAATAGAGATTAACCGACGAAAAACGAAACTCCATCTAGATCCGCAGCTATTTTAGGCGCCGTTATACATGAACCCGTCTATTACAGAACCTTGTTCTTGGATAACAATAACTTAATCGCAGTGTAGTCTTTAGTATTTCGATTGTATTATTATGTATTATAAAAACCTTGTTATTCATTTTAATATTGGCGATTGACTTAAGAGTCCGCAGCAAGCTCGATTCTTCATACAAACGTAGTTACGTCCTTATTTTAATATAACATGTCACATTATCATGAAATTCTCTAAATATAATGAGATAAGATATATCTAGGGCTAAAACTAGTTTATGACTCTTGAAATGTTAATAGAAAGAAAATAGAGCGAGTACAAGTTTTGCATTTTTAGACCCCAGAAAGTTGTTCAGTTTGGCGGCATACTACGACCAAAATATAGTTTAGATTGAAGTCAAAACCTATTTCCGGTGTCGATTAAACTATGCAGTTTGATAAGAAAAAAGATTTATCAAAATTGATCTCGTAGTTTTAAAATGAGAGCGTAACTACGAAAACCTTAAAATAAATTACAAAAAATTGTTGCGAAACTGCAGCGAATTACTCTAGCGCGGGGAACGGTCCGGGGGGGCGGCGGTAAGCACCGCCCCCCGCTAGCGCGCTCTCGCTTTACTGCTAGCGCCCTGTCTTCCTCTAGGTGAAACAACAACATTTTAAAGCGTAAGCGCGCGATCTCAACGTGGAGTTGAGCGGACCTTGCTGCGGACTCTTAAGTTTCAGTTAAAAAGAACATATGGAGCTAACTGGATTAATGGGATATCACGATTAATAATTTTATTAATTGTGAATATCTTACTCAAGAACTTATAAGGTCAGTCGAGACAAGTGCACTACTGGGATAAGCGCATACCATATCGAAAAGTAGGTACAGATGTTATCCTAACTAACGCCATCTTACTTTTACCAATGGCTCAGGCTCGTTCGTTCCGTTTTCTAAAATGTCTGCTTCTCAAACTGGTCTTTCTAGAAATGACTCTTTCCTGTAATGTCAGCAAATGGTCTCCTTTCTATTCCTGTCTTAGAATGATTGTTTTCTAATATGTCCGCTCCGAAAATGGTCCTGCTTCTTAAAATGTCCGCTTATGTCTAATTCTTACGATTTCCTACATTTTAGGAAACAGACAGTGAGAAGAAGGCCATTTTGAGAAGCAGACATTTTAGGAAACAGACACTTTTAGAAGTAGACATCATAGGAAACTGACAATGTGGTTTGAAGACCAGATTGAGCCTCGCCAACTATAGTTGCGTGGTTGTAAGATGCGTTAGTAGTATAACACTTTTCGATATGGTAGTTGCGCTTTTCTCGTTGGCGCGCCACTTGTCCCGCCCGTCTGACCTTAAGTATGAAACATTAATCTAACGCTCGAACACTATCCTTCAACATTCGATATTTTAGATGAGTATACGTAATCTCGAAGTATTAATTGCTACTTACCTTTATTTCTTTTACATATTTAATTATTAATATAAAAACTTTATTAAGTAATCTCGTAAATCAAAATCTTTTTTACTTTTTGTTTTTTGTTTGAAAGTAAGATCACAACATATTGCAGCTAGTCAGTGAAATTTTGTATTTTTTTTGTCTATAATGTGAGCCAAAGTTCTTATACCTATGTGTTGTTTTAAAATTTTAGCTAAGGAGAAAGTAATATATTTTGCTCTAAAATGTTTGTTGAAATGGACTTATAATTATCAGGTAGTTACGTATAATTCGTGGTGGGTTTATTGTTACATTATGTGTTACCTTAACTAGTAACAACTTAGGTGTTTATACGATATATTTATATGTATAACTGTCACTAGTTTATCTTCATATACATGTCTTTTATATAACATGTACTATAATTTAGTAATATAACTAAAGATAATACAATATGTGTGCAAACTATATACGTGGAACATGAGGTATGGATTTAATTTAATATTATGTTTACTTAGAAGTTTAAATTTAACTTAATTCCAATGTGGAATAATGTTATAAGTATGTACTTATATATACTGTACAGTAGTGGAAAAATCTATCATATTGGCGTATTTTGTACGAAAGTTGCCTAACTTATACAATTGAAACGGTGTTATAACAAAGTACTGACCTGAGATAATCTTTTGGACCAATAAAACATCTATTTTTCTATCCTAAATTGTTATCTAAAAAACGTCGACAATCTGCGTCTTAGTAAAAAAAAAGTGTTTTTTGACTAATTTGCCGTTCAGTTACCTAATATTTGCAACTGAACTAATAAAATAATACTACTTAATACGCTACTGGGAATATTCATTCAGATCCTAATCAAATATTTCAATATGATAGATTTTTCGCTACTAAGATAAGACTATCTGCTCATGTTAGTATGTAAATAGATGTGCTACTTATAGCATCTAATACATTCCGTCCAAATTTTTTTAAGTACTTAATACCGACATTAGAGTTAAGCAATAAAATTCCTTATACACCTATTTTTATGTAACTTTAAAGAGAAATACATATAATGCATTTTATTATTTAATACTGTTTTTATTTATTCTCTCCCAGCCGAGTGCTTAATGTTACGAAGAAAATATACTATTAGCGGCAAATATATTTACAGAGTTTATCTACCTCTTGAGCAGTACTGGATTTATACCTATTACTTATCTTATAATCAAGTACAGCGGCCGGCAAACTTTTTGAGCATAACCGTGACTGCGCGGTAGCCGATTTACGTACAAATGTACTTCATATAGTTTGCCGGCAACTACATAAGCCAGTCAGATTAGGCCGTGGGATTCCAAGAATGGGTTGGGTTCCTAGACAGAGTGTGCGTCAGAATGACTGACCAAAATGGCAGATTAATGTTAGACTACTATCAGCATTCACTACCGATTTCGATATAATCTTAATTTTTTAAAAAGGGCCGTAACTATAAAATCCAGTATTAGCGGAGCCCTGCTCCTAAGCAAAATGTTCGCATTGTGGGGTCATTTTATATTGGATTTTGGCGAAATCACGTCTGTTGTATGGGGGCCCCCTTAAATATTTATTTTATTCTGTGTTTTAGCATTTACTGTTATAGCGGCAACAGAAATAAATCATCTGTGAAAATTTCAGCTGTCTAACTATCACGGTTCATGAGGTACAGCCTGTACACTCCGATTCGTAATTAAATTCCATGTTTTGCTTATAACATTTTTATTTTTTGCCTTAAAAATCTGGAAAAAATATATGTGTAGGTAGCAAATAGGTAGTAAATCATAGTATATAGAAAGTTGCAAATAAGGGGGTCCAACCACCAGATTAATATAATGTCCAACCCCCATACAATAAATGTGGGCAGTCATCCTGACGTCAGAATGACTGCCCACTTTGTTAAATATATATTTCTTTTTAAACTTAGGTAGCAAATATGTCAACATAGGTAGTAAAGCCTGACCAGAAATATATGAGGACGCACATATTGCGGAATTTCACTGGAACTAATTTCTTACACTGGCAATGATTTTATGGTCGTTTGTCAACATTGTCACTGTCATTCGTGGCGATCTCTTTAAAAAGACAAATTTTAAAATTATTAAAAGAAAATGCCGAAAACCATTCACAGTCGTGAAAGTAAGATTATAAATAAAGTGTACATGTGTTTACTACACGAAAAACATTTAGGAAAAGAGTGCATTCCATTAAATGATATTACGAGGTTAACATAGTGGAACTGAAAGGTATTTAAAACTAATGTCATTATATTGGGTTGCGATTGGTTGGAAAATTGTTGCCATATAAATCTTATAAATAGCGCCCTCTTGACAATCCTCATATATTTCTGGTCAGGCTATAAATAGTAGCAAATAGGTAGTGAATGCTGATGGTAGTCTAACATTAATCTGCCATTCTGCCATTTTGGTCAGTCATTCTGACGCACACTAGACAGATGCATACATTGTGTTATGGATAGTACGGTCACAGATTATATATACAAGTTAGTACGGTCCTGCGGCTTTTAGGACCACCTACTACGCAAATCTAGTACCTACTGCCCCCGAGTAATCTGTTTTCAGTGTGTACACCATCTAATAGTATAGCTAGCATGGTTGTCTGACGCGAGCTTTAATACTGCCTTCTGACATGTTATTATAAGCAAAGATAAACAATTATTCATTCGAATTATGTAATGTTATGCAGGTTACCTTCCCACCTTCAGTTGGACTTCGACGAACCAGCCGTTTCCTTTGTGCAGACATGCCACAAATAAAACACATGAAAGCACATTGTGCAGGATCCTTAACGCTTAGTAACATATCAAAGTAATTTAGACTATAACGGGTGTTAGCGCCCATTCATTAATTACGTAGGGTTTTCTAGGGGGAGGGATGTAACAATCTTTATATAAAACTATTAACATGACATGTATCCTACTTAATGTAATGTACCTAGTTACCTACTTATTGTTAACATTGACTTGTAAAATTGATATTTTACCAATAAAGAATCTGAATCTGAATCTGAGGGGTTCTCATAATCTTTACATTCCCTATTTGGCGATTCCTATCAGTATCTGGATGCTCTTTATTTCAAAACTCTTATCGAACTATTCCTCTCGCTTAACTCGCTTTCGTGTTGAATTGCTAGTTTAATATATTTCAAGGAACGGGACGGGCCGATGTGATACGGACTTTGACCGCCATAGTAAGCTAACTACTATATACATAGAATAATAATAAGATACATTTTTTATCACGGCGTGCGCTGCGATTTTTAGCTTTACCCTCAACATGTAGTTCCTACATACCTACCCTAACTAAACTACACAGACTGGTTTCAACGGCATGTCCCCCGGTCACTGCATGTCCCGTATGTCATGATCATGAGGCATAATATGTGAAGCGGTTGATGGTAAGGGTGATGATGATGATGATGATGATGAGATAATAAATCACATCACTTATAACTTTTATATGCGCGATATATTTATGTATTTTTCGACTACCACAGCCACAAAATAAAGTGACTAACTTATCTATATACAATACATAATATACGTTTCGTTTAAAATCACACGTAATTATACCATGAGTATTAAGTACCTAGCTCTCGGCGGTTCAACCATGTCAATATTGTCAATAGTACAGTCAGTCTCAAAAGTAAGAAAAGTTTTATTGGATACTAACGGAGATGGCACGACTTTGCGCGACATAGGCAGCGGTGGGCGGTGCGTGTGTATGGCCGCCGCGCTCCGGTCTCTCGCCCGACCGCTCGCCGCGCCGCTGGTCGCTCAGTCGTGGCATCTCCGTCAACTAGCTATATTCGAGACTGCGGAACACAATGACAAATGAAACTTCGAAGTTTTGTGGTGTACCTTCGAGAAAGGCCTCATGATTTTAAAGCGTGATAAAAATCAAGCATAGCGAAAGCGGACAGGTACCTACGCAACCTATCAACAACATTACAACACTGTAAAACTGTAACTATTGCCCTATTAAATAAAACAAAAGTTGAGTAAAATAATACTTTATGTGAATTATTACAAATTAATACATAAAAATAATGAATTTCCGGCATACATTTTTATATTTATTAATTTAACTACCTATACTATACCACACTTGGCCACTACATATCACAGACAAACAAATGGAAATCTGTTCATTCATGAGGTATTGCAGGAATTATATAAAATAGAAACATAGTAAGCGGAAATAAATGTCGTTCTAGATACACGTAATTTATGGAAACAACATGAATCGACAAAAACCTTAATATCATATTGACTTACTATCGACAAAAACCTTAATATCATATTGACTTACTTACCTACACAGTTGAAAATTTAAATATAAAGATGTGATTTTTTTTCTAAGATGGGAGCAGCTACTTGTAGTTTGTCGTGGGAGATCAAGAGCGCGCTTCTCGTTGATAAAAACATAGTGAATTTATAATTACTTCCTTACGCGTGGTTTAGAACGATTTTATTAAGTAGTAATCATCTTTTAATACCATATAAAAAAATATGTTATCTATGAACTCTATGACTTATAGCCTCGGGTGTTAAAATAGTACTAGGAAATAATTGGGTAAGAAAATATTAAAGACATCTATTCAACCTAGTGAACCTCCGTTGAACTTATATGTTATACAATATAAATTGGAAAATAATCAGAGGCTTACGTAAACGATATTCGCATGCAAGTATACGATAATAAACATTAATATTTAATAACGATCTTTAACCCAGAATCGCCTTATATTTCAATTAATGGAATAAATATAGAAAATATAAGAACAATAGTAGTTTATGCGACTGTAGATAATGAAGGGTATTAAACACGACACGAGTGTGGGTTTATGAAACGAGCCGAAGGAAAGTTTCATAATAACATCACACGAGTGTTTTAATACCTAATTATGTTCAGTTACATACACTACTTTATCTAGCCACATATCATAAGCCTCCATGATGCATTCAGGAGTCGCACATTAGGTATAACTAATATTACCCGGTAATGGCGGTAATGAAGTTTTCTAGCAGCTGTCATAGTTTTTTCTTAATTCAGAGACAAACTAGAGTCGGCCCCAACTATCATATCGTTCGATATCTTACTTACGTGCGACATTTGTCAAATATGATTGCAAATTGACCATTCATTTCAAACTAAACGTCATCTCGATTGATATTAGAATAGAGGTTAAATCATTTTCTTTGTTTTTCAGAGATGTTCAAAATTTGAATGAACAATATTATCGAAATCGATGTTATTATTTAGCAATAATAACATTTTTACAGATAAGAAATTTGTTCTAACAAAACAGTCTATTTTTATGGTGGTCATAATGTGCGGTTCTTGAATGCATCATGGAGGGTTTATGATATTTGGATAGATAAACAATTAAAACGATGCATGGCTCAAAAAAGGGCGTTCCACCAGAAAGCCAATTTTGTCGGGGACGTGACAGTAGGTAATGACACCTAGACCTTAGAAGCATACAAAAAGTCCAAGAATTCACTATAAAATAAAAAAAGCAAAAAAAAAATTAAAAGAATAGCGTTTCGTCATTCTGGTGGAATGCCCCAAAATCCTTTACTTTGCTTTAAAATAAGTCACCAGAAAATGTAAAAGAGCAATGGTTTTTTTTTTTCATATTGAGTTTTCTATGAAGCAACGTAAAGAATTTTGACACACAAACAAAGACAAACTCATGTGAAGTGAAACTATGTACAGCTTATCCAGTTCTTTCATGATACGGTTTACATACGATGACTTAGGTTATGTGTCTTCGATAGTACCTTGTTGCAAAATAATATCAACTAATACCTGTACCGACTTATAATGTAAAGAAAGAAACGAACTATAAATTGAGCAAAAAAACATAAAAAAGTTTGTTACAAAAATACTTGATCGCAGGCTCGAAATAAATTCATTCATCGTCGCTTATACGCGACTTCTTACTAGCGGTAGACTTATTGTCACCAGCCGGGAACAGTCCCTGGAAGCTGTGACGCTCTTCCTTCACTTGGGCCTCTTTTGTTATGCAAGCTATAATGTCCCGGTTTCTCTTTAAGTTCCTGTCTTCCTGGTCAGAGGAGGTGAGAGATTCGAGCGAGGTGACGGTGGAAGGCGCGTCTTTGAGGAGAGCAGTAAGATCGAGGTATGGCCGCAGGAGCGAGTCGGGGGAGACCTCGGAGGTCCCGACGCTTGCTGATGATTCCTGAGCGGCCAGCCGCATCATATCGCGCTGGGACTCGCGTGCCTCCACCAGGAATATGCTCTCCTGTTTGTTCCAATCAAATAATGTAAATAAAAATAAGCATAACATAACAGTATATACAGTGCTCCAACGAATAACTCATTTAACGCCAGAGCGCATAGAATATAAGGATTTCCACAAGAAATGTCACACCGAGTGTAACGTACAAATACACACGCAAGAGATATCTGCCAGCTACGCGAGAGAAAAATCTCACTTCCTGGTTAAGGCTAGACGTAAAACTTAAGACAAATCACGGGCGGTCATTTGTAAGGCCCCAGATCGCATATTTATGGCCCTCACCTTCGGTTTGGGGCCACAACACCTGCAATTTGGGACATTTACGAATTCACCGCCCTAGATATGTAATACTGTACTATTGAAACGCACACGTCACACCCACGCACCTCGTGTGCTCTGGCCTTTAGATACTTATTTAGGAGAACGTTTCAAAAGTAATAAGACAATGGGAAATTAATGAAATATTATTTCACAAAGATTTTTTTTACAGGAAGGAAAAAATGTTCCGAATCCGTACGCGATTCATCATCAGGAGCTCTGATCAGTGACGGAACACAAAAAAAAAAGATGAAATTATTTTTACGTCACCCTACGTCGTAAGTAGGATTTACTGACCGCTACGCGGGGAATAAATCTCGGTTCCTGGCCAAGACAAGACGTAAAACTTTAGACAAACCACGGGTAGTAATTATTAAAGTAAATAAAATTTCTTTTTTTGAAATTTTTCATCCGTTCCCCATTGGAGGGTGTACTCGAGTTCTTAAATGTATCAGCAAAAATGTAATCAAAAATACCGACACACCTTTATACCTATAAAAATAGTTCTGAGATAACAAATTTTGATTAAAATTGTGCTCGTATTTATCTACTCGAGTGTACCGTTACATGCGGCTGAAAGATTTAACATTACATAGGGCGCGTTAGACAAAGCTATAGTTGTTGTTCAAGAAATGGTGATATTGTAGTAGTTTCTTAAAAGCTATTGCTGCGTGCTTGTATGGTGCTTGAATGGGTGAACATTTTAAAACCGGGAGTCAGTTCGATCATCGAACTTCGATGCGAATAAGTAAAACCGGCCAAGAGCATGTCGGGCCACGCTCAGTGTAGGGTTCCGTAGTTGCTCATCCTTCACAATAAACTGCTGTTTTAAGCCCGAGGTTTACGTTAAGAAAGATTTTAAGCTCTATAAAAAGGTCGTACACGCCCTAGAAAATGTAATCACTTATTACCTTCTGGAAGTCAACTTACGACCTTTAAAGAAAAAATATGAAATTTGGCGATAACTCAAAACGGCTCGACCGATTTTATTCAATATAGTTTTCATTGAAAGTACTTATAAGGCCTCATTAACATGATTTTTTCCGATTTTTTTTGACCCGTGGTTGAAAAGTTAGAGGGGGGGGGACACTATTATTTTGTTTTTGGAGCGAATATTTACAAAACTGCTGACTTTATCAAAAAATAATTTTAGAAGACCCCTATTATTTTTACAAGACCTATTCAAGGACACGCCACACACCAGTGTTGAAAAGAAAAAAAAATTCACCCCCACTTTAGGTGTTCGAGAGGTACCCGAAAAAAAAATTTTTTATTTTTTATTTTATTTTACCGTTCTGTCGGCGTTATACATACACATACTCATACCAAATTTCAGCTTTCTAGTACTAATGATCACGGAGCTAAGCCGCGGACGGACGGACGGACAGACGGACATGGCGAAACTATAAGGGTTCCTAGTTGACTACGGAACCCTAAAAATAGACTTATTACTTTATTGTGAGAATGTATAAGTAGGTATAGACAGGCCAACCATACGTGACAGTAATAGAAAAACGTCCTCACCATTACAAGTAGGTGGGTAATTCTTATTCTCATGTATTTTTTTGTGATTTGTAAGAATCACATGTTTATTTTGTTTAAATCAAAAATCTATTTATGCCTTTGTTGAGCAAATATCCTCTACTTATCTTTTATAAACACATTTACCTTAAAATATTCAGAAATATATATAAAAAAAAGAATGTTTGCCCAAAATGTCACGTCCATGCCGTGTGATATCTCCCGATTTTCTAATAAAATATTTTTTTCTGCTACAATATCACGTAATTTTGACTAATGTTATACGAATGACGCAAAGCTAATAAATGTCTGATAACATTATTTAAAAGTTGTAAAAGTATACTGTAACAGTTTCTGATTCAGAACATCATAAAGTTTGTGATCAATTTTTTTGTCACAGCCATGTGTGATTGTTTAAATACGTGTAACTCGGTAGACAATTATATTTGAAGCTAGCAGCCCTATTTAGGCTTTTTAAGAACGGAAAGACTACCTTCTTGTCGATTCTGCTTATGACAAAGTGCGGTGAATGTATAGCAAAAATCATTTCTTGTATTTATTAACAAAAAGGACAACCTTAGTACGTCACCACCGTGGAATGAGTTTTAAATGTAAGTTCTACTGTTATGTTATTGATACTTATATAAATTTTACCTCAGAAATAACAGAATAAGGTGATTGTTTAAAATTGGCGAGACAAAGCAAAGTGTTCCGTTATGTCGCACATGTTCAAAATTTGTCACGACCATGGATAGATCTAAATGTCACGACCACGGAATTTTTCAAACCTCGGTTGTGACATGTAATGCTTGGTTGTGACATTCTTGTAGTATATTTGAATAATTTAATGATTTTGTTTGCTAAGTTGGGTTATCAATTTGTTGTATTTTTTCCGCAGATGTCACCAAAGAAAAAATTAAATCAGCCATCTACCGAGAGTCTCTTAAGATGTTTGTCGAGACTCTTCGCTATAAGACCGTTAGCCGAAACGACTATCGGGACAATGATCGTCGAGTCAACATCCCACATGGCGGTCACCTCGTGAGCCAAGTCAAGGTACTTGCTGAGTTTGTCCTTCTCGGCCTTCACGAGGTTCTCGTCATGCGGGATGGTGATGTCGACGAGCACTGCCTGGCGCTTGGATCGATCTACCAAAACGATATCAGGCTTATTGGCTACAATAGTCCTGTCCGTGATGATAGATCGATCACAATAGAGCGTGGCACGACCATTCTCAAGAACTGGCATCGGTGCGTACTTATAGTACGGCACCTCAGACCCCACAAGACCGTATCGAAGAGCAAGTTGCTGGTGAATGATTCTGGCTACTTGGTTACTTATTATTTGACACAATTACTAGATTTTGGATGAAATTGTCACACCCATGTTATACAGTCTCACAACTATGCTTAGGGATGTCACAACCATGCATTACTTTTAAATTTTAAACACTTGCAGAGGGTATTAACCTTTTGAGCGCCACAGTCGGCTGTGGCCGTCAACAAAAAATCGTGCACCTGACGCCACGTCGGCCACAGCCGTCCAAATTTCAATGATCAAAAACTTTGTAATTATAACCGCTACAAGTATTTTTCAATCCCTGTTGATTTTGGGGCACATCTTTTTTTTTTACTCTGGCGTCAGTGGCACGGTAAATTGCTAGACCGCTTGGCGGTCAATAGGTTAAGCTTGTCCATCTGCACCAAAAATTAGCCTTTGGTATGTACTCTTAATATACACCGCAATATATCACAGAATAAAAAATAAAAAAAATGGTTAATATTTTAAAACTATATGAGAATCACCCAGGTAGTGATATAAATGATCGTTTGTCAGTGTCCATTTGAGAATTTGTTCTTATAGTTTGGATTAACTATACCTACGTAGAATCGTTTAGCCTGCGTATTTACTGCAAAACTAAAGGTTACGTAAGGTCAGACTATAGTACAGTATAAAGACCAATTTTACGAGATCTTACTGGTGTGACCATTGTAACCACTTTAGCACATTTCGCTATTACATTAAATAAGTACGTTTAATGGAATAGGTACTACGTTGTATCTTCTTCAAAATATCAGATTCAATTCGCGTTTTGTGCGAAAATACAGAATCTTTGCATAAGAATCAGTAAGAAGTAAAGTCACAGTCTTCTTCACGTTATGATCATAGTTTTTGGGACATCCTCGTCCTAGGACGGCAGTGCAAAGTATTCTGAATTTGTTTTGCCGCTTTTAATTGTCACGGTAAGCTAGCCAGACTATACTTACATACACATATAGAAATGTCTTAGTATTTTCTTATAGAATGTTTTGAAAATAGACTTACATTACTAGCGTTATGTTTTCGCGTACTAAATTAGTATAAATATATTCTAAACATTTAAAGTTTAATTACCTTAACTTCTTTGGTGATGTACTGGTCAAGTTTATCGTATATCACAGCGTGAAGACCAAGATCCTTGAGTTTCTTAATCGTATCCTTGTCGTTATTGTCGTCGCCCCAGCAGAAAATCACCAGTCCGGCATCAGTAGCCAATTTGACCTGAAATTTAAGTAAACATAATCACGTTAGGCAATCAAAGACGTTACAGGTATTGGATAGGCTTTTTCAATCACACAAAATAAACCAAACACAATCTTGGTTCAATAAGCAACTACAAAAAATATATTTCAGCAGATACAGTGCGTGAACTGACAGAATGTGATTCGAGTTATACACCAGTCTCTCTCACTCTTACCCGATGTAGATAAGAACTTCTCAGTTTTCCTCCAAACCTGAATCCCTATATGAGAGCTCACGGACTGTACTGTACGCAACTGTATTTAAGGGTTAAATTCTGCTGATTTAAATAAAATGATCGATACACCCTTCTTTATGGTGCATTTAGCGCAAAGTTCGCGTGCAAGTCTCTATGATACGGTAACGACTCTCGACTCATGTCACGAGTAAAATTTATTACTTTGATCTCAATTGCCTGTGATTTTTATTAGTTGGAGGTAATTCCCAAACCGTTCAAGAGTGACAGCGATACGGGCGTGCAGTTCTGTTCCTAAAATATATAGGTGACATGTGCCACCTGATCTCTCTTCTCGCTCTATCCTCTATCGTTTGCGTTAATGCACAAAGAACGATCAAACAGGACTGGTAAGGTTGGCGTAGAGATCAATGAACTACGAAGATATTAGCAGAGAGAACATCTTTCGACACGGATCAGATGTTATGATTATGATACGCGGCCATTGACCCTGTATGTTTGTAAAATGACCAAGGACCTATATTTTTATTTACACATGTGTAAAACAAGTAAAGTATGATTATAATAAAAATTATAAACGTTGTTACGAGAATATGAAGTAAAATCTGACTATTCGTTAGTGTTACTTATGTTTAGACCCCGGATTTTCGTCGCAGTCAAGTGACAGTAGGGTAGTTTGGGGACTAAATGGACCTGTGTTAATAAATAAGGAAAAACGAACAGTTTTGAACCCAATAATTTTTTACATTTTTCTTTTCAAAAATGATAATCACTATTTTTTCGTATTTCTTATTAAGTAATACACTCCACTTGTTATTAAATTATTAACAACAATATTTTAGATGCTTTTGTCTTTGTATTATGTTTATAAATTTAAATAATTTACGACAAAAATTATGTAATTAATTGAATTTAATTTTTTGGTATATTAATGCATACCTAACATTTGATTTGTTACGGGGAGTCAGTTAAGGAAATAACAACGACGATAAATAAATCAATTCACAATTGACCTATAGGTAATATTAACTAAAGAATATTAATTTATTTATGTCATTTATTGTATTAATTAACACCGGTCCGTTAACTCCCCAAACTACCCTATTGTGACGTCACCGCGACAAATGTCCGGGGTCTTATGTTGTTCGATGACTACTAGGTAGCAGAGTAACTGTTTGGCTTAGACTTTCATCGTTTACTTTGAGTAACTTCAACTCAGAGTACCGAGAACTTAGCTCATCAAACCTTATCGTCAATTTTGAAACAATAGCAGGCATTTAGTGTATTTATTTGAAACAAACATCTGGTACAAAATTTATTTATACCATAAACTAGAAGAGGTGCCCGCAATATCGTACGCGTTTTTTTTTACAGTAGTCGGGTACAAATCCTATAACCATCTTTGGATATCCAGCTATCCATGTACCAAAATTGGTTATTATTTGTCCAGCCGTTTCGGCGTGATGAGAGGACAATCAAATTGTGACCAACACAAGGACCAGACTGGCAAAGTCAATTTCGCATGGTCAATTTAAGGCCTGAAATAGTAGGATTTCCATCAATTTACAAAAATGACACCTAAATCGAAACGAAAGATGTGGTCACAACACAGCTTCACTGCATAGTATAAAACAGAGTCGCTTCCTGCTGTCTGTCCTTATGTATGATTATATTTTTAACCTTTAGAGCTCCAAGCGGCAAAGCAATTCACCGTGCCACTGACGCCAAACAAAAAAAAAAAAGTGCTCCAAAATCAACAGGGATTGAAAAACACAGATAGTGGTTTGAATTAACATGTTTTTGACCATTGAAATTTTTGACGTCAGTAGGCGTCGTTGGCGTCAGTGGCACGAATTGCCGATGACGTGATTTGCCGTCTTTGGCGGTCAAAGGGTTAAAACTACGCAACGGAGTTTGATGCGTTTTTTTTAAATAGATAGAGAGTGATTCAAGAGGTAGGTTTATATGTATAATACATGCGGGTCGCTAGTGTAAATATAAAAGCACATAGTAAGTAACTGTTTATGTAATGTTTTATTAATCATTATATAGTTAATTACTTCGACACTGTGATTGATAAGAAAAATAAAATAAACATAATTGTATCAATTACAAAGTAAGAAACGTTTATAGATAGGTATATGTAAAAAAAAAAACATTATTTAATTGCTTGATTTTTTAAAATTAAATTCAATAGATTATGCATATCTACGTTATATGGGTGCCGTCATTTGTCAAATATATGTTACAAAAATCCCACAGTACAAAACCTGTGGAATATCATGGACGTAAAATATGTCGCTCTATTACGACAATTGCCTTGAATGTGAAACAGAGGCACCATCTCTAATACATTTCATCATATTCGGTATAATAATTCGATAGCATACTTATCGGTGTTCGCATTGGCGCAATACTCCCGCAATTTTCTACTCAACTATAAACGTTTCATGGCAACCGGCTCCGACAATAAGGCAAAGATCCTTGACCTGGTTGGGGACCGGAATCGTCGCATCACGTCGTCGTGCAAGATTAGCTCGACCATCAGCAACATTGAACATATTGAAAATCAGTTTTCTATGGAGGAGTTATGATGTCGGGAAAAATCTTGATAGCGTGATGCAGGATCGTCACCGTCATGTTTTGTATGGGCGCGTGCGCCATGCCAGTCTGCCGCCATCCGTTGGGCATAATTTCCATTGTCCTCGCATTACGCCGAAAGGGCTGGACAAATTTTAACCAATTTTGCACAAGGATAGCGGGACCTACAAAGATGGTTGTAGGATACTTTTTACCCGTCTTCGGTAAAAAAAGATATACGCGGACGAAGTTGAAATATGTATAGCACAACTATACATGCGAAGCTGGTTGCTAACATTTCTATAGCCCAGCGGCTAGAAACGGCTTATTTGGCTTATTATCATTTCTAGCGATAACAAGCGGCTGGAAACGGCTGCTTACATTTCATTGACATATTCAAATGATTCAATGTTTGTTTTTGTTATTTTTCTTTTCATTTATTTACTATAGGATCTATTTAACATAAATAGACATAAACAATGACATTTGCATCTGTATTAAGTGTTAAAAACTCAAAATTCTCTTACAAAATGTGAAAGAGCGGTGGAATAGGACTATTTTAATAATTTATTTGTGAGAGATGAATTGGAAATAGGTATTTATCAGTTACCTAGTAATGGGTGATTCTTATTCTCATGCATTTTTTTGTGATTTGTAAGAATCACATGTTTAATTTGTTTAAATCAAAAATCTATTTATGCCTTTGTTGAGCAAATATCCTCTACTTATCTTTTATAAACACATTTACCTTAAAATATTCAGAAATATATATAAAAAAAAGAATGTTTGCCCAAAATGTCACGTCCATGCCGTGTGATATCTCCCGATTTTCTAATAAAATATTTTTTTCTGCTACATTATCAAGTAATTTTGACTAATGTTATACGAATGACGCAAAGCTAATAAATGTCTGATAACATTATTAAAAAGTTGTAAAAGTATAATGCAACAGTTTCTGATTCAGAACATCATAAAGTTTGTGATCAATTTTTTTGTCACAGCCATGTGTGTTTGTTTAAATACGTGTAACTTGGTAGACAATTATATTTGAAGCTAACTGCCCTATTTAGGCTTTTTAAGAACGGAAAAACTACCTTCTTGTCGGTTCTGCTTATGACAAAGTGCGGTGAATGTATAGCAAAAATATTTTCTTGTATTTATTAAAGAAAAGGACAACCTTAGTACGTCACCACCGTGGAATGAGTTTTAAATGTAAGTTCTACTGTTATGTTATTGATACTTGTATAAATTTTACCTCAGAAATAACAGAATAAGGTGATTGTTTAAAATTGGCGAGACAAAGCAAATTGTTCCATTATGTCGCACATGTTCAAAATTTGTCACGACCATAGATAGATCTAAATGTCACGACCACGGAATTTTTCAAACCTCGGTTTAGACATGTAATGCTTGGTTGTGACATTCTTGTAGTATATTTGGATAATTTCATGATTTTGTTTGCTAAGTTGGGTTATCAATTTGTTGTATTTTTTCCGCACATGTCACCAAAGAAAAATAAATTAAATCAGCCATCTAGCGAGAGTCTCTTAAGATGTTTGTCGTGACTCTTCGCTATAAGACCGTTAGCCGAAACTACTATCGGGACAATGATCGTCAAGTCAACATCCCACATGGCGGTCACCTCGTGAGCCAAGTCAAGGTACTTGCTGAGTTTGTCATTCTCGGCTTTCACGAGGTTCTCGTCATGGGGGATGGTGATGTCGACGAGCACTGCCTGGCGCTTGGATCGATCTACCAAAACGATATCAGGCTTATTGGCTACAATAGTCCTGTCCGTGATGATAGATCGATCACAATAGAGCGTGGCACGACCATTCTCAAGAACTGGCATCGGTGCGTACTTATAGTACGGCACCTCAAACCCCACAAGACCGTATCGAAGAGCAAGTTGCTGGTGAATGATCCTGGCTACTTGGTTACTTGTTATTTGACACAATTACTTGATTTTCGATGAAATTGTCACACCTATGTTATACAGTCTCACAACTATGCTTAGGGATGTCACAGCCGTGTACACATGCATTACTTTAATCACTTGCAGAGGGTATTAAGCTTGTCCATCTGCACCAAAAATTAGCCTTTGGTATGTACTCTTAATATACACCGCAATATATCACAGAAAAAAAAATAAAAAAAAATGTTAATATTTTAAAACTATATGAGAATCACCCTAATAGTAAGCATTTAGTTGTATTTCTATAATGCACCAAAACCAAAAGTAGGTATATAGTTAACTGTGCCTGCCGCGCGAGATTCCCGCGTTTGGTTTACAATGATGATTGATGATTAGATCCAAAATAAACTGATTTAGCTACCTTTATTCTTATAATTTTCATACACCGCCACCTGAACACAAACGTTGTTTCATAGTTTACTTTTCGTATCTGAATTAAGTAAATTAGTAGGTACAAATGGTGTCTTCGGGGTCTATTTTTTTAAAAAAGAACATAATAAGTGCTACTGTATAACAAAAATAAGAGTTTAACAAAAAAAAATGTGATAAAAATCATTTCTTTATTTGATGCTCAAGTCGGGTATCTACCCGGTATCAAGCGGCTGGTTATTCGTTTCTAGCCGCTGCTTTCGGTTACTACCGGCTTACAAGCCGCTGGTTTACAACTATAAGCACAACAAGTTGGTTTTTAACTCAAGTCATATTGCAGATTTTTAGTCGTTGAAAGTTAGTCACATTCACTGTCACCAATGTAAACAAAGAGGAAACAGGACAAGTACATATATAGTGATGATCGTAGGTATACTACGCCTGTTTGTTATAGGACCGTTTAATATCGAGTTGAATTTTACCTAGGCACCTTCTCTTTCATGAACAATTGAATTACCGATTGACGAAATATATTCAGTCATTGGCTATGTTCAGTAGTGCACATACGACACGTCCCTGATCAGAATTAGGGATCAGGGCCTCCCTATTACTCCAATTCGTAATTGACTTGAAACACACATTGTGGTGGTTAATATCTTCAATTAGTTATTATCTGCTAGGTTACCATATCATGATGAATACGGCCTTTATCAGCATTAAAAAGAGATATGATATGATGATGACAGAGCTAACACTTTGTCTGCCTGTTGTACCTGTTGCTCTCTTGTTAGATTATAAATGGACCGTGTTTGTAAGTAGGTACGACTTAACATGGTGTTAGTACCTATATTATAAAAAAAATATCGTTTAGGGACATATTACCTAACAGTCCAATTTTCATATATTATATTACCTATGTCAATGTAATCCGGAATACCGCTGCTGTTACGTTGTCGGAGTTTAAACTATTATTAATTGAAATAAAATAATGTGACCGGCAAGTAACCGTTATTTTTCAATTGCGGTTATAAAATAACTAATAATATCTAATAAAGTATATTAGCTGATTACGTAAGCTGTCGTGGCACGTTGAAGTAATAAAACGTGATTTTATGACGGCAAAGTAAAGATAATCGTACAAATGCATTAAGGTAATCGTATTAGTGACGCAGCTGTTTGCGTATTCTCACGTGAAACATTTATCCGTTGCTGTGATTATCTTTAGTCACGTGAAGGGGACGTTGTAGTATTTGTAATTTTCGTGAGGGTCAGCCAAATCACAGTGTAAAAAGTAACAGTGGGCCGACGCCTTTGATGTTTGCGTAAATGCCGACACCGCTCAAGGTTACCGTACTTACCTAGGGTTGTCACAGACTTACACAACTGCCCAAAAAAGGAGGGTAATGTTTTTAGGTTTCATGTATGTGTACTAATTTTACATATGGCGTCCATTTTGGAAATAAAGATGGCGGACGTAACTTTTTTGAAAAAATCGACATGGGTGTCGTTTTCTAGGTTTTTGGGGGTGTAGATTTCAAAAATGGAATCCATTTTGGGATGGTTGATATCACTGCTACAGACATCAACACCCGTTTCAAAAAGTGACGTCCGCCATCTTGGATTTCAAAATGGACGTCATTTTCGTAATCGGCACCCCGAGGTACCTCGGAGAAGACACCCATATCGATTTTTAAGAAAAAATAATGTCCGCCATCTTGGATTTCAAAATGGACGTCATTTTCGTAATTGGAACCCCCAGGAACCTCGGAGATGACACCCATATCGATTTTTAAGAAAAAATAATGTCCGCCATCTTGGATATCAAAATGGACTTCATTTTCGTAATCGGTACCCCGACCCCGCGGACCCTCAAATTTATTTAAAAATCAGATGATTCATAAACAAACAATTTCTTACTTTTTAAATAAAGTCTTAAACCTTACGTAACTCGTAATTACTTTTTTTTAATGTAATAAAAATTTGTTGAAGTAAAATAAAATATTGAAAATATACAAAAATGGATGACGACGGCAGTGGGGGAGTAAAGGTCAAACTGTTGGGGTTATTTACGTGGAAAGACATGGCGAAGATAATAATAATACACATTTATTGTAATAATTAATTTACAATCGACAGAACTGCATTGACAACATAAAAGTAACTTGACATATAAAAATACATTTCATACGGAGAACCGTCGACAGTGCTGTGGCCAGTACTCACACTCCTCTTCACGGCACTATCGTGGTGTTCAGGACAGTCCCAGGCTGCTCCGCAACTTCGATAAACGCGGACCAGCTAAAGCTTTGGTCAGTAGGTCTGCCTCCATGTCTTCGGTTCGCAGATACTTAACTTCTATTGCTCCTTCTTGGATACAATTCCTAATGAAGTGCATTTTTAAATCAATGTGTTTAGACTTCGACGTAACCATTGAATTATTACTCAACTTGAGGGCTGCTTGATTGTCGGTCAACACGACAATACGGTCATAGTCAGCTCCTAAGTCTTTGAAGAGACTTTTCAAATGAATCGCTTCCTTCGCAGCTTCGGTTAGAGCTACGTATTCCGCTTCTGCTGTCGAAAGGGCGACGCTCTTTTGTTTCTTCGACATCCAGCTTATGGCCGTACCAGCATACTTAAAACAGTAGCCTGAAAATGACTTCCGGTCGAGCTTGCAAGAGCCCCAGTTCGCATCAGCCATACCATGCATGTCTTGGCCGGTCTTCGTGAATGTCAAACCGACGTCCTTAGTCGCTTTGAGGTACCGAAGTACTCTTTTTGCGCACTTAAAGTGCTCTTCCTTATAACAGTCATTAAACTGTGATAGGTAGCTTATCGCAAACATAATGTCAGGGCGTGTTGCCACTGCTAGATACATCAGCGTACCTATTAAATTTTTGTAAGGAAGATCAAGATTTTGACTTTCATCTTTTCCGCTTCGTTCGAGTTTGAGGCCTGGCTCCATTGGCGTTGATGAAGTTTTGCAATCTTCCATTCTGAATTTCTTTAGAGTTTCTTCAATAAATTTTTGTTGGTTGATTTTTATGTCATCTTTTTTATAAGTTAAATCTATACCAATGAGCCGTTTCGGTCTTCCCAAATCTTTCAGTTCGAATTTTGAATTTAGCAGGTCTTTGACTTCTTTAAGTTTTCTAGGACACGAGTAGGCAATCAATAAGTCATCGACATAGATTACAATTATAATTTTTACTCCTCTTTTCTCGAGTAGGTATACACATGGGTCAGCTTCTGATGCTCTGAAACCGATGCGTTTTAATTCTGTGTCGAGCTTTTTGTACCATTGCCTCCCTGCCTGCTTGAGTCCATACAGTGCTTTAATGAGACAGCAAACCTTCTCTTTTGGGTTGTTTTTTATATCTCTTAGCATGTCAACTGTTTTGTTGTATATAGTTAAATCCTCTTTAGTACTTTCTTCAACCATAATCTCTGTCAGATATTCTTCTAGGTAGTCAGGGTATTTCATCACAATTCTTTCTTCCAGTTCACCATTGAGGTATGCAGTTGTGACGTCCATCTGGTTCAAACTTAACCCTTCTTCTACAGCTACTCCGATGACAGATCTGATCGAACTTAGTTTCGCGACAGGCGCGTATGTTGAATTATAGTCGATACCTGGTCTCTGTGTAAAGCCTCGTGCTACAAGTCTGGCTTTTCTTGTGACACTGTCATCTGGTCCAACTTTATTCCTCAGAACCATCTTGTAGTCTACAACTTTCACATTTTTGCCTTTCTTTTCGACTTTCCAGGTTCCGTTCTTGACATGTGCTTTTATCTCAGCCTTTATCGCATCATGCCAGTATTCATCATCCTCATTTTCGTCAGACAGGTAAGTAATTTCATTAAATAAATGACTTTCTTCAGTATCATCCAGTATATAGTCTCTAGTCCACGCAGGTGGATGCCTCTCTCTTTGTGGCCTCCCATTTTCAGGAATCTCTACTATCTCTGATGCGTCGTCAAAGGATTCGATATCTTCCAAATCATCAGGTTCTAGAGGTTGGTTTTCCGGATTTTGAATTTCGTTGTTCATTGTGTCATTTTTCTTCTCTGTAATTTCGATTTCTATTTCCTGTCTTAATTTCTTATTTTTTCTTTTATTTTTGTTTTCTTTTTCAGGTGAGATCGTGCGATGGCGTTCCGCTTCATTTACAAGGTTTTCATAATCTGTATCCTTTTCTTTAAAGTACATCTGATCTATAACCTTGATGTCCCTGCTTATCACCACGTCATCATCTTCAGGTATGTACACTCTGTAGGCTTTAGATGTCAACGAGTATCCCATAAATACACCCTCTTTGGCGTGTTGAGTTAGCTTTCCTCGTCTGTTCTTCTTCAGGGCAAAGGTCTTTCTGCCAAAAACGTGAAGATGATTGCCAGATGGTGTTCGGTCAATCCATTTCGTGAATGGTATGTCGCCGTTTAACGCTTTCGAAGGGCTACGATTAATAAGATAGTTGGCCGTAGATACCGCTTCTGCCCAGAGCTTTTTGGGAGCGTTTGCTTCGATCAGCAGGCACCTGGCTTTGTCCAACAAGGATCTGTTCTTCCTCTCGCTAATCCCATTTTGTTGCGGTGTATAAACTGTGGTCAATCTTCTTTGGATTCCATGCAGCTTGAGGAAATCGTCAAATTCCTTGTTGCGATATTCAGTGCCGTTGTCTGTCTGCAGGTGTTTTATCTTTTTATTATGGAACGTCTCGACTTCGCTTTTGTATTCTTTAAAAGTGTTGAATACGTCACTTTTCTTTTTGATAAAGTAGACGTGGCAATATCGAGTGAAGTCGTCTATGAATGTGACATAATATCTCGATCCCGCTAATGTTTCGCACTCGAAAGGTCCACACACGTCGCTATGGATAATTTCAAGCTTTTCCGTTGTGTAGAGGCTATCGTGTCGCGTAAATGGTAATCTTGACAGCTTGCCTTTTATGCAGGTTTCGCACGCTTCTAACTTTTCATCAGTCGGTCTCAATCCATACATAAGGTTGTCTGTTGCCATCTTCTGCAGGTCTCTTTCATTTATATGGCCAAGTTTGCGATGCCATTCCATTAAATCACAATCGTTTCCTTTTCGTGTGTAGTTTGACGTTTCTTTCTTCTCAAACTCGAAATAATATAGACCGTCTTTTCTCTGTGCTGTCAGTGTCACCTCGCCGCTTTTTTCTACGATGGAGGCTTTGTCTTTTTCAAAGATGACTTTGTATCCTCTGTCAGTTATCTTGCCTACTGACAGTAGATTCACTGACACATCAGGAACGAATAACGTGTCACTGAAGTTATAACCTTCTTTTTCTTGGCTGACTGTGACTATTCCTTTGCCTTCAATTTTGCTCGTATATTTGTTAGATGCCAATTGTAGGGTTCCATTTTCAGGGGTTAAAGCCGAAAACATTGTCTTGTCACCGCACATGTGGGATGAACACCCGCTGTCCAAACACCATTTGTTTTTGTCGGTGCTTGATTGTGCAGTACTCAGACAGACGTTGAAATTTTTTGATTGGCTTCTGATGGGTTTCTCATTTGAGCGATCCTTTTTGCCCCAACATGCCTCAGTAGTGTGGCCCTTTTTCTTACAGTTCTTGCAATACTTCTTGGAATAGTTTTTCTTCAAGTGGTATGCTTCGCTACTTTCAGGTGCTTGGTCACTACCGCTCCTGGCCTGGTACTCTTCAAGTATTTTGACTTTCAGGTCGTCAGGATTAGGCAATGTGTCCCTTGACTCGATGGCTATTCGGAAATTTTCGAATGTCGTCGGCAAACTGTAGAGCAGCATTATGCTGAGGAGTTCTGGTGGTATTTTAATATCCATGTCGGCGAGTTTATCGACCACGTCCATGAAATTATTTAGATGATCACGGATGTCTTCGTCAGCTGTCATACGCTTTAGAACTAGCTGTTTTAACAATGTTGCTTTTCGCGCAGGCCCGGTGCTTTGATATGTGGCTTTAAGCTTGTCCCATACGGATTTTGATGACGCGCATGTTTTTATTTGCTTGAGCTCGGAAGGTGAGATCAAAAGTAAAATTTCAGCTCTTGCCTTTAAATCCTCCTTTTCGAACACAGATTTCGCCGCCGCATCCGCAGTCGATGACAATTTTTTTTCGCCACTAACAATATCCCAATAGTCGTTTTTTATTAGGACGGCTTGCGCTTGTAGGCACCAAGTGTCATTATTTGACTTGGTCAATGGTTCGATGTTTCGATAACTCGTCGATGCCATATTTTTACCTTTTTATTTGCAGGTAATCGTATAACCACTCTCTGCTACCATTTGTTGGGGTTATTTACGTGGAAAGACATGGCGAAGATAATAATAATACACATTTATTGTAATAATTAATTTACAATCGACAGAACTGCATTGACAACATAAAAGTAACTTGACATATAAAAATACATTTCATACGGAGAACCGTCGACAGTGCTGTGGCCAGTACTCACACAAACTCGTAATTACTTAAAATAACCTATAAATCATGTCCGACATTTTGAATTTAAAAATTCATGTGACATATCATATCATTATATATTTTTGTTTAGGTACACAGAAATAAACAATTAGCGATATTACTGCGGTATTTCAATTTTTACTGGCAGGCGTAACGCTTTTACATCCGCCATTTTGTTTACGTTAGCATGACATGAGAAAATTTATTACTTAAGCACTATAAAATAATATTAAAAATATAATATTTACCTTTCTATTGACCGAGGAAATAAATTCAATTTAATAAACATTTGAAAAATTATTTAATCGGCAAATGTTTCTACAGCCTGGACGAATTTTTTAACGAGAAATAAATTACATATACTTCGATAGCTCTTGCCCTAAATATAATTTGTAACTTAAGATGTGTAGATGTAAATGTTTAAAATTTGAAATTTAAATTGTTTTTTATACCTTATTTAAAAATTAAAAGAAAATAGTGTTAGTCCTCTTATGTTGCAGTGCCCTTGCAGGGTGTCACATGTATACCTTTCAATTATTCCATCAAAATTATGTAATGTGATATGCAATAAATGTTTGACTTTGACTTTGACTTTGAAATCTATGGAATCGTAGTTCTTTATTTTTATAAGATGTCGACATGCATTGTCGCACAGCACATGTCGTATGCACCATTTCAATAAAATTGTAAGTTGCAAGACGCGTCAGCCCTCAAAGTTAGTTCCCTCATTACTAACAATTTCGTCGTATGACACATGGGGAACGCCCCTCCCGCCGCCGCCTCTGTCACCCCGCACGATTGCCCTGTCTAGACGCCTTCGTCGACCGACTGTATTGTTTATTAGACTGTGGCCAAATGATACAGTGCGTGAGCTGTCAGAATGGGATTAATTTTGTTTATATACCTGTCTCGCTCGCTCTTACGCAATCCAGATAAGAACAGTTTTCACCCAAATCCGAGTCGCAATCTGAGAGCTCACGGACTGTACGTAGTTGTGACTTATGACAAACAAGGGTTTGTAACGGTAAAATAAGTAAACTTTGCAACTTAAGAAGAACATTCAGCTCTCTGGAAAACAAGTTGTAGAATGCAATTGTCTCACTTAACTTTTTTTTTAGTGTACTGGGAATAATAAATACCTGGGTAGGGTCCCTTAGCAAGTCTTCTGTGTGGACAACAATGCCCAAAATGTCTGAACTGATGGCATTCTGCACCGCAGCTGGGATGGACAGGCACCTGGGGTCTCGATACGGCTTGTATTTACTTGTGATGCCCTGAAAATTTAATTGTTTATTATATACAGTAATAATTGGGCATAAAAGCTATTATTTACAAACATTAATATATTCAATTTTATATACTTACAACCGTTAAAAACATGACAGGATACTTGTTTTGTTTGTTTCTGACCATTGTGCAGATATCAGGATTGAAGCATGAAAACACTATGTTTCTTGAACCCGCATGCTTCAGTACAACTTCCAGAACCTGAGCCAAAAATTAATCTTTTATTAAATAAGTAATAACAGACAAAAACGAGCATGCTAAAATTTTGCACCGAATAATTATAACCTGACATATTTTATAGCAAATAAAGAATATTTCAATTTCAAAATATACAGTAGCAATTTGGACATGTAACAAAATATAGATTTGCATAAATTTAAACTTTGATAATAACCTTGTCTACATAAGTGTTCATATCAAATGGATTGTTCAGCTCAAATGTGCCATCCTCCATCTCCATGGTCCATTTTAGCTCTACATTGAAACCAATATGTACATCTATATTTTTTAACACCATTTCCAATGTGGGGAATGGTTGATGTTCTTCTAAATCGTCATCAAAAAACAGGGTTTCATGGTTTCGCCCTTCAACTAAGTGATACACCTATAAAAAACGAAATTAACTGATTAAAATTTGTTTCAGTTACCGAAATTTAAATGGGCCATAGATGAAATAATTGAAATCTGCAAGATGAATAAGTACCTAATATCTATTTAAACCCACCCCAGCTACTCAGCAAAAGTGGAAACTATCTTGTGCCAATTTTATAGCAGTCTTGCCCGTTTAAAATAGCAAAAGGTTGCTTAAAAGGGCTGAAATCCTTAAAAAAAGTAAATTCCAGTAGGTACATGATGTGTGACTAAAGTTGACATTATAAATTAAATTGTCTTTTCAATAAGGTCTTTTAATCAAATAACCAAATTAATTCCAATATAAATTAGCACTCATGAGAAATATGCATTTGTTGAAATGGTCACATGTTGATGCATTTAGATAATGTATCAAATTATACCTTAAGTTTCTGAAGATGTTCCAAAGTCAAGTCCTTCACAGGCAATTCTAGCATTTCTGTGAAGTCAACTTCCTTCTTTCTTTTCATAGAAATACATACATAAAAATCATGATATATAACTGGTATCATATCTTTACTTAGCTGAACATCAAACTCTAGCATATCTGCACCACTTGCAGCTGCCTTTTTAAGAGAAGCTATGGTATTTTCACGAATAGAATTTCCTCTGAAAACGGTCAGATTATAATTTAATAGAAAATTAGTACCTAATTTGGCATCAAAGTTATATTTTAGTAGGGTATATATTTTATTTAACAAGTACTTTAAAGTTCTTTGACATCTAAAACATAAATCTGATGCACAATTTGGACACATTTAATACAGTTTAAATAATGAAAGTAATCTCACATGAGTTGACAAAGGCCTTATTCATTGGTTGATATTAGTATTCCTTTGTTTAAAGAGATAGTCGAAAGAGATATGTCAGAACATAATGTGTTTAAAACAAATATGATGTAACTTACTCTTTCTTTTTGAAGCTAGCACCCAGTCCACGATGGCCAACCTCCAGACCTGTCCAGGAAGGATCCCAGTGCTTTGCATATGAGACCTCAAAGCTGTTAAGAACCGCAGGCATAGGGTTTATAATCAAATACTGAATATTCACTGTCCCAAGGGGTCGATGCTTGATACTACAAGTTACTGGTAATTCTAAGTTTCCTTCAGAAGGTCTGAACATATTGGGCAGGACATATGTGTAACCAACATGGCAGGGTGGATCCTGAGTTGCAGCCCTAGTACTATAGCAGTAAAAGTCTATTAAATAAGCCAGATTATTAGGCTTCTGTGCCATAATATTAAAAATTTGAATATCATTAGGATTGTACTCCTTTCCAAACTGTTCTTGGGGGTGCAGCATACAAAGGGTAGCATCATTGTGTAATGTAGCCACCTCTACAGACACTCCAGTGGGAACTACAGTCTCAGCAGTATCTGTGCTCAAGGAGTCTTCAATTTGACCTTCAGTTCCAAAGCTCAGACTAACTGGAGTCACTTTAATATTCATGAGTCTCCCGGCCAAGCGGGTTTTAAGCTTCAAAGGGTTTTTAATAAATTTAAATTGCATTAGTGTCTGACTAGTAAGCCATCCTCTACAGATTCTTTTGGTACCCTCAAATTGACCATATACATCAAGTGCTGGATGCCTCATAGTTTCCTTTATGACCCTTGGCTGAATATTAGTCTCCCAAGTTCGTACTATGATAGCGTCTTTGTTCTGATCGTCGAGAGTGCATACAGCATAGCGATAATAAATATCACATGTGTTTGGAATTGTTATAGTTTTAGACCACACATCCTTACCAAGTTCCTTTTCGAGTGGAACTGCTTTTGTGTAATCCCATTCGCCGAGTGCAGGTATGTTTCCCGTAATAACGACTGTGTCTCGTGCGCCAACTTCAGCATATGGCACGGTTACACTAAAATTCCAATCTTCGGTTAACATTTTCTCTTCTGACGATGGTTTATCGACGTGAGTTCTTTCGGGAATTCTGAGTTTTGTTTTTTTACGGTCCTGAGCGAAAAACCAGCTCTGCATGCTCCTGCTGACGATGGTCGACAAGTGACGACAACTAGCAAATATTATTCGATTCTCACTTATTCTGATCACCTAAAAGTTACTAGGTGTCATAATAATGTAACAGTTAGACGTATATATACCATTATTTCAAGAATAACATACTGTAATATATTAATGAACCAGTTTTTTGTCCGATTATGTAGTGTGATTTTGAATGAATTAAAAATATAAAGAAGTTGGGTTTGACAGGACCATGGTGTAAGAAAACAAGGTATACTTCGACTCCGGAAGTCAGGAATGACAGATGGACTTTTGACGTCAGCACGCTATGGACGTCAGCACGCTATGATTGGTTGGTTGATTCTATCAATCCGTTTCAGTGTTGCCAGTAATGTATCATAGTCATGTAATACTCCCCAATTCTCTTAAAACCCGCTCCAGACCTTCCGATCCGATCCGATTTATCGGAAGAAATGTCCTAACAATTGCACTACACATTATCCGATTTCTTCCGATTGATAAAACTAATTTATCAGTTAGAGAAAAATAGACATGGATCAGTGACAAGCTATATTCATCAACACAACAGTTGTTAAGATAGAAAAAGAAAGGAATGACATATACGTTAAAAGTTATCAAAAATATATATAAAGAAGGTTTTATAAGAAAACAGTTCTTAACATCCTCCCTTCTTTGGCAACTCTTAACGGACCATACCAATTTTCATTGCTATTGATTCAATCTGAGGCTTATGCAACGCCTTGGTCAGAAAATCCGCCAATTGGAACTCGCTGGGAACATATTCCACACATATTTCGCCATCAGCAACGAGTTCTCTTACATAAAAATGTCTTATAGCAATATGCTTAGTTCTTCTGTGGAGTTCTGGGTTATGTGAGATCTTTATGGCTGCATCATTATCAACCTTGAGTTTAGGAATCTCCTTCAACTCAGATATTTCACCAAAGAGTCTTTTGATCCAGACAATTTCTCTTGCTGCTTCACTGGCAGCAACCAGTTCTGCTTCAGTACTGGATATGGCAACACATGTTTGTCGTCGACTTGCCCAAGATATTGCTCCTCCAGAGTATAAGCATAATATGCCCGATGTTGACCGTCCAGTGTTTCGGTCTCCACCATGATCGGAGTCACTGTAACATTCCAGAATTCCAGCATTGTATCTCCTTTTAAAAATTATTCCATAGTCTGAAGTTCCTTTGATATATCTTAGGATACGTTTTAGCTTCTGGATGTCTTCTTTAGAAGGATTTTCTAGAGATCGGGATACAACGCTCACAGCGTATGCTAAATCTGGTCTGGTTCCGACGGTCAAGTATGCAAGTGCTCCCACAACTTCTCTATACGGAAACGAAGTAGGCTCTACCACCTCTTTATCCAGATTTGGCAATCCATCTTTTTGTATAGGAGTTGTGACAGGTTTGCAATCACTCATTCCAAAGCGATCTAACACTTTCTGTGCGTAGTGCTTCTGTGATACTTTGATATCACCGTTCTGATCCTTTATTTCTAATCCTAGAAAATAGAATGCATCTTTTGTGGTAATTTTGAATCTCCTTCTCAACTCTCTAAGAAACTTTTCAGAATCTTCCTGATTTGTCGCAGCAACCAGGCCGTCGTCCACATAGAGAGCAAGAATGATTTTGTTATTTCCACGGTTCCGGATAAATAAGCAGGGGTCAGTATCACTTTGTTTAAATCCAATAGTCTTCAAATAATCCACCATGCATTTATTCCAGCACCGAGGTGCTTGCTTTAGCCCATATAGGCTTCTTTGAAGTCTACACACCTTCTTTGATCCATCGGAGTAGCCTTCAGGTTGATTCATGTAAATTTCTTTGTTTAGTGAACCATACAAGAATGCGGTTGACACATCAAACTGTGTGAGTTTCAAACCTTCATTTGCAGCAACGCTTAGGACAGATCTAATTGTTGTCATTTTAGCGACTGGACTGAAAGTCTCATCGTAGTCGATGTCCTTTTTCTGTGTATATCCTCGAGCAACTAGTCTTGCCTTAAATTTATCGAGAGTGCCGTCTGCATTGGTTTTGACCTTGTAAATCCATTTACAGGATATGGGTTTTCTGTCTTTTGGAAGGTCAACCAGTATCCAGGTCTTGTTTTCCTTTAAAGACTTCAACTCATTTTCCATTGCTTTGACCCACTCATCTTTATGAGGACTAGAAATTACTTCTTTGTAGGATTTTGGTTCATTAATCTCATTAACAACATCAGCAGACATCATAACATAGTCTTCTAGTCGATTTGGCTGTCGAATCTGACTTCTGTCACGTAGTGTCCTTCTTGTAGCTACATCAGCTATATCATCTAAATTTCTTGGTGCTTCAACATTATCAGCATCATCATCATCATCATCCTCATCTAAAGCATCTTCATAAAGAGGTGATCCTGGCAGTGATGGTTCTGCAGATGGTTGAAACGATTCTGTATCTTGGCTTCCAACTTTCTGACTGTCGACATGATCCGGCAATGTGGGAGGCACAGTCGAACTAGTGCTACTTGAAGTGTGATCTGAGTTATTTTCTGTGCGATCATCCCCCCTTGCATCACACATCGGTGGTTCTGAAAGTGGAAAATAGATTTCAACAGAGTCCTGTTCTTCCAAATTACCTGGGCCACACGGTGTAAGTACTGTCTCATTAAATATAACGTCTCTTGACCTTATCAGCTTTCCAGTCTTACTTAAAAGGCGGTAGCCTTCATCACCGTCATATCCAATTAGGATGCATTTCTCAGCCTTTTTGGACAGCTTCACTCTCTTTGCTTGAGGAATATGAGCGTAGCATTCGCTCCCAATTATCTTTAGGTGACTGATTGCTGGCTTTTTCTTAAACCACAATTCAGATGGCGATATTCCATTTTCTGGAGTTGGACCAGTTCTGTTTAAAACGTAAGCAGCTGTATTTATCAATTCTGCCCATGTAGCGAGAGGTAATTCTTCATGTGCATGCATCATTGTGCGAGCAGCTTCGACTAAGGTTCTATTTTCACGTTCGCTCAGGCCATTTTGTTGCGGCGTATACGGCATCGTGAGCCTTTGTCTTATTCCAGCTTCTCGTAAAATGCACCTTATGTTCTCATTATCAAATTCACCTCCATTATCACTTAGGAATTCTTTTACAGTATGTCCAGCTACTTTACATTCCTGTAACAACTGTCGGAGCTTTAGGTGAACTTCCGATTTCTGTCGCATGAAATAAACGTGACGATACTTGCTGAAGTCGTCTTTAAACAGAACGAAGTAACGAAATTTATTGAAGGAAGGAGGGAATGGGCCGCACACATCAGCGTGTATAATTTCTGCAGGCTCCTTTGCTCGTTCTCTTGTTCCAAACGATTTCCGGTGAGTCTTTCCATAAATACATCCGGTACATAACTCAGAATCTAGACGAACTTTAATTCCAAGTTCCCGTTCAATAACTCCTTTGACGTGTTTCTTATTTTGGTGGGCTAGCCGTTCGTGGTAAAGTTGTAGTAAGTTATCTGCTGACAAAGCATTCAGATCTGGGGCTGACTTTGTAATAGTCTCTACATTCAGCTTGTATAAGCCTCCGTTTTTGATTCTTTTGCCAGTCAATATTACATTTCCATCAACTTTCAACGAGCAGTGTTCCCTTTCAGACATAAAAACACTTTTATTTAGTCTGTCTTGAGTGGCCAGTACAGAGAATAGATTTCGCATAATGTCAGGTACGTACCATACATCACAGAGTCTTAACCTGGATTCCTTGCCATTAATAGTAGATTTCAAATCAACAGTACCTTTGCCAACTGCTTTGACAGTAGCTCCATTCGCAGTCGTCACTGTACGGGTATCCTTAAAGTGCTCGAAACTAGAGAAGAAATCGTTCCGGCAAGTGACGTGGCTGGTTGCTCCATTGTCAACAAACCAGGACGCTGTATCATAGTTCGTAAGCATTGAGTTCACATCCGTAGTAACTGGCAAGAGCATTAGGTTCAAGTTGCTTGGTCCCTGTTTATTTTCTGGCTTGGCTGGTTTCCCGTCAGCTTTCCATTTGTGACATTGTCTGACCTTATGACCGACTTTACCGCAGTATCCACATTTCTTCTTTGCTTTATTGCTATTTTGTAGAGCTAGAGCTTCTGCAGGACCTTCGTTCTTAAATGAGATGGAACGCTCATAGGCACAAAGCTGTGTAGTCAGATTTTCTATAATCTTGTCTGTCTTCGACATCAGCATCCAGCTCGATTTGAAAGGAAAATAAGCTTCAGGTAGAGTATCGAGAATTTTGCAGATTAACAAGATATCTGGTAATTCTGATTCGTCTATCTTCATCAGTTCGGTTTTCAAATCTGACCAAATAGTTTTGATTTTGGATATGTGAGTCGTGATGTCATGTGACGGATCTTTACAATAGCCGAAAAACTCCATACATAGTGTGTAACTCTTGTCTTCAGACTTGCCATCGAATAAACGATGTAATTCGTCCCAAACTTCTTTGGATGAGTTAAAACGCATGATTTTCTTAAGAGTTTCGTCTGACATATTTGCAGTAAGCAGTAGTAATGCGGAACTATCAATTTTGTTGTAGTGATCGAGAGCTTTATCATACTTTGACAATTCTTCAGCTGTGCTAGTACTAGTAGGTTTCATGGGTTTACAGAGAGTACCGTTTACCGCATCCAATCCACCGGACATACCTCGTAGTAATAGTGTTGCCTTAAATTTCCAAGTAGACCAGTTTATTCCACCTTCCAGGTGACCGATGTCTATTTTGCAACTAGGTGATTGCATTTTGAATCTTTGTCTTGCTGGATTGTTTTAAAACTAGGTTTATAGCTTACTCGATTTATTTATAACTTTCACTCGATTCCTTACGCACTGCTACCATGATAAAACTAATTTATCAGTTAGAGAAAAATAGACATGGATCAGTGACAAGCTATATTCATCAACACAATTATAATATTCATATTCACAACAGTTGTTAAGATAGAAAAAGAAAGGAATGACATATACGTTAAAAGTTATCAAAAATATATATAAAGAAGGTTTTATAAGAAAACAGTTCTTAACACCGATACATCGGACAATTGCACTACACATCATCCGATTGCTTCCGATAAATCGGAGAATTGCACTACACATTATCCGATTTCTTCCGATAAATCGGATCGGATCGGAAGGTCTGGAGCGGGTTTTACCTGTATGAACCTCATAAAATCTTGTGTTTTAAATCAATAATTACGACAAAATAAAATTAAGTTTTTTTTTTATGTAACTGTAATGCAGAAATGTATAATTATTTCTTGTACGACTGGTGGCAATAGCTTTTTTCCTTATAATTATTTTGTTATCATATCAAAGCGGCAACTAATTAGTGACGTACCAAGTCTCACCAACCATGCATAGCCGGAGTGTCATACCTGGTCATACCTATCCCTAGTTATTGCGGCTCCACACTACTCGTAAAATTGGCCGAGGTCGGGCGAATATAGCTCCTTCCACACTGGTATCATTTCACCGATCCGATCCCCGTTCCCGTTGCATATCCTCGTCGCGTATCGTCCTGTTTGGACGCTCACTGCGGGCACTCCGTATCATTTGCGCCGTCGCGCTAAGAAACGCGTCCACACTTGCCGTATCGTATCCTCGTTGCGTATCACCGCACCGATCATTTCGGCGTGCAGTAGTTTGGACGCTATCCGTATCACCGCCCCGATCATTTTGGCATTTCGTTTTTGCCGAACATTTCATTTCGTTTGTGATCGTTGTTCTGTGTGGAGTTGCGTTTGCGTCCCATTTAAAAATGTCGCCCGCTGAGATCACTCACTGATGTATACCTCTATAGCTGCGTCCGCACTTGTATCATTTCGCCGATCCGATCCCCGTCGCGTATCATGAACGGTAGTGTAGACGTCGCGTCGCGCCGTCGCGACCATGCAACGGCCCGTATCCGCTCGCCCGAAATCCATGTTGATACGCGTATCTTCAGAACCCCGGACACTCGCGATCAGGAAAGCTTTGCATGATCGCGACGGCGTGACGTCCCCGTCGTACCGTATGCACCATTGACCTGCACCATCAGTGGGGCAGATGAGGCTAATTAGTTTCGTTTGCACCACGTTTGCACCATTAATGGTGCAAACGAAACCGCGGATTGGGTATAGTCTCAATAGTCTCATCTGCACCATTGAGATGACACTATACTATCAAATCAATGAAGCGTCATTATTCAGAAATCAAGCCTTATTATACATCGATTTGTTTGCATCTCACTCTCTCATTCTGAGTGTGTGTGGGGGGGGGGGGGGGGGGGGGGGCTTGTCTGTGATTGTGTGACTGTGTGACGTTACGACGGACTGGTGTTTATAATCCCAAATTGGGAGGGGAGTCTGCTACGATGGCTTCTTGGCGTCTGCATTGTACCGCTGGCTCTTCATCGTCTTCTTATTAGGGCTGCATGTTTTTAGAGGTCAGCCTCGTCTCTACTCTTGGCGCAGAAGTTCCCTCGGTAGAGGGCGCTAGCGGATGACCGGCAGTCTGGCGTGAAGCGGCGCAATACCTTGAAGCAGCATGTGACGGGATTGGTCTGCTTGGGCAAACATGCGTTGAGCAAGACGTCCCACGAAGGCGTCCAGGTTCTCCCATTCCAGCGCCATCTGGATATGGTCGTTCCGCACATACCTAGGGGAATCTGTTATGGTCCTTAGTGCCAGGTTTTCTTGAGCGCGGATCTTGTTGCGGTTGGTGGTAGCCACTAGGGCGTACCACGCTGGCGCTGCGTACGTGAGCCTGGATCTCACGTACGCCTTGTAGATCCCCAGTTTTGTGCGGAGCGGCAAGCTGTTTCTCAGGACTGGACGCAGTTTCGTCCGGGCCGTCTTGGCTCTAGAGACTACGTCCTTCACATGCTGCTTCATCGTAAGCCCTCTGTCGATCTTGACGCCGAGGTACTTTACTGTATGCAGCCAAGGGATATCTTGGTCTCCCATGCGTAGCGGCGGTGGTGGTTTTTGGCTGCCTGTCACTATGGCTTGTGGTTTTCCCGCGTTCGTGGACATCCTCCACTTCCTAAGCCATTCTGGTAAGGCGTCCAGTTGGGCCTGCATCATCTTGGCTGCGTGCGCCTGGCTGATGGAGACTGTGAAAAATGCTGCGTCGTCTGCAAACAGCCCCAACCAGACGTCCCCTATCACCGGGATGTCGTCAGTATATAGGGCGTAGCAGGCCGGTGACAGGCAGCTCCCTTGTGGCACTCCTGCCAGTATAGGGCGCTCTGACGAGGTTGCTTTATCCACCGCTACATAGAACCGCCGGTTTTGCAAAAATGAGCGGATAACCGCGACTATGCGGCGTGGAGCAGTGGTCTTTGACAGTTTATGCAGCAGTCCCTCATGCCACACCCTGTCAAAGGCTTTCTTCACATCTAGGAGGGCGGCTACGTCGTAAGTATTCCTGTTCATGGCATCGGCCATGAAATGTAGAACACGCGTCAGCAGGAGGGTCGTGGAGTGATCGGAGCGAAAGCCAAACTGCTCTGGCTAGGCTCTATGTGAGGCAGGAGTTTCCCCAGCAAGAGCCGCTCGAAGACCTTGGAGAGGGTTCCGAGGAGCGTGATGGGCCTGTAGGACTCCGGTCTTCCTCTGTCTTTCCCCGGTTTCGGCAGCATTATGACCCGGCCAAGTTTCCAGTTCTCTGGAAAGTGACCCGAGCGCATGATCCCATTGAAGAGACGCGTCACCGCTACTATGGTGTGCTGTGGAAGGTGACGCAATGCCATTTTGGGGATCGAGTCGGCGCCCGGGGCTTTCTTCGGGTTGCATCTTATTATACATGAAGTAGTTATTAATTTATTTGTAAAATGTATTTTTGTTGTTGCTTTTTGTTTGTTTATTTATGTAAAGAAAATTGTTCCGCACACAAACGAAATACGGCCTTATGGTTTTTTATTTTACCATGCCTAGGAAAGGGGTGAAGTAGTTGTATTAATATTAATGGTGCAAACGAAACTAATTAGCCTCATCTGCCCCATTGATGGGGCACGTCAATAGTGCATACGGTACGACGGGGTGACGTCCACACTACCACTAACATGGATTTCGAGCGAGCGGATACGGACCGTTGCATGATCGCGACGGCGCGATGTCCACACTACCGTTCATGATACGCGGTGAGGATACGCGACGGGGATCGAATCGGCGAAATGATACAAGTGTGACGGAGCCTTGACCGAAGTATAAGGGTGCGTCCACACTTGTATCATTTCGCCGATCCGATCCCCGACGCGTATCTTCACCGCGTATCATGAACGGTAAGTGTGGACGTCACGCCGTCGCGATCATGCAACGCTCGCGCGAAATCCATGTTGATACGCGTATCTTCAGTACCCCGCACACTCGCGATCACGAAAGCATTGCATGATCGCGACGGCGTGACGTCCACACTTTCGTTCATGATACGCGGTGAAGATACGGGATGAGGATCGGCCGTGATCCATCTCGAGTGGGTTTTTGCCCGATCATCAAAGGCGCTATTTGAGTCATCGATCCACGCTGCGGTCATTGGTTTTTAATCCTTAATCTTTACGATGATTAAAAAATACCATACCACTGATGAGTGATGGACTGTCTACTTTGTTAGGCCTTTCCATGCGGCGTCTTCCGGCACGCGGTTTCCACTCGTGAACCTTTCTGCCGCATGCCATAAAACAAACACAGTCATACTAAGGCCATGTCTCCGTGAGCGGGTGCCTTAATCGAAGGCCTCCCCATGCGGCGTCTTCCAGCACGCGGTTTCCACTCGAGAATCTTTCTGCCACATTATGTATTATAAAACGAGCACAGTCATATGCTAAATCTCCATGAGCAGATGACAAAAATTAAGGCCTTCCTCGCTGCGACTTCCGGTACACGGCCCCCACTCAAGAATATTTCTGTCCCAAGGTTCAGTGAGCGATTTCAGCGGGCGACATTTTTAAATGGGACGCAACTCCGCACAGAACAACGATCACAAACGAAATGAAATGTTCGGCGAAAACGAAATGCAAAAATGATCGGGGCGGTGATACGGTGCTACGATACGGATAGCGTCCAAACTACTGCACGCCGAAATGATCGGTGCGGCGATACGCAACGAGGATACGATACGGCAAGTGTGGACGCGTTTCTTCGCGCGACGGCGCAAATGATACGGAGTGCCCGCAGTGAGCGTCCAAACAGCACGATACGCGGTGGAGATACGCAACGGGGATCGGATCGGCGAAATGATACAAGTGTGGACGCACCCTAAGGTGCCGTATCGTATCCTCGTCGCGTATCGCCGCACCGATCATTTCGGCGTGCAGTAGTTTGGACGCTATCCGTATCGTAGCACCGTATCACCGCCCCGATCATTTTGGCATTTCGTTTTCGCCGAACATTTCATTTCGTTTGTGATCGTTGCTCTGTGCGGAGTTGCGTCCCACTTTAAAAATGTCGCCCGCTGACATCGCTCACTGAACCTTGGGACAGAAATATTCTTGAGTGGGGGCCGTGTACCGGAAGTCGCAGCGAGGAAGGCCTTAATTTTTGTCATCTGCTCATGGAGATTTAGCACATGACTGTGCTCGTTTTATAATACATAATGCGGCAGATAGATTCTCGAGTGGAAACCGCGTGCTGGAAGACGCCGCGTGGGGAGGCCTTCGATTAAGGCACCCGCTCACGGAGACATGGCCTTCGTATGAATGTGTTTGTTTTATGGCATGCGGCAGAAAGGTTCTCGAGTGGAAACCGCGTGCCGGAAGACGCCGCATGGAAAGGCCTAACAAAGTAGACAGTCCATCACTCATCAGTGGTATGGTATTTTTTAATTATCGTAAAGATTAAGGATTAAAAACCAATGACCGCAGCGTGGATCGATGACTCAAATAGCGCCTTTGATGATCGGGCAAAAACCCACTCGAGATGGATCACGGCCGATCCTCACCCCGTATCCTCACCGCGTATCATGAACGAAAGTGTGGACGTCACGCCGTCGCGATCATGCAATGCTTTCGTGATAGCGAGTGTGCGGGGTACTGAAGATACGCGTATCAACATGGATTTCGCGCGAGCGTTGCATGATCGCGACGGCGCGACGTCCACACTTACCGTTCATGATACGCGGTGAAGATACGCGACGGGGATCGGATCGGCGAAATGATACAAGTGTGGACGCAGCCTAAGTTTAGTATCTCTTATTGCGGCTCCACACTACTCGCGAAGTTGACTGAGGTTGAATATGATAGTGTGGGATGTGGGAGGCACATCGCTGCGGAAACAATGATCTATATACCTATGATATACACTGTAGCTGGAATATTTAAAACCCGTTCCAGACCTTCCGATCCTACCCGATCCGATCCTACTTATCGGATAATGTGTAGCGTAATTGTTAGGAAATCGGATAATGTGTAGTGCAATAGTTAGGACCTAAAACACTACACATTATCCGATTTCTTCCGATAAATCGGATCGGGTAGGATCGGAAGGTCTGGAACGGGTTTAAAACCCGTTCCAGACCTTCCGATCCTACTTATCGGATAATGTGTAGCGTAATTGTTAGGAAATCGGATAATGTGTAGTGCAATAGTTAGGACCTAAAACACTACACATTATCCGATTTCTTCCGATAAATCGGATCGGATCGAAGGTCTGGACCGGGCTTTAAACCCGCTCCAGACCTTCCAATCCGATCCGACCGATCGGAAGCAATCGGTTAATGTGTAGTACAGTTGTCCGATTTATCGGAAGAAATCGGATAATGTGTAGTGCAGTTGTTAGGAAATTTCTTCCGATAAGTCGGATCGGATCGGAAGGTCTGGAGCGGGTTTTAAAACCCGTTCCAGACCTTCCGATCCGATCCGATTTATCGGAAGAAGTCGGATAATGTGTAGTGTATTAGGTCCTAACTATTGCACTACACATTATCCGATTTCCTAACAATTACGCTACACATTATCCGATAAGTAGGATCGGATCGGGTAGGATCGGAAGGTCTGGAACGGGTTTAAAGAAGACCTTCCGATCCTATCCGATCCTAATTATCGGGTGAAATCGTATAATGAGTAGTGTAAATTGTTAGGATCTATTACACTACACATTATCCGATTTCATAACCATACTAATTACTTAAGAATTAACATGAGTACCTACTACCTATAAGGGCTGCATTAACTGCATGGGATGCATGCAAAATGGTAGTTCCGATTGTAACAGCAAGGACTCCACGCCAAGCTGCATCTAAACTGCCATTTTCCAGCTGTGTTGCAGTTCAAATGATGTCAGTCTGTATGTATTTGGGCCTAATGACGATATAATAGTCTTGGGCAAAGAGAATATAATCACTACGTCTTGGGTTCGAATCCCGGCAAGGGCAAATATTTGTGCCTGGGTAATGTTATTTGTATTTAAGTATATATTTATTTAGTATACGTTTTAAACGTCATTATATTAAATTTTATATGTATACATAATTAACATGAATAGTATTTAAATCATTATACCTATTATTATTTATATTTAACACATTAGTTTTTTTAAGTTTATCGTCGTCTAGTGTCCATAAAACAAGCCTACTAGAGCTTACTGTGGGACTACATCGATTTGTGTGAGGTTGTCTGATATTTTTTAACCGACTTCAAAAAAGGAGAAGGTTATCAATTCGAACTAATTTTTTTTTTTTCTATGTATGTTACTCGATATCTCCGAGAATCGTGAACCGATTTTCATTTTTTTTTAATCGAAAGGGTATAACCCCAAGTTGGTCCCGTTGGCACTAAGTCGGGATCTGATGATGGAATCTTGGAGAAATCGAGGGAACTCTTCAAATGTTATAGGGACATGTACGGCGCTTTCGGTAATTTATTGATAAAGTCAAGAATTTACATTCAGTAAATAGGGTTTGGTGTAAGGAAACTGATGATGAACATACATAGGAATCACTAAAAAGCAAAAAAAAAATATTTTTATAACAAAAAAAGAACCGACTTCAGTAAAACTAAAAAGCCAACAATAACCCGTTCAAGAACAGATTACATTTGACTCACCCTTCGAAGTCGGTGCCAAACCTCGCGTAAACTATAATATATAAATATAAGAACTGAGTGGTTTGGGATCGACTTCGAAGGGTGAGTCAAATGTAATCTGTACTTGAACGGGTTATTGTTGGCTTTTTAGTTTTACTGAAGTCGGTTCTTTTTTTGTTATATTTTTTTTTTTATTTATTATGCTGGGTGGACCAAATATTGTGATGAAAAGAACGGAGCCTATTATTTTAATTTCTCTAAATAATATATTAACAATAAAATACCTTTTAGATTTTTTCAATGTTAATTCATGGACCAGAATAGTCGACGGGTTTTATTTTGTCGGAAAAGTTCGTTTTAGTATCTATGCTTTCTCTTTTCTCTATAAATTTCGGTGAAAAAATTAAGACAGAAATATATAAAAAAAAATCCTTGACTGTACCTATTCCATGGAAGAAAGAGGGGAATAAAGAAAAGTTCAATTTTAAATCAATTTGCAACTTTTATTTGCACTGTTTCATATAAACACTATTCTACTTTTATGTACAAATTTACATTTAAAATATAATTAACAGTCTTTGCGGATTTAGCTTATAAAAAAGATACATATTAATAACTCCACAATATTTTCACATATAAATTCAACGAATTTAAAAATAGATAAACTTTACCTAAACCTAATATGGACAATTTACACCTGGATGTAAGAACGAACAGTTGTCCCCTTGTCGACACGAACCCTTTCTTTGAAAATATATACAAACTGGTTTCCTACTGCCACGAGAATGACCACCTCTGCCTCTTTGAGGGCCATCCCAGTTACCGTTTTTACCACGCCAGTGACCACCAGAGCCGCGACCGCGCATAGGACCACGGAAATTTCCCGGACCAGTAAATCCATCCGCTCCAGGAGGTCCTTGTCCGCCAGACATGTTAAAATCTGGAGGAAACATATTCGGCTGCATATTGAACCCATCCGGTACCATACCAGGAGGAAACAACCCATTAGGGCCTCCTACAAACATTTCTGGTCCCATCATCATGCTTTCAGGATTAACCATCATGCCAGGAGGCATAGCTCCAGGAGGAATAGCTCCTGGTGGAAGTGCTCCCGGGGGTATACCCCCGGGAATACCATTAGGCATCATAGGAGGCACCCCATTTGGCCAATCAGTAGGGCCCATACCAGGGGGTCCTTGGAATCCAGGGGCGCCCGGGAAGGGCGCAGGTGGAAAACCATTCGGGAACTGTGTTATATTATTAGGGAACATGGCAGGCATATTCATATTACTACTCGATGGTGGTGGAGCATTGCCTTTAGGTTCAGGCCATGGCATAGTTCTGAAGTCACTGATATTATCCTGATTACCAGTAACGTCATCTAAAGGTATAATAGTAGGTTCGGCGTACGTATGAGTTTCTGTATCAGGTTCTAGCGGAGAATCGGGTATCATTGATTTATGGAAATAGAGCGGTTGTAGCGTGCCTTTCTGCCGAATAGCTTGGATGTCTTTTTCCTTACTATTTTTTCCGTGATCCACATGCACCTGTCCTTTAGCATCAATAAGAATTAATGGTTTCCATGTTATTTTTTCTTCCATAACATCTTCACTACTTATGTTTCTTCCTTTTTGGAAAGCTTCTCTCTCATGAATCCTTTCCAGGTGTTTCATATCGGTAAAAGTCTTAGTGACATTAACCCTCTCGGTCTCATCCAGCTCGAAGTACTGAATTTCTTCCAGTTCACCTTCGGGTTTCCATTTTATGCTTTTCTTTGGGCCCCTTTTCTTATGATAACATAAAACTCCCTTTAAACCATTCACCGTCAAAGTGTGCGGTGGCTCTACGATCTCCATGGTCTCTTCAGGTTCTTTATCAGAAGAAATATCTTTGTTTTCACTACCATCAGTAACTTTATCACTTGTTTTATCTTTTTCTTCTTCCGTGTCCAAAGTATCTTGGTAAAACCTGGGTGGCACGGATTTGCTTTCACTGGTTGGGCTGGTGATGGAATTTGGAGTGTGTGGTGGAGAGCCATCGTTTGGCGCATTTCCATCTTTAGAACCGCTTGTACGTCGTTTCCTTTTCTTTGGTTCCTTTTTGTTAGTCGCTGATGCATTAAGGGCGTCCATGAACATGTCACTCTCCAATAGCAGCATAGCTGTAACAAAAAGGAAAAACAATATTTAGAAAACGTTGACAGGCTACAAGTACAACTACTCCCGTCAAGTTCAAACTTAAAGTTTTTTTATTTGTCCGCCCGGGAGTCGAACCCGAACTATGCATAACGCTAACTCTAGTCGCACCGCCCTTTTGCCTTTAACGCTTGAGTTAAAAACCCCAAGGTTATGAATGCGACACTCCGGACGCATTTTCGCTCCAAAGCGAAGGGATAAGCAAAGGATAATTCCTAGAACCTAAAATAATTCATCTCTTTCCTAGTAGGTAGGTACCAAAGCTGTAAAAAGACACAAGTAGAAAAGAAAGCCAATAATGTATAACATATGATATGGGTCCACAAATGATATTAAGGATTCGTTACATTTCTAAGTAGGTAAATTCATGCGGCACATATGCTCATAAGTACGGTATCTTAACGAAAGCCTATCTTCATTGGAAAGGTTCGCCGTGTTTTGCAACTCTCATTTAGACGATTGGTTTTAAAATACGATAATTTCTTCCTTCCTTTTATCACTAACTAAGACCATAGAAAACGGTTACACATAGTATTTCGTTATCATACATGAAATGTAGCCGTTTTTAATTCAATTATGATACAGAAGTATCAAAAAAAATATAATGTAGATAGTAAGGCAGTAAACTTGACCTAGTTTTCTTAGAAAAGCAGCTACTAACATAACAGGCACTTTCAATATCAAGTTTCACCGTCGCTCAGCGTTACTCGTTTAACTTTCACTAGCTACATTATAATTTTGCAGCGGGCATCAAAAAGGTTACGAAATAAAAATAAAAAAACAGCACATGTCTCAGCCCCACATGATTTTGTATGTATGTAAATCCAGCAGCAAATATTTACTTATACAAATTGAGAGCTAAAAGGGATCTACCTACTCGTACATTATCTATCGGTGATCTATGGTTAAAAGTATACAAATTCTGTTCTTAACGTATACATAATCTACGGCAGAACTGATAGAACCAAATTCGGGAATAATAGAGGTCATCCAAATTGTATACCTAAGTACAATAGTGTGGAAATAATTTGGTGGGCCCAGTAGGCAAACTACCTTAAATCAGTTCATTTTACTTAAAGGGAACATTTTGATATTTATAATTGTTAGAAAAATCTTAGAACGCAATTTTAGAAACGATATGTAAAGAGAAAGCTTAACCCTTTAGTGGGTAACGGCAAGATATTTGCCGTCATACGACTCAGATGTTTTATTTTTTTTCTCAATGAACGTGTTGTTAGTTAATATAACTTTTGGTTCGCATAAGAGAATATACTCGTACTAATTTACGAAAAAAAGAATAGCAGATAAACGTTATTCCAACCCATGTTAAATGATGATTCTTAGGCCTGAACTTAGATTTTTAACTATTCCTTACAATTGAACAAAATGTTTGTAAATAAAATTTTGTTTGCTGGATTTATCCGATAGTCACAATTCTCTACTTTCAGAGACAAGATTGGCGATATAAAGTTTAAAGAAAAAAAATCTGTTATTTGATAATTAAAAAAAATTAAGACGGCAATATATTTGCCACTATCCGTTAAGTGTCTGGTGTTTATTAAAGGAAAGGGTGGGTTAGGCTACAATTGTTATTGATTTATATATGGAGCAATAGCTTAATTCAATACTTCAAATTTGCCTTTTACCTTTATTGCTGAATTAGCCGTGTTAGTGAGAAATGACAACGGAAGAAAAAAAATCTCGCAAAAAAAGTGTTGATTGTTCGTGCGTGCAATCTTATAATATAAAATATTGTTGTTGCTTAACTCGCAGGTTAGGTATTTTTAATTTTATAAAAAGGTTTGTTATAACTTTATACCTTCAGGCATTTTCTCTTTCAATGTCTATGTATTTAAAAAAATCCTTTTGTTTCGTAAGTCGCGTGATCCGTCAGTGTGTTACTTAACAGAAGTCATGAATATGATATCGAAAAAAAAAATGAATTTTAAGACGATGGCCATTCAGAAAATATACAAATAATAAAAGGTCAAAAATTGGATGCGAGACTTGTAAAGTCCCACTTTGTGCTGTCCCATGCTTCAGAGATTTTCACGTTTTGAATTAAGGTCGGGCAGCTACGGGACCCTGACTATAAGCATGGCCCGATATGCTCTTGCCCGGTTATTTATTTGAAAGAATACAATACAATACAATACAATAATTCTTTATTGCACACCAACAAGAAAAATGTTACAATTGAAACCTTAATTTATAAATGGTAGACAATAGGCGGTCTTATCGCTAAAGAGCGATCTCTTCCAGACAACCTTTGGGTAGAAGAATAAGTAAAAATAAACAATGAAAGAGTAGGTGGTGAGATAAAAAATCAGCAACATAAATAACATAAAGTATAAGTCATACACATACTTAAATAAATATATATAAAGATAAACATACATATATACAAATAATATACATATATATAATATAGGCAAAAATACACATATACACAAGAAAAATAATAAAAACAACACAGCTGATATCCAACTTAGCTAAGAAAATTCAGTTTTAAGTTAAATAAAGATTTTAATTATTTCTTATTATCTATTGGTTTTTAATTTATTTATTTTAGATACGTCGTGCCACCCGTAGTTCCCCCGGCAAACTGACATGACGGTCTTGTCACTTAATGCCCTTGGCTGATAGCGGCAAACATATTGCCGTCTTATAATTCGGAAACCCTGCAATAATATATACATTTCTCTTTCTCAAAAATCATAAAAAAAAACATTCATGCTGTGCGTATCGTTAAAGTTCTCGATTCATTGCTTTAAAAAAATAATGGTCAAAGGGTTAAGCTAGCTTAAGGGAGTCGGGCAGTTTCTCCCCAGGGCCTATATTTTTTTTTCACACTACATGTAGCATGTGCTCAAAGATGTACCTATTTTAAAAATGAAGGTACGTAACGGTATATCTACAGTGTACACAAACGTACTCTAACACCTCTAGTATTTGATTCATTGAAAGCGCCGTTATATTATAAGGGCTACTATCTATTAGTCATAGTCGAGAGTACAGTCAGCATGTCCATAATGCAACTCCTTAGTCCTTATGGCGCTGGCAGTAGTTTCACTATCGTTTGATACGCGTGCGGTTTTCTTGGTGCTTTTGAAGGCACATCTCAGTCCTTCCTGCCAGCTTACGTAGGTATCAAGATTATCTCGTATACAGCGTCTAGGTTTGTAATCAATAAATTGCTATGTAATACGTATACAAGCATTAATTATGTACAGAATACGATGGGGATTATTGTCATAATATATTATCTTAGAAATATGGTATCATGGTACGACGGAAGTACCGAAGTCCTTTACTTGTCAGTCTTTTACTAGTACCGACAGCATGTGCTCAAACATGTATGCGGTCAAATTCATGTCAGTTTTTTAATAATCCAAGTTCAAACGTGGCCAATTCGTCATTTGCGTCTGTCTATAATATAGTTCAGATTTGAGCTGAAATTTCGCATACATGTGTAAATCGGATGACAATGTAATATTTAAACGACATAGAGTGGATCTTGATCGATAGTCATGATTTTATTATAATTATCTACTTATTTTTTTGTCACCATTACTGCACTAAAATATGGCTGAATGTGTCTGTCATATCTACAAAATACTAATTTCTTAATTCTAATTTCAATAATGGGCTGGTACTAGAGTAGAGGAATTGGCTCGCTTTAAGTAAATTTAACGAACAAAGTACAGTCTGCAACATCATCAACAAACAGGTTTTATACATACGTATTTCTTCTGTGTATTATTTAGTTTAAGTTTTTCCTGTTATGTTGCTTTGCCTTTTTTGTCTTCGAATACAATTCATGAGAATGAAAAACACAACATGCATGAATGAATTTAATCTATCATTTTGCGAATATGGAATACTAGGGGTGAGTTTGACAACATAAAGGAGCGAATCGATGGACCAGTCAAATTTCATGAATTAGAGGAGCTAATAAAACTTGTGAGGTAAGACTAACAGTTAATTAGTTACCCCTCATCACCTTAGCAACTTGCAACAAAATATAATTGAGTAATGAAAATATTAATGTCACCTAAAAGAGAAAAAAAATATACACAGACTACATACAAGGTTTAAGATACGCGTTAGTAAAAACAACATCTAAATCGGTCCAGTACTTTTCGAGTTAGTAGCTCTCGGGTAGACAAACGCGCCTGGGGGTTTCGTCGTAATTTTTTCTTTATAAAGTTTCACCAACAGTTATTACATCACAACATCCAATAATGGCAATTTATAAGGAGATAAGTTTGATGCACAACCGATTTGTAGGCAAACACACGGTTTGTTTTTAGGGTTCCGTAATAAAAGCAACACACTTCTAAACTTGCTTCTTATCAGATCTGAATTATCTGTTGGATGTTTAAGTAAATAATATTGCACATCTCCCACCATCTATGGATGAACGCTAAATTGATTTTGAAAACTGCGTTACACATCTAAGCGAACGGCGACATTTTCTAGGTAGGTACTAAGGTTTATAATTATTACAGCTAAACTTAGGGAAGGGTCGTTTCCAATTATTTTTCTTTATCGCAACAACACTACGCTAGCGATGTATTAAGTTCGAAATCAATCGATTAAATTTCAGTTATTAACTACAGGCATTACGTACACTACCGATAACTATGTTCCTTCGCGAAGAGAACGTAGTTCAGTCTTTAATTATTACAAATTAAATAACCGAATAAAACTATTGCCAGTTTTCTTAGTAAAAACATAAATTACTTCGTAGTAATAGTTGTGCATAGGTATTCCAAATAGATATGTACCTATTGATCCTTTGTATTATTATTGTAGATAATTCGATCGCCTACTCGGTGAAAACAAAAAAGGATACGCTAATCAGTCAAGTCATGTAGTGCGCAAGTGCATTCCCATTTGAATTCGTGAAAATCCACTAATAATGTAACCCATACTTACTAGGTTTGTAAATTACTACTAGCCGGGAATCGAACCCGCGACTGCATAGCAGCATTGTAGATTCGTACCTATGCATTTTCATATACATTTACGTATGATATTTAAATAACATGCAGCTAGCCTATATGATTAAGTACAGTTTAATTGCGGCTACACATATTTTAATGTTAGGTACTGTGTTATTTTAGACAAATATTTAAAATCTGCTACTGTAATTGGCCGATTAAGTTAAATTACGTATAGGTTTTAATACTATTACGACGACACGTTTGGCGCAGTTTGTAAGCACTTGCCTACTGAGCCGGCGGTCCCGGGTTCGAATCCCGGCCAGGGCAAATATTTGTGTGATGAAGTCGAATATTTGTGCCTGGGTCATGGATGTTATCTATATATGTATTTATATATTATGTATATCGTCGTCTAGTACCCATAGTACAAGCTTTGCTCAGTTTGGGACTAGGTAGATTTGTGTAAGATTGCCCCTTAATATTTATTTATATAATGCTGCCAACAAGTGGTCCTTCGCGACCTGAGTATTGGTTCTGCCTGACGTTTTCTGCTGAATAAGCGCGGCCAAGTTATCAAATACTTTCCATGATCTGATCCCAGGTTCAAAAAGTTAAGAATAATCTGCAACGACACGTAGGTACATTACACCAAACACTCGCAAGTCGGTTGCGATGGGGGACAGGACGTTTTCTGACCTGACAAGGTTCTTTATATAGTACGCAGTTAAATTTAAGTTAATTCTATAAAAAAAAAGATTTTCTTTAAGTTTCGCAAGCATTTCTTTGAGATCGTTATCCAGAATCGATACTAATATAATCTGAAACTGGCGTCGCACGCAAAGGTCCAACCAACAAGCTGGTAACTAAAATCAATTTAAAATATTGAAACGTGTGTGTGCATTCATTCTCAGAATGTGAAATGACAAAAGGCAGATAATAGAAGACATTACACTCCATGTTTTTCTTTTTACTTTAGGAGCGCTTTCTGCAAGTTATTAATAAAAATTATTAATATATGTGAAATATATATATATATGGAGTCTGCCAAAGTTATTTATCTACCTCTAATATATGCGTCGAAGTTTAAACCCCACAGAATGTATATATTAATATGTGTAGCTCCCTATCATATGTATAGTTTTTTCGAATATAAACAGCCCATTTTAGTAATTTGTAAGATTCCGTACCTCAATCGGCTAAAATGGAACCCTTACAGGATCACTTTGTTGTCGGTCTGTCAACCCCTTTTTCTCAGGAACGCGTGGAGGTATCAAGCTGAAATTAATATAACGCTCAGGCCGACTACCCCTCAGAGCAGTGAAAAATTAAACTTCGAAGTCAACGCAATCAAAAGCTGATAACATTTGTCGACGCTGTTATGGGAATTAAAACCTTTCTTGGGACTTAACCTCGATTCGGGTTGCCGTGCTTCTGGATATCTATTTGGGTAGTATAATTGAGGAAAATTTAACGAATAGTAAAAGAAGCATTGTAATAGCGAATTATGATCACGGCTCCGATGACATCAACATTAGTAATGATACGGAAAATATGAGATTTCGCTATAAAAATTCAAGGTTTTCGAAAAAAACATCCATTCCACATTTACTTACTTTTAACTAGATTGAATCCTACCGTCCTATTGACAACATTTCAAATAATGTTCAGTTTAAACTAATTTAATTTATTATCACAGAACCTAAAACTTTTATTTGATTATAAGTACCTACAGAATAATTATTATCATAAATTATATCAATATTATAAAAATGTGAAAGCAGCACAACACACAAAAAGAGCAGTGGTAAAATTTCCATATTAAATCCGCATTAGGTTAGGTACTAATAGTCAGACTGCAATTTTTTGCGCTCTGACCAATTACTGGTCACCTACGATGTTTTAGAATAAGGAACTTTTCAAATGAATCTTTCAATCACAAATCGAGTTATTTTCGAGAATGTAAAAATATGATACTTATTTAAGTTTTTTTACTTTTATTCGATAATATTGATAAAATGCCTGGATAAAAAATGACAATTTTGGCCTAGCGGGTAAATGTGCCCATTGATCTTAAAGCCTGAAGAAAAATGTTCGGCTATTTTCATTATTAAATATTTATGAACGCACGTATTTATATGTAGCCAGGGCCGTCTTAAAATAGGCTGGGGCCCTTGGGCACACAAGAATTTGGGGCCCTTTTGGAAAGTAAAAAAAGCGATTTTTTTTTACTAAGTATGACCATTTATTGTGTGAGAGATATTGTCGGTCCTTCGGGGCCCCCTGAGAATGGAGGCCCTGGGCAGGGGCCCCGTGTGCCCTTATGGTGAAGACGGTATTGTATTTAGCTTAAATAGTGAACCCTTAATTTATTTCAACAAATATGTTTAAATTTACCCGCTAGGGCAAAATTGGACGGTTTTTATACGCGTCTTTATGTAAGTGGATTCAGTTTTAATTCTAAAACACTAATACCTTATAATTAACAATTTGTCTAGTTATTTCGTCACCAGCGCTGAATCACGTTTGAATCAACATTGAATTTAGATAACGCGTTATTCTGACCAAAGTAAAATGGGCAACCGAATGATAGGATCGCAGGTATGTAATTTTTTTTAATTCTTCAAAATACTGAATTTTATCAGCTTGAAAGTCAAAACATGCCACTGTATTTTTTTTAAATCTAACCTTCGGAGCTAAATTTTAAAATATTTACTTGGCAGGACTATTATTAAACTATTATCAATCACCCAAATTAACACATTAAAACTTTCGGCTCCCAATGATATGATTATGGAATTACTGTTGCTAACTTACTTTCTGATGAAAATTATATAAATTTGGATAAAAAATATTAATATCTGTAAGTATTGTAACAGATATTTAATCTAGGTACATAGTGCTTTCATATTTTACCAAATTAAACTATTTCAATATTCGTGTTATTAATGTCGGCAGAAGTTTTTAATATTTAAACATAAGTATCTGCTAACTACGCATGCGTGAAAGTTAAGGCGGAGCATTTAAAAAATAATACAGAAGCATGTTGTTTCTTCTTCGGTACAGATGGCATCCGTCTTATATTCAGTGTGCCAAATATAATATAGCAACGCATCAAATTACCGAACATATCACCACACATCCTTGAATGCAAACGAAGATGTGCAATGTCATTTTTGGTAACTTGGATATTGTTTGATACAGAATAAACGTTCGTAGTTACCGATGTATTTTTAAACTCGGTGCCAGACAATCATCTCTTTAGAGGACATTCATTCATCAGGGAACGTTGTACCATAGAACTATAGATAAGTTCCGGCAAGCGATCTCCGGATAGATATTGTATTTTTACAGATCACGAAAATTCTTTAAAGTATTTGACTGGTTTCAAGACGAAAAACGAGAAGTCTTCAGCCACGTTAATACGTATATGTATTCTTACCTTTGTTTTCATTTTTTCCAATAGCATGGACTAAATTGCAATCCCATTCTTGCTATCAGAATAGTAGAACACTATTTGAAGATATAGAAAAATGTAGCGGAATATGTAATTCGCGTGCGGTATCAACGCATCTTGAGATCAGTTTATACCATTAGGACTGTCGGTGAGTGCTCTATAGAAATCAAGTTTTTTGAGAATTCGCGCCATTTAGTTAATAACAGTAAATTAAAGCACAGTAACAAACCCCTTCAAGAATTCCAGATACAAAATGGTTGGAATGAATAAAATGCGTAGTAGAGCGGATTGTGTGTTGAATGCCCTGCGCCCTGCCCAAGGAAAAACTTAAAACTTTAGACAAATCACGGGTGGTGCATTCCGTAAAGCCCCAGATCCCATATTTATGGCCCGAACCGAGGGTGAGAGCAAACACCTGCGATCTGCGACATTCACGATTCACCGCCCTAGGTATGTAATGTACTATTATTACATCTGTCAGGAAAAAAGGGGCATTGGCACGTGTGGGTGGAGACAAACTTTTAACTAGTTAAACAAACACCTTCATCACTTACACCAACTATCTATATATTAAAATTATACTCTGACTCAAGTATATAGCCAGTCCACGGCCTACTTTCCCCATTTGATTATTCTTTTATTCTCTGAAGCAGTTTTTGATAATCCTGCACGAGCGTCTCTATGGAGAGCCTGTAGGTCATTGTTTAGATATTACCTAATCTATGCTCGCATCTGTAATTTCAGGCCATTTGCTATTAAGACATTTAGGACCAATGTTGGCTGTCATAACATCATACCCAGAATGTGCAAAGAGCACAATAAATTCTTCAAGGAAAGTCAAATAGACATTTTAAACATTTCCTTGAATATGTTTAAAAATCATTTATATAAATTTAAAGCTGGTCTAAATAATTAAATATTTTTGTGTAGTTTTGATCCCTCGATGCATCTAGTTATCTACCTATTCCTAGAATTGTGTATACGTAAATATGACACTTTAGTCTTTTAAGTATAGTGCAATAGCTTTTTAAATATTGTATAACATTGTAAATTTTAATTCAATCTAGTTTTTTTTCTAGTTCTTTTTGTTTCTATGTTACCTTTTGAACATAAAGTCAGTTAACGTAAGCGATTTTTTTGTTCATAACGCACGTTGTGTTTGCCTGTAATTGGGTGAATACTCTGATATGTTTCGCACTTGCATTTGTTTTTTATGTATGTTATATAGTATTGTACCTGTTGGCAAACCTAATAAATAAATAAAATAAAATAAAATAAATATAATTTTAGATAAATTTCCCGCATTGTAGAGTGCATATCTTATGTTTTGTAGCCGTTAGAAGCGGGTGGGATGTTTTAAATCCATTTCAATTGGAATCTAAATGCACTCGAGTTAGACGAAACGTACGCAATGGAACTTCGAACAAGTTTTTCATAGTTATATCGTTAAACGTCTCTTACCTGCGATAGGAACTTCAATAGGGAAAATAAACAATATATGCATGCCCAAGGAAAATATTGATTCTGTGTAACCATTCCAAGCAGTTATTTGACAGTGTCCGAAAAGATAGGGTTCATATAGGGCAAAAAACAGTAACAATCCTTTCTACTTATTAGCAGATTACGTAATCTGAAACCAACTGTATAGGACTCTTAAAAGAACATTAATTAGGTATCGAGTTACTGCTGTTTCTCTTATTTCAATGTTTAGCCTATAACATTGCTTTATTTATATATGCTGACTCTAGAATATCTTGTACATACAGAAAGGTGGAAGTCAGAACGGCGTTTGTACCATCACGAATTTGTAAAACTATTATACCGAAAAGATGTACTCAAAATTTACTATTTTGTACCTACTTTAAAAAAATCTACCACCCCGTATATAAAGATCAATATGTAGTTACATCCGCCATTCTGTCAGGATCGCGGGTGTATCCCTAAAGCTATTGATAAATGAGTAATGTCATTACAAAAGTTTCGGTTAAAAATTTAACAATCTGTATGTTAAAATACAAATTTAGTGCATGTTTTAAGAGTAATAGCATTTCTGATTAAAAAATAGCTGCGTGATAAACTGGGATAGGTACATCCGCCACCCTGACAGTCAGAATGGCGGACGTATCTTCACTAATAACTTTATGTAGGGGGGCGGTACCATTTTTTAGGAAGTAGGTACAAAGTACATTTTGAATATGTCTTTTTAGTATGTAATATATTATGTATTCGTCTGCGCTAGTTCAAGCTAGAACACGGTCAAAAATCGAGCAGAACGGCAACCAGAATTTTTAAGGGAAATAAACGTTCAGTTCAGATTCATAGACCGTGTTGTAACTTATAAACCACGAATTTCTGTTGGCGATTATTGTAAGACTTTCTCTAATTTCAAGTGATTTGGAAAACTTTTATTTTAGCCTATGCATATGTCACGCAAAGACGATTAGATGTTAATGTAATCAATTCAAGAGTATGATCCTGACGTCAGCCTAATTTTAGTAAAGCCAATCGTAAGTAGGTATGTATACACAACATTTTGAACTTTTACATTTGAGTTTGCAAATTTTCAGAGTACGCTAATATATACGTAAATAGTAGCTTTATTCCTTCTCGTATGGACCTTTGTTGTAGGACAGCAGCAGATTCGCATCTGGAGCACCAGTTGTTCCCAACAGCACTGCAGCGAGTCTTGCACGGAACCACTGAAGGCGCGTGCTGTGCATGCGCATGCACCTCAGGCTTGTCTTTAAACAAATTCAGGTCAATATTCAACGAAAGAATAGTATTAATTCACCGTTTATTTGTAATAAATTCTTTACAGACAAAAATATCACTTTGGAACCCTTTAAGTTATACATTATCGACTTACCACTGTTGCAATAGCTAATTAAAGAATTATAAACACTTGAAGACACTTTGCATTGGCACATCAGGCGACCTGAAAAAATAAAATAAATTAATATAATAGCAATTAACTTAAAGTCACAATACTTACGTTTTGGTTTAGGTGGAATCAATTTTATAGCGCCAGGCTTTTCAACAGGCTCGACAGTTTTCGGTTTTTTCTCTGGTGGGGTTTCATTGTGTACTGGAGATGGCCTTTTAGGGATTGATACTGTAGGCGGTAATGCAGGGGGAGGGGGTTTTTTATTCAATAATGCAGCACGACTAGGTGGAGGCTTAACTTCTTCTTCAAGGCCGTGTTTTCTAAATTTAGAATGAAACGTTTTTACTGTCTTAGGTTTTGGTTCATCGGGCTTTCTGACTTCTATTGATATTGAAGGTTTTTCCTTTTTGACATCACTCAATTTTGGTATTTTGCCAAGTTTGTGAATAGATGGAGGTCCCGGTTTATCATCAGACTTATCAGAAGTTTTTTCTTTTTCTGAGCTTTCTTTCTTCTTCTCACTTTTATCGTCTTTAGATTTCTCTTTACTCTTACTTTTATCCGACGACGATTTACTGCTGCGATCTTCCTTAGATTTGCTACTAGAAGAACTTGCTTTATCATTAGAGGATCTTCTACTACTACTACTATCACTTTTAGATTTTGAACTGTGGGAAGAATGTTTACTTTTATCTTTAGACCTATCCTTACTACTATGACTAGGGCTGTCCGATTTACTACTTTTAAGTTTATCACTAGAATCACGAGATTTACTAGAATGTTTTGATGAACTCGATTTTGAACTACTGTCATGCAATTTTTCTTTTTCTTTGGATTTACTTTTATGCTTGTCTCTAGATTTATCTTTATCTGAAGATTTCTCTACAACTTTATTATCCGCGTCGTCTACTTGTGAAAGTATTTGCTTTCCGTCTTTTAATGTAATCTTAAGCACAGGCAAAGTTTCATGATCCTTATCCACCTCTTCTTTAGCATTTTCAATCCCATTACATTCAAATTTATCAACAGTAGATAGTTCTTGCTTCACACTTTCAGATTTGATTTCTAATTCATCTTGATCTGGGTACTGAACATCCCCAGGATCACCTTTTATAGCAGAGTCAGTATTAATTTCTTTCTGAGCATCTATTATTATTTGGAGTATATCTGCTGATTGCACTGGAATAACATGTTCACCCTTCACAGTTTTAAGCCATTGCTCTACTAGTTTCGAAGCAAGTGCTCTAATTGCTGTAACAAATAAAATATATTAATAAAATAAAATGCAATAATGTATAGAAACCATCACGGAAGATCGCGGTTAGTTCTAAACATTTTATCACCCAGGTTGGACTCCAGACGTAAAGTCTGACTGAAATACCGGTAAATAACAATATAAAATCATCATCATATTTATAATATTCGTCTTATAACTTGTAGTGATTAATGGAAATTTCTAGTAGTTTTAAATGTAGGAACTCTTATGTTCAACAGATTAATTTGTGAGAAAACTATCTAAACTGTATACATAGTATACATGTGTTTCTGTCAGTATTATGGTATTTTATAAGAAAATATATATGCCGTATAGTTAGGCATCGGATAATAGGATGCTTTTATACCTAAACTTTTACGGCGGCTTTGTTCTTCAGTTGTAGATATAGGCGGCTGTTTGAGGTATGAGTGAGAGAGCAATAGGATTTGGTCAACTTGAGGTAAATATCTACCGGAATTACCGATCCGTACTTATAGTATATAGTCATTGTGACAGAGGTTGAGGCAGTAAGCAAATTAATAACATTATAGTTTAATATTCTTAGATACACAAATCTGACGAAAAAAGAAAGGTATTTGACGAAAATAAATGACACAATCTTTTTTTAAGTGATAAAAACACGTATATCTTACCGAATTGATTGCCTTCCTTGGATAGCTCCTTCACCAGTTTTGGGCAGTTATTTGTTTTTAAATGCTCTATGTCAACAGGGCATAACAGTAAAAGTTCCAATAGTTCCCTAACTAAAGGCCAGTTCTTGGCAACGATACTTTCTGTTAACCACATGTGTACTAGTCGCCAACCTCCTGATCCCATAAATAAACCTAATAAATCAGTCTCTGTACACTTTAATATCTGAATATATATACACTTCGACACCAATTTCTTCGAGAATTTCGTCATAAGGCTGAAAAAGAAAGTTGCAGTTAGTAAACGTATTTTATACACATTTATACATATTTTTAAATCTAATTAATGAAGAAAACTTACTTGGCGAGCCTTTGAACTTCATCTCTGCTTTTGATACCACCATCAGGAGACAGGAGTACACTCAAGCAGTTCAACAATTGAATCGGGTCAATGCGAGGCTGTAACAAAGATAAAGTCACTATATTATAATTGACAATATCACATCTACGTCAATGATTACCTTATTACAGTAATTATTGTGCAATAATGCTAAATACAAATGCGCATGTCTCCGGTTGCCTCAAATAATTATTTTCATTATGACGCAACATATGGGTTTAAAGAATCCTTACTCCTATACCGGTGACAAACTATGTGTCTACGGAATGTATACCTATGTTAGTAACACTCAGTGTCAAGGCACTCACTGCAATTCCGGCGGCAGAGCGTAACCCGGAGCGTATACCGATTTACAGATTAAAAAACAGTCCTTTTTTTATTGGGTTTTAGTCACATAGCCATGTCAAAAAACTAAACGATTTTGGATAAACCATGGCGAGCAATCCTATTGATGGCCATTACATTACAATATATTTTTACAATTTGCCGCAAATAGCACCTGCCCGCCTAGCATAAGTACGCTTCGCGACTCTTGTCGCGTCACATAGCATCACCCGTCACTATCTCACAGTATAGCGAAGAAAGAGATGGGTAACATTTCTCGCGCGAGAAAGAATCGCGTGTCACAGTTGTGCTAGAGGTGCTGGTTCAAATTACTGCGACAAAATACTAAAATGTTCATTAGACACAAGAGAGGCTCTTTTGACATGTGGCAGCAGTTTGACAACAGTGTCAAAATCACTGACTAACCTAAAAAAAAAAACCGAATTAATTATTTAGTACGTAATTAGCAAATTGAACAATGCGTTATACTACAGTAACTAATAGAGTCCAATAATCTAAATAATAATTACAGTGATAAATAATGTAGTTTAGGCAAAATAAAGCAACGCTTACATGCGTCTTACACAAAGCGGAATTACGCATTTGACGTACGCGAACAGTAACGGGTATAAGAAAACAAGGTATGGCACCACTCCGGCAAGTCAGCTTTTCTACATCACTCATTACTTGCAGCTTTATGGTAACAAAATAAATATAAGGAAAAAATGTTTGCCGTCTTACAAAAAAATGTATTATGCATTACAGTTCTATCACTAAATTTTATTTTACCACAATATTAGATTGAAAACACTCAGGGGAGTATTTATGATGCACAGTTGGCAACACAGAAACGGATTGACAGAACCGTCCAACCAATCGTAGCGTGAGTCTCGCCTGTCATTCCGGAGTGCCATACCTTGTTTTCTTATACCATGGTGTCGCCTTATGTTAAATTAAGCTGGTCACATCATACCAATATTTTAATGGAAAAATTGGGCAAGTGCGAGCCCGACTCGCGCATGAAGGGTTCCGTACCTATACATTGTGACATGCTTACTTGAGGTTACAACATATATATAATCTATAACAAGTTTGTTGTATGGGAGCCCCCCTTAAATATTTATTTTATTTTATTTTTAGTATTTGTTGTTATAGCGGCAATAGAAATACATCATCTGTGAAAATTTCAACTGTCTAGCTATCATCGTTGTTGAGATACAGCCTGGTGACAGACGGACGGACGGACGGACGGCGAAGTCTCAGTAATAGGGTCCCGTTTTTACCCTTTGGGTACGGAACCCTAAAAAGTACATTATTAGTACAGAGCCGATTAGGTATAGCCAGTCAAGCAATGCGAGGCTGGCAATCCTTTTCACGACGAGGTATGGGCTTTTCGCAAATATGCAATGACATAAAAAAAATCGATCAATGAAATCAAATCACAACATCAATAGTTTACAATTTGGCCACCAAATGTAAATACTTTTTTTTATATATATAATTATTCTGTTTGCACATGCGAATGTATTTTATCAAACCAACCACACCAATCACCACCTACAATCACACCACACCAATGTACAATCTGACCAGATCAGATAGCCAGTTATTGGCGATTTACCCTACATTTACTATAATTATTACAAAACGAGACTTCGTTTTATTTAATACCAGGACGTAATAAATACTTTTTGAACGCGATTAAGTCCCTTTTTGTTATAATAAATGTGTGAAAATCGTGTAAGTTTAAATCAATATATTTTACGCTTACTTTAAAATTAGTTTTAATAGTTTGAAATTAATATTAATAGTTGTGCGTGTTAATCGAAGTTGTGTATCAAAAGACTGTGTTATAAAAACTGCAAACATTAAATTTTAACATAGGTTTTAATTAATTATACCGAACAAATGAAATGCATTCCATTTTTAACATTAACCAAATATCTAATATTCCGCAATACATTGCTTCTCGCAATGAACAGTACATATAATACATTTATTTTTTAAATGTTAGTAAATAAATGTTGTTCAAATGTTCAGTAGAGTAAAATGTATGTTTTAAATATTGCTCCTATTACAGGAGACATCCGATATAACATTACAAAAGCATAATCCTGTATTGCACTCATTTGTTTAAATGGCTGCATTTATTCGTACCTTACCTATGAATTTCTGTGGTACAAACGAAGACACTGATATTAACTGTACATTTGTAAACTAATATAAACCTTAGCACAATGTGTTAAGATCTATGGGTGTATGTTAACTGTGTCTTTGTATGTACAGTCGCCATCAGATATATCGTAGCATATAAGGCGTTCATAAATATGTGAACACGACTCTTATTGACTGTGCGTTACAGTACATGTTCACATATTTATGAACGCCTTATATGCTGCGATATGTCTGATGGCGACTGTACTCGCGCAACATTTTATTTACATGTTTTTTATTCTACACGTTTCTCTTTTTTTGTCATTAAAATGGTCATGAATTAGGATATGCTTTCTCTGACAACGGTCTCCCACTAAAAAAACAGTTAAAAATGTTGAAATACCCTTTGAAGAAACGAAGACAGTTAACTACATACCCATATGCCTTAATACGTTGTACTAGGGTTTATATATTTTATTGCATTGAATACTTATTTTGGAGTATCGCATGCCTACAGACTTAACGATTTTACTTTATTTTTGTTAGATTTTTTTTGAGTTTGGTTTAAGTTTGTTTTGATAATACAAATACTTTTTTTTTATAAGGAAGTAAAGTGTGTAATCTTATTCACTTTATCCACTCAATTGCTTCGAATTTTGAGCTGGACTCTATTTATATAATAAAATAAGAGTGGTGACAGGTAGCCGTAGTTGCCAAAAGCAATCTAGTGGGTAGATACATATGGCTACTCAAATACAAATACTTGTGCCAAAACACAATTACAACATTTAGCCTTACAACTGTTGCAGTTGCATGTAGGGTTGCAAGATCATCGGGATTTGGCGGGATTCTCCCGAATTTCATCATGTCCTCCCGGCTCCAGACAAAGTAAGAAATCTCCCGAAAACTTCATTTTATAAAACTATAATTTTATAAGGAAAAAGCACTCCTGATTTTTCCATCAGCACTAGGGTAAATCGCCAATTACTGGCCACCTCATACTAAAAATTAATAACGTGGCCAGTTATTGAAGGTTGGCCAGTAATTAAAACCTTATACTAAAATGAATCATGTTTGTTGGTGAACAGAGTTCATTTTTAGTATGAGGTGGCCAGTTATTAAACGGTGGCCAGTATTGGCGATTTACCCTATAAATAATCAAATTTTTGTAGATTATATATAAAATTATAATAATGAGAAAATTACTTTCTTTTATTTTTGTTAGTATTTATTTATGTAGACATCCCTATCGGCAGCGAACGACGTTGTTTTTAATATATTTACTTTAGGGCCGATTGTTCAATCACCCGATAAATTTATCTGTCAGTTAAAATTATTGCTATCCTTTTCTCCCGTCATATAAAAGGAAAGTGACAGCTAACATTTATCTGACAGTTACGTTTTATCTGGTGATTGAAAAATCGGCCCTTAATGTGATAATTTTTTTGTTTCTCCCGACCAGTCACAAAATCCCGAAAAAATTTTTTTTGTTTCTCCGGGTCCCGGGTTTAGGGTCAATTGATCTGGCAACCCTAGTTGCATGGTGTCAAAAAAACCCTAAAAAATTCGGAGCATGTTTTGGCTTACAGTTTATTAAAGTGTTTAGTGTTTAATATTGTGATTTTATAATGGAGACAACTTATAATTTGTATGTTGGTATCTCCACTAGAGTTGGGTAAGGTAAATGAATTTACACACACAACTACATAACATACCTACGGATTGCAAAAAGTTGTGTGGAGAAATTGGATGAATGATTTAATGTAAATATAATTAACAGCTATATTTAAGATGTAATTTGGAATATATTATGAAAGAATAGATAAAAGTCGAGAAATATAAAAATACACTATTTACTCAACTTATCTTCACCTTAATCAAGGTTATGTTAGTCGGAAGAAACCATAAATATTATCCGTATATTCACGTATATTAAATTATGATATATTTGTGTATCTCATTTCAATCGAATGTATATAAAAAAAATCTTAACGAAATACCTTAACAAACTTTAGACAATCTTGCAGTACCGACAGGTACGAAAAAAGAACGGCAGGTAATTTCAAGATCTCTGCATGAAATGTTGTTGCGTGCGTTACCTCAACTCCCGTGGCTACACACTTGTATGATTTTTCTATTTACTGCCATTTTCATCGACTCGCTTACGAAGAGGCTTGGTAATAGGCATGTAAATTAAACTAACAGTAAATATAAGTGGTATGAATATGAATGAAAGCTCCCATAAAGCTTTGATACTTGAAAAATCGATTAAGTTTCTCATTTACCTAGATTATGAAATTTGGCTAGTATTTATACGTAATACAAGTGCAAGAAATAAAAAAAAAACTGGTTTTATCACGTTACGCGTAAAAAGAAACCGGGTTGTGAAATTGCGAATGTTTTTCTTACTTTAACCTTTTGAACGCCAGGAACACCTCTAGGTGTCGTGTTGTTATCGTGCCTACCACGCCTCCGGCACATATAAGCGTTAACAAGTATAATACAAACCAAATGTATAAGGTTTAATTTCACTCTCTTTTGACATAGCGTTTGGCGCATGAGCGACACTTCTGTATTTGACGTGAAGCGTACAAAGGGTTAAAATGTAGTGTTATAGTGGTACAGAACCCTCGGCGAGGAGTCTGGATCTCACATGGCCGTTTTTCAAATTTTAAATTGTACACCGGATGTGTAATCCTAATCAACAAATACGCTTTTTCGTAAATACAAATATTTACGAAAAAGTACAATTTTGCTATCATTTGTGTAGCGGGTTATAGTCCGACTAATGGTAGTGAGAGCTGGTTAGCCCTGATACAGTTAATATCTTAAAAAAAATTGGGCAAGTGCGAGTCCGACTCGCGCATGAAGGGTTCCGTACCATAATCTATAACAAGTTTGTTGTATGGGAGCCCCCCTTAACCTTTTGACCGCCACAGTCGGCTGTGGCCGTCAGCAAAAAATCGTGCCCCTGACGCCACGTCGGCCACAGCCGTCCAAATTTCAATGATCAAAAACTTTGTAATTCTAACCGCTACAAGTATTTTTCAATCCCTGTTGATTTTGGGGCACATCTTTTTTTTTTTACTCTGGCGTCAGTGGCACGGTAAATTGCTAGACCGCTTGGCGGTCAATAGGTTAAATATTTGTTTTATTTTATTTTTAGTATTTGTTGTTATAGCGGCAATAGAAATACATCATCTGTGAAAATTTCAACTGTCTAGCTATTACCGTTCTTGAGATACAGTCTGGTGACAGACGGACAGCGAAGTCTCAGTAATAGGGTCCCGTTTTTACCCTTTGGGTACGGAACCCTAAAAAACGGTCTAAAACCATTCCTCGAGTGAGTTGGTCATGGATCACTTGGTACGATTGTTACACTTGTGTAGATGTAGATAAATAAAATCTTAAATATACATTGTATCCTTGGATAAAGTGTACATGCAAACAGAGATGAAACTAGATTAAGTTTTAGTCATAATTTTGCCTTGTCTTGCCCTTGCCGGGATTTGAACCCGAGCATGCGACCAAAATCAACACCGGAAAGTGTCGCCAGTGTCTAAAAATAACGAATGTTTAGTCACAATTTAGACACAATAGACAGTTTCTGATTAATGTATCCTTGTCTAGTCACTATTATCTTCTAACTTTTACCTAATATTAAGTAATAAAAAAATACCGTTATGCATGTTATTAAGGTTTAGTTCTGCTTGCGGCGTGCTCAAAGCGATGACGCGTAGACATCTTGTCGTCTCTTTCATTGTTTAAGTTAGAGAGAGAAGTCCATATGAATCTATCTCTGCGTTAGTGCGACACGACAAGTGTACTCAGGCATAAAAAATGTCTATTGACCATCGATAGGTATTGTAGAATTGTAGAAAGACAGTAGCAATAAAGATGAGAAAACATGGTTACTAGTGTTATGCACGAGTACTACCTTACCTACTTTTAGAACATGAAACATCAAGTATGTTTTGAAAGGCAATGTGAAAATGCAAAATACATAACATTTTTTATAACGAGTTATAAGGATAAGCGAGGGCGAGGAGCCGAGGACCCACCCTACTATACCTATACTGTAGTGATAATAAGTAATAAAAAAATGATACGACGCAATGACACCATGGTTATTAATATCAATATGCGTGGTGAAATATTACATAGCAATTGCTGTGCATTTTGCGAAAGGACTGTTTAATCGAACAAAGAATAAGTAATGCTGTTATCTGTCATGGCCATTCCTTTCACAAGTTGCCGAGAAACTTCTTGACCCAAAATGGCGGATCTGCGCATGCATATTTGTACGTAAATCGGCTACTGCGCAGTTAAGGTTAGGCTCAAGAAGTTTCTCGGCAACTTGTACCCACGTCCATTTAGTCATTTAGCTACTTTTAGCGATGAGTCATTTTATACGCTTCAAACTTTGAGGCCCTGATGGATTAACACAATAATGCATGGTGATTTAGTGAATCGAGTGAAATCGACTTTCTAACCTTGTAGCAACAGTCTTTTTAGAGTCCAAAGTCCATGTCAAGTAAATTGCGACGCATTACATGCATAATCAAAATGGTGGATGGTTGGTCATATACATATATGCCAAATCTAGTTTATACAAAGGTTATTTTTTTTCCAACTATTATTAAAATAAATATAACTTACCATGATGAATCAGACAAATTTACTTCAGTTAAATTTATACAGCTTCACGAATGCGCCACGCCCTGTCCTGCTGTGACAACATGGCGGCTCATTTCTTAAGTCAGTGCAATGACTGGTTTTTCAATCGTATGCACCAGATAAACCACAATTTACAAGTCCATTACAGTTCCATATGCCTTAGTTAATATCACTATTTAATTTGTGTCTTTAACAGGCTACACAGTATTATTTAGGTACTATACTATTACCTAACTAATCCTATCTAGTCATCTATATACGAATTGTTCCTTAATAGCTAGATTACTGCGTCAATTTACAGTATTAGTTTATGAATAGACCAAAAGATATGGGATTCACGTAAAATATACTAAATCAGTGAGTAAAATTAATTTTAGGTCGAGCAAGCCAGTGACGACGTTCGGTCCGTCCGAGTGCACGGCTGGCGAACGAGAACGGGTCGATTGCACATCGAGTCATTTCCCTTCCCCCCTCCACTAAACCGGATATATGAGTGAATGATTACGTGACGACGCAGTCGGCAGTTGGTTGGTAGTTAGGCTAGTTACGCACAGAAAGAAGTTACATCATACACACCCGTCGAGAAAAGAGACATACCTGATGCGATGTACGCAGTCTAATATTTATGTTTAAAATTGTATGCCACGTTGCGTACTTCAGCTGCTGCGTAATGCGTTCTATCTCATACAATTTATATAGAATATTTTGCCCCGCTGCAATATAATGCACGTCATCTTAACACAACATAAAATGCAATACATAGCCTCAAGGAAGTGTATGTTTTTGAGAAATATTTTCTCTTGTTCGTTCTGAAAACATTGTGTATCCAATCTTAATATAAATTAATTATTGCAACAGGTCACCTTTACACAAATGTCACCAACATAACTTCCTGTCCATTCGTTCATTTTGGTAGTTCCGAACCATATTGCGGGAACCGTAGTGTGGACTACTCGCGAAGTTGACCAAAAGTTGACGAAGTTAGACGGATCATTGTTGCTTGTGATGTCAGTGTGTACTTCGCGAATAGTGTTGATCTGGGGATAGGATAAAGTATTATAAGTAGTAAAACCCGCTCCAGACCTTCCGATCCGATCCGATTTATCGGAAGAAATGTCCTATACAGTCTGACCAAAAAGAGTAGAAATTAAAAAGTGGCAATACTGTAGTGTCGTCCTTTTCTAATCAATCTAAGAAAACGGGGACGGCACTACAGTATTGCCACTTTTTAATTTCTACTCTTTTTGGTCAGACTGTATATTGGTTTGTGTAATGCAATTGTTAGGACATTTCTTCCGATAAATTGGATCGGATCGGAAGGTCTGGAGCGGGTTTTAAAACTTAAATAAAAGAAGCTTTATAACCTGATGTATGAATAAGCCACGCTACTCACGAAGGTTGAGCGACAGAATCGCTGCGGAAACTTCGCGAGTAGTGTGAAGCTAGGCTTACACTTGACAATCAATCAGCTCTTCACCTCACGTCAACGTCACGTCACGTCTTCGTATAGATAGATAGTTCGTATCTTGCTTCGCTAACTTCGCTTACATTTTGGATAGGTGTCGAGAGTATTGGGTTTCGCAGTTTTAATTAATTTCATAGCTTAAACCATATCATATCGTTTAATACACCCACCTTGTACCTACAGTCCTACATCAACATGTGGAGTGATTCATTGTTGATTGTTTTTATTTCTATCTGTACGGCGTTCTTGGGAGAAGGTATATTTTTGTATTTTGAATTTCATATCACTATAAAATGCACGTAACAGGTGAACAATAAACTAATAACCAATTTAATCTCCATTTTATTTCTAGGCTTGACTTGGATTCTCGTGTATAGAACAGAAAAATATCAAAAACTAAAAGTAGAGGTAGAACGGCAAAGTAAAAAACGTAAGTAGGTAATTAATAAATTACATACAGTTTACAATTCTTTCAAGAAATTGTTTTTTTTTTACCTAAGGATATTATTGTATTAAGCGGTTTACACTCACGTGAAATTGTCAGGAACGGCCCTTAATAAAATTATTACCTAAGGATATGTTGGATTTAAATTCGGGACCATATGAGGGATTTGTGTTATTTTCATTATTCAATTTGTTTCATAGTGGAGAAGCGCAAAGAAGCTCATGGTGATTCATTAGATAAACAACATAAGAAGAAAATTGAACGTGAAGAGGAGAGGCTTAAAAATAACAACCGGGACTTGTCTTTGGTGAAGATGAAATCCATGTTTGCTATAGGCTTTGCCTTTACAGCGTTGCTGTCTATGTTCAACAGTATGTATGTATCACTGTTTTTTCCTATATCTTATTTCTTATGAAACACTGTAGTTGATCAAAATATCTGCAATGTTTTATAATTTTATGCATAAGTTGGACAAATTGGTTGGTTGGAAACACAAATGTTAATTAGTGTGCGTGTGTGTCCATTCAGTTGGCATTGTGTACAATCTAATTAAAGAAAACAATACTGTTGTGGGTGGATTATATACCTTTGCCAAGAGTTAAATTGCTTTAATAGAAATGTGACTTTCAACATATTTTTTACACCCCTGGTGTTTACCTGAATCTGAGTTAAAGTCACATTTATATTGAAGCAATTTTAACTCTTTGCAAAGGCTTTTTAGGCTCTAGTTGATAATCCACCCTGCGGAGCTAGCATATCTTGCCGCAACTTCGCTTGTCGCGCGACTCAGCATCACCCGTCGTGCTCGCACGTATTGAACGGAAAGTGACAGGTAGTATTTGTCGCGCGACTAAGAGTCGCGTGTCACAGTTATGCTAGATGATCTGGTGGCAATGTTCATATAATAAGAGTTTATTTGACTGTTCACTTGTTTTCTAGCAAAAAAAAACAAATAACTCGAGGACGCGAAATCGCGTCCTCGGCATTACGATTGCACATACATGGGACGCGAATTCGCGTCCTCGGCAATGAATGGGTTAATATATAATCATTGAATGTTCAGTAAAGTTTTTATTTAACAGTTATCTGTGAATATTATTTTTATTGTATCTGTATATCAGAAGCTGATATTATACCTGTTAACCCTTTCATTGCCGACGCCTCATATTTTTACTCATCACGCAGTGCCGCCTTCCAAGCGACGACGCGAATTCGCGTCCGCGGCATTAGGTTAACCCATTTCAAGGACGCGAATTCGGGTCCGCGGCATTACGTTGTCAGGGACGCGAATTCGCGTCCGCGGCATTACGTTGTCAAGGACGCAATTTCGCGTTTTCGGCATTACGATTACACATACATGGGACGCGAATTCGCGTCTTCGGCATCCGAGATAAGAATTATGAAAATTACAAATGCACGGAATCCAAAAACCAGCAACAGTATAATATTATCCTTCATAAATAAAATAACATTTTGGTATCAGCATTTAAGTAAATGCTCGAGAATATCTATTTCATACAAAACTTAACAACTCATGTAAAGCTTATCATTTTCAGATTTGATGGAAGAGTAGTTGCGAAACTACCATTTTACCCCATTTCATGGATTCAAGGACTAAGCCATAGAAACTTGCCAGGGGACGACTTCTCTGACTGCTCATTCATTTTCCTCTACATATTATGTACAATGAGTATTAGGTAAATATCTATTTTATACTAGAATATGATTATGAGTTGAACAAAGATTATAAAAAAATCCTAGTATTTGCTAATAACTAAAAAAAAACTAATTGTAAATGTCTCATATATATAATTGCATAACTGGGAATCGGACCTGGGACCTAGAGGTAGCCGCACTCCAAAGGTACTGGGTTTGATTCCCGGTCTCTTTCACTAGGTAGCTCATTTCAATCTTCGAGACTTTGATCTTTGTATCAATGGTTTAATGTGCTAATCTGTTTTATTGCTATTTGCAGGCAAAATATCCAGAAGCTGCTGGGATTTGCTCCATCCCGAGTGGCATCGAAGCAGGGTGGAGCTCTCTTTGCTGCACCACCTGCACAGTTTAAGTAACTCTGACAAATAGTTTGATACAATTTATTTGTTAACAAGTAGGAGTAGTACCTCAGTCATTATTCATAATTATGATAGAGTAAACATGCTGATGTCATGTTACAGTTCCTCTTAAGTTCTAACCAGCTATCGAAATGCATTTTGAATAGCCTATTTATTTAATTTTTTTGCCGACTGGGCGACGCCCACATGGCGTATATAATGTGTTTGACTCCATGTATGTTTGTTCCTTTATGGTACTCTAGACACCCCTAGTGCTAATTCATAGTAGAGATGATAAACAGGGTGTGAGGTAATGAGACATTCACCTTACATACTATTAGGAGGGTCCACCTTGACGTATGACTATTACGAGCGTCGGTCATACTGTGCAGGAATGTGGCTTGCAAAATCGAATTTGGTTTTGAAGGCTCTGTTACAAGGCGCACTATGCAACACCTTTATATACCATTATATAGGCTGGTTTTAGTGTCACGCGGACCGTCCGCGCGGATCACGTACGATGTATTAAGCTTAAGGGAGCGTTTTAGAGTTGCGGACGCGCCTTACATATTGCTCCGCGCGGAGCGATCCGCGCGACGGTCCGCGTGACACTAAAACCAGCCATAATATGATTCTAAGTTTCATGTTCTACAGCTAAATAACATTAAAAAGCTTTTGGTTATACCTTCTGATTGCTGGCGGTAAGAATATATGAACAAACCTGCTGGTTGGTTTTGGGAAATTTTGAGTGAAATTGATTTCTTTACGTTATTATAAATGAAACAAATTTTGTCTAATTAAAATATATTGTTACTAAAACAGTTTTTTATTAATAAACATTGAATTCTATTAATGGGCTGTCAGTGAGAAATCGATCAAATCCTAGTCTAGTAAAGTCTACAGTGACAAAATGTCCATCAACAATTAGTTCTGCAATAGCTCTTCCAATACCTGATGCATGTTGGCAACCTGAGGAGCAAACAATTTTTAGTTAATACCCATCCTGGCGGTACACGCATGTGCATACTTATTATATGTGTCCAAAATATTCTTAATCTTTGCATACAGAAATAGAGTCTCAGTTCTACAGATTGTGAGTAGGTACTTACAATCTCCCAAATCAGTATTTTTACAGATGACCATTTTTATGAATGTCGAAAAAATGTGGTGAGTAGAATATTTTTTTAATTTTATTAACAAACATCTTTTTGGTAAGCACTATTTTACATAGAAAAATATCGTGAGTCTCAGACATATTAAAATACTTAAACGGGTTTACTCGGGTTTTTTTGAATTCGGATACGTCTCACTATATTCGGTTTGATAAAGTAGCTGTGCTGGCGAGAGAAAAGTTTTTCATTCCGCGGAAAGTACGGGACGCTATTGAAATTAGTCGTCATCCGAATTTTAACCGAGATTGTGGATGGTCAGTGCCCCCTAGTTGGAGGACGGTTTTGGATACTACATCGGTGGTTAGTGTGGACGAGACCTTAGCAAATGACGTAGTGAGTGTTGTGTGCAACCCGACAATTGGCATTGTGCGTGATGATGAGGGTAGTTTTGCGCCTCCGCCGGTGACACCCGCGTCGAGCAGCCGCGCGGACACGGCGCGTGCCCGCAGTGTTCGGTTGGCCGCCGCCGCGACTGATCGTCTCTCCTGATGATGAATCGCGTACCGATTCGAAACATGTCGAGCGTTATTTGACTTCTACGACGTGAGTAAACCCGTTTAAGTATTTTAATACTATAGTAAACTCTTGGTTGAAAACGTCGCAATTCCGGCTTTTTCTACATGCCGGTTTTTCTTTTACTTCTAGAAGCATATATTTTCCTTTTATTTGCTTCATACTTGTATCCCTATTATACATATTGTTGAATATGTTAGTATTTTAGTAAGTTATTCTTTAACTGAATAACATGAATGGATATTTGTATGAAGTACCTAGCTTTCCAAATCCTGTAGCTATGTACAAGTTATTGTGATATGAATGTGGCCCTAAGATACCGGTGTCATCGTAATAGCAATGGTCGAAAGTTTCAGTTGCGATACTGGTGACCTGAAAAAACAATGTATAAATAAGTAATTACGAGCAGAACAAGTATAAGGAAGTAGATCATTCAATTATTGTATATAAGTATACAATTATGCAGAGAAACGGAGTAAATATTAAAGATGGCAAATTAAAAGGGCCAGTCTTCCATGGTCATATCCATGGGCCACAATGACCACTTCCTCGGTAATTTGTCTGCTATTTGCCACTAATTACATTCTAAAAAATCCCTTTAGGCTTAACTGTGTTTTGTAAATTGTTACAAAAGAAGATTGAATTTAGTCTATTTTCGATACCACTAACAAACTAAAATCTTTTTGGCTATCTTCAAATCACAGTTACAAACGCAGGCAAAAGGAAAAATACAGTACTATTACCTGTGCTCTGTTACTTTCTGGAATTCTGTTAAATAAGGAAGGTTTTATTATTTTATCTGCATAGTCATCTCCGAATAGTCCAGTAGCACTCTGTGAAAGCAGTGGGACAGCTCCGCACAACAGATTGTTTGTTAGACCGTTTTTTTGTATCCACACTCCACTTGTATCCATTATAGAGGGTGTATTCAGACCAGTGGCCACATTTTCTACTGAATATACATCACATTCCCTGAAAAATTATAGTTTACTGTTTGGGTGTTATTATTAAAAATTGCTATTGCAAACATAGCATGTCTTTCACAGAAGTTTTTGTGTAATCTTTAAAACCTTTACTATATGTATGTTCAATTTTCATGCGCAATAAACACGGATTTATATACATACCAGCTGCACCCCATGGTGTTACCAGCATTCGGGATAAAAAGCACAAAAGTAGCCTATGTTCTTCCATACTGAATTTTATTGAAATTGGTCCAGCAGTATAAGGTTTTTAAGTACCAAATGTACAAGCACACTCACCAACTTTTGCCTTTATAATATTACTGTGATTAGATTCAAATTATAGAATAGAATAGAATAGAATATTCTTTATTGCACACCTCAACAGGAAATAAATACAAACAAATTACAAGTAACATTCAAGAGAGGTAAACAACAGGCGGTCTTATCGCTAAAGAGCGATCTCTTCCAGACAACCTTTGGGTAGCGAAATTAAATACAAACGTAATTGTATTAAATTTAATAATGTTATTAGATCAAAATAAACTATTATATGAGGTGTGCAATAAGGAGGAATTGACCATAGTTATGCAGAAAGCGACCGGCGTTGATTTTTTGTCAAAGTGACTTAAGTCTTAATCAATGAATGAGTTTGGTCTCTTTTTGCATTATGAAAAAAAAAAAACTTTGGTCGCTTTCTGCATAACTACGGTCAATTGTAATGTAGTGTACAGCTTACCTTTTTTCTACAGGTAAGGGTATGGTTAATAATCCTTCCCCATTACCAATTTTAGCTAATTGGGCAATATGGCTAGACTCATGGCCTGCTGCTAAGATGCAAGCCGCAAATTTTATGGAGTTCTCTTCATTATCTGGAGTTTTGTACACAACTTTGTTTATCCTCTCGAATGAACCTGGTGTGATGCCTTCCATTAATACATCTTTTTGTTTCTCTAATTCAAATCCAGTTACTTCAGCATGAACATATATTGTTCCCATATCTTGTGCTTTTTCCACAAGACCGGCAAGAAATCTTGAGGAATCAAAGATCCCTTCTGACTCATACCCTAAACAACCTAGAAATTAAAGATATAATAAAAAGAAATTCCAAAATAAATATAAGCTCTTGTGTTATGGACTGTAGACGACTAACATACTTATATAAATAAATACAAATAATCATGACCCAGGCATAAATATTCGAGCCTATTACACATATATTTGCCTTTGCGAGGATTAAAATATGGGAACGCCGGCTCAGTAGGCAACTGGTGTACCACTGCACCAACTGTGTTGTCAAAATATTAGATTTAGATAAATATGAGTTCTAAAAAAACTGACCAAGCTTGATATCATTTGTGTTTATCCAAGGAAATCTATTTTGTATTTCTTTTGCACTTAATAGTTCATTTCTGATGCCATATTCTCTTTGAATATTTACATTTTGTTCCAATTTTTCTGCATGCTCCTCACAAGCCAGTAGTAAATTCCCTTTAGGTGAATATTTCACGTCTACATTGGGACCCAAGTTCTCCCTGGAATTTCTCAAAAATTCAGCACCATGTTGAGAAAGGTATATATTTTCTGGCAATGCAAAATGTTGTGTTAATGATCCAAGGGTTATGTTCTTTCGCGACGCAGCATACTGTGAATAACACATTATTAAACCATTAGAGGCAAAATTATTAAAAAATCCAACCTTAAATACATTATGAGAACTTACTGTTGGATCTTTTTCTAACACAACAACAGAGAGACCATGGCCAGCTTTGCTTTTTAGCCAATATGCAACAGACGAGCCAATATATCCACCTCCGATAACTACGATATCTGCATGTTCTGGATACTGTTGATATTTCTTATTTAAACCGAACATAGCCGGCAATTCCTGTGATATTATATCCAATGTTCTTTTGAAAGGGTTTTTTGATTCTGAGCGTAAATGTGCGTATAGGCTGAAACTTCGTTTTACTATTCTTGAAACTATCATAATTAATATCTATTTTTATGAATTTTATTTATGATAAAATTAACTTCGTAAATCGAGAGAATAATCTAACTGAAGGAGACGACGACGTAACTTTAGCATGGCTGTCAGCTGTCACTGTCACCGAATTGGGGCTCATCACACTTGCGATTTTTTTTTTTTTTTTTTTTTTTTTTTTTTTTTTTTTATTATGGCAATCGTCGTGAAGACATTTTTGCCAGCATCACGTCATTAAAAAAGGAAAAAATAGAACGAGGAAAGAAAATTTAGGTACTAGAGATAACTTTAAAAGGAAAAGAAACAAACTAGAGAAAACAAAAAAAAAACTAAAATATACCAGAAAAAAGTACAGCGTTATAAATTAATTTTATTAGAAGTCAAAAATTTAGAAATTAAGCGGAAAACTACCGGACAAGGTTGCAAAAGGGAAACAATACATGTAGGAAAGGGAATCCCTTGAAGAACCAAGCCTTCCAAGAATTCCGTATGATTAAACAGGGGGCAACTAAAAAACATATGATTAAGGGACCCTTCATCAAGGCCACATTCGCAAAGCGAAGAGTCACGAATCCTTAGCCTCGCAAGATGCACCACTGATCGACAATGACCCAACCTCATTCGAATGATTGAAGAAACAGATGTTTTGTCCAGTGAAATTTTTGAAAACCAAGGTTTTGAAGGAATATTTGGCTGTATTGATGCAAAATATGAGCCTCTACTTCTGCATGAACTACGCCACCGAGAACCCCAAGCCTTCAAGAGGTAGGATTTAGGAAGCAGCAACAGATCATTGCAGCAGTTCTTAAATGGTACTTTGTCGCCGCAGGATATTGCTTCTCTGGCATACTTATCCGCGACCTCATTTCCACCAATACCAGAGTGCCCAGGAACCCACGCTAGCACAACTTCATAATTCCTGAGATTACAGCGATGGACAGCTTCCTTAATAAAAAACAAGAAAGGGCTATGAAGTTTTGAGGAAAAAGGACTTGCTAAAAGAGACTCCAGAGCACTCCGGGAATCTGAAAAAATAATAGTACGTTTTAATTTGGCCACCAAAATATAATCTAGACATTTTAAAATACCAAGACATTCCCCAGAAAAAACTGATGACTCAGGAGGGCATTTACATTTTTGAATTATATTGTACTGGGTGTGATAGGTGGCAACCCCTACGCAGCCCACAGGGGACAATTTGGAAGCGTCCGAGAATAAAGAGTGCCAACCATTCCAATCGTTGCCCAGGAGGCCACGGAAGAGCTCATTGGCGAATAAATTCCCTTTTGCAATTTCAAAATGACTCTAGGTTGAAGAATAGTAATTTCAAAAGGAAACTGAAACATTGGAAGATTAACAGAGTGAAACATCGGATCCTTTATAGATTTAAACCTATTAAAACTTAAAACTAAACAAGGAAGAGTTTTATTTATCCAGAAGGAAGAGTTGCGACAAAGGAGGTCTAGGGAAGAGATTTTAGGGAAGATGGGATGAAAAGAAAATTGAAGGGCACGAAATAAATACCGGTCAGCCAAGAATTGACGACGAAGATCCAACGGGGCCTCCGTGCACTCAACTTGCAAAGCATTAATTGGACTTGACTTCATAGCCCCTGAAATTAAACGAAGAGCCTTAGCTTGGATCAAGTCTAAGCAGTGCAGGCCAGATTTAATAGCCGGTTCCAATAAAAATGTGCCGTAGTCTAGAACACTACGAATGATCGCATTATATAAGATTTTAAGGGAAAAAGGGTGAGCACCCCACCACACTCCGGCCAGACATCTAAGCACATTTAAATTACGCTCGCATTTAGCTGCAATGTACTCACAATGAGCTAACCCTGAAAGTTTTGAGTCTAAAACCACACCTAAAAACTTGAAGTGTGGCTGTACGGGAATTACCTGACCGTTCAAAAACACCTGTGTAGGAGGAAGAGATCTTTTCCTTGAAAAAACAACTACATTACTTTTGGAAGGAGACAATTGAAGCCCGTGATTCTCCAACCATGAGTTCAAGGATTCCAAGGAGGAAGAAATACATTCCACGGCAATTGTAATGCTATTACTGATTGAATAAACCAGCAAATCATCCGCATATTGTAGGACACTGCAATCAGGAGCTATTGAGGTGTGCAGGTCCGATGAATAAATATTGAACAGTAACGGACTCAAAACTGACCCTTGTGGGAGTCCCTTCCAGATGAAGCGAGAAGGAGCAACTGAATCTTCACAACCCCGAAACGAAATACGACGCCCTGATAAAATCTTCATTACCAAACTACTTAACTTTTTCGGTACCTGTAATTGAAGAAGCTTTTCCCAGAGGAATGGGAGTTGGACATTATCATAAGCTGCTTTGACGTCCAAAAAAGCAGCAACAACAGATTTATTATTGGAAAACGCAACACGAATATCTGTCGTGAATAACGCCAGGCTATCAGTAGTACTTCTTCCTTTCCTGAAGCCAAACTGGGAGCTAGACAGTAAACCCTTGGACTCAACGAACCATTCCAACCTATTCTTGATTAGGTGCTCAAGAATTTTTAAGAGAACCGAAGAAAGAGCAATGGGACGGAAAGAGCAAGGATCCACTGGGTCTTTATTAGGTTTAAGGATTGGGATTATCAGCTGAGTTTTCCAAGACAGCGGGATAGTACCTGAATCAAAAATACAATTAATCAAATTTAAATAATAACAGAGAAAGCCGGAACTTGCATTGCAAATGAAGGAATAGGGAATACCATCATGTCCAGGAGCGGAATCTTTAAGAGAACTAAGAACAATCTTCAGCTCGAGCATTGAAAAATGAGAATCAAGGGGATCAGAAGAATGAGAGAAGTACTCGGCATTAGCTTCGAGAAGGCTAGGAACATATTGCGGAGCAAGGGAGTCCATGAACGCTGCTGCCCATTCACGTGATAAGGGATGCGACCGCGAGGACACCTGTTTACAGCCTCGAAATTTACGAATATTCATCCACAAAAAACGAGCAGGAGTAGACGGAGATATAGAAGTGCAAAAGGACCTCCACCCATCTCTCTTTTTTGTCCTCAGTAGAAGTTTAGTTTCAGCAATACACTTACTAAGGGCATTAAACTTTGACTGACACATATCAAAACGGTAATCATTTTCAGCCTCTTTCCTGTTCCTTATAGCCATAGTGCACTGAGAATCCCACCATGGGGGCGAGGGGATTTTCCCCGAAGCTGCATTCTTGATAGGGAACACCTCCTCAGCACATTGAATGATGGCGACTGCAAACGCCTTACTACAATTATGAATATTCGCAGTAGAGACCAATGGCAGGCCAGAAATTGACTTTTCTAACTCATTCTGAAAGTCCTCCCACTCCGCATTTAGTAAATTAAACTTAAGAAGAGGGGGAATCGGGATTTGATTTTTAGCAGAGAAGTGAGGGAAATCAATTAAAATAGGAAAATGATCACTCCCGAATGAAGAATTCAGGGTTTCCCAGGAAATTTGAGGAGCCAGATCAGGGGAACACAATGAAAGATCAATCGCACTCGTTGATTGGCCTGGGCGAGTACGCCTTGTAGCCGACCCCGTGTTTAAAATGCACAGGTTAAGGGAGTCCAATAATTCGAGCCATATAGATCCTACAAGGTCATTTTTACCACAGCCCCATACACGATGGTGACAGTTGAAATCTCCTAAGACAAGCAATGGTCGGGGAAGAGATTGAAGGATAGATGACAAATGTATTAACACAGATTTAGAAGGATGAGGGACGTAAACAGAGACATATGTAATGTTTTCAATTTTAACCGCAACAATATCAAACTCATTGGAAGACAAAATTGGAAGTCTAGAGAAAAGAGCATTATTTTTAATTAGAAATGCACAGCCTGCATATCCATCAGGCCTATCATCTCTTACAGAGATATATCCTGGAAGTCGAAGGATATAATCAGGCTTAAGCCACGATTCAGATAAAGCAAATAATTTAGGACTATACTTGTTAATTAGGTATATTATGTCAGATTTTTTGTTAATAAAGCTACGGCAATTCCACTGAAGGATTAACTGACCCATGGTCTAAAGAAGAAATAAAGGAAGAAATAAGAGGGGCAACGTGGGACATCAAATCATTATGAGGCGGAAAAACTTTTGAAAAAATTTGAGAGATCAGCTTAAGAAGAACAGCGACAGAGCTCTCAGACACCGAAGATGAATGAGGATTATTTAACGCAGTACCGTTCCCAGCCTGCAGAGAATTTTCATTAAAAAGACCCATATGGGCCGACTTATCATAACCACTCCGAGGAGGAGCAGGAGAGCGGGGCTTCTTCAATATTGTTTTTTTATAAGAGTGGCTCGCTACCGCTGGAGCAGACGCCACTATGTTCGCATACGATTTCCCATACACTGGGAGGAGCTTGCTCGCTTCAGCATAGGAAATATTGCTCGAGGCCATATACTTTTTAATATTGCATTGGCGTAGGAACTCGGGACAGGACTTACTAGTGGCCTGATGACCCTCCTCACACTTGCAATTTATGCAACGAGGCGACTCTTCCTCACAAGAATCGCCAGAATGATTGGCCCCACAACGGAAACAGCGAGGGTTCGACCTACATTTATCCTTCGTGTGCCCGAATCTGCAGCAACGATAGCATTGAATTGTAGGAAACGTATATTGCTCCACAGGAAGAGAATTAAAACATGCAAATATTCTAGGAGGAAGAACCTGGCCATCGAAGGTTACCACCACCGTTTCAGACGGAACCCATTTAAATGACCCATCCTGAAAGTTATTTTTCTTATAATTAAGCCGCCTGGACTTGACTATACGTCCACAGCCAACAGGGACCTTGACATAATTTAAAATATCATCAGGGGACCAGTCTACAGGGATGCCTTTAACAAGACCCACCCTAGTAACATTGAAAGATGGGATGAATGCTTTCAATTTCTTGTTCTTAAGAGTTGGCGAGTTCATGAAATCATTAGCGTCCTGGTAAGAGTGGAAACTTACGGTTACCCTGTTGCGACCCAGACCCTTAACCGAACCATCAATAATATTACAGAACTCTCGGTGGTGATTCTGCAGAAATAGTCCAAAGGAAACAGGATGCAAAGTGGCTCCCGGCGATGGACTGTCGTACTGAACATGAACAGTAAATGGACCAGGGTCACTTGGCTCATAGTTTACTCTCCCCGTAAAAGCCATTGAGGAAGACATCTGTGGAGTAGTAGCAATCGAGCTAGGAGGAGAAGTCTGTAAGTGAACCGGTGGTGTCCCTTCCGAATCTTGTAATGGTGCATCCTGCGACTTGGATACTTGACCCAACGCCAGTTCTGAATCTTGAGAGACCTGTTGATATGGGGGTAAACAAGAGAAAGAATTTCGGAGCTCAACTCCTGAACTCGACAGGTCTTCATCTAGGGTAAAACGAGTGCGAGAGTTTGACCGAGATCGAGCTCGACCAGAATCGCGTACGTTATTAGGACTATTAGGAGAGATTACGATATCCCTGTACTCCCTTCTGCGACCTCGCGCCGCAATGTCCCGCTTGTCATCAAAAATTGTGATGAATGCTCCCGGGGAAGGGGGGGGCAGGTTACCTGACCCCCCAGGGTCCCCGGGGGAATGATCCCCCATTGTAGCCCCTAAGGGCGGACCTAACAAAAAAATAAACTAAATACTAAAATATATATAATTAAACCAAAAAAAGAAAAAATAAATAAGAATATAACCCAATAAAGAAAGCTCTAGTACTAACTAAATAAGAAATTCAAGACTAATCAGGCAAAAATAAATAATTTAAAACCGACAACCAAATGACGTTCCGCTAGCGCTCGCTGTCACCTCGATCCTCCCACTTGCGATTTGCGAACGTCGAAGCGAATTTTCTATGAAGGCGAAGACGCAGCTCGCCGCAACCACGCGACGCTTATTTTCAAAATATAAATATTTTGTATCTATAGAAAACTGGCTCGCAAATCGCAAGTGACGGCTGTTCGGAAACGACAAAACGACATCGACATAACGCAAAACTATGAAATATTTATTTTAGTGGGTTTCTTTAAATTACTAGGTGATGAATTACTACATGCCATATTTTATGTATAGTAGTTATAATTTATAAATACCATAAAAAATAATTTCAATCAATCGCAATTGAACTTATAGAATTCGACTCCAATATGACAGTTTGTATTTTTTAGGTTATGGGCTGTTACAAAATCATTCCTTACTTTGTCAGTGAGCTAATGTGGCGCCACTGTTATAAGCAGTGGAGTCAAATTCATAGCAGTTCATGTTTTACCCACCGGTAATTAGTAATTTTGTCAAAGGTACAGCACGAACTTCAAGCAAAATAAATAAAGAAAAATCCGCATTTTTTCATGAAATGCTTCCAGATTTCACGTTGATAACTTTGGCCCGATGATTTGAATAGCCATAGTGTAATCAAATAAAATAAAATCATGATAGAGAACATAAATATTTGACATCTACGTCGAATTAGGAGCTCTCTGGGTAAGGTTATCTAAATATAATAACCACTAAAAATATTTTATATTTTCTACGACAAAAAATATTTATATGTAAGTGGTTTTAGGTTTTCATAATGGACTCCAAATATACTTCTATGGGCAAACAAAATGGAAGTAAGGTTGATACTTTCAAGAGAAAAAGTTTTATGGAAAATATAAATGTAAAAAAGAAAAAGATATGTAGTACAGATAATACCCCTAACAAACCTTTAATCTCCAATGGCTTAAAGCCCCAAAATGGAATTCAGAAACCCCCTGTTAAAGTAGCAGTTGTTGAAAATTTACTTGAAGCAAGAAAACGCTTGCCTGTTTATAATGTTCGTGCAAGGTATGTATTTTCACATTGTTATATTCATAAGCTGGTTTTGATAGAATTCATTTTATCAAACAAATATTTGCTGAACCTAGAAACCAAAGTACTTAATCCATCTTATTTATTAAAATGTCTTACGGGGTTACAGTTCAATTTAAAATCAAATTCAAACATTTATTTATAAAATAATATTTTATACATGTTAAATTGTTGTTATAAATATTTGTCATAATTCTTAAACTATTTAAGGTTTTATTTTTATTTTGATGTGGTGTTGATTCTTACAATAAATTTCTTTTACTTTGCTCAAAAAATTTAAGGTTAGGTATAACTATAATTTAAAGTTTTTACATTACAACACTACATTATTGTTGGGTAAGTGACCTGCACCGCAGGTTACGTTATCCAGGGGTTTGAAAAAAATATACAGAATTACACTAGAGTTGTAAGTTATAATAACAAACTTAAAAATCTAGACTTTACAATTGTTTGCAAACATTATCATTTTATATTTAAGCGTCAGCCATGAGTTTGCAAATACATCAGCATCCTGGACTTGTGCAATTATGCCATGACTGCCGGCTTCCATTTCCAGTAAAAGGGATCACATTCTCTTGTCTAATAAATAATATTATCTTTGGTTTCCGTGAATGTCACACAATAAAACAATTCAAATGAATACCTACATTGCCAGCCTTTGACAACAGTCTCAAATAATTAATGTGTCTGTCCTCAGATATTTTAATCTGGTAGCCTTTGGCAAGGGCATCCTACGTCACTTTCCAATCTTGTCTTTTCCTTGCCAGACTGGCAAAGTCCAAGTTTTGCCAGTTTATTAATCATATATTTTATATCATCCTCCAATCTCATGAATTGTTTTCCATTCTTTCTCTTGCCTTCTCTTGTTTCAATTTAACCCTTTGAGCGCCAAGCGGCAAAGCAATTCACCGTGCCACCGACGCCAAACAAAAAAAAAAAAGTGCTCCAAAATCAACAGAGATTGAAAAACACAGATAGTGGTTTGAATTAGCATGTTTTTGACCATTGAAATTTTTGACGTCAATAGGCGTCGTTGGCGTCAGTGGCACGAATTCCCGATGACGTGATTTGCCGTCTTTGGCGGTCAAAGGGTTAAATGGTCTAATAATCCATTTAAATTGACTTATTTCATATTTTGATGGTAATATTATTCTTTTTTTAGGCTTTTGGAGGAAATAAAGAAAAATTATACCATGATATTGATTGGTGAAACTGGCAGTGGTAAAACAACTCAAATACCTCAACTGATTCATGAGCAGCGACTAGAAGGAGCTGGATGCATAGCAGTCACACAGCCTCGACGGGTGGCTGCCATTACAATTGCAATCAGAGTAGCTGCTGAAATGAGCACCAATATTGGGAACATTGTTGGGTAACTCTTGCAAATTGGTTTGAAGTTAATTTTTATTTCTGAGCAAACCAGATTCCCTTTGATTTTTTAAAGTACTACTATTAGAAATTGTATTTAAGAAATAAATGGGTATTCTGACGACGCAGTTGGCTCAGTTTGTAGAGACCTGCCTACTGAGCCGGCGGTCCCGGGTTCGAATCCCGGCCAGGGCAAATATTTGGGTGATGAATTGGAATATTTGTGCTTAGGTCATGGTTATTCTATGTATCTAAGTATATATTTATCTATATAAGTATGTATATCGTCGTCTAGTACCCATAACACAAGCCTTCTTGAGCTTAATTTGGGACTAGATCGATTTGTGTGAGGTTGTCTGATATTTATTTATTATTTATTGGCTATTTGGAGAATGTTACTGTCTGTAAACAAAAAATAATAAATCAGTGAATTGCTGCTCATTGTTTAAATTATAAAGAATAACATGAAAAGTAGGTAGTAATTTGTTATATATGGACTTTTCTGGGTGGAGATCTCGGAGGAGACCTTTACCTTACAGAGGGTACTGGTGCGGTGATAAATATAAATGAAAATTTAAATTCAAAGAAAAAAACACGACTAATCACTTATTTGTGAATTTATTGCTTAACCTTAATTTTGTAATACCCTAGTTTATTTTTTATAGATATAAGTACTTTAGCATAATGATGATTAGGTTTAGTAGATAATGTATATCACTAAAATCCAGAAACAAAAAGGCTTTTTTAATTTTTATTTATTTATGTATACATTTCTTAGACAAGAATTGAGTTTTAGTATTTACATGATTGTTTTCTGTAGGTACTCAGTGAGGTTTGAGGATATGACCAGTCCAAGAACCAAACTTAAATACTTAACGGATGGTATGTTGCTGAGGGAAGCTATAGTGGACCCTCTGCTGAAGAAATATTCCATTGTAGTGCTGGATGAAGCTCACGAACGCACAGTTAGCACTGATGTTCTGTTTGGCATTGTTAAACTGGCACAGAAAGAAAGAAAAGAAAAGAAACTGAATCCACTCAAGGTCAAGTATTATTTCTTTTCACTACCCTGAGTATGGATCGGAGCCTGAAAATTCCCTTTTTCCTACAAAGTTCTCATGAAGATAAGGACCTCAGCCCTGCAGCCCCACTGGTACGCCATGGCTACGCTGTATAGTCTACTAGCTGTGCCCCGCGGTGTTACCCGCTCATCCCACGGGAACACTAAATTTATTCGGGATGAAAAGTATCCTATGTCCTTTCCCGGGTCTCAAACTATCTCCATACCAAATTTCATCTAAGTCGGTTCAGCGGTTGAAGCGTGAAGAGGTAACAGACAGACAGACAGACATGTATGGATTAGTATGGATACAAAAATGTGGTAGCTAAAATATTCAATATGTTCCAACATGATTTGTTTGGATATGGTATGACTGGTGACGCTATGGACTCTTGGAGAGGCAGAGGACTAAATAAAGTATTACGTAAGTAAATAATATTAATGTTTTTTTAGATCATTGTGATGTCTGCAACAATGGATGTGGATGTCTTCAGAAAATATTTTAATAACTGCCCAGTGATATATTTAGAAGGTAGGACACATCCCGTGACGATCTACCATTCAAAAACTAAACAAGAAGATTACCAATATGCTGCAGTATGCACACTGTTTGAATTGCATCGGACAATGCCTGCAAAGTGAGTAGAAATTTAGTGTAAACATATAATTTGTCATTTCAAAGTTTGTGTCAACAACTAATAAATCATTCTATTTAAACAATGAATACAAAGATCAAAGCTTAAAGAAAAATTGAAAAAGGAGCTACCTGGTGGAAGGGACCGGGAATCGAACCCGGTACTTCCCGTTCGATTCCCGGTCACTTCCACCAGGTACCTAGCTCCTTTTTCAATTTTTCTTTAAGCATTGATCTTTGTATTCATGGTTTAAATAAAAATTGTGGTGTACCCACATTAAAAAACATGAGACATTACATGTTTCATAAATTCATAAAATCATTCTATTTTCAGCAACGATTTTCTAGTGTTTCTGACCGGACAAGAAGAAATAGAAACTGTTATGTACAACATCAAACAAATAGCTAAAGTAAGTAGCTGAAGTTATTCATAATTTAATAGAATCATGGTTTTTTGAAATCGGAAAAGGGCCCTTTGGTGCCACGAAAGTATTACGTCTAATCGAAAAGCAGTGTCAACATTATGTGCCATGACCATGACGGATGGGATTTAATACTTCTTAAGAACCCACGTCTTTTAGTCCAAAAATATAATCCTCCAGAACACATTTTTGAGCTGGCTTGAGGAACTAGCCTAGCCTGTCACTTAAATAAGGCCCAAGTCTTAAGTGGCGCCAGCTGGAGACGATTAGACAAAAAAAAACGTGGCATCTCCGTAAGGCGGTTATCACGCTGCCGCTCCCCGTGCTGCGAAGTGTGCACGGCAATAGCAAATCTTCCGCACAGAGATGCGGAGTCAGTGTGTTCCGTACGGCTTTTGTATAAAAATGAAAATTCTACAGTATAAATTTAAAAACCGCGGTTCGCACTTCGCAGCTAGCGTGATCATACCTTGATGACACCTTAGACCATTTGCCTATAGATACATACTATAGAAGCGTTGATTATGAAGATGAAGATGACCATTATGTTTCTTATTGACAGGTCGGTTGTTTCAGGAAGCGCCCGGGCCGCCACTATTGGTGTGTCCCCTGTACGCCGGACTGCCAGCCGCTAAGCAGTTACAAGTGTGGAAACAGACGCCCCCGGGGATGAGGAAGGTTGTGCTAGCTACGAATATAGCCGAGGCTTCCGTCACTATTCCTCAAATAAAATGTGTCATTGATACTGGTGTTGTAAAGGAAAGGTGAGGCATTGTGTTGCTAAAATTATTGGTTCAATTCAGAAATGCAGTATCTATGTATAGTCCAGAGAGAGAGGGTTGGTATATGCATCCTACTATACAAACAATAATGATAAGCTGTGATGCTAAGAATCAAAATCAAATATGTATTCTTAGTAGGTAACTGGACCCACAGACCTTGTTTTAGTTGTTTTATGTCACAGTTTATATTTTTATGCTTTACAATTTCTGATGTTGGGTTGTTTACATATCTTTTGACGTTTGCTATTGCATGGCAGTGCTTAGTCTGTTCATAATTAGAGCGGACTGTCTAATAAAAAAAATCGTGTCTAAGTATCAAAGTGCTAGTTAAGACTGTGATAATACTCCCAAGTTTCATTATTTTTACTACAGCATGCACTCAGCACTGTGATCCTTTAATGTACCCCATACCATGTACACTTGTACAGTCAAGGAAATTCTCTTGTCGCAATGACAATAAAGGGTCGAACATGCAGTTACGCGTTTCAGTTTCCTTTACTGTAGTTCAGGGCTGCGCTACCCTCGCTCCACGTAGACCTGACGAATTTTTCCTTATGCTTTGTGTGTCGATCTTTGCATTGTTTATTTGAAAGGATTTTACACCTTAGCGACCGACGATACTATGTGAATACGTTAATATTCACATCTTACCGCACCACTTTACAGCGGTGAACGAGCAAGCGAGAGAAGGCGCTGTTAGTTTTATAAATTTATGAAACATGTCTCATTTTTTTAATGTGGGTAGGTACACCACAATTTTTTATTTAAACCATGAATACAAAGATCAAAGCTTAGTGTAAAATTGTCGTATATAATATATGTGTGGTTGTTATCGCAGAACCTGGTGCACAGCCACGGGCGCCGAGCGGCTGCGAGTGGTGGCGTGCGCGCGCGCCGCGGCGTGGCAGCGCGCCGGCCGCGCGGGCCGCACCGCCGCCGGCGCCGCCTACCGCCTCTTCACCGCCCACGACTTCGCTGCCAGACCGGCGCATTCTACTCCTGAAATCGTCAGGTTAATAGGCCTTATTCCTTTAAAAAAATTTTTTTTCATATTATGACAAATATATTGATAATTTCAACCAACTTTTTGAAGTGAATAATAGTTTTCCCCGAGTTCTAGGTAGTAACGTAGCTATTTCATGCTTTTATTGCGCGCAGTCGTAAATAAGTTGAAAAAACTAATTTTTCGCGTGAGTTTTGTCAATTTCGAGTAGTTTTTGAAACAAAAATTATCAATGAAAAATTCAAACTATAGGTTTCAAATATATATAAATAAACCCCAATAGCCCTGTTCTAGGTAGTAACATGAATAATATGTTAAGAAACATGTTTGATAATAGAGAAAAATGTCTAAAACAATCAGCATTTTAAAAGGAATAAGGACTCTTAATAGTCAAGGCTACTACTTTCTAAAAAAAAACTGATATGGCATTTACGTTGGAGTAGGTAGTTGAAGTATTAATACCAGTCATGATAACAAGTTCTGCCGTGTTACGGTAAAAGGTCGTATCTTTATACGGATGTCATAGTAATATACGTCCTATTACCGGTAGCATGGCAGAGTTAACATTTTTGTGTTTTGAAACTTCATTGCAAAGGGAAAGTCAGGGAGTATTATTTTAATTTGGGACTAGATCGATTTGTGTGAGGTTGTCTGATATTTATTTAATACTTCCCATTATTCTGAAGAAACAAAGGCAAATCATCACTAGCGTACCGAATTTCAAGTTAAAATCTGCGTTTTAAAACTTTTTATATGACTACTTGAATTGTAACTGAGGTCAATATCGTCTAACGATTTGCAGATTATGGCAAAGTAGGATATTCCGCATCAATTAGAATGATATCAAAACAAAGTTTTATTTAATTTGCAGGTGTCCCCTTGCGCCAACGATATTATTGTTAATCGCAGCGGGAATTGAGCCCAGCACCTTCCCACTCATCGATTCTCCGCCCACGGATTCCATCAATGCTTCACTGAAATTATTAAAAGAACTAGGTGAGTCAATTTCGTTTCATTAGGTCAGGGTTATTCAACATTATAGCTTTAACAGTTTGGAACAACTCTAAACCTGTTAGGGTGCGACATCACCGCGAGCATTCGCCTATATTTACAAAAACCAAATGAGCTTTTCATTTCATTTTTTTTTACATTTTTTTTTCATTTCGTTATAGAAAATCTTGTCACAAACCTTGTACGGTGGCTGGCGAACCAGTGCCCTGCGGCTTCAGTAGCTATTTAATAAAGTTATATTAATATTATATTACATTTCATTGTCTTCCAGGTGCTATTGATAGCGAAACTAATCCAAAATTAACTGCATTTGGGAAAAAAATGGCATCCTTTCCAATTGACCCTAAATATTCAAAAGTACTTCTAAGCGCTCCAGAATTCAACTGTCTTGACGAGGTTTGTATTGTTATTTATTGTTATTCCGGTATTATTTGACTTAGAGTAGAGCGTTTGGAATAACTGGTCAAACATAACCAGATTTAATCAAGTTAAAATACTCACTTTTTGGTTGCATATGACATTTTTTGGTCAACATATAATAATAGAGAATGTGTTTTTTACAGGCTTTAAGTTTGGTCGCCATGTTGTCAAGCGAAAACATCTTTCACACGCCAATGCATAAAAGAGAAGAAGCATTGAAAGTCAAACAGAAATTTATTTCACCTCTTGGTGATCATTTGACGCTGCTAAATGTTTACAAAGCATTCTGTAAGGCACCTTTGAAAAAAGTGAGTATCTATGTCATAGTAATAAACAAAGACTTAAAAAAATAAAATATGCTTAGTGAAGCGCCATTAATAGGTGTAACTATATATCTCGAAAACGGTTGCTGTATTTACCACTGATCATATTACAACTTATGACAGGTTTGAAGTGCAAGGTGTACAAACATGATTTATAAGGTTCTTGGTACTTAAATGGCTTAATAGTCAATTTTTAATTTTATCAATGTATAACTTGAAGTACCTAGGTACCTAAAATCCTACAATATCGTATTTCAGCAATGGTGTAAAGAAAATTACCTCAATCACAAGAACTTGATGTATGCCAGCGAAGTAAGACAACAGCTGTTAACCATTTGCCAGCGATTGAACTTGGCCGTGGCGAGCTGCGGCAACGCCACTGACCAGGTAACTACGTAAACCAAATGTTTATGCCATTCCCTGCAATATTTCATAGAATCAAGATCAGGAATGCAACGAAATAATGTTATAAGAAGTGAGAGTGTATTTACATAGGTTAAAACTGGAGCTTTGCTATATTTACAACGATAAGAGTGATTATAGTCTGGCTAATGAAATATTACTCAAAGTTTTGGCGGGAAATTTAAAAAATCTCCTGCTGGTCACACTTTGTGTAGTAGGAATTATAGTTTTGATACTTTTCTTTGCACACGTAAGGTTCCTAAGGAAATAAGTTAAATATACGTTGATGTGCACTCATAGTCAGCTCACGTAATTTCTACCACTATGTACAGTACAAGTCAACGACAAACACATATGTTTATACTTTCTAACCATATACAAGGCGAAAAATTTAATTTAGTGTAAATAAGACCTAGCTTGATAATACCGTAATCCATATTATATTTTATAATCACTAAAAAAATTACATATGTGCTATGCCAAATTTACGCAATGTTAGAACTAGTACATAAAGTATCAAAACTATTTATAGAGGACCCCATCTACTACTTAAATTGTTTAAATCATAGACAATTGGTGATATCACAAGGAAATGTCTGTCAACATTATTTGGCTAGCCACTCTAATATCCGCCTTATGCAGAGGAATGTGTGGGAGGAATCTTTTAACCCTTTGAGCGCCAAGCGGCAAAGCAATTCACCGTGCCACTGAAACCAAACCAAAAAAAAAAAAGTGCTCCAAAATCAACAGAGATTGAAAAACACAGATAGTGGTTTGAATTAGCATGTTTTTGACGTCAATAGGCGTCGTTGGCGTCAGTGGCACGAATTCCCGATGACGTGATTTGCCGTCTTTGGCGGTCAAAGGGTTAAGAACGTGAATATTCCGGTTGCAGCTCCTAAAATGCTTGGTGAGCGGGTTGTTCACGAACTGCGCGTGGCTGCGCGGCGGCGGGCCGGCGGCCGGGCGCTACGTGACGGCGGGCGGCGCCGCCTGCGGCCTGCACCCGGCCGGCGCGCTGCACGCCGCGCGGCCGGCGCCCGCCGCCGTCTTGTACACCGAGCTGTTGCACACGCGCCGCGCGTACCTTGTCACCGTCTCTGTTATACAAGCCCAGTGGCTGCATCAGGTGGCGCCGGAGTACGCGCGTCGGTGTCGTGCGGATCGGTGACGCTTGCGAATGTCCAGGGTCACGGGGTAGCGTTCGTGACGTCACACGTGATCCTGACCATGACCACTGCGTTGTCACATACGCCGAGTCTACCTCGTCGCTGTGTCTATTATACTGGCACGCACACGCGCCGCGCGTACCTTGTCACCGTCTCTGTTATACAAGCCCAGTGGCTGCATCAGGTGGCGCCGGAGTACGCGCGTCGGTGTCGGGCGGATCGGTGACGCTTGCGAATGTCCAGGGTCACGGGGTAGCGTTCGTGACGTCACACGTGATCCTGACCATGACCACTGCGTTGTCACATACGCCAAGTCTACCTCGTCGCTGTGTCTATTATACTGGCACAGTGGTTACATCAGTATGCGCACCGGTGTCGCTCACGATCGCTCAGGGTCACGGGGTAATGTATCACGTCACATTCAGCAGAGTTTAGACATGCGCTACGCCTACCTCATCACCATACCTCGAACAAATCATGCGGATGACGTCAAACCACTCATAGGATGATTTCAAAAAGTATTTTCATAAACAATTACTACTTATCAATTATCAACCTCTTTAATAAAACAATATCGCCACTTGACATGAGCAGAGTAGGTACATAACATCTTTGACTGACATTGTCATTCAGTTGAACAATAAAGTGACTTCGTAATTATTTAGATTTTTCTTTACAATTTTTTCAAAAGACGCAAAAGAATGTCGCGTTTACAAGAATATTGTTGTAATTTTCCGTTTTTGGAAATACGTGATAAAAACGTATATTGCTAATACAGACATCATCCTGTGTGCAAAATTAGGTACGTCATTTTTACGTCATCCGCATGATTTATTCGAGGTATGCTCATCACTGTGTCTGTGAGTCCGTCACACAAGCGTAATGGTAACATTACACGGCAGTACGCGCGCCTGTCCACGATCAAGTGTAGTTTGCTGTGGGATGAGGTCACGGAGTAGCGTTCTGCCTCCGCAGCTGTAGATGACGTTCTGATGTACCCGCTGCGCCTACCTTTTTACCCCGTGTTATGTATGGGTACGTTCAGATGATAAACGGTTAACGTTAACACGCGTTTATAACTATGTACCTACATTTAAAAAATCGTGATAGTATGAGTGCACCTTAAATAAAATAAATGTAGTTATAAACGCACGTTGAGTGCCCATCACCTGAACGTAGCATATAGGTTAAGCCTTATATGCTACGTTCAGGTGATGGTTCAGGATTAACATTTGCAAAAAAACTGAATGTTTATATATACATATTGAGGCGTTAAACCGCTCAATCTTCGTTAAATATTACCTTAACGGTTAAGTGCTCATCACCTGAACGTAGCATATAGGTTAAGCCTTAACTTATATGTATATGTAAACTTCAGTTTTTTTGCAAATGTTAATCCTATCACAGTTATTACAATTAACTGTACAATGTACATAAATGTTATGCAAGACCGCTTGTTTAATTACCACATATTTTTTATAATTTGTATATATATATAAATACGTTAAAAGAATTTTTGTAATTCATTGACACTGTTAAATATTGTGGTCCAATTTCACCGTGCTAAGTTAATGTATATATATGTGAGAGGGAAAGGTGAAAAGAAGTAAACATTATTTTAAATATAAAATATCGGGTATATTTCCAGCAATAGTAAGCACTAATAACAACAATTTGACGATAAAATATCTTGATTTGTAATTAAAAGTAATCAAGCAAAAATATAGCATAAAAGAACCATAGTGTAATTAATTTACCTTAACTTACTCTAGAATATAACACAGAGAATTATTATTACAGTATTTTATAGTGACAATAATATTGGAGATAAATTGTACATAAATTACCTGACAGTTCAGAGCACAAGTCGTACCGTGTCCAAGGCAGGACAACTTCTGATCTGCCGACAGGGGGGGGCAGCCATTTTATAGACAGCTCGATGACGTCGTGGGAGAAATCGAGTGGCGCGATGCAGCGCCTTCAACAACAAGTTTTCTACCCTCTTTTGTAAATTTTTGATTTAGAAATATTGAATGATAGTTTATTCTCCCACACGGCCATTCTGACGAGCAGCCACTTGGCTCGCGAAAACAATCATCAACTTAGAACACACAAGTATTATGATATAACTTCATCCCATGGAGTCATCAACATAAATCATCAGTGAAACACACAGTTACTGTTAAATCGTACAGTGGCTAATTTTCATTACATTAAACTAATAAAATTTGAATGGAAAATCACTAACAGTGGTCAAGTCATATGACCATAAAAACTAGCGCCAAATCACAGTGGCAGTGGCCAAATCACATGGCTATAGAAACTTAGTGCCAAATCACAGTGGCAGTGGTCAAATCACATGACCATAGAAACTAGTGCCAAATCACAGTGGCAGTGGTCAAATCACATGACCATAAAAACTAGTGCCAAATCACAGTGGCAGAGATCAAATCAAATGACCCTAATTAGATCGGATGTCAAATCATTGCGATTGTTTACGGTATAATTTGGTTTACCAATAAGACCGCTTATACACAGGATTGTTGGCCAGACAATCACAGTATACACAAGCAGCTATTACAAGTAAACACAAAAATAATTGTAATATTCTAATTCAATTAATCATCAGCTAATTATCATCATCATATCACAACTCATCACTATTTAAGGAATCAGTTAATTCATGTCCCATTTCAGGAGACATTAACCGTAAATTTTCATGAGACACATACAATTCATTGCCAGTCTCGTAGACCCTAACGGTATATCTATCATTGTCATTAATATGTGTGATAACGCATGGACCTCTATACTTGCTATCTAATTTATTAATAGCACGCGGATTCTGTTTAACCAAAACAATGTCTCCGACTTTAAATGGAACAATTTTTGCTTTTGTTTTATCAAACTGTTTTTTTTGTTCTTTAGCACGCTCGTCCATCCTTTCCTTTGAATCTAAACGACAAGTATTCAGGTCCAAGCGTTCCACGTTATCTACTAAAGCTGATATAGCTGGAGGCGACTGATCACAACCGATGAGTAGTTGGAAGGGTGTGCGACTGGTGCTTTTGTTAAACGTACTATTTATAGCTAACTGTACTTCGCCAACTGCATCCTTCCAACTTCTCCTAGAGGTGTTCTCAACAATTGTAAAACAGTTTGTCAGAACTTTCATCATACGTTCCACCTGTCCATTCGCACGACTGACGCCACTAGCTATAAAATGTAATTCGATGGACCATAATTTGCAAAAAGCCGTAAATTCCTTGCCAGTGTAAGAAGCCGCCTGATCACAAACAATACGCTTCGGTGTGCCAAAAACATAGATAAATGATTTTAAGCAATTAACGGTTGCCGCCGCCGTCAGATTGTTAACGGGTTGCATGAAACAATATTTCGTAAAACCATCAATGAATACGACGGCATATTGCTTAGTGGATTTATTCCCACTCAGCTTTCCCGTCGTATCCATATGCAATGTATGGAATGGCACAGGAGGTTTGTCAATAGGATGAAGCGAAATTTGACGTGAACCAGATTGGCTCTTATTTAATTTGCACGTAAGACAGTTCTCAACAAATTTTCGAGTACATTTAGACATGTTCGGAAACCAAAACCGTTCACGAATTTTTTCAAGTGTCTTTTCCCATCCGAAATGTTTAAGGGAGTCATGGTAAATTTGTATTAGATGCCAACGATAGCTTTTGGGAACAAACAGACACTTTTTGGTTCTTTTGTCTTTTGTTGTAAAGATTCGGTACAATAACCCATCATTAATTTCATAACTAGACGCTAAATCTTTATCAATTGTACCACTTGTAATTGATTCGATGATGGCTTTGGTTTCGGAATCATTGTTTTGCTCTACCTCTAACCAATCGCTGTAATTATGAATGTTGTTCACGTTCAAAGTAGTGGGGTTGCGACTCAAATAATCTACGTGTGGTATGCGTTCTCCTTTGCGATATTCGATGTCAAAGTCAAATGATTGTAAGTATGCCCACCACCGATGGACTCTGGGAAGCAATTCCTTCTTATTGCGTGACGCTTTTAAGGAATTGCAGTCAGTAATTACTTTAAATGGGCGTCCAAGCAGGTAATGTCGAAAATGTTTGATGGATCTCACGACTGCAAGCGTCTCCAACTCGTAAGAATGGTATCGGCTCTCGGTTTCGGTGGTGCGCATACTAAAGTATTCTACGACTTTTAATTGGCCTTCTCGTTTTTGAAAAAGGACACCGGCTAAACCCGCAGAACTGGCATCGGTATGGAGCTCGGTAGTTAACGTCGGATCAAATAACGTTAGAATCGGTTCTGATGAAAGATACCGCAGGATAGTTTCTCTAGCGAGCTCATGCTCCAGTGTCCAGTTCCACGGGGTATTATTACGAGTCAGGTTATACAGTGGGATCATCGTTAAAGCAAAATTGGGAATAAATTTTCGAAAATACCCGGCTAGGCCACAGAATTGGCGGACCTGCTTAACTGTTGTCGGGACTGGAGAGTTTAAAAGGGCTTTTACTTTACCGGGGCTTGGTCTAACCTGGCCATTGGAGATTATTCTGCCTAAATACTCAATTTCCTTTTGCAAGAATCTACACTTATTGATATTAAGTGAAAACCCAGTGGCCCGCAAAGCATCGAGAACTTCCATTAGGTACTGAAGGTTTTGTTCAGGCGTTTCTGAATAAATGACCACATCGTCGATATAAATCAGTACACATTTATCTATGAACGGTTTGAGTGCAATATTAATGGCTCTTTGAAACACGGACGGAGCATTGCAAAGGCCAAATGGCATGCGTAAGAATTCATACTGCCCGTCCGGTGTCACAAAGGCAGTTTTTTCGATAGAGTCAGAGGCTACGGGTATTTGATGAAATCCCGCAGCCATGTCAAGTACGGTAAAATACTTAGCTTTGGACAATTTACTAATGTGATCATCTATTAGAGGCAAGGGGAAGTGATCGCGGACCGTGTTACTGTTCAGTTCTCTGTAGTCTACACACATGCGATTACTTCCATCCTTTTTACCGACAAGCAAGATTGGACTTGCAAAAGGAGAATTGCTGTCGCGGATTATGTTATTATCTTTAAGATCTTGTACGAGTGCCTTAACATGTTCTCGTTCCGCCGGGGCTAAACGGTATGGCCGTCGCTGGACAATTTTATCCGGATTTTTTAACCGAATGTTTAACTCACCGGTAGTGACTTGGGTTACTGCATTTCCCGTTGTAAACATGTCTGACCGAGAGTTAAGCATTTTATAAAGCGTTTCTACATATTGGGGATCAACGTGTTCATTAATATTAAGCGAATTTGCATCGAACTTTTCAACAATATTTACGTCATATGAATCACGTGATACTTTTACGCAATCTTTCATAAAAGTGACCTTAATTCCAGGTATATCAAACAAATCTTGTCCAAGCAACATGTCATACTGAATATACCTATCGGGTACGAGAATAAACTCTAACGTAATATTTAGACCGTCAACGCAGACTACACACTGCTTTTTCCGTGAAGAATAGAAAGCATTCTCTCCTACTCCTCGTAATAAAGTCATCTCATAGATTATTTTGCCTTTAACTGAATCACCTACACTATCACGCATTAGAGAACATTCGGCACCGCTGTCCAATAGACATGAAAAGTCACGACCATCTATTTGCACAGTGTTGCATTTGCTGTTATTCATTATTAGCGTGTTAACGGACTTTTCATCTTTATTTTTCTTATTCAAACGTTGAAAACAGTTTTCAAACGTGTGCCCCTTTTTATTACAGAATGTACATGAAACTACCGGGGACTTCGTTTCTTTTGCAGTAAATGGAACGGGTTTTTGTACTCCGGGGCTAACGGAATTTGAGCGGCAATCCTTTTGTATGTGACCAAACTTGTGACATTTATGACAACGCTTTAACTGCTTATTATCAGAGGTATTTGGTTTTTGTCGTTTGGGTGGGATGCTGTGATCAGTGTCCCTATTAGGCCTTTTTCTCTTATAAGAATTAAGGCTTTGAATCAACTGCGGTAAGCTTTTTGGCGTCAATCGTAACAGGTCCGAACGTATACGAAAATCTGACATACCTGAGATTACAGCCTCTACTAGTCGCTCCTCAGTCACCGCCACACCAACCGCCTTTTTCGCCAGCTCCCATTTCCGTGTCGCGTATTCAGCCAAGCTACTAGCCTGGTCGCTGGTGTACTCCATAAATAGCACCAGGTCGTCGTAGTATCGAGCTTCATCTGCAAACGTTTCAATAAGCCGGTCTTTAAGTTCTGGCCAAGTGGTTAAAGAGGCGTAATTACGACGCGCCCATTCGGCGGCACGCCCACGCAAGTGTTTACGAGACAAGTTTAGAGTTTCGCGTTCAGTTAAATCAAATTCAGTTTTGATATCGTCTAGGTTACGACACCATATTTGAATTGTGTCAGTTCTATCATCGGGGTCGAACGCGGGTACATAAATATGTTCCAAGTTGCGGACACGCGGAACCGGTTTGGATATTGGAGTTCCAAATGCACTGGCAGTGGTTTGTATAAGTTTAGACATCATTTCTTGCATCATATTTTGCATAAAATCAATTGGAACGAAACCTGTCCTTGTGTTTTCATTCCTGCTGGACGAACAGCCGGACCGCCCGAGGATTGGTGACGCTGTGCGAGCCCGAAGCTCAGGTTCGTCGCTGCACGGCGTTTGGGGCTCAGGGTCGGCGATAGACGCAGCACGGTGTTCAGACTCGGAGCTAGACGCAGCACGGGGCTCAGGCTCGGAGCTGGAAGGCGCTCGTGGCTCGTCGGGTGGTTTCATACTGCTCATGATCGTATCACACCTGAAACATATATTTTACAAGCGTAGAACGTGTTTACGATCCCTACTTCTGATGTGAGAGGGAAAGGTGAAAAGAAGTAAACATTATTTTAAATATAAAATATCGGGTATATTTCCAGCAATAGTAAGCACTAATAACAACAATTTGACGATAAAATATCTTGATTTGTAATTAAAAGTAATCAAGCAAAAATATAGCATAAAAGAACCATAGTGTAATTAATTTACCTTAACTTACTCTAGAATATAACACAGAGAATTATTATTACAGTATTTTATAGTGACAATAATATTGGAGATAAATTGTACATAAATTACCTGACAGTTCAGAGCACAAGTCGTACCGTGTCCAAGGCAGGACAACTTCTGATCTGCCGACAGGGGGGGGCAGCCATTTTATAGACAGCTCGATGACGTCGTGGGAGAAATCGAGTGGCGCGATGCAGCGCCTTCAACAACAAGTTTTCTACCCTCTTTTGTAAATTTTTGATTTAGAAATATTGAATGATAGTTTATTCTCCCACATATATATAACAATTTGTCGTTAGTAAGTAACAGAGCAAAGTGTTAATTGGGTTTATGTTTAAAAGTTGGATTTTTATCGTATTTTTTTGATACAAAACGAAGTCGCGAAATGCAGGAGTAACGGACCGGCCACGACTTGCGCAACAGCGGCAGCGGTGAGCGGTACGTGTGTCTCGCTCACTCGTATGGCCGCCACGCTCAGATCTCTCGCTCAACCGCTTACCGCGCCGCTGGTCGCGCGAAGTTGTGGCCGGTCCGTTAAGCGCTTAGCGACAAATATCGAAGTCGGTTCGATATTTGCTAATTCTTCGTATAGAATAGCGAGGGGAAATTCAAAGCTGAGTGTAGCGTTCTTTATGCATTTAATCCCAATTTTAATAGTTAATTGTTGTTGTTAAGTACTGTTTTTTGTATGTATTTGTATAAAATATGGGCAAATAAGTATAACGGTATCCTATCTCAACTGCGTAACATTGTTTCCCATCCATCACGTTTCGCCAAATTTTCATTTGTCTGAAAGTATTTTTTTTCTGAACCCATTGGGTTAGGTTAGATTTTCTTATAATAAATCTGAGAAATTAAAATTTTTGGATAAAAATGCTCTCGGACAAATGAAAATTTTGCGAAACGTTACAGATGGGAAATAAAAATTTGTGTTTCAGATAGGTAACTAAGTATAACAACGAACTCTGAACCTACATCTAAGATAACATTTTATTAATTGTACACTAAGTTAATTTAATGTGTGACGTTACAATTCGAGCTTACACTTATTTCTTTCAGTTTCATTTCATTACATTGAAATTATTGATGCGTGTTCCATGCCTCAAAATAATTATGTTCTGAAAGAAATACGATGCAGGTAAAAAAATCAAATGCCATAATGTTCAATGACAAGTTCAGGTAATTTGAGAATACCTTAAAGGCCTTATTCCTTTAAAATGCTGATTGTTTTAGACGTTTTTCTCTATGATCAAACATGTTTCTTAACATATTATTGATGTTACTACCTAGAATGGGGCTATTGAGATTCATTGTTATATATTTGAAACCTACTGTTTGAATTTTTCATTGATAATTTTTGTTTCAAAAACTACTCGAAATTGACTAAATTCACGGGGAAAATTTGTTTTTTCAATTTATTTTCGACTGCACGCAATGAAAACGTGAAATAGCTATGTTACTACCTAGAACTCGGGGAACAGTATTATAGTTGGTTGTAATTATCAATATATTTGTCATAATATGAAAAAAATAAATTTTAAAAGGAATAAGGCCTCTTAAGAAGACACTGCACCTTTTACCAAACTATCAGTTTACGTTAGGTTTGCACCTGGTAACTATTGCGTCGGACACAAATGAGGTCCAAACTGAACGTAACCGGATTATACAAATCGAACTTAACCAATTTTTACGAAATTTCAGAAACTGAATGGGAAGTAAATGTTCTGTGTCGGACCTTCGTCGATTTTTGCGTAATTGATTATACACATACCATGTCAGTTGTCATCTATGTAATGTTAAAAACCGTCGTCGCGCTTTATTTCTTACAGTAAACGAACACCGTGTGCAATAATAACAAATATAAAAGCAGCGGCTTTTGAAATTTTAGTTCTACTTCGTCACCCTAAGTGTTGACTTTACTAAATAATTTTATAAATCGATTTTACATTTTTTTAGGTCTTACCTGGTCTTACTGTAATCATTAATTTACACGAATTTATTTTCCATTACATTACAGAATTTATGCGACCTTCGACATTGTATGCACTTAGTTAATATTTATATAAGCAAAATACTTGGTTGATGTTGCCGTAAAATACACCATACCCAGGGGTTTTCGGTGCATAAATGATTTGACACTAGGCCGACAGTAGGCTTCAAATGATTCGTGCACCGAAAACCACGAGACATGAAGATTACAGTTCATATTCACTAAGTATAGGAGTCGTTGGAATCCAAAGGTTAATATGAAGTAAACTAAACAGTACAAATTTAAAACATTGTGTATACAGTACAACTAACTAGAGGTGCTCGAGTGAAGGAATAATAGGACGTGAAATAGTGAAAATAGCTATTGCATGTACATTTTTAGCTAGAAAATTATAATTGATGATCATATGAATTTTACGGCTAAAATGGCTTATTTTCAGTGATAATCATAAAAACACTAATGTTATTGTTATTACCGAAAAGTTACCTTTTATTTGTCCTTGTTCTACTCAATATCTTGTGTTCATAAATTTATGAAACATGTAATGTCTCATTTTTTTTTAATGTGGGTACACCACAATTTTTATTTAAACCATGAATACAAAGATCAAAGCTTAAAGAAAAATTTAAAAGGGAGCTACCTGGTGGAAGGGACCGGGAATCGAACCCGGTACCTCTGGATCACCGGTCCAGCGCGTTAGCCACTTCACTACCCTCGCTCCACGTAGACCTGACGAATTTTTCCTTATGCTTTGTGTGTCGATCTTTGCATTGTTTATTTGAAAGGTTTTTACACCTTAGCGACCTCTATGTGAATACGTTAATATTCACATCTTACCGCACCACTTTACAGCGGTGAACGAGCAAGCGAGAGAGGGCGCTGTTAGTTTTATAAATTTATGAAACATGTAATGTCTCATTTTTTTTAATGTGGGTACACCATAATTTTTATTTAAACCATGAATACAAAGATCAAAGCTTAAAGAAAAATTGAAAAAGGAGCTACCTTGTGTTCATTTCATACATAATAGAAATTAAACCTAAAATAATATAACTTTTCAATAATTTAGAATACATACCGTAAAATAAAATAACTAGTATAAGGAATCGATACGTTTAATTAAAACAACGACAGTTGATAACAAATGGTGTTTATTCGCACAATGAATACAACTTGTGAGTAGGCATAGACCTCATTAAATAGTATTAATATTGATTATACCCAATCAATACGAGAGCGATACTGACCTGTACTTAATTCAGTAGGCTTGAACTTATAATTAGCCCTTAAATAACCAACAAATCCAACAATGCCTCCACGGCGAGCAACCGACCGACCACGGACAATGTCCGTTAGCGAATGTCTCTTATTCCCAGCCACGTGACCGGTCGCCATTGCTCGGAGTGGAAGGGGGCGATCACGTGACTATCACGTGATCGTTCATTGCAACTACTTTTAAATTAGAAATTATCCTTACAGCTCGGCCATCCTGCTAGAGCAAGTCTCTTCGCTCTATAACTACATCATAGTAGATGATATTGTACTTATACAAGAAACCTGGTTACTGAGCACAGATATCGAATATTTAACCACTATTCACAATGACTACAATAGTGTAGGTACATCGGCGGTTGATAGTTCAGCGGGTATACTACGCGGCCGCCCGCACGGTGGATTAGGGGTACTGTTCAACAACAAGCTAAAAGTGATCTCAATAGACTGCGATACCCCACGTCTATGCGCGATAGAAATAAGCACATCTGATTCGAGCTCATTACTACTTATCACAGTATACATGCCTACAGCAAGTACTGACAACTTTCCGGAATACTGCGAATTATTAGGCAAAATACACTCAATAATTGAAGACCGAGAAGCTACAGACTGCCTAGTATTGGGAGATTTTAACGCGGATCCTGCGCACCGTTTCGGAGCCGAACTGGAAACGTTTTGTTCCGAATACAAGCTGAAATATGCCGACAAACTCTTACTATCGCAAGACACATACACATACGTCAGTGACGCACATAACACAACGAGTTGGCTCGACCACTGCCTTGCTACTGAGAGCGCATACAATGCAATCAGTTCACTTTCCATAGACCAAACAATCGACTGGACAGATCACCGCCCTATACTTGTCGAGATAAAATTAGAATCACTAACTTTGTGTAGCAACGTAAACAATAAAGGATCGCCTAGAGTGGACTGGAAGGCGTGTACGATATCACAAATCGAAAAATACACCAATTTAGTCAAAAAACGTGTTGATAAACTGATGGCGGAAAAAATCGATCTAGATATACCATGTAATATTGATTACTATTACCAAAGTGCAGTATCGATTATGCAGGACGCCGCTCGAATAGCAATAAGAAAACGCGATAGTACACGAAAAAAGAGTTACTCAATACCCGGGTGGAATAAATATGCCGCAGAAAAATATGCCGCTTCGAGACGCGCGTTATGTCTATGGCACGAAGCCGGTTGCCCCACTATAGGCGAAGCGGCCGAACGTCGTAAACAATGCCGAGCGCAGTTTAAACAAGCGCTGCGATATTGTCAAAATAAGCAGGAACAGGTGATCATGGACAATATTGCGAATGACATGAAACATGAAAATTTCGGAAAATTCTGGCAACGTGTCAATAAAATCTTAAAACCCGCCGCAAGTTTCCCTTCGCATATTGACGGACAGACGGAAGACGCCGAGATTGCCGATACGTTTAGCAAACTATTTTCACAACCGAAACCTAGCATTGTCCAACCGAGTCGCGTCGAGTCTGATGATTATCCTTCGGAAACATTGACATTAACAATAACAGAGCTTGCTAAAATTGTCAAACAAACGTCGGGCGGAAAATCTCCTGGATTAGATGGACTGACGATCGAACATGTAAAATATGGCGGCGTTGCTGTACTGTACATGTTAGCTCCTCTGTTTACAGCAATGCTCAAGACGGGCCATTTACCGCGGGAGCTAACGGACACTGTAATCGTACCTATTTGTAAAAATAGGAGGAAAAATGTTGCGAGTGCAAGCAATTACCGCCCTATTGCTCTTGCGAACATGATCGCGAGATTACTGGAGAGGGTGCTTCACCAGCTAGCGGGTCCATCTCTTAGCAGTGCTGATAACCAGTTCGGTTTCAAGAGCAATGTCTCAACAACCTCGGCTATCTATGCATTCAAGCAGATTGTGGGGTACTATAAATCCAGGAAAACATCCGTATACGCCTGTTTCCTGGACTTGAGCAAGGCTTTCGACAGAGTGGATCACCAACTTCTATGGGCAAAGTTGCGAGCAAGAGAAACCCCCAGACCTGTTGTTAATCTGCTCGATAAGTGGTATTCTCAGCAAAGAAACTTCGTGCGATGGAAGGGAACACTTTCTGCAGCTGCCGGCTTGAATTGCGGCGTAAGACAGGGAGGCAGCATGTCGCCGGCGCTGTTCAATGTTTACATGGATGGACTGTCAGAGGCCCTGACCCGGACCGAAGTGGGCTGCTCCATTAATGGCACCATGACAAACCACTTGTCGTATGCCGACGACATGGTGTTGCTCGCACCATCCATAGCGGCTATGCGGGAACTACTGGCCGAATGCGAGAAGTACGCCCATCAGCACAACATGGCATACAACCCTGACAAGTCGGAGTATATGCTCATGGAAGCTGCCAACAAACCGTCCGCAATACCTCCACTGCTGCTGAACGGAAAGCAGTTGCGTCGAGTAGAGGAAGTAAAATACTTAGGCCACATTCTACTGTCCAGTATGAAGGACGATAAGGACATTGGGAGGCAAAGACGAGCCATAGCGGTGCGAGCCAATATGCTAGCCAGGAGGTTCGCCAAATGCAGTGAGGGCGTCAAGAGGCAACTTTTCCTCTCATATTGCACTAGCGTCTACACAGTAGAACTGTGGTCTAGGTACACCTGCGCCGCGCTGAGCGACATGCGAGTGCAGTACAACAACGCGTGGCGCGCAATGTTCCGGCTGCCGCGCTGGTGCAGCGCCAGCGCCATGTTCGCCGAGGGGCGCGCGCCGGGCTGGGCCGCGCTGCTGCGCACGAGGAGTGCGAACGCCAGAAAGGCCATCTACGCCTCCTCCAACACCCTACTCGCGGTGGCGAGAGAGTGGGATGCCAGTCCGCTCCACGAGCGCTGGAGAGGCTACCATAAGCCTGTGGTCACGGGGCCGGGGTAACCCGTGGCTAATTATGTGTAGGTAATATGTCAATGTGTATTTGTAAATTGTATTTTGTGTTTTTGTGTTTTTGTGTTTTAATTTTAATTTATATAATTGTAATTATTATTATGGAATCTCGAATTCTGGAATAAATTATTTCATTTCATTTCATTTCATAGTAATATAAATAAAATTGTAAGTATATTGCGAAAACCTAGGTTAACCTTATAATTTCTAAAATCAAAGATTCATGTCTTAATTTAAAATGTACAAATACAAATACAAATACTCTTTATTGCACACCAACATCAAGGAATATACAACACAACATGAGATACATTCAAATAACAGGCAGAGGTAAACAACAGGCGGTCTTATCGCTTAAATAGCGATCTCTTCCAGACAACATTTAGGTATGTATTATGGTTAACCCTTCCAGCATCTATTAAGTATCAAATTTGTCAAGAAAGATGATAGATATGAAATGTTCATATAAAAAATCAGGTAAACACCTATGTTCGGTAATCATTTGTGACATTAAGTTTCTGAGGAGGGGGAAAGTAGTGTCACCGTCACCAGCAATTTCGCGGGAACATTACGTTTCATCATTAATAAAATCGAATAATATGTAGGTAGACTGGAATCAGCGGCCAGGACGCCATAGTGGCGGAAGTCGAATAAGAGACTAAATATTTTCAATGCTATTAAATTATATAAATATTTTGATAATATTGTATTATGGTAAATCATTATAATTTTACAAAAAGCATTACAGTATTTTGTTCTATTTTATGTTATATTTTTTTTTTAATTATCTTTTCTTTTAGGTGTCGTAATAATTGCTTAGTTAATTACACATACATAGATATAGATATATTAGATATGCCAATGCACCAAATGCTGATTTCCGTTTGGTCTCATGGTTGACCGGTAAAGAATGCGCCACGGCATTAAGTCCACCATTTTTGTGCCTACCATTTTATACTGTACAGTAAAGTGTAATTAAATATACTTAGATAAAATATCGTCATTTACTAATAACATCGTATGATCAAAAGATTTCAATTTTTATTTTGTTTTATTGGGACACTTACAAATGAAACTAACTAGTTGGGCGTGTCTATAAATAATTTTGCAAATTAATTAAAATATGTGAATTATATTTTAAATTTTCAAATATAGATATACAGCAGCATCAGCATTCAATTGCAGCAAGAAAACCTATATACATATAAATAAATTCCTAAAGCTAAGGAAATTATAATGGCTACACAGTAGTAATTTAATTATTGTTAACACCATAGACCATAAGAGTTAGCCAGCACTCTCATCACTACTATGCTTATTATTCGTCGAAATCACTACTAAGCTTATTATCACCTCAATATTATCTCATAAATATTATAAAGGAGAAAGTTTGTGAGCGTGTTTATGTGTGTGTCTGTTACTTCCCCACGCTCAAACGGCTGGGCCCATTTTAATAAGGTTTTAATCCACTGAATCGTTCACAGATTTATCCACTGAATCTTTCTTGATTTGTTGCAAGAACAGTTTGTTAGATTTTACTTTCTCGAAACTAACTGATGTGGAATCCTTATAATAGTTGAGTATTTTCGGCAACACTAAAAACATGAGTTCAAACCGAATGGGATATTTTAGAACATGATTGTGTGTTCATGCCTAGAACTGACACACTCGAGGCGCCCTACTTAATACGCCTCGTATCAGGAAACTTAAATATTTATCTAATAAATCGAATTATCTAATGACGGTGCGTTGACTACCGACATGGCATAAAAGTCTCCTTTGATTTTGTTATGTATACTTATTTATGTTATTATGTGATTTTATTGATTATGGAATTTGATTATTGTATTTTAATTTCATTTTGGTATTTTATTTAAATTCTAGACTATCTAGTTTGTAATCTATCATTTTTTTTGCATGGTTTTTCCTTCTGGCAATAAAACGAATTAAATTTAAAAGCGTCCTACCCTCTATCAACATGTTGAAGTAGGTACCTACCAACATGAATTTAATTTTTTTTGACAACTTTACTCGATAACATTTGACTCCCTTTGTAGCTGATACTTTCTGATATATTTACCATTTACATTATTACAAGCGAAAGGACAGAATGTTGGAAGGTGATCTAGCTTGCCACACGACACGTAGTACAATTATTAGAGTATTTTTGCACTGGAAGCGTTTGTGCCCGTCCTCATTGCAATTTAGATATCTAAGAACCTCTTCAGGTTCGCGAAAGTAGGCGGCTTGAGCACCTACTCGTACAACACGATCTTCTATACCGTTTGACAACTGATATTATAACAACTGATATTATTTACCTAACTTAAAACTGATATGTAAATCTAATATAAGTACTTTAGTTTCTAGTTATAAGATAATTGCAATGCCCTGTCAGGGCGTTTAACTGCCATATATGTTAACACCCTACTGCACCTACTCATGACAGCAATAAGCGAATATGAATAATATGAATGTGAATAAATAATCCACCCATTTATAACCTGTTATGCTACACCTGTCCAATAAATTGATTTCAGCGTATTAGTAGTGCTCAAGGGAATCACTATATCGATCTTTTTCTTCTGACCAGAACAAAAGCTCTGCGTAATCGTCACGGCAAGGGAATGACTCTATAAGTTGTATCTTCCACACTGACCATGAAATACAGGACCGTGCCGAGACCCCGATACCAAGACTTGGCAAGCTCTGTAAGTTTGGGAAGTGCCGTCTCTCTTTCAGTCCATCCAAAATTTCAGTACACTCCTTTACTTTGGTGGGCCACGTCAAAATCGTGATCTTCCGACATTGAATTCAGGAAAAACATTATTTAATGATATTATCTGGCTAATGAATTAATACTCAAAGTTACGACGGACACTTTAAAAATAATCTGTGGCTAGTCACACGGTGTGTAGTAGGAAATATAGTTTTGGTACTAAAAAAAATGATTTTTATTTCCTATTCAAACGTAAGGCACCCAAATAAATAAGTTAAATATATGTTGTCATGCACTCATAGTCAGCTCACATAATTTTTACCACTATGTACAGTACCGTAAGCAACAAACACATATGTTTACACTTTCTAACCATAAACAAGGCGAAAGATGAAATGTAATGTAAATAAAACCCAGCTCGATAATACCGTAATAATAATCCGTCACAAAAAGATTTACATAATTACTAGGCCAAATTTCAGCTCAATCGGAAACCGCGAAGTGGGTCAAGTTTAACTTAGTATATTCGCGTTTCTTGTTTGCTTGCTTACAGACAAGATCGACACCGGAATAGGTAAAACCACGAGAAACTAACTATAAGCTACAATCAATCATTTTGACTAAGATGAATATTTACACCTTTTAATTTTACTAACCATGACCTATTCGCTATAGTCAAAATCGGCCTCTAAATATTCCGCTACAATGTTTTTTTTTTGTCTAATATCAAATTGCTCCACAAATTTCTTTTTCTAAATATTGGTTTTTAGTAAGTTTTTGCGTTCAGATGGTTTGATTTTATTTATATTCTACAGAACTTTTGGTTTGTCCGTTTCCTTACACACTTGCCCTGTTTATGAGTTTCACGGAAATTAATAAACTTACGAACCTAATCAAGGTTATAGGTAAAAGATAGAACTAGTAAATAAAGTATCAAAATATTTACAAATAGCCCAACAACTAAATTGTTTTCTACTTGTTAACATTCAATGTCTTCGCTATACGACGCTTCACATTGGCTTCGCACATTGTCGCAATTATTTACGAGCTTAAATAATAGTTTGCGGACCTCACTTGGTATGGTTATTGTTAATATGAGTCATTTATTTAAAATAAACATTTGGTGATACCACAAAGAAATATCTGTCAACATTATTTGACTAGCCAGACTCTAGTTTAGAAGTTGAGCGGCGCTTGGAGAACGAGAGTACAACTTTTGAAAATTTGAATTTAGAAGCTTGTCATCATCGGAACTACTACTATAAATATAAAGCCTCTCCGTCTCCATGCGCTCATACCGTCTTGGGCTCACATTCACATATGGACTCCGCGACCTCGTATGAACTCCGCGACCTCGGCAACCGTCTTTCCCGTCGATCGACTACATCATGCAATCTGTGCTGATCACGAGGTGTGTGCTTCGACGGCCTACGAGCGTGAAACTCTCTCACGATATACTGCGCGATCATAACTGCCTCCATCATGTAAGTGTTTGCGGCTTTGCCTACCTTCAGGCTCCCTTCCGCTCCCTCACTTAGCATGACTTCCGCGGCGAATGTCGATGAACTGCCTCCATCATGTAAGTGCTTGCGGCTTTGCCTACCTTCAGGCTCCCTTCCGCTCCCTCACTTAGCATGACTTCCGCGGCGAATGTCGATGAATCTCGAATTCATCGTATCTCCTCTCTCGCGCTCCTCTCTGGGCTCAGTATCAGTGCCCTCCTTATTTCTCAGCCTCCATCACTGAAACTTGCACTTAAACAGTGATTACACTGATAATTTATTTATCAGCATGCATACATCGGTGCTTCGATCATAAAAATGAAACAAATTTATCGTATAGGGAACAAAGCCAGGAAAGGGTCCAGCTGTTAAACTCCTTAGTTACTAGTCCGTCATTTCGAGGAGTCCTGCCAGATTATCTTGTATTGTACATTATTACAAACGTGAAAGTTTATGATCATATAGTTATATATACCTTCAACTTTAAAAGGCAATAGACCATCATAAAACTAATTCAGTAACCAGACATCAGAACAGACACAGTGTTATGGTTACAAATCATAGGGTACTCATTCAAAGGAGGGACAAATAGGAGCCGAGGGTTTCTACGGGCGCACCTCATCCCCTCTACGCGAACGAAACCGCGAAGAAAAGCTAGTTAAATTTCTTATTCACCAAGTGCCAAAAACTTACTTCCAGTTTCTCGAATTAACCCATAATCATTTCTAATATATCTTTGGGGTAAGTTCTCAGAACCTACTCGTATATTATGGTAGGATTCCAGAAAACCTCGATGATGGTCGTGAGCTTGAGATTTTAAGACGAGAATGTGTTGGTATGTAACTCGCAAAATAGTCTGATTGCTATCACATTGTTGGTCGCCTTGAGCGGCGTAGTAATAACAAGCCGATACGTAATAAAACCCTACAACTTACGAGTGCAGCGGTCAGCGCATTGATAAGCAACTGGAATATTTTATCTATGCACCCACTTTGTTGTTTATATTTTATTTATTTATTCATAGTTACCTTATGTTGTATTATCTGCGATTCGTACACTTTGAACTTAGTTAAGTATTTAGTTAAACGATGTGCATGTATTTCTCTAGTTAAGTGAATTGTATTCTTTTGGAGAAATAAATTCTTAAACCATAACCATGTATGTATCTTTGTAGTATTTTAATTCCATTCTCACGAAAATTATCATCTTCACGTTTCAAAGTACAGTCTTAGTAAAAGAACAGAATAGAGTAGACCCTAGTATGGTATGGTACATTCAAAGTCAAAGTAGTTTATTCTTCAATTTAGGCATAATTACAATGCACTTATGAATGTCGGCTGTTTTGCAAAACAGTAAGTATATTTTATACATAAAATTACATGGTTTTTTCAGTTGGAGGGCTACGTATATTTTGTGTGTTCATTCAAGAAACAAAGCCCAGAAACATTAATAAAAGAGAAATAGTTCTCGCATAAGCAATGTTCAGGTATTTAGTTACCTATACTAGAACTCGTAATATCACAGATACACAATCTGAACCACCAAAACATAATTAAGATAACTATCTAAAACCCAACAAAAGAATATGGTCGAACACTATAACTTTACGGACATTCACCATTGCATTTTTAAGTGAAAGTTTGTATTTCTAATTGAATGTACATAATTATATTATATCCCTTTAGTTGGTAATTAAAATGCCATAGTATTAGTAGCCCTTGAATTATTTCACAACACAAATTTAAGAGGATATTTGATATTATGCATTAATATATGTAGACACTTTATCATAACAGCAATATTATAAGTAGAACATAAAAACAATCAAAGTATACAAAGACGAACCCGTCATTATTTATAAGGGATTTCTTTTAGTTAAGCTCCGAGTAAATGGGAGTGAAAGGTATACGAATATATTGAACGCTTAATTATGCATACCCTTAAGGTAGTCGTTTAATTATATAAACAAGTGTATTTACTTTTTTTTTGCAAATTTATCTCAAACGTTAAATCAAAAATTCCACAAAATAATTAAAAACATTTAGCACTTTCGCGTCGTTTAGGGATGAAATTAATACTTATTCTTAATACTCGTTAGTCGTATTCATTGTGTGAAGGCCGATAATTCGAAATTTGCGGGCGGGATAAGCAAGTGATTATAAGAATACTCGCCTATCCCAACTTCTGATATATAAGGAATCGATACGTTTAATTAAAACAACGACAGTTGATAACAAATGGTGTTTATTCGCACAATGAATACAACTTGTGAGTAGGCATAGACCTCATTAAATAGTATTAATATTGATTATACCCAATCAATACGAGAGCGATACTGACCTGTACTTAATTCAGTAGGCTTGAACTTATAATTAGCCCTTAAATAACCAACAAATCCAACAATGCCTCCACGGCGAGCAACCGACCGACCACGGACAATGTCCGTTAGCGAATGTCTCTTATTCCCAGCCACGTGACCGGTCGCCATTGCTCGGAGTGGAAGGGGGCGATCACGTGACTATCACGTGATCGTTCATTGCAACTACTTTTAAATTAGAAATTATCCTTACACTAGTCTGTCAATCAAATATATCATCCCTTAAAAGTACCACTTAATGATTTGAGTCTTTACACTTTCCTATGTTTTTGATGTTAAACATTATTTGACGCTGACTGTATTTTAAAGGTAATGATAATCATACAGAGTTACTCAGGTTTACTGGAAATTTATTGTTAACCTATTGACCGCCAAGCGGTCTAGCAATTTACCGTGCCACTGACGCCAGAGTAAAAAAAAAAAGATGTGCCCCAAAATCAACAGGGATTGAAAAATACTTGTAGCGGTTCGAATTACAAAGTTTTTGATCATTGAAATCTGGACGGCTGTGGCCGACGTGGCGTCAGGGGCACGATTTTTTGTTGACGGCCACAGCCGACTGTGGCGCTGAAAAGGTTAAAGTACCTAGTTTATGTAATAGATATGTGTGTACACATTCACTAGATTTTACGTGTTTACATTAGTAACTGTTTAAATTTATTTCAACAATAAAAGAAAATGAGTTTTAAGTAATCCTGCTTTATTATTTTACTTTAAGGCATGAGGTATTGGTAAATTTGAGGTTCCACCCAGGTATACTCACTTTTAGGTGACCTACTTTGAAAAAGTTTATATTGAAAAAGTTGACTGTGAACATATCTTGGAGTCAAATAGATACTTATGGGGGATACTTATTCTTCTTCGTATAAGTAAACAGGATATAAGCATGCTAAATGCAGTTAACTTAATTTTAATAAGTGCAACAAGCATTTTATCTTTGAGGGCCGATGCCGACGATACAGCGTTTGAACTGCAACTTCGCGGCAGTTGGATTGTCGGTTGACAGGACTGCACACCAGCTGCAAGTGGACTGCCTGCGCAATTGGTTTTTCTCAAACATGCTCGGAAATGTTTCACTTCCCATTTGAAAATAGAATACGCAGAGCCTAATTTTTACTAATGAAATAAAAAAAAACCCTCTGGGAAAAATAAATGTATGAAAACACATTTTTACCCGCTTCCATAACTTTTTAAAATTTCATAGGTACAGTCGAGTTCATTTACATCTACACGCTTACGAGAACAACAATATCTGAACACGACCCTATTGTCAGGAGTATAAAGTCGTGTTCAGATATTTTTGTTCTCGTAAGTGTGTAGATGTAAATGAACTCGACTGTACTGTACATAAATTGAAATCGACGTAGGACAAATCTCATACAGCCATGACAACCACACGTTTAACATTAAGTAGCATTCACACATTCGCAAACTTTGCCGAGCTGATCAGATTGGCCTTCGTTTCTAATTGACGCCCGACAAGATCCAACGCCATTCGAGTGGGTGAATAGTCAGCTGATGGAATCGGTAACGTGTAAAGTATGTTTAACAGTTCGTGCAAGTTTTGTTTTTTTTTTTAGATGTCAGAAGTAGTATCTCTTTATTAGTCTGTGGTCAGAAGAAAAAAGTAAGTATAGGCGGTAAAATTACAATTTTATTTAATTGCTATTGAGCGTATACGCGTAAATGATTTTCGAGTAAATAAATAATATAATGCTACCTACTAAATTATGAGATAAATATAATCAAGTGTACGACCAATTTATGTTTGGAAAGAAAGCAAACATGCAAATTCGTTTTCTACACGAACCTGACAACAATTTTAAAAAGACAATCCGATGGTTATAAAAGCAAGAAATTTAAGGTTTTGACTGGAGAAAATGTTGTAAATTTTTTAAAGGAAGCACACCAGGCGCTACTTTGCTGTTAAGGTAAAAGTTTTATCATAAAATGTACCTATTTTGAACTGGTTATTTTTGTTTTAGTTAAGTATGTGCTTTACAGTAATTCAATATATTTTCTTATTTTTCTTTACAGGTTGCCCTTATCATGGGACTAAACGGAGCGAGCCGCAGTTTACAATTTCCAAATATTACCATGGAATGGAAGACATCGAAAGCCACGACCAATCTATGATTGTCAAATTGTGCGACACTAAAACAAAAATTGACCGAGTATTTGTCATCCGCGGTGAATACCTAAATATCGTTCGAAAATATATACACAGAAATTCGTACCCCAAACACTAATATATAATAAATCGATTTTTCTTAAAATATAAGGAGGGAAAGTGTACGCGGCAGCCTATTGGAAAGAATAAAACAAACATACCTCTACTTAATTTGTGTACTTAACTGATTGTTGTTCGTTTTTCTTGTTAATCCTATTAAATTACTTGTTATTTTGCAAGTGTATTTTTATTATTTCCTCACATTGTTTGAGAAAAGCACTATATAAACCTCGACGGAAACGGGAATTGCCTGACTCGCATCTTTTGCAAGCCTCGCGATGCTCGGCTTGCAAACCACCTCGTCAGGCAATCCCCTACTTTTCGGGCCTCGGCAATAATGTACTATTCAGCAGGTGTCTGCCGTTTGAATCGTTCGATAGAACGTTTTTTGACCTAATGTAACGTTTTGTATAACGTAAGATTTGATACGCGTTATTTTCTTTTGATTTATTTCCTTTGAAATCTTTCAACTTGCAAATTGTTATATGAGTTAGGTACCTATGTTTATGTTGGGTTAGGTTAGATATTATAATACATAGTTTTAGAATAAAAAATTAAACGTTACATTAGGTCAACTATTTATTACATTAGGAAGAACAATTATGATAAACATTGCGGACCTGACCTGTTTGCAGTTTTGATGCAGTTGCAACAACGGGGTGAGGACTGCAATTTTGTAGTCTGTAATGGTCTTTAAATATTTTTCCTTATCCTATTGGCCCTTATCGGGGTAAAAGCAAAGTTTAAATTTTGTTACTTGGCATATTATGTTCAGGGCAAACTACAAAATGTTTTAAATATTAGAATTAGATACCGCTATTTCTTTCGTCTCGACGTAAAACAAGCGATAGGCGAAACATATTTTATTAACCCCCGACGAAAAAAGAGGGGTGTTATAAGAACATGTATATTTGTGTGTCTGTGTTTGTCTGTGGCATCGTAGCTCCCAAACTGATGGACAGATTCGAAAGCGGTTCTTTTAAATCGAAACCCTTGTCTGTCGAGATGGCTCTCAGCTATGTTTGGTAAAAATACCTGCAACCATTTCTAAGATATTCAGCTGTGATTGGAACAAGTGACAGAATCTTAGCCAATATTGTAGCCATGAATTTAAAATTTTGTTGGTATGTTTAGATTTAGTAGCATTTTTATCCCGCTTATCAAATGAGGGCCTCATGATGACCAGCTACTTTGTATCTGGGGTATTTTAAATTTTTAATTTAGGTTATTTACTATCAGTTAACTTTCAATTAAATAGTATCTTCGATAACTTTTGACCTGCCGATCCCATGTTCTCATTTAACGTAAATCACAAGCAACACCTGTTTATCGGCGCATAATTGGTGGAAAGGGCTATAAATATTACCTAACTTATATTTTTACTCTATAGGGACCTTTTAGGATTGCTTTTTAACTTTCCAGCCTTTGTAAACTTAAATGAATTGAGCTTACAAAATATCCTCCCGGCACTAACCATTTTCAATACCAATAGTTTGGCATGATGCCCGCTATAGGTACCTACAGTCAACCAATTTGATTCCTAGGCCATTTCGTACCATGTCACAGTGAACGTCAATATGAAAGCAGCTTGAAATCTCATATCATTGTCATTGTGACAAGGTTCTATAGTGACCTAGAAATCAAATAGGTTGGCTGTACGTAATCTCGTATTGTGTAATAAAGCTAACAAGAGCATCTTGAGTCCATATTAATTAGCATTATAACTAAGCAAGGAATTTAATGCATTGTAATAAGCGGATATACTGTCAATTTGGTAACGCTAAATTATTCACGTAAATAAGTAACGGAAACTGGCAACGAAAATTTTCAAAGCAGGTTTTAGGGTAAGCTTTTCCTCAATTTAACTCTTAAATAAACGTATCAAGGGGAGTTTGCAAGTGTGGCTCTATTCCGTCCTGAGCCTTGTGGGGCTTTCAGCTGGATGCCCGGAACAATGTTAATTCGATAATTATGCTAATCCGCCAAATCGTTCATTATGATTTATGCGATATACATATTAAACCAGGTTGATAGTATTACGGTCATGTCGTCATGTTAGCTGCGTATTAAGTTGAATAATAATTAAGGAATTCAATAATTGTGTCGAGACTCCCTGAAGACTGTTTGATTAGAAACGTACAGGTATTAAGTATGATCTGATTAGCTGTTATGGATGAAGTTCATCATCCATTTAAAAATTACTTCCTGGGTTAGGTATATCTGGGTAGGTAGGTGGACGACGCGTTTGGCTCGGTTTGTAGACACCTGCCTACTGAGTCGGCGGTCCCGGGTTCGAATCCCGGCCGGGGCAAATATTTGTGCAAAATATTTGTTTTATTAAAACTTTCGTGAGACATATTTAATTATTGTATTAGGCGGTTTACACTCACGTGACAGTGACGAGTTTGCCGCGGCGCGCGGCGGTGTACGGGCAGCCGTCCCTGATGAAGGGCTCCATACGAGTTCGAAACATGTCGGGCCGTTCCTGACAATTTCACGTGAGTGTAAACCGCCTAATACAATAATTAAAATATTTGTTCTTGGGTCATGGATGTTATCTATATATGTATTTATAATTATGTATATCGTCGTCTAGTACCCATAGTACAAGCTTTGCTTAGTTTGGGACTAGGTCGATTTGTGTATGATTGTCCCTTAATATTTGTTTATTTTATTTATTTATTTATATCGATTTATAGCATTTTTTTGGTACTAAGTATTTAATATCGAGCAATGCTCGTTTAATCTCAGAATGATAGCCTATTTAGCATCTGTCGTAGGAAGCTTGGGCATCTAAGTGTCATAAATAGAAAATAATTATGATTAAGAGATTTACTTTAATTTTTTTTGCTCATCAAATACTTACTATCATCAAATACTAGGTACCCTTACAGATCGACGCATATTGTGGGGCTATTTTCCTCTTAATTCCTACGACACATTAAGTAAATTCAGGGTGCTCACTTCTCTACTAAAATACTAAGCCGATTTCTACAAATGTACCTACATCTCCAAGGATTCTTTAAAAGTCATCAGTTTACAATGGCCACGTCCTTGTTTGCGCGGGTTGTTCTCGCGGAGATTGTGGTGCAGAAAAAGGGCCGTTTGCGCTTCTCTAACGACGGCGACACCGCCGTATCGAGCCCGCCGCTTTAACCTAATTAACTTTTTTATAGAAGCACCCATTACAGTAATGCCACTTTGAGCAATCTTTTAATTAACTGTAGGCAATTTATTTTACAACTTTATTATGCAAGGATATCGCGTTCGAACATTTTTCAATGTCGTCAAAAATGCTAAGACCTACCTACTTATAAGTCTTACCTACAACTTTTAAAACGCTGTCTGTGACGCTGTTAGTCCTTCTTACCTACAAAAACATTGAAGATGTTCTTTAACTACGTTTAGTTCGTAAGATGCGATAGTTTAATGAAATGAATTATTTGGGTCACGATTGAGTAGGTATAGTTTTACACCGAATACGTGTCCGGTACCTACTCATTCGAGCCAAACAACATTGAAGCGAATTAATTTAAGTGGGTACCGCTGGATTTTACATGAAAGGAGCTTAAATGCTGACCTGAAGCTGCAAGCAATTACTTACGAATATATTTTTGGATTTTTACAAAGTTTTGTACCTACCTATTTGAGAGAAGATGGCAAATTAAGGACTGGTACTGGCATAATTGTGGTATCTAGCAATAGAAGTAAAACGCATCCATATGCAACCAAACATGCTTCAGATATCATTTATCATTAGGGAACCGGTGTTCTAACAGCATCCCCGCTTCCTCTTCAACACATTCGTTATTTGAAGGAAGGATAGTCAACAAATGTCGATACCTTATAATAGTACATTACTGCAGCCGGGAAAGAAGGGCTTTCCGGGTGAGTAGCTATAGGCGGCTAACCGTAGGGAGGGATACAAAGCCTCACGGCTAAGGAATGTATAGTGCTTTACTCAAACATATGCAATAAAAAAAAAAATTGGGCAAGTGCGAGCCCGACTCGCGCATGAAGGGTTCCGTACCTATACATACATATATATATAATCTTTAACAAGTTTGTTGTATGGGAGCCCCCCTTAAATATTTATTTAATTTAATTTTTAGTATTTGATGTTATAGCGGCAATAAAAATACATCATCTGTGAAAATTTCAACTGTCTAGCTATCACCGTTGTTGAGATACAGCCTGGTGACAGACGGACGGACGGACGGACGGACGGACGGACGGACAGCGAAGTCTCAGTAATAGGGTCCCGTTTTTACCCTTTGGGTACGGAACCCTAAAAACACCCAAAAAGTATAATTCAGCTGTATAGCCTGTTAAGGATCACAGACGCCATGTTTAAAAAAAATCCTTCCCGGCCTAGGTCTTCAATTATCTATGACAATATTTTACAGTTCTCTCGAGTTATTCCGCCTGAAACTCGATACTTCGAAGCCTGTTATAAATAACCCACGTTATGACGATATTTCATAGCATGTTTGAGAAAAATAAGTTACAGTCCGCGAGCTTTCAGATTGCGACTCGGTTTTGGGTGAGAACTGAGAGGTTCTTATCTGGATCGCGTAGGTAGGTATAAGAGACAAGTATCTATTAAACGCGAATCGCATTCTGACAGCTCATGCACCGTAGTGAACGTGCATCTCACTTTGATATGACAATTTATTGAAATAACTAAAAACAACTATAAATAAATAATTAAAACCCTGGAATCAGAGGGTCTGCTTTGAAATAAGTAATTTGTCAATCCCACCTACCCTCTAAATCTATTGTATTATTCCAGTGAACTAGCATTGTGAATTGTCAGGCTGAATATATCAAATACTGCTGCGGAGGGAATAAAATCTAATCGATATTTTGGTGATGGTCAAGTTGTGAGTAATATCCCGGCGCCGTAGGCCCCTCGCTGTGGTTAATGGGACTTTGAAATGGATGGCATCATCGATAACGCTCGGGCCTGCTTTTTGTGTTTTTCCGCTAATTGCCCAACTTTCTTCAACACATTACTTGCTGTTGATGCATCATCAATCCTGCCCGTAACTAATTAATATTCTTTTTATACATTAATGAGCGAAACATGGGAAAAGCTACGACGTGATTGTTTCCCACACTTAACTATACTAATGCACTTTACTGTATTACGATGAAATGAGAGCCCTTGTATTGACGATATCGATACTTTTACGAGAAAGTACGTATCCGAGTAGAAAAGTATAAAAGCTTTTAGAGAGCAAATGGGGTATGGATATTCGGCAAGGAAGGGTCCCTGTCCCGCGGGACGGAGCCTACTCAGAGTTCTACGAGGACCTCATTACGTATATCGTATCACCATTAGATGCTTGCTTACTTAGTTTTAAATAACGAAGTCACATTTCTGCTTTCCTAACCCTGTAAATTTTCTATTTATAGTCTTAAAACATATCTACGGGTCTAACTACTCTCGTCCAATCCCGCATGTTCAAGTTTTTCGGACACGTGGAGGAAAACTGATTACATTGAATGCCTAAGTTGTTCAGGAGAAAGTGTAGGGCACGAGATCATGTGGTAGATCACCAATGCAATGGGCTGACCAGATAAAATGTGCTCTAGGCAGTCCATTGCAAGAATTGACCAACACGTCTAGCACAACTATGCGTCGCGACTGTTGTCGCGCGACATAGCGCTACCCATCACTTTTTAGGGTTCCGTACCCAAAGGGTAAAAACGGGACCCTATTACTGAGACTTCGCTGTCCGTCCGTCCGTCCGTCCGTCTGTCACCAGGCGTATCTCAAGACCGGTGATAGCTAGACAGTTGAAATTTTCACAGATGCTGTATTTCTATTGCCGCTATAACAACAAATACTAAAAATAAAATAAAATAAATATTTAAGGGGGGCTCCCATACAACAAACTTGTTATAGATTATGGTACGGAACTCTTCATGTGCGAGCCGGACTCGCACTTGCCCAATTTTTTTACATTACTGCACAGAAAGAGACGGGCAAGTATCTCGCGCGAGAAATAGTCGCGTATGACAGTTATGATAGAGGTGCAGAAGAGCTGTGAACCGGAGAAGATGGCGAGACATCGATACGCGGGCGACATCAGCACCCAACCCTCCCTCATGATGACCACTTCTCAAAATATATTTGAGTTACGCTAAGAATGCAGATCATCCAGAACTTATGTCGCGTGATTTCTTGAAATCCAGAATTTCAGCCCTTTACCCCTGTATTATAACTAATTTTCGGAACATATTTAGTTTCTTATTGCGTATCCGTACGGTATAGGTATTAAGTATATACATGTATGATATTAATAAAATCAAGATAAGATAAATAGATAGGTAGTAAAAGGATATTTTTACATGATGCATTGTTATCACAAATCAGGCTTCAAATATTGGAATTCGATTTTATGCATTGGAATTGTTCGGTTAAATTGTCCGTAAATAGTTAGGTGTGCCGGAAAAACCAGTTTAACTTGTACGTAACTATTTTATAACGTTTCATTTGTGAAGTCTGGCTCGCACGAAAAACTTTGCCGTTGTATTTCAGAGATTAATTTAAAATAATCAATAAAAATTTCGTCCAATGAGTATTTTGAGATGAAAGAGAAAGGTAGTTATCATTACATGTCTTTCAAAGTTATCATAGGAATTAGGACAAGGGGGAATAATAAAATAGCTAACAACGTTTTATACTAAACGAAAAATAAACTAGGTATTATTTATTTGACACAAAATTGTTACATTATTGCAAGTTAAAATGGGTTAATGTTGATCTAAATAGTGGGTGCAAATCGGTCTATTTTTCTCCTTCTGTAGTGATTCTTCTTGCCTGTAAGCTTAAGGCGCGCTAAATCTCTCGTTTCTTTCAAAACTCACCTGAAAGAGCGTTATCTATCCCTTTCATAATTCGTATTTTATTCAAATGGTCCTATTATCTTTTGGCTGAATGTATGTATGTATTTATGTATTTATTGTTTATTATATTTATGTATTTATTTGTTTCTTATGTATATATTATTTTTGCACCGCCTAATAACAAAATATTTTTTTTCAAGTTCTCCACTACCCAAAGGTTGTCTGGAAGAGATTGCTCTTTAGCGATAAGGCCGCCTGTTGTTTACCTCTGATTGAAATTTCTTGCATTGTATTTCTCCTGTATGTTTTATGAGGTGTGCAATAAAGAGTACTTGTATTGTATTGTAATTCGAAAAAGAACTAAAAAAATAAGAATTTGGTTATAGTCAATATTTTTTAAACGGCGATGGGTTTCGTTTTATAGGTTTTGCGGGTTTTATAATTTGGATTTTAAGATACCTAGTTATAACAATTTTAAATTCAATTGTTTAATAAATATATGCCTTTTGGTAACTCTCCCACACGTTCATAGGTCCATATCTATTATCTGTTAATTGCGTTTATGGTTTCTCATATACCGTAATACGTTAAATAAAACAAGGTAAGTAAGTATGTGTTTACTTGGTCGTGCGTAATACAAGTGCCACGGCCACGAAGTCGGTCCAACCGTTGTTTCCGATGACAACGGTTTTAAATTGGTTTTAATTAAAATTCGCCCGCAATATATCACCTTCTTCCGGCCGCCGGTCGCTGCTTGCAGTGTGTGAATACTTATATGCTTTATGTGCATTATAGTGAACGCGCCTTTAGGATTTATTACCTCATACAACTCTCAAAACCAGCCACAGTTCTGGCTCAGTGACAACTTTGGATATCAACCACGACAGAGACTTAAATTTTATGGAAATTATTTCTTTTTGAATACAAAAAACCTAATAAGTACGAATATTTGACTGTATCACCCCATGTACTTTCTGTCATGTGTAGGTACACGAGTAGGTATCTAACTAATATACCTACTTACCAAATACCTTGTTGGCGGTAACTTCAAATTTAGTGTTGAACCTGAACTGGGTTCTTCCTGAGGGGTGCCTTGATCGATATACACATAAAAAAAAACTAATAAAATAATTGCTTTTTGATTAAGTGTAGGTACCTACAATCGCAACTTCATCCTTATTTTTGGGAATTAATTATCCTCAGTTTTAACTCTTAGGCAATGAATAATTCCCAAGTATCATTTAAATCCAGTAAACGACTTCCATGTTTTTGAGTAACTACACAATACACATTAACAACAATCATTTATAATTAAGATTTCAAGTGTAATATTTTATTTTGTTCGTGTGCATTACATAAGTTTTGTATTGTATTTAAGGATGTAAGTGTAGGTAGGTACGTGGGTATGTACGTGGATAGGATAAGAAATAGAAAATGTATAGGATATTCACAACGTTCCCTCGTTCTTAAAAATTAATATGTGAGGATAATTAATTAAAACGAGTTCACCAAATAGCATGTAGGTATAGGTTACCTACCTAACCACTCAAATATTGGCCAAGTCAACATTACATTTCTTTAAAGCGCCGAAATACTGTATTTTGTTTCTGAAAATAAATCGAACATCATTTAAATGCTGCCAGCGGGGCATTGCTCAGATCTCTATTATTATTGCGCGATTACGGTCCGCCTAATATTTTCCAAATAATTAACGGACGAATTAAGTTTTCAACGATGCTTCGCTCCGGTATCAATCTTTGTAACTTACTTCAGGTAGCCTACATAGATTAGTTACTCCTTTGTGTATATTTTTTCTTTATCCTGGTGCTCTCCCTATTATCACATCAAACACGCGTAACACGTCGCTGTTGAAAAATGTGACCTAGTTTAGTTACTTATGTTTTATTATTTTAATATTTAATATGTATGTTAGATTGTAAGGTTTTTATCTATGGGCCTTTGATGCCTGAAATAAATAAATTATTATTATTATTATTTCGTATATTAATTTAATTTCTTAGGTTAAGTTTTTTTACAATAAATTTATATAAAAAGTAAAATACAACAACGTAATTACAAAATATAGATACATTATAAAAAAACCTAACCTAGGGTGCCGCCGACAGCGGGGCGGGGGGCCCAGGCTACCGGTGGTTAGGGCTGCAGAGAGAGGAACCTCCTGACGATGCGCGCCGTGTCCAGGAGTACCGCCTTCTGTATCTGACCCTTGATCCAGCCATCTAGCGAGAGTCTCTTAAGATGTTTGTCGAGACTCTTCGCTATAAGACCGTTCGCCGAAACGACTATCGGGACAATGATCGTCGATTATTATTATTATTTCGTATATTCATTTAATTTCTTAGGTTAAGTTTTTTTACAATAAATTTATATAAAAAGTAAAATACAACAAGGTAATAACAAAATATAAATACATTATAAAAAAACCTAACCTAGGGTGCCGCCGGCAGCGGGGCGGGGCCCAGGCTACCGGTGGTTAGGGCTGCAGAGAGAGGAACCTCCTGACGATGCGCGCCGTGTCCAGGAGTACCGCCTTCTGTATCTGGCCCTTGATCCAGCCATCTAGCGAGAGTCTCTTAAGATGTTTGTCGAGACTCTTCGCTATAAGACCGTTCGCCGAAACGACTATCGGGACAATGATCGTCGAGTCAACATCCCACATGGCGGTCACCTCGTGAGCCAAGTCAAGGTACTTGCTGAGTTTGTCCTTCTCGGCCTTCACGAGGTTCTCGTCATGGGGGATGGTGATGTCGACGAGCACTGCCTGGCGCTTGGATCGATCTACCAAAACGATGTCAGGCTTATTGGCTACAATAGTCCTGTCCGTGATGATAGATCGATCCCAATAGAGCGTGGCACGACCATTCTCAAGAACTGGCATCGGTGCGTACTTATAGTACGGCACCTCAGACCCCACAAGACCGTATTGAAGAGCAAGTTGCTGGTGAATGATCCTGGCTACTTGGTTATGTCTGTGCAAGTACTCGCCGTTAGCAAGATGAGAACAACCGGAGATTATATGCCTGAGTGACTCACCGGGACGGCGGCATGCCCGACAAATGTCGACCGTACCGTCCTTCAGGATATATCTCCGGTAATTGTTCGTCATCATTACTTCGTCCGCAATTGCACAGACAAAACCTTCGGTTTCCCCGAAGAGATCCCCGAAGCGTAGCCAGTTCACCGATGATGATATGATAAGGATGATACGTGACCCCCCCCTGTACCGCTCACGCTTGGTCACCTCTTCTGGCGTACCTACGTACAATAATTTTCAGTTATTGTTAAGTTTTAACAGCTAAGACATAAAGTGCAGGTGTTACATGCGAACATATATAAGTGAGAAAGAATATAATGTACTATCATCCTAGTACTTTAGATTAGAAAACGAGACGGTATGTGTAATTTAGTTTTACGCTTCAATTTCTTCATGAATTGCGGTCATACTTTTAGTATTAAATGTCCCGCACATGCACGGTTTAGTGCGGATCATCGGTATCATAGGTATATGTTTATGAGATATAAGTGTATTTTCATACCTTACGTGAACATAGGTACGTAAATTGCACTTATTATTATTTGTATGTCGCACCCATTCACGGGATAATGGTGTCCCGGACCTTTGGGAGGCGTGCACGAAGTCGAAGCCAACGTGCAGAGGCCCTTTCGACAATTTAATGAAATGTAAGGGGTACACCATGCGGATGCTCCCCCTGCCTGTGTCATGGGACATACACAGAGACTGCACCCGCCAGATGCAAGAACTATTGTGGTTGTATGGAGTCTAAACATGGTACTAGGCTATTGTATAATGCGATGCGATGGAGTAACTACTGGGATATATTTGAGACAGCCGGTCGTCTACCAGGGGAAAAGTGTCTCATAGCAAAAATAGCCCTGGTAGACGATGACTCACTATTATTATTATTATAAGCTTTTATCTATCTTGCAATGTATGTAGGTATGTATGTTACTATGTTTGTTCGGGTGGGATCTTGCAAGTCAATTTTGAAGCGGATATCTTTAATTGATCGAGCTGAAATTTTATATACACGTCTAGCTTGGGTGACAAATGCATGGCTGTGTGACATCATTCTAAATACAACATGGCGGAACACCCAAGACGACGGATTAGTTAACTTAATGCAACGTTACAATATGGGTATCAAATGAAAGGACTCGCTGAGAATAATTTGAAAAATAAAGTGCCATCACTCTAAATCCAATATGGAGGACATATAAAGATGGTGGATAAAGTTTTTTATGCTTTTCAATAATATGGATATCAAAAGAAAGGGCTTGCTGAAAATAACTCGAACATTAAAATGACGTCACTCTAAATCCAATATGGCGGACTACGTTAAAATAAGCGATAACTAAAAAGTAACAAAAACTTCTTTAGAAATATAAGCTTTTATTTAAATGCACTAAAACAATAAATAAACCTTTCCTTTAAAACTGTTGCTATCAACATATAACAACATTACACAATTTATATGATATAAAAGTTTTTTTCGATCGATTTTCTCGTAGTCGTGGTAAAAAGCAGTGGATACGTGACTAAAAGCCATTATGCACTCAGGTTATATTTATCATCGCTCACTTCGTTTGCTCGTCCAATCACTTCGTGTCACAGTGGCTTATTTTAGCCCCTTGTCAGACAATCTAATATTCAGATGCTAACTATGTTTACATGTCGCGAGATTTAGTACTCGTGTTTATCTAGTATATGTGTATATATACATTGTGTAATGACATTATAATTTGATAGTAAAAGTTTTAAAGGAACATTTTTTTAGTGCATTTCAATAAAAGCCTGTTTTTAAACAAGTTGTTTCATCTTTTATTTTATTTTTCGTAGGACAGATATGACATGTGTCGTTGCGGTGTCTTAATCCAGGGGTAATGGTATGGGTACAATATATTCTACATGGGTTTAATATACCTACTGTAGAAGAAAATATGCAATAATAACTAAAAATAAACTATATACTTATTGTAATTGCGTCACGAAAATACCTATAATATGGGAAAACCGTGTTCAAAATAATGTACAGTAATCAGGGGCGACTACGCACATAATGGATAGCATATTAGTAGTAAATAAGCTACGCCCGGGGCCTGTTTGCGGAGCGACGGAGTTGTAGGTATTAGAACTGCGGGTTAAAGTGCCGTTCAAACATTACATTCGTGTTTAATTAGATATTCTGATCTACTCGTTTGTATACTCGCGAGCACGCTCAGTTTAATGACTCTTTTGGAAACGTACTTAATGTTAGTGGAGTTACGGTTTGCCTTACATTACTTATCATACTGACTAAGTATCGCTATGTACGTGGCTTGTATGGACTTCACATTTTTAAGTCTTAAATACTCGTATTTATTGTCAAATAATAGCATCAAGAACAGCCATATAAGAATAAGGAGCAAAACGATGATAAATTCTTTACACGTGCGATTCCAAGTGACACGGCGGTAATAGATTAAATATACGAAGTAGATAAGCGTGTATTAAGAGGGAATGCTCTAGCGTGTTGCCGGTAGTAAATCAGGCGCGTTTCCTTGTGCGGGCGTGTGCCGCCTTCTTGATTGGGCGCTTCCTTCCGCGCAAGGACCGGGGACACACGTGCTCAACCTCCTTGCAGCACCTACCAGCTGTCATGCTCTCCTGGAATGCGTTTTGCATCTAGCCTGTCGTTTACAATAAAATAACTCCAAGCTTGCACTACCACCATACGATATTTATACGAGATGTGCATACTGATATGTTTATACCTACTGTAAATTTGATGTTCACAAATGCTGGAAATGTACTGGTGTGGATAGATTTTGTGCTATGTTAGGTGTAACCCGTCAGTAATTTTAAAGAAGTGTGAAGGTCTACACTCTTCAGCAAATGCATTTATTTACTGTTACAACACTAGATAAAAATCGTTAAATCAGTTCTACTGAAACTATAAGTTAATTTGAGGAAAGTTACCGTTAGTTAACTTATTAGGGAATTTGGATATACCAAAGAATATATATACTAAGATATACATAATCCTGGTACAACCTTTTTAAGCAACACGTGGAATTACGATTACCCAAGTAATTAACAAAATTGCTAACATAAACTGGAGTAGGTATTACTTTCATGTATGTAGATGAGTATTAATGACTAGCCCGCTCCGAGTAAATTATGAGTCCCAAACCGCTAGCGCATTAGTAATAGTTATTTGTTATGCAAGGCTGCAAAGTTGTTATTTGGCGCGAGTGTTGAAATTGAAAGCTGAGCGAGCGAAGGAATCTAAGATTGAACCATGAGCGAAGCGAATGGTTCAATGATAGATTCCTGAGCGTAGCGAGGCTTTCAAGACACGAGAAGCTAAATAATTTTGCAGCCATGCGGAACACACAACTTTTCACCTCACTCCAGCGAGGAAAATGCAAGATTCAAGAAAAACAATTAAAACATAAAAATAATCATATTTAATTTTGCCTTCTATTTAACACATCAAATTTAAAACATAACACACACAAATCCAAACCAAATAAATACGAGAGAAGCACACATATTAAAAATTAAAAGTAATATGGCCGTAATTTGTATTATCGTCGTGTATATTTTATCGTAGAGTTTTTCTTAAGCACTGTTATATGATATTTGTATTTAAAACTACTTGACACATTCGTTGTGATTTTTGAATGCGGGAGAATGGCATTCTGGGAAGGATTAGTTGATCACTCGGAAGTATTTTCCATAACACTTGCTTTGGAAGTTATTACAACAAGATTATTTCTGTAAATTACTTATCGTCTCCAGATATTTATAACAAATCCTTTTTCGTTTTAATGCAGGCTTTTAGCATGTACACAGTTTTGCAATAAATCATTCTTATTCTTATAATAAATACTCCAAATTGGGCTTAACTTTCTTGTTTTCGATATTTCAATAAAGTAAGACAACAGTAATGTATTCTCCACGGAACAAATTTTCGTTGTTTACGTGAATTGTGAAAACTTCCAACTTTTTAATTATTTATTTTTTTCTCGGGTGCGTTCAGAAATTACACTCTTATGTTCCAACTTTTATAACAAATAAATATTAAAATTTGTGATGTATTTAATATATTTACTAGTCAAAATATGTAAATGAAACTGAAATACTTACTATTAATATATATAAACATATTCAACATAAAATAAAGTGTAGAAAAAATAAAAACTTAAAAATCTGTAACCACAAACCAGCTTTCTGGACGTGATATTGTAGGTGTATTTTTTTTTTAAAGAAGTTATCAAACGTACATATGATTTTAGGCGGCCTGACCAGATCGCCCTTTATTAGCGTGCGTTGATTGGTTATTCGAAGATTTATCGACTGATGAAATCAGTCACGCGTTGAAGGAGTCTTAAATATAAAAGTTACATGCACCACAGAGAATCAAAATCGTCGTGTTCGAAATTCAAATGACTTTTGCACGCTAGCGGATAAAATAGACTTTTGCACGCAGATTTCGCCCTATAAACGGAGGTTTTCCGAGCGAGTGAGGTGAAAAATAAATTATGTGCCATTCATTTTAATGGATCCACTGACCAAAAATGAAAACTCAAAATATAATAAATGGTATAAATTATATTTTCTAATTTTAACCTGAACAAAAATTATGCCAAGATATAATTACCTTCTTAATTATATCTGGGTAATTACACTCCAAAGCATAAATGGACCGATTTTTACAAGGTTTTATGTAACTTGTTATTTTGATGTATTTTTTATGTTATCACTTATGTACACTTAATTTTCTCAATGTGTCCAAAAAAGAAAATGAATTATTCCAAAAAATATATGAAATCTTCGTTACCCAATGTTTTATACAAAGTTTGTAGGACACATCGGGAAATTATGTTTTTTAACCACCTTCAAAAAAAGGAGGGGGGTTCTCAATCGACTGTATTTTTTTTATGTTTGTTACCTCAGAACATTCGACTGAGTGAACCGATTTTGATGATTCTGTTTTTATTTGAAAGCTGGTGCTTCCCGTATGGTCCCATTTAAATTTGATCCAGTTCTGACAAAGACATCCATTACATTATATTTGAATCACTAAAAAGCAAAAAATAAAAAAAATATTTTTTTTTACAAAATAGAACCAACTTCAAAAAAAAACACTGAAGTGCCAAAAATAATCCGATCATGTACAGATTATATTTGAATCACTTTTTATAGTCGGTGGCAAACCTCACGAAAACTTGCAATAGTAATAATTGACTTAATTAATCGGTGCCAAACCACCGACTTCAAAAGGTGATTCAAATGTAATCTGTACATGATCGGATTATTTTGACTTTTCAGTTTTTTTTAAGTCGGTTCTTTTTTTTGTATTTTTTTTTATCCTACACAGAATGCACACTATGTGGTTTACCAATTTATGCAAAAAAAAAAGTTATCGAAATAATAATCAGTTCAAATAGTGAATTGAAACGTAAGGAATCTTGAATGTAGATTTCAAAAACCTATCCTTTATCATATACAACATAATAATTACGTGCAATTTTATGTCATAATCATAAGTTATATTAGATCGGATGTAGAAACAGGTAAATTACAATTATATTTAGCAATGCGATACTGTTATTCGTTAATTGAAATTCAACACTTTTAGGCACGGCGCGTTTGGTCAGCATTCGGTTTCATTCAAATCCAAAACGTAGAGTACCCTCAAGAATTAGCTGGTGTAGATAGCATGAAATTTATTATTTATTTATTTATTTATTGAAAAACAGGTTACATAACATTACAGTTTTCACCAATGCGTCATGAACCGAACAATGTTTATTTTGACGGCGAAACGGCGTGGCCCCGTTGTTCCGACATCTCGGGTGTTGGATTTGGTAGGTTTCCCCGGAACCGACGAAACACGACACCTTTCGGCCAGAAATCAGCACACGCGATGGTCTCCTGGAGCGGCCGCGGCACTCGCACTACAAACGAGCTGAAGTGCACGTAGTGGCGCGAATGCAACTGGAACACCCTCAGCGAGTAGCCGGTTTTCTGGCGAACATACTGCGTCACTTCTTCAGCGGTGGCAGTGTGATGCAGGCGCGACACGTACAGCGCCTTGCTCGGTGTGGAGACCCGCAGACCACAACCAACCGGTTCTGCAGTACCACACTGACTCTTGCGTGTCTTACGCTTTCTTGACACCGTTGTGAAACCCTCCTTGTCCACACTGGTGCGAGGGGTTTCCTCTTTTGGAGGATCCCGAACTTCACGCGCTTTTGAGGGCGCGGCTTTCCGGCGGGCTGGAACAGGCTCACCAGCAGAAACGACGTCAGCAAAACGACGACGTGGTTTCGATAAAGCGTTGACGGGAGGCCCCGCGAGGAGGGGGCAGGGGGGCCGCGGATCAGCATGCACTGCACAGTGACATCGCTTTGCGCAGTGTCAGCTACACGCGAATTGACCGAGTTGGCATTTGACGCCCGGTCATTATTCTTGAAATTTGACGCCGTCAGAGACCGCGTTTCTAGGGCACCGTCGCGCAAACGGATGATTTCTTTGCGCAATACGTCAATAACGGCCTGTGATTTGTCAAATTTCTTTACAATTTCTGCCATGCCTGCTTTAAGAGCCACAATTTCTTTCAGCAGGCAGCTCACGTCGACATGGTCTGGCGTATTGGATGGCAATCTGGAGCCCTCCGTCGCCACGAACTCAGGCATGTCGCGTTCGTTCTCCCTCAGGACTTCAATGATGTCATCGAGGGTCTTCTTTCCGGCTTTATCTTCTCTGCGATGAGGTACAAATGTGCCGACAATACCGAGAGACTGGAACAGCACCTTCTTCGCAGCGCAGATTTCGTCGACACTAAAACGCGACGAACAGATCTGAACAGCAGTCACCGCATCTATCTAAATGAGCAGGTTTCATGTAATTGCATATTCAATAAGCATAGTATTTAACCTTTTGTGCGCCAAAACGGCAAGGGACGTCGATAGACGGCTGTGCCCCCAGGCGTCACGACGTCATTTGCCGCTATATACAATGTCGTTCTATATGCTGCCTGGCCTGCTTGGCATCTGGCACACAGTTTTTCGTCGACTAGCTGAGTTAAAATAAATAATTATAATTACTTAAGATAGAATGATAGAATAGATGACTTTAAGGACCTTAAAATCTTATTTCGATCATAGTTTTAGTATATGGACTATACATATTAAGTACTTAGTACGTTCTTTTTCAGCAAGTCTACGTAACTTTTTAGAAACTCTGAAAAAACATCCGCTAAAAGCTTATAAAAACACGGAAAGTATTTCGTTATATACTCGTATTTATTTCTACTCCAGTACTTTTTTCTGTCATTTATGTAGTATGTAGTTACTAACTCTGATATAACGTATACCTTTGGGTATAAGTTCATATTTTTTTGACAGATGGACGTCAATAAAAAAATGTTTATCATACTATTTTTTTTTGAATTTTGTTGGTTCCGAGCATGTAATTATTTTCTTTGTTGTTTATTTGCTTTTTATTTATTAAATACGAGTCGTAGAAAAAGTATTGTATGCAACGTATATGTGTATGTATGTATGTATACCTAGTACCTACGTATAGTATACGCATATGTATAACTGTATATTATGTATAAGTCGGTAAAAAAACGCTCGTGGCATCTTCCACTCGCGCCACTTGCGTTTTTTGACCCCTCTCCTTCTTTCTTAACAACTGTTGCATAAAATACCATTATTTGAGCGTATTTTAGCAGAAATTGCAAATAAAAGATTAAAAGATCGTCAGGTTGTCATTCTTACGATCGGTTCTGACTTCTGAGTATTTTACGGTTTACAGTAGACAGAACGACCATTAATCTGACACGTGTCAAATGTGATGCGACTATATTATAGCGTTCGCGATGAAAAACACTTAGCTGCACGTAGCTCTGATTTTTTTAATGAGAAATCCTTTTAGGGGATTTCCATTTCGGTAAAGTCAGAGGTCTCAACGGCCTCTACGACAAAGAGGCGTGCCAAGGCGAGCTTAATGAAAAACGAAAAACGTGACGCCTGGTTGAACATTATAAGTGCTAGGACAACAGTGTGCAGTGCAGTTACCAAGGTTTATCTCACACACACACAAATCAACTGTTGAAAGGAAACTCTGATAAATCTTTTCCACTCTAAGCAAGGTGAAAACTAGTTAACGATATAGCTTCCCGCGGTGTAGCATTTTTAACACGTCTAAAGTAAGAGCAAAAAGTTGGAGCAGTGCTTTCTGGGTTCATATTTTATTATTCGCCGGCACGAAGGTGCAATTCTCACATCCTGCGAGTGGAGCGGCGGCGAGCGAGCGATCCCCGGAGTGGAACACAATCTGTTGCCTTCCCACTATCCACAAGCCGCTCAATTCTTTCTTTTTACAACATTTATTAGCCTCTATTGTGCGTGAGCGTACAAGAATTTGTTATGTTGTATTTCTTGTTTCACGGCCATGTTATTGAATCAACGGAACACGGCCGCGATAAGTGCGGCTTTATGCTTCACCGCTCATCCTGTGTTCCGTGTTTAACCATATTAACCGCCTTTTACAGGAATCACGAAAGGCACGGTTTGGTGAGGGATTATTACGTATTTAAGTAGATGTAGATTAATATTATTTAATAAAATGTGCTGATTTGACTTATTTTGAAAATAAAAAATATACGTGTACCTATGTATTTTAAATTCATATTAGGTAGGTATTTACTAGGTACATATAGATAATGTGACGTTAGAATATTGAAATAATTATACTTTAGAATTTTCCTCATAGATAAAGTAAAATTAGTAAAAAAAGTAAAATTTCATAGGCTTGTTTTCTGGAGCTCATTTATGCAAAGAATGGAAAAGCGATAGTAGGTATGACAATATCGAAGCCTTGATAAGGTGCTTGGCGTTTCAAATCAGGTGTTTGACATAACGATAACCATTTTTTAACGGTGAGAAAGCGTTTGCTCGCGTCGGCTGCGGGTGTATTATCGGGATGGCGACTAAGCAGCGCACACCGCACAGGCGCGGGCGGGCGTAGGGCGCCGCGCGGAGACAATCTCAGAGATGGCTCATTCACTGCTGCAACGAGCCGAGCAGAGAATTGAATTGGAAGCAAATGTGCCGTACGAATACGGCCGTCGAATATAAACTGAACCGCTCTCGAGCAAGCGGTCTCAAACCTCACTGATCAAATTACGAGGGAAATCAGGAAAGCCGCCAGTCGAAATCAATTTAATACGTTCACTGACTTTAAATAGCTGTTCAAAATTCTTAAACAAGGCCACCTTCGCATTGTTAAGCTTGCAATTACGCTTACGATGGGTTCTACGCGTATATTTACGACACATGTCACGTAATATTTTCAGTTACGCAAATACGCGGAACAAGAATTGCAGCAGACAATGTAATTCCGGGTTATTAAATATTTGAAGGATAGAAAAAGTAAAGCGTATACGCAGGCACGCGTGCCCATAGTGGCATGTTGTGGCGGTGAGGCGTGGCGGGGACAGGTATGTAATGAGAAAAGGGTGACGCGGTGATTCTGTCACTCGTGCTCTTCGCGCTGACTCGACAACTACATACCTCACAGTTATTTACACTGCTGAGTATTTTTTATCAGGGCCCTTGTCTGCGTTTAAAAAAAATACGAATGAATAGTAAGTACATTTGTTTTTCTCATTCTTTAGAATAGGCAATTGTTGTTCCAGGACTATTATATATGTCGGTAACGCAATAAAACGAATCAAGATCTGTTAGTATCGGTTTACCTTGTTCATTAAATTTAATTTCAAACATCACAAATAATTTAAAAGGTAAAATTGTTCAGTACATTTTATTTTGTTTGCGTAGGTAAATGTTCTTCATTGTGTAGAAGCAGTATCTATAATTGTGTTTTATACATTACTGACCTTGCGTTGCCTTACAGATGATGCGAACGTGGGCTACGATATAATCGGTCCAGAATCTTCGTTATTATAAAGAATATTTAGGTTTTACAATACCCATTTACTTTAGAATATTAACTAGTTACCAACAGAACTTGGATCGTCTAATTGGATATATCTACACCGTAAACACTCGAGATTGGTGCTGAACTTAGTCTATAGTTCTGCTGATCGCCTCTACAAGAGGTATCGAGGCGGTATCCAAACATTACAGTAAACACGTCGCGGTTTGTAGTCGCAGCTGCCCGTTATCTAGAGAGATTTCACTGTGTAAATGTAAATAAAACAATGTTAAATTTGATTTCATGATAGCATAGATCGATGCGCTAAGACTACCGTTGTTAACGTTGGGGCGGCCCTATTCCTTTAAGGTAGAGCGAAACAGCAATATATCACTCATCCTAGTGAAATTTACATCAACTGGCTGAACCAACGAAGTCATATTCGTTGGTTCAGCCATCTGAATATATAGTAGAACCTCTACTTACACACAGCATTGTCAATATGAACGCCTGCGGGGATTGCGTGTCAGAACTGAACGTGAAATTTGCACTTGGTTACACTGGATATTGATGAAGTGAAGAAGATGATGCTCAGAAAGATCACCTTGAAGTTGAGCAGAATATTGAAGAATAGCCTATTTTTATAATGAAGTATTTGAGGGGAAATGGGAATGATGTAGAAGCAGAACTGGTGGAACACAAGAATTAGACCTCAATTATCGAGGTGAATATATAAGTAGGTAATCAGTAAAAAGTATATGCAAGTCATTTCATTACATTCAAATCAAGGCCACTTTGTTAGCAGCCGTGGGCTTATTGATGGTTGCGTTTATCACCCCATAAATGAATGACAAAACAGCCGTCACTTTTTGGCTAGTTTGAGAGCTGAGTGCGAGTAACAAATGCTTTGTCACATACCTACTAATTTACTCGTATATGCAGGTATAATAGTAGAGTTGTTAGTCCGCTGTTTTCTAACATAATTGTGCGCATCGGGTTACAAGCATGAAATTTCTACCATAGATAGAGTGTTCCACGGTGATTATTTTCAGATGTGGAGGGAAGACAGATTCGTCCCCTGTGAGGCGGGAGAGTGGAGTGAATAGGGCCAAGTATCCCTCTTTTCTTTCTTTATTGCTGGTCAGTTAAGTCTACCAGGACGTGTTTGGTATCGTTTCCGTGTAAAACAAATATCAGAAATTAATTTTTTATGCTATTTTTGTATAGTTCTATATAAAATATGGGTGTATGGCGGAAAAGGTAAAAATCACAACAAGTTTTTTTATTCAGTGAGGTAAATTAGTTCAATTTCGTGAACATTTTCAAATTATTATTATTATTTTAAAAAGCTCATTTAATCTAGTTTCTAAAAATATATGCATGTTGGGCACTTCTCATACAAACAGTAGCTTAAAATATATCTTTACGTCGGCGTAACCAACGTAAACCTCCGAACGCATCCTATTTCGCTTCATTAAATACATTAAATAATGATTATTAACATGCTTTTACATATAATATTTACTATATACGTCCTAGAAAAACAAATTAATGCAATTAAATTTTTTTTTTTTTGCAAATGTGTCACGAGCACTCGGGCTAATCTCAACATCAACAATTTATTTAAGTTACTGTTTGTATGAAAAGTGCCCAATATGTATATTATGTTTTTAGAAACTAGATTAAATTTGCTATTTTGCTATATATTTTTTTGTTGTAAATATTCAGGAAATATAACTAATTTATCTCCCTGAATAAAAAAAACTTGTTGTGATTTTTACAATTTCGGAAATACAACCATATTTTTATATGGTACTATGAATAAATAACATGGAAAATGAATTGCTGATATCTGTTTTACACGAAAACGATACCACACAAGTCCTAGTAGCGTTATCTGATCAGTAATATAAAAAGAAAAAGAGGACTCCTTTGTCCCATTCACCCCGCTTTCCCGCCGCACAGGGGACGAATCTGACTTCCCTCCACATCTGAAAATAATCACCGCAGAATACTCTATCTGTGGTAGAAATTTCGTGGTTGTATCCCGATGTACACAATTTCGCGACTTAGCAAAATGTACTAGAACACGCAGGCTAAGCTTAACATCAACATTTTTTTCAAGGTATTTTTTGTATCAGATGTGCCCATATGTATCCATTTTTAAAAACAAGATTAAATTTGCTGTTTAGTAATATTTTTTTAAATTGTAAATATTCAGGATAGATAACTAATTTATCGTTCTGAATAAAAAAAACTTGTTGTGATTTTTACATTTTCGGCAATAAACCCAAATTTTAATAAGAAACTATTCTTAAATAACATAAAAAAATAATAGCTGATATCTTATTTACACGAAAACGATGTCGCACAAGCCCTAATAGCCTTTACTGATCGGTAATAAAAAAAAGAAAAAGAGCAGTACTTGGTCCTCTTCACCCCGCTCTCCCACCACACAGGGGACGAATCTGACTTCCCTCCACATCTGAAAATAATCACCGTGGAACGCTCTATGTGTGGTAAAAATTTCATGCTTGTAACCCGATGCGCACAATTTCGCGGCTTAGCAACTCTACTATAATTAACTACTTACGAGTAAACAAAGCAGCGTTTAATTTTACCATAAACAGAAGCACTAGTGCTGCGGCTTTGCTTTTTGACTGAATTGGCTCCACCGTTAACACTACAACAGTTTGTATGGTCGAGTCTACAAGAGACATGATAAGGGTATTGGAGCAAATACGACACCAGTTTTGGCCTCAGTTGTCTATTCGGTATATTGGGTGAGATTCAATTGCTTTCGAGTAATTTTATAGCTCCTATAAACAGAAACACAGTTGGTTTTGTTTTACTCACTAGTTCTGTGTTACCATAAACAGAAATACTTCAGGTTGCGGCTGTTTACTCATTGACTGAATTGGCTCCACCGTAAACACTACAACTGTTTCATTCCGTTTCAACAAGAGACATTGAGACGGACGGGACAGTGTGCAGTGGCATTGGAGCAAATACGAAACCAGTGTTGGCCTCAGCTGCCTTATCGGTACTTTGGGAGAGATTAGATTGCTTGCGAGTAATTTTATAGCTACTAGAAAGAAACAGAAATTCAGCTTTGGTTTTGTCACACTAAATGCTTTCTGTGCTCTACGGGTTAGTTATTTCTATATTTTTAATGGCTAACCAGACAACAGTTAAACCCTTATGGAGTTCTGAATCTGATTAAGGTTTAGGTTAGCAATCATTTTTATCGCCAGGATGCTTGACGGACGCGTTTTTTGGCTGGTTTTTTCTTTTGAGGCACGGAATTATAAAATTTTCATATATCCAATACAGTAAAATAAAGCCCAGATATTGCTAAATGGAAGATTTCGCAATGCTCCGTTGAACTTGCATAGACACATAAAAATAAAGTCTGACGGACATAATATGTCCGTTGTATGGCCGTGATAAATCCGAGATATACCTAGCTAAGTCGAGCATAATGCAATGTCTCGTTGAATCAAGGTCCAGAGAGATTTAACTGGCTGCGTGTAAGCGAGGAAGCGTTTGCGTCCGCTTCATTTCCGTGCGTGCGTCCGCGGCCGCACCCCTATTTCCTCTCCGTTGATAGTCTGTTTACGACCGTGGCTCCTTTGCTAACCACTACTTTATAAGCACCGTTAAAGTGTTTTCATGCCTAATTTATATTTCACTCACGACTGAATCGAAATAACTAACTAACAAATTACGAGTGTGCAGAATGTTTAAGTGAATATCCGTGTCACCTTAATAACTTATTCACGGTTGAATTACTAAGTTCATAACAATGAAATTAAGTGGATAGTTTCGCATTTGGTGAGTGATACAGGCTAAATTTTATAAATAATTTAAAGCTTTGTCTGACCTGTGCGGGAAAAGATAATATGTATTAGGCATAATATGACAAAATATAATAAGTGTATTTGTATGTTTTCGGTATAAACACCTTCATAATCGAATGCAGATGTGAAAATTAAAATATATCTTAATAGAATAGATCTATACAAAAGGTATCAAACATTTTTTTTACTTCGAGATTAAAACTGAAACTTAAAATACAACAACATTCAACATTACGCTTTCATTCGAAATTAGAGAAATAAAACAAAAATAAATCTTATACTTTAGTTCAGGCACCAAATGTGAACCACAGTGTTACGTAAGACGTTAAAGTTTTGACTGGTTCATCAAAAAAATCCCTGGGACCAACGTACTTACTCAAATCCCTCCTCAATAGGACTAAGGTCTGACTTTGCGTACAAAGGCTAACATGCTGAACATTTCATAACAGCTAGTCGACAAATCGCTTCGCTAGACCGCCCTGCGGGTTTCAGATAACGGAATTGATTCTGGCGAGGTCGAGGTACAAACGTCACTACCACTGTAGTAATCTCCTTTGTAACTCAAGGTCGGTATCTACGTTATTATATTTAAATACACTGATGATAATGGAAAGTGACACATGTTGGTAAAAGGATATCAAATAAATAGGAGGCAAGGCCGAAACTACAAATCTTTTCCAATTTCGTATTTGTTATCAAGTTATAACTTTTATATCGTTTTGTAACTACTACTTACATTCTTATTATTCATCCTTATTCATCATATACTAGTTACGGTCTTATTCATCATATGGCCCTACCAACCAAAGATCGTCCAATATTTTTTTTTGTCCTTATTTTTTAGGGTTCCGTAGTCAACTAGTGATACATATTACCCCTTTATAGTTTCGCCATGTCCGTCTGTCCGTCCGTCCGCGGCTTAGCTCCGTGATCATTAGTACTAGAAAGCTGAAATTTAGTATGAATATGTATCACGCCGACAAAACTGTAAAATAAAAGCAAAAAAAAATCTTTTTTTCCGGTACCTCTCGTACACCTAAAGTGGGGGTGAACTTTTGTTTTCGTTCCAACACTAGTGTGGGAGTGTCGTTAAATAGGTCTTTTAAAAATAATAGGGGTCTCCACACATAATTTTTTGATAGTCAGCAGTTTTGTAAATACCGGAAATCCAAAAAATTGTGTCCCCCCTCTAACTTTTCAACCACGATCAAAAAAGTTATGGAAAAATTCATGAAAATGAGGCCTTATAAGTACGTCCAATAAAAACTATACTGAATAAAATCGAACAAGCCGTTTTTGAGTTATCGCCAAATTTCATAATTTTCTTTAAAATGGCGTAAGTGCCGCGCAGTGTCCTTCGAACGTTACACATATTAGTTAAGTGCCATACTGCACTAAACATTCCGCTCAATCTGGCGCGTATAATAGATAAATTCCAGAAGGTAATAAGTAATTACAGTTACTTTGGCGTTTACGACCTTTTTATAGAGCTTGAATACTTTCTCGTAATTTTCGTCTATTGTGAAGGATGGGCAACTACGGAACCCTATACTGAGCGTAGCCCGACATGCTCTTGGCCGGTTTTGTTTAGTAATATCACTGCTTGGTAACGCTGCGTAATAAGTACCTCAATTACATCATACTTACTCCTCGATGAAATGAATAAGTACATCTTGAACAATACAAAATCGCTCTCTATTCTAGTGTGATAATCGGGGCTATATCGTTGAAATGTTCACGATAACGGCCGCCCTAAAGCTGCGGCGGGAGTGGAGCGTCGCCGTAATCTTACGGCGGCCGGTGGTGGACGATGGCCGATAGAGATAGCGGCCATGTATCTTCACCCTCCACTTAACCGAACGAGTGCCGCTATATTACGGGAATACCGTGTAATGATCTCGGGTTTTATTATATAACTTCATCAGGTCTGTCTAGTTAACTATACGGTTATAAAGTTATAAAATACGCTGCGACATTCCAGAATGTCTTAAGGACTTTGCGAATGTAGTACTTTTCAGTATTTTGGTGATAAAAGCAAGGTCTTAACAAGTTATATAGTTCACATGTATACTTGTTAAGACCTCCACAAAAGGGTACTCGTATTATTGTGTGTAATAACGAAAGTATGACATAATAATTTTGTATCAAATATATTATAAAACAAACATAAGATAAACCTATCGTTTGATTTGATTTGATTGATCTGGATGAGCATTAAACGTTTGTGTAAGAAAGTACAATCGGAAATAAAAGCATGTCTCAAAACTGTATTATTTGTAAAAAAGTATTTCAAATCCTCTAGGAGATGCGGTTTCTAGTATTTTTATAGTAAAGGGCAAATGAAACAGTTGACCAGCTAAAGTTAATAATAACCACTTACACGGTAGGTAAAGGATAAAAGATAAAACTGATGAAACCCTCCCATACAACAAACTTGTTATAGATAATGGTACGGAACCCTTCATGCGCGAGTCGGACTCGCACTTGCCCAAATTTATTGTTAACAAGCTTTAATTTAACTTATAGTCTAGTTTGTTCGGGTGGAATCTTGCAAATCAATTTTGAAGCAGATGTCTTCAACCGATTGAGCTAAAATTTTGGATGCCTATGGCCTAATGATGGACCAGAAGGTTGCACCAGAAACTATGTCGTAGATATAGCAATAATACCGGACCGAGTTTAGGGTCTTTAGAATCGTCTCAGTGAGATGGATATTCAAAGAAAATTATAGTTTTGATGCTAGAGAGTATTTTTGATTTTCTATGCACATGTGAGGTACCTAAGGAAATAAGTTAAATTTATGTTGACGTGCACTCATAGTCAGCTCGCATAATTTCTACCACTATAGGTATACATCGACAAACACATATGTTTACACTTTCTAACCATATACAAAGTGAAAAATTAAATGTCCTGTAAATAATACCTAACTTGATAATATCCACAGTATTAATCCATCACCAAAAAAATTACAAGTACTATGCCAAATTTCAACTCGATCGGAATGTTAGAACTAGTATATAATGTATCAAAATATATTGTTTAACCTACTAAATTGTTTAAATCATAGACAATTGATACCACAAGGAAATATCTGTCAACATTATTTGGCTAGCCAGAGGTGCTTGCAAGATCATCCTGATATTTAAAAGTATCCTATAATATATCTTTGGATGTCCAGCAGCTATCCCTATATATTACTATACAAAAAAAAGGAGAAATGTTGAATTTAACATCATACTGTAATGAAATTGCACTCATACATGGTCTACACCTGCTCTGGCTAGTCAGTGTGGTCAAAATTATGATTATTAATAATAATCATAATTTTGACCACACTGACTAGCCAAAAATTTTTATATATACAGTGTCTCACAGCTATGCCACATGGAGGATATTTTGCTCAATGGAGAGCTTTTATTTTTAAAGTTAAGTAATCTTGCAAAAATAGTAAAAAAAAATGGAAATTTAATATAAATATTATCAGCGAGACGTTATAATAATTTGAATGTTAAATGAAATTTTGGTCTTCCTTTTTTTAAGTAATATATTAGGTATGTTACTTAAGAAGAATTATTTTTTGCCATTTACTCTTTCGATTGGCATCATAAAAAAAAATATTTTTTTTTTTTACTTTTGGTTCGGCTTGATTCCCAGGTGAGACAAGCAATTTTTTTCCAATTTGTGAATGTAGTAAGTAGTAGGCTCAATTGAGCAAAATAGATCTAAAATATTTAAGGTACTTCCTCTCCATATGGCATAGCCATCGGACACCCTAAACAATGTATTTAAAGTTGATTTTTTCACCGATGTAGCACTGTCAGGTAGTCATCCAGAAAGATAAAATTTATTGCATAGTGTAGTGTTATGGGTATATTGATCAACCTATTAAAAAGCCTGTTAAAAAAAACTATCAAAATCGATAGATAGAACTAGGGTGCAGGACTGTGATATTGCACATATCCGTTTGTCAGGTTCTCTTAGAATATATTAATTTGTTTATTGTTGTCTCATTTTTTTTTTAAGTGTATCACTAATAGCAGTAATATGTAGAACATTATCAAGACACATGCTTATTCACTTGTAATGAAATTGAAATAAATTATTTGTATGGCACTAAACACTCACAACAGATTATTATAAGTTTTATCTGCTTTGCCCGAAAGTTGACTGGTACAGAATGCCTCATGGTCATGGCATCTAGTCCGCCTTTTGTACACTAAGTTTTCTTTTGATCAATAAAGATTAAATATTACAATACAACCTTGACAGTCATAATGAAAATTACATTTACAGTAACAGTACCTATGCCAGACTTTGGAAATATACTCATGCTAATAGGTATGTACACATATTATCTTTTACAAGAGTGCATAAACTTTTGTTGATGTATATGTATTATAATATATGTATAACATGTGTAGTCTTATGGTAGTAAGTCCGCCATTTCACGGGCTCAATATTACAGGGTTTTATGTTTGACTTTTGACTAATTCAAATTTAAACATTGTCATAATGACATTAAGTCTAATTTTAATTACTTACCTGAAAATGTAACATAGAACCCTGTAATATTGGGCCAGTGATTTGTACTCTTGCATATTGTTGTATCAATACCATAAAAGTTATATATTGGGTACTCCTATTATAGCCAGACCCTATGAAAGGCCATGGCTAATTCGGTTAGTTGGGTCACGGATTAGCAGGATTAACTGAGCACTTTGCCAAATTTTTTCTATGATTCCTTATCAAATAAATAACACAAACTCTAGCATAGCTATCGGATAGCTAATCGGACACCAGGTAGGTATACACACCTAGCCAAAGCTAAACTTCGATAAAATATTCCACCATAAGTACCTACCATCAAATGATAACATTCTTTCGTTACAGAGAACATTTAAAATTATATTAACATTATTTGAACCATCAATAACAGACATAAAGAGAGACTTCCATACTTATCAAGAAGCTAAATCTTGTAGGAGAAGCGTATCAAATCCATAAGTAAGTAGTTAGTCCGCGATTCGAAGTGTAGATACTTAAAATATTTTTAGTCAAATAAGTAAAAAAGTAGGCACGTACCTAGAAAAAATCAGGTTTACCGGACAGCTAATGCAGACGCCGTGGTTGTAAACACACAAAAATCACTAAATACACTTCCTTTTTTTATTTGGATGTAAGATTTAAATAAAATTATAAAATCAACGGACGGATCATTGCAAACGAGCAGTTACTTGTGACGTACCTATTCTTAAGTCTAGTGTTGCCATAATATTTTTTATCTTTCTTTTATTTCTACAAAATTCTAATTTAATAATCGTCTTTAGTATTAGAAAACTTAATTAATAACAAATTAAATAAAAATATAATATCTTCCTAGAGTTTTTAAAACGTATTTTCGACGAAAACGTTTAACAAACATGCAAAACTCTTGATAAAGTCAGAACATTATAGACTGTATTAATTTTAATAACTGGTATCATCACACAAGCGCGTCGGCCAATAGCAGCCTCTAGCCGTATTGTAATCGTCTTTCAACGGTATGTTTAAAAGCGAGATGTTTCTTACTTCGTATTCGACTGACACTTAAGCAATAACAAGACAATAAAAATAATATAACAATACTATACAATTAAAAGAATTGCCAAAAACTAACTCGAATACATGCCTACACTGTGCTGTTTGTTAAACAAATTGTTTATCCCGAAAATACACGATTACTAAGATAAATTGGCAGTTTAAAATTAGAGCCCCGAGTAGAAGTTATTAATTTGCGTACAGTTTACACAGATTGTAGTTTGTTTTGTTTGGTAATTAGGTAAAGTTCTTTTTCATAATGTATTTATCTTTTTGAAGTTTTGGGTTTAGTTTAAGTTGCTACACTGAAACACTAAAAATTGCTTATAGTTGGAATGAAAGGATTATAAATGAACCATGGAAAGTAAATTGTATTTTTCGCAGGTATCCATAGCCGAAAATATTACATGAAAGACATCGATAAATACGTCGTCAGTGAACTCAATATGAGTCTAAAGTGGAATCGGACGACTTATTACAAAGTCGGAGATAGAAATAATATTCATAAAGACATTCCGAACACCAACGTAGGTGTTGGAAATTGAGTTTGGAGCTTGTGAATATTATTTAGTTCGTAATTTTCTGATGAATAAGAATGAGAAAATCTGTTATTTGTCTATTGGAAATATTGTTATTGAATCTTGATGAGTTCGCGACACGGTGGATCAGGTCATACTCCTTCAGAGCGATAATTATGTTTTATTAGAATCAGGATGTTCTATTTTGAATCGACTTCCAAAAGAGGACGTTCTCAATTGGTAGAGTTTTTTTTTTTAATTTTGTTATCCCAAGATTCCGTCATTATGAACTGATTTAGAAATAGAGACCAAAGTTGTTTTTGTGTCGCTAGTAAGCGAAGGATTCTAAGTTAGAATCTTGAGTGTAGCGAGGAACTCAACAGCACGAGATGCAAAAAACTTTGCTCTTGTGTAGCACACACGAAAAGGATACGACGACACATGTCATGCAACAAACACTCACGTGCTCGAAATGTGCAAGATAAATACTAATGAGATTATTGCTTGAGATAATGGAATGGCCTCGAGAAACTCAAAGTTAAATGTAGAAATCGTATCTTTTGCTTGCGTTGACTTAAAATTTGTGATTTTTTCACGGGTCCAAGGGAGCTGACCATGAGCACTTGATATTAATTTCAACTTACCAATACCTCCTCCACACGTTCTTGAGAATAAGGTCTTGATAGTCGGACAGACGAGAGATAGACGGACAACAAAATTATCCAGTAAGAATTTTGCGAATACGATACCTACTCGTTGCGAATAAATTCCTGCTTGAAAGCTTGAGCTTTGGTGGAAACGTGTCTTAAGTATGCATCCCTTGATCTCTCTGACAACGTTTGAACTACAATATCAAATGGCTGGGTGGAGCTCAACCTTTGTTATAATCGAAATTCGGAATTGCTCTTAAACTTATACTGTCTTTATGTCAAGTTATTAAGCAAACGTAGTGGATAGTATAAAAATATTAAACTGGATTTAAATAGAAGTAAGTAATTTTGAACGACGTACGATACATGTGTTTTTGCTACGACCTATATTAAGCGACATTGAGTACCTACATAGAGCACATCTATAAAGTAGAAGTATAGTTATATATGTCATAATAATAGTCATATTTTGGAGAAATGTTATTAGAAACGTATTTAGCTCCAGGGCGATAATTCGAAAAAAAAATCTCGGGTATATTGCCTTTAACTGCCATTAAAACGTTATATTTGCGTTTCTAGTTGCATAAAGCGTCCCTTCACGTTACAGATACAAAATTAACACGACAAATAAAATGACATTATAATATAGAGGAGTAAAAAACAAAGTAACAGAAAATAAAAACTTAACACTACTAACTACATAGTACAAAAAAGCTAAAATTAACTAAACTAAAACCAATTCAAAAAACTGCTCCCCTTTGGCATGGTACCGAAAATGCTGGCAGCATTTCCTCGCTGAACAGCTATGCTGATACGCTGAGCGAGGAAGCTGCCAGCTCTCCGGTCCCCAGTGGTCTCTTGAAGCCTTTTAGAGAGCTCCTTGTGAAGTTTTTGGGCGCTGGGACCCCATGGACCTAGGGTCTCTACCCCAAAAGGTACAAAATTGTATTCGGGGCCGAGACCCCTATATTTGGTGCTCTTTAGTTTTTCGGCCGCCTCAGCAGCCGCGCCCGCTCTACCTGATGTTCCGTGAAGGTGGGACAGCGCCAGTGTGTCCACACAGGTGGCATCCCATACAAGCACACGTCCCAGCCTCCACGGAACCAGGGACATCCCGTCCGGTCTCTTGCCATCGTCCCTGGCGATGCCCGTTGGCTCCAGTAGCGCCGGCACGTTGACGGTGGCAAGAGAGCGGCGGATAATGTCGTTCAGAGTGGCATGTCTCGAGAAGCGGCCTGCACTTTTCTGGCAAGAGAGGCCATGGTGACCCAGTGTATCGACCGCGCTGCCGCAAGAGCATCTGTGAGGCGCACAGATAGGCACCCCGAGTCGCAGGCAGGTGGATATGCGGAGTGTGTCGGGCTCTAGAAACGTACCAGTGTTGGCAGAGGGGAAAGCGTGCAGCCAGTGACCCGCTTCTTTCGTGCCCGCTGCCAAAATTCTGGCACGTTCAGAGCCCGTACTTCGACTTAGGAGGGAGTCATATGTTAATTTTGATAGGATGTCATCCCAGGTCCTTTGCGATTTCAAATTTTCTGGGAAGTCCTCTCCCGGGCAGGCAATGGACCAAGCTCTTTTGGCCTCCGATAAGCCCGCAGTCTCATAGTTTAAGGCAGAGAATGCCTTCAGAATTTTGCCTATGAGAACTGCCGAGCTGTGGGCAGAGGACAGAAAAGCTGGTGCGGATATGGAGGAAATTTTGCGGATCCCTATCCCAGCAAAGCGAATGGGAAGAGATGCTTGGGTCCAGGATTCTTCGCTGAGCTGAATATTTAAAATAGATTCCAGGTTGGCTTTGATTAAGTCATCTAGTTGGGTTAGTAAAATTTGGAAATTAGTGAATGGGCAGCAGCGAAGTACATACGTGAATTTAGGGACAAAAAGGCAGAATTTAAGTATAGTAATTGCGAAATGAGGACTAATTTCGAGTAGGCGATTTTCGTATTTTTTGAATTTCGAAACACATTCTGAAATAAAGCTCGGAAAAGAATCTTCGAAAATAGGGGCGCCTAGGAGGCTGAGGGAATATCTGTCTACTATTTTTATGTTCGGTGTTAGAAGATCAAATTTGGATTTCACTTGAAGTATATTTAAGTTTGGGTTTTGTACAAAAAGTTCACACTTGCTAAAGTTAAGCTCTAAACCAATTAATTGAAATTCGGTTTTGATGGTCAAAAGGTCAGACATTAACGTATCCAGGTCGCCTCCTAGGGTTCCGTCGTCCAAGTACCAAACGTTAAATTTGGATTTTAATTTTTTAATAATGGGGTTAATAGCCAAACTGAATAATGCCGGCCCGAGAGGATCGCCCTGCTGGCAGCCAACTTCTGAGGACAAAACATTTTCACGGTAGATGAGGTGTGAAGGATCTGCATAGCAAAGAAGAAGGAAATTGTAAATTTCGGGAATATTGTTTTTGACTTCTGCCAGCAGGGTGTCTCTATTTACAGAATTGAAAGCATTTTTTACATCAATTTTGACCAGTGCATCGCAGGGTTTGATGGAGAGGTACGTACGCAAGGCATGGACGGCTGCCTCGCACCCTCCCTTTACGCCGAAACCGAGTTGTATGGGTTCGAAAACGGACTGTAATTTTGAAGAAATATACCTTACAGCAATTTTGGAAGCGAGACGTCTAAGTGTAGACCCAACGGCAATTGGTCTCACCCCACCGTCCTTTTTAGTGAGGGCGATAAGGTTTGCGCCGTATAAAGTCGGAACTACCTGTGGGTTGACATTGCCCAAGTACATGGCATTGATCAATTTGGTTAATGACTCTACTAGGCGTTCACCCGCATCGCCCACGGAGTGAGAAGTTAAATCTTTTAAATGTTGGGGTGAGAGCCCATCCAGGCCTGCAGCGGAACCGGTTTTGAACGATTCGATTGCTTGGGTGACGTCTCTGTTTTTAATTTTGAGGCAGGCCTGGTTTGCCGCTGGAGGATCGAAAAAATATGGCGTTGAAGGACCTGGGGGATGTTTCGTTTGTAGGGCCGAAAGGGTGTCAGGGGTATTAGGTGACAGCACGTCGTTAGAGAACAAAAGACGGGCAGCGCCTTTCAGATCTCCGTCGCTGATTTTGGCTTCCACAGCTTTGCGGCGGTTAAACGATGAGGTGGAATTTTTATGCACTATGGGAGGTGAGGAATGGTTCATGCAGTTGTTTTTAATCTTTTGGGTGAGAGATGTTGATGTACCGTCATCGTGGACGTGAAGGATGCGGAAAGAGAAAAGTAAAAGATTATGCTAGTCTTCGATGCCATTATCCTCAACACATTTGTTTATTAAGTGTGATAAATGTGTCGCAGCGGTGATTCTCGCACCACGTGGAACTCGTTTTATTACCGGGGTGTTGTTCTTAAGATGACTGAGGTGAAGATGAAATGGTGTGGTTGGTTGGGTGGCGGAAGGAAGGGCGTACGGGGGAGAAGAGCATAGATTATTAGTTGAAGGTACGGCGTTTTGGCTGAAACAGCGACGATGGGTTTTACTTGTATGAATGTTCAGGCCTTTGGTGGATTTGAATGATTTGTTGCATATGTGGCAAGTGTGTAAGCTAGTCGTGAATGGGCCGTTCGGAACGTTACTTCGGCGCACAAAGGATCCAGGTAGCCATGTTTATGACCAACCACTTATCCTTGTTTTATTCGTAACATAAACGCTGTTTATTTAAATGTAGGGTCCGTCCTATGGCTTCCACGTACATGATACTTGATGATACCTACATACACTACATACATAAACTGACTATATCGCAACATCGAAGATCTCTACAAGTTATCAGGGCGATATGTTTTATAAATTAGGGCTCAAGGATAGTATTTGACATTTGGTATTTTGACAATCATTATCCCCTTCGTATTTCCAAAACTGAGATGAGATAATGTCACTTGTTTCGAGTAATCCCGAAAACCCAATTTGTAAGCAGTACACAAGTCGACTTTGCATTATAGTCATCCAAATAAACACAAGTTGGTAATAGATACAATAGGTTATTTACTCATACTTTGATTGCTTTAACATTGTGAAGATATCAATTTTGTTAAGGTTTGATCATTTTATTTTATTGTAATACCGACAGTACAACAAATTGCTTAGCACGTCGTATTTCCCCTCAGGGTGGCTGATGTCACTGTTGAATTGCAACACATGTCTCTTCCCTTTAGCTAGCTGTATTTTTTTTTTGACCTTTCTGAGTCGTGGGAGATTATAAACATATACATACCTACGGTACTCGATCACCTATGACTTAAGTTTTGGATAAATAACCTTCGAATTCTATTTGCGTTTGTTTCCTTTTTTTATGACATTAGTTCAAGAATAATCCGACACGACTGTATTGGCCGTCACTAAGATAATTTTTTCGTGGATAATTACGAACATTTTTAAAGATTATATTATTTTTAAATGTCTCCTACGTACGTAAGTTTTATTACAGAATAAGACTACTCACAGAGGTAGTTTCTTTGGATCGCCTCGAATCCGCTTAAGAACTGTATTTTGTACGATGTTGTTACTCGAACAGCTTATAATTTCGTTTTATCAGCGTGATAAAACGAAAACCCTTCGAACCGAAAATTATGGAACCCTTGCACCTTGAATAAAAGAACCTTACAGATACTTACACATACGAGTTCATTAAGTTCCCCGATGAAAACGACTTGAAATGCGTTAGTACAGAACAGAATAAGTACGCGAATATTTACACGTGCGCGCTTTTATCGCGCGCCCGCGTCTATCGCCCCGCGTTCTAAATCACCCCGTAATATGCCGCCAGATATTTAAATTCATGTTGGAAGAATTCTTCGTTTAATTTCTGAATCTAATGCTACTATGTCGGAACAAGCTCATGATTTTATTATTCATGAAGTGTATGTTTGAGTTAGAAAAAAATGAGTTATGGTTAATTTTACGTTGTTTTTAAATGTAGCTGTGTTTAAGTGCATTGTATTAATCAGAAATGAAATGTTAAATATAATTGACTTGCCTTTCTTATGAAGTATGCAAAGCGGCACGTTCCTGGTGCCATTGGTTGATGACTACTTACCTACTATTACTGTATAGTACCTACTTTCGCTTGTATTGTATTATAAATTAAAATAATTCGTGTAAGTACATCGTGTAAGTGAGATACCTACTTCTGAAATAATGAGATTCATTGAAATGGAGATTCTAAATAGTTTTGAATTAAAAGAGGTCTTGAAATATCTGTCTCCATTTAATTTAAAAGGGTGTTGCGTCTCCCGCTGTTATCGTTAAAGTATTGCGCGCTCCACTGTTCTGCCGAGGCTCCAAAGATTATTTAGACGCAGTGAACATTTCGCTGCGTACGGGAATCCTTTCATTACTAGTCCGCCGGTCGCCGGGCCAACAACGTTCGTTCAGGGAATACCATTTGAGTTCGATTGAACGGAAAGCATTTGCGTTAACGAATCCACTTGCCCCTCATTTGGCTGAAAATTCTCAAGTCGCAAATAGAGTATTTGCAAAGAACCACTGTTGTAAGCACAAAATGGGCCGTTCGGAACGTTACTTCGGCGCACAAAGGATCCAGGTAGCCATGTTTATGACCAACCACTTATCCTTGTTTTATTCGTAACATAAACGCTGTTTATTTAAATGTAGGGTCCGTCCTATGGCTTCCACGTACATGATACTTGATGATACCTACATACACTACATACATGCCTTAATGAATAAGATACTAATTAATTCCCGTGGATACCCGACCGCGAGACGCAATCTACTCGTAAGTACATAGTTGCGATACAACTATCCGAGTAAAAAAAAATAATGGTAGAAACTTGTTACCTACACGCTGTATCCTTGGAATACCTCTTTTTTTATCCTGAGACTCGGTTAACTAATTATAGATGGAAATTAGATATAATAAAAATATAATGTAACATCACCGCTGTTGGGGATTATAAAAAACTGAGGATAAATAAGTATGGAAAATATGAAAATGTTGTATAAAAAGTAAATATTTTTCGTAAAGAAGAAAGGAAAGGTTTTCGAAAAGGAAATAACAAACTGACTATGAAATACATGGAATAATGAGAGATTTCATAAGTTTTTCACGTTTCGGACGGATATTTTATAACACGTAAGCGTCATTAAGATATTAAATGGATAGCTGCAAGAAATGATGGCTTAGTAAGAATCTAATGGGTCTAATGGGAAATACTAGCCGTATTTAAACAAATACATTACGTAGTGAAATGTGGAAGGCGAAACGAACTTGGTAGGTATTTTCTAAATTTATACTTTGCATGTGTTGTTTTGACATGCATACATTTCTTACGAGCATTATAACGTCATTTCGTATCAAGTTTTTTTACCAATATTATGTAGATTGTAGGTACAATCATTTATGTGCATACACTTACTTATCAATCTGTCCAAAGATACTTTTTACCCAAAATCAGCAAAGAAAAAGGGGTTGCGCTACAAAACCTTCTACTAAATTTACATTAAGAATTGGGTATTTGTAAGAAGTATTAGGTACTTTGAAACCACGTGTAAAAATTACGTGTGCGACTAAAACGGCTACAATATTGGAAGAACTTAAATAATTGATTTCCCTGGGTTTTCGGGAACAATGGAATTCGTAATACACTGAAATCTTCATTTTGTACCGCAATGGAATATCAAAGCAATAGGAAGTCAAAGCGTACAATAGCTGCCGTCAAGATAATATCATATCGTTTAATAGGCACATGCGTATATGTATATACAGCCTGAGAGTTAATTTACACCAGGCTATTAATAATTTACTTAAGGCCATTAATAAGTTATGTATAGACAGTCTTATTTTGTCAAAGCATCGTGTATCGCGTGGGAATTTGGAACGATGTTAAATTTTAGGGTTGAGTCAGTGTACCAATTTAAAAATGACTGTGTTTACGTAAATTTAATAAACAAATATGATTATAAAATAATAATTATAATATACAACAATACTTTATTGCGCACCATCAAGAAAAATATTGCATCATACTTACTAATAATAACACAAAATAATCATATTAAATAGGCGAAGGGATGTGACGGCCCCATCGCCTACTGGTTTTACCAGCGCAGTCAGTCACCGCAGGGCAGCTTTTGGTGAGCTGTTGGGGGGTAACGACCCCACGTACCTGAGTGCTCCTGGAGGAATCCTGACGGGGGGTGATGGGTCGGGGCCTCCGCCTCTGTCTTGCCTTAACCGGCCGGCCAGAGTGGAGTTGCGAGAGTTGCGGCTCGGGGGCGGATCTGGAAACGTAAGGCGTTAGTTGGCTTCGGTTTAAAGCCCAATATTACACCTCTCCGCCCTCAGCCTTCCACACCGATGTTGCCCTTAGGCCACTCTATGTGTAGCTATTTATGGGGGCCCATCTAGCGGGAGGCGAGTCAGCGTCTACCAGAGCCATTAGATATGAGACTTTTTTCCTGGTAGACGCGCGATTGTCTCAATCCATAGCCCTTTTGTATTTAGATTCCATATATCCATCAATAGTTCTTGCACCAAGTGGGCGCTGTCTCTGTGTGCGTCCCATGACACGGATAGGGACAGGACAGTATCCGCTCGATGTACACCTTACATTCCATTAAATCGTCGAAAGGGCCTCTACGCGTTGGCTTCGGCTCCGCGCACGGCTCCCAAAGGTCCGGGACACTATTGTCCCGTGAGCGGGTGCGACATACAGTTTAAATATGATATAATATTATATATTTCAACTACTAATATTGAAGACAGTCATATGCACTCAACTTATGTAAAACTTTCTCTACTTATCTAAGTTATTATGATAAGGTAGGTGCGTTACAAATATACCTACTAATATTAGCACTAAATCAATAGTAATACAGGGTGTAACCGACGGCGTACCGAAAACGAAAACCATAGTTTTAGACCATAATCACGAACTGAAAACGAGTGTTCATTTTCTCAGAAAACTCAAGGATAAGATTTTCCAAAATAAATTATAAAACTCGACGCGCAATGTATTGCGTCCAATTCTCTCGGGTGCAGACGCGCGGGGAGGGGAGCACGCGGCGAGCGACCGGTCCGGGCGCTTCCCACTCCACTCACGCGTCAGCGCAAAACATACCGTTACGCCAATGCGCATCGAATGACATGAATGAATGCAACCACAAAAACAACGCAACCACAGATCACAACTAGTGTACTACCTAACACCAATAACAACTGACTGATAAATTAAAACAGTCTTACAAGATTATTTTCATTCAAGCAAGTAAAGCAAATAAAATGTGCGGGTAGGTAAACATTAAGAATGCGTCCGACCGGAGCGGCCTGCGTGAGCACACTGGCCTGGCGGATCAATGACCGGCCAGTACCGTTATCTTTCCCACTCCACCCGCTCTGTGGTTGTACCGTAAAGCTTACATAATACTGTTTGTGATACATTGTTTGTTTTGCGGAAAATGCTATTTTTCATGAAAAATTGTTACCGGTAACGGAAAAATAAAGAAAAAATGAAAACTCGCGAGGAAAATTTGTGAATTTTCTCTAAGAAATTTCCACGATTTTCCAGCACAGAATAATGGTCTGAAGCTGTGGTCTGAAGCCATGGTTTCAGTTTTCGGTACACCGTCGGTTACAACCTGTATATATAGTAATCACAGCAAAAAAAAATTCACTTTACGTAAACACGTTGCAGTCTTGTTAACTTTTTAATCTCTAATCTCTAACTACGCAAAACTTTTCTGATTATAGAGAAACTTTTTTATAATATTTTAAAGAGTCTATAAAATATCTTGCAAACATTTTATGGAGAACATGTGCTGGGTAGACAAGCTAGCTCCTACTACAGTAAACCCCTTCAGTTTATACTGCTTCGTAATCATAAATCAAAGCCTTTGATATCAATATAATGATGTGAACATAGCGTTCTATATGGTTTCCTAGACTTCCTGATATTTTTCACAGCAAACAGTCCCCGCATGTTAAGAGTTAAGTCGCGTAGCAGTGCTACGCCGTAGCCGGGTCTGTCTACGAGCGCTACAGCATCCGTTGGCGGATAACTTCCTTGTGATTTATCGTCGTTCGAATGGGTTAGCGGTTGGCTTTTACTGTTCAAATTATGTTAGTAAATTTAACTCAGGCGTTTTATGCCTTTGAATAAAATTTATATCTTCACCGTATGTTATGTAGTTTCCTTAATTCATCACTGTTAATTAGGTACGTGGTTATCCGGAGCATTCCTCGGTATTACGAATATTTTATAGGAATAATAAAATTGTTTTTAATACGTTTATATTGGTACATATTAAGCTCAGCCTGCGTAAAAGCGATATTACCGATACTTGAGTATATTGGCGTATCAAACGGATGATAAACACGAAAGTTAAATGTTATCCATATACTGATTTTAGTCATACTTTTGCTTAAGCCTTTATAAATGCCTAAGTATACTGATTTTTATGTTTGTGTTTTTGTCTTAACTTCGGAAAGATAGATAACAAAGCCAGATTGATATACTGGTAACTTGTCACTACAAATGCATAGAGTGCCAAAAGATACCTAAGCAAAACATGTTTGCAAAAACATATGGAAACTCGGGTATGAACCTTTTAACACATTTGCTCGTAAAGTAGCGGTTATTAAACAGTTTCCAAGGCCGCAAAGTATCCTTTAAAACGCGTTCTTTTCACTTTTTTTAATCGCATTAGTGTACAAAGAATTTTTTACTTATATATAAGCAAAGTTATTGTGAATTAAATAATTGTGATGCATTAAACGCAATAATTAAATAATAATTTCCATTATTGTTTAAACAAATTATTTAATTATCTCATACAATTGTTATTTATTTGTAGTTTAATTAATTAAATATATATATCATGATAGATAATATCATGAGAGGCCTATGTCCAGCAGTGGACAAGAATAGGCTGATGATGATGATGATGATGATGATGATATATCATGATAACATTGAATATTTGGATGTTTGACGATACTGTCTTTACCTCCATTTTGCACCTGTGTCACTGAATAAAGAACTACCTGCGTGTAAATCTCATATCATTTCGTATAACTTGTTTATTCGTAGTTAACAGCTGGTACTTTGTTTTGGGTTATATTAAAAAAAACGAGTTCAAGTAATGCAGAAAACTTAAATGTAGAATAGACGCAAATGTTTACAATGAAGCGAAACATTGAAAAATGTTATGGTTCAGGCGGGGTTCGAACACGCGTCTCCAACGGGCCAACACGGGCGTCCTACCTATTGGACCACTGAACATGATGCGAGAGCCAATACATTTTTAAACCAGTTGCTTCTGGCATGCCTTTGGCATGGTAGCGCCATCTACCGTCAAGATGTAGACTTCATAATCGGCTGCAAACCCGCCTCGATTGTAATAACCAACTTTGCACACTTTTACTATATAATGAACTATAAACTAAATATCAGCTGAACAGTGAGTTGAAGTATGTTTAATGTGCTACACTAATTAACGATGATCGTTCCAACTGTAGCATGTCGGCTAAACAGCACTAGAGCACGTAATATATTTCAGTAACATACATTTGCATGGAGCACGCTCGTAAAATATCACCGCTCTGTCATCAAATGGTGTTCTCTGTTAATTGCACATAGAGCTGGGGCCCAATTCGAGAATGCCGTTGGAGATATCGCCAAACGTCAAATCTCCATTAGATAACAGTTATATCGCCGTTGAACTGTCATTAAAATGTGATGAGAAGGCGATGAGCTTCAGGTGACATATCTCATCTCAGTTTTGACAATACGAAGGCGATAATGATTGTCAAAAATGCTATTCCTACAACTGATCGTAATTGACATTAAATTTTATGTTATGACAGTCAGTTTGATGTGTCACTGCTATGGAAATTGTTGAGATATTTTGCTTAATTTATAATTGTTGGGAAAAAAAGTCAGTAAAGTGCTTGGGGTGTAGTGAAAAAATACAAGAAAAGTTTCATTGAGTGGTGCGAAGTAGTATATATTGCGTACTATATACCAGCGAACAACGGCTGTCACTGTTTGCGATTTTGGAAGCAGAAATAATCTATTTATAATTGAAGAATAACTGCTGCTGAATCCAATATTTGAATCAAAAATGTACGTGGGAGAATTCGCTGCCAAGCGCACATATCATAACACGGTATTCCGATGTAAAGTAGGTATTAAGAAAAATAAACCATCAAAATTCTCGACTTGTCTATTTGTTCACATTGGCCTGGCTATAAGTAAAGTTTTGCGAAACATCTTATGCACTCAGCCAAAAACGATAGCATTAAGTAAGGTATTTAAATGAAATGGCGCCTTGCTCACCGTAGAAGCTACCTATTGTTGATAGGCATTTCATCTATATCAGAAATAGCTAAATGGGTAAATTTCCAGTACCTGCCAATAGAAAAATGCTATACTGAAAAGTGTACTATTATTCACAGTATACCATATTCATATTATAAATAAATAAAATTAAATAAATAAAATAATCTCACCATATTATCATATTTTTAAGGATATTCGATGTAACTGGAATTTACAAAGTATTATTCTCAATTCATATCACAGTTTTATCAATTATAATAATCTGTTTGGACTGCAACTTGGTATCTAGATACAGTTTGCAGTTTAAAGTATAACTATCAAAGAGCTGAAATTATCAATCACTGAGCTCCGGGTTACACATGAACATGTTAGGAAAAACAGGCGTTATTCCTGGTGACATTATAATAGGATTAGGCTTTAAAGCTTTAAAGCCAAATTTTCTTGCTAGACATGTATTTATCAGCTTTCTATTCCTGGAGAACTGAGTAGGTGATAGAACTATATATGTAAATATAACCAAATTGTTGCTAATGCATTGTCCACAAGAAAGACGCCCTGTGTCCCACTCCCACCCTTGTGCGCTTTTGAGAAGGGAAAAGTAAAAGTAAGCTATTCGTATGACACAAGTTTTATTAAGAAACACATAATACAATATTGCACACTGCTATTTTTATTATTTTTCAGATTAAAAAGGCAAATGGCCCAATGCGTTCACTTCATTTGTGAATCAATCCACCACCGCATTTTGTGGGTGCTACCAGGTCTCCCCTTAACCAGCCTCTTGAGCTGTCGATGATTTGCTGTAAATAGTTGCCTAAGCTTGATCTTGATACTAATGAGTTTTTTGGCAATTCTCACTTATCAAAGCTTGAATAGGGCTTAACGTTAGAACGACGGATTTATCGTGCTCGTGCCCTTTCAGATGTATTTCACTCATGATAATTAAACATCATTAAAATGTGTTTCAACTGCGTTTTTGTTATAAAATATGATAGAATTTACATATGTCAATAATGTTTGACGCCTGTTTGACGATTAAATTATCCTAGAGTACCGATAACTATGGAGTGTAAAAGGGAGGAGCAGCATCTTCATATATCCAAAAATTCCCGCTGAAAGGTGATAAATTGGTGGCGCCAGCTTTTTAAAGATTCCGTTTTTGTCTCACGCTCTTTTCAAAAATACGATACATATTTACCATTGCGGTGCGCATATCAAACTAAAACTCTCACATCGATAGATCTTGTAGTTTTATTTCTAAAAATCATCAAAGTTGCTCATATGTGGGTCATGAAATTGATATTTTTTTTATTGCTCAAGAGCTGGTCTACTTACAGAAATTTTGATTAAACCACATGAACCTGCTTATGATTCCATCTTCCGCACAAAAAGATCTGCGATTTTAATACTGTTGATACAGGTACATATGAGCTATCGTGTACTAAAATATCTCTGCCTAATACGGGATGAATATGGAATAAAAAATTAAAACAGAAATGTCTAACAACAATAATATCCCCGAAAGTATTCACGGTAAATGTACGAAAATAATTGTAACGGTAGGGATTCATATCAATCGCAGGTTCACGTAGTTTAATCAAAATGTATATACGTACGCCTGTTCTTAAGCAATAAAATGAAATGTAAATTTCATGACACGGATATGAGCAAACTTAGATGATTTAAAAAATAAAACTACAGGACCAATCGATGTGGGAGTTTTAATCTGATATTCGTAATGGTAATGTGTATCATATTTTTGAAAAAAAAGGGGCGTGAGACAAAAACGAGGTTTTTAAAAGACTGTGTGGCGTTACTGTGGCGTAAAGTCGTTTCGTTAGTTAGCAACGAACGGTTCGTTTATAATTTTTTTATACAATTTTATTATGTTTTTTCTGTGTAATACACTTAAAGAAAAGTCTAAGTAGGAATTACTCTGGTCATCTAAAATTCACTTTTTTTTACTCTGTCTAAAACTTACAATATTTTCATGCTGACTCTAGCGCTTAGGCCGGCATTGGAACTGTTATTTACTGCTAACCGCTGGGCACTTTTTCAAATATTTTCCTATGAGAGATTCCGCTCCATCCTTTTACACTCCATAGCTTATTCATAATTATTTACGACAACATAATTATTTTATACATATGTACACATTCCTCAACCATTTAAGCGCATAATTCACTTATGTACTTATGACCTCAAATATTATTCGTCTGAATGAACCATTTTACTATGAAGGGTATAAGGGAGGAGCGCAATGTTCATATATCCAAGTGTGTTTTAAAAGGCCGCCAACTACTCACCGAGACAGTTTGTTTATTGCTGAATTCCTATGGCCATCTTTCGGCTTATCATCAGATCAGCTCCATGGTGCCATATTATAGCATTGATAATCGAAGTTAAGTTGGTTAATCTTTCAACTCAATGATAATCAAATTAAGTTTGCAAGATTTGATTGCAAACAGACAGACAAACTGAAAACGGGATAAGTGGTTCCAATCAAGGGGGTTCCGCCCCAAAAGTATCTTAAATAGTCATCGTCTCAAAAAAACAAAATAAATCATAAATCATTTATTTTTCATACGTTTTTAAATATTATACCTACCTATGGAGTTGTTTCGACATTTCTAAAAACTTCATCCTATAATAAATTGTATGTAAACACTTATAAAGTCGACTACCTATTAGTTATATTTGTTATTTTGAAGTGTGCGTGAGTTATTATTGTGACAATTTAAATAGGCTAGTTTAGAAATATATATGAAATAAATTTGAAATGGTCAATAATGATCTGACTAGCTAAAAAAAAATCTATTTTTGTGAGAGCTAGAAAGCTAACTATTATTAATTGAATATTGAAATGTCATGAACACACAAAAACGCCGTTCGCTATTTTTGCCTTTAGCTTAACTGTGGCGTTGAATACCGAGTATATTATGCTCCGATGTTCGAAATTCGACCGTCGTATAGTGCCATCCCGCTCACTCAAATCTACTTTCACGGGAGACCGGGAGAAAGGGACGGCACTATTCGGAGTCGTCGAAATAGCCCTTCAGTTTTCTTTACGGGACCGGTTACGTCACTGTGTCACCATCATGAGCGATAATGGCGGACGGCGTTTTAAGGCTTTCATATATTCAATACAGAATAAAATCCATGCATTCAAATGATTATTTTTCAGCCATCTTCTAGTTTTATGTACCTACTGAAACATATTATGCTAAATACTATATGGATTAAACATTAGTTTAATGAAATTTGGCATGAGTCTCATAGCCTATTGGTGTTTTAGAGTGCGTAGTAATGAGAATTTTGCATTTGTGCGCAGATTTTTTTATATGTGTGTTATCTCGTCCCCATCAGGTTTTGGCAGAGTATTTTGTTTGGAACGTTACAGCGAAAGGCGAGTCCTTTTGTTTTAATAACTCAAAGCTGTTTACAGGCGAACATTCGCATTAAGACTGCTGACTTAAAATAATTCATTACATACAACCTTTTAAATATACATTATCTTAAATGAAACGCGTATGTCATTTTCATTAATGTCATAACATAACGAATGAATGTCACCAAGAAATAAACAAATATCACATAAATTTCATAATAACAAAATTTAAAAGGAATTAATACTAGGTCGATGCAGAGTCAGCCACCGGCTAAGCTTGCACCATAGATTGGAGCGGAGTTTTTTTTTTTCGAAATTTTCTCTTCGTCACGACCTAGCGAAATTTAATTTGTGCATTTTAAAACAAAAATTTCTTAAATCGGTTGAGTACTCGCTGAGATCCGCGCATTAAATTGTCACAAAGTCCATTTGAGTCGATCCATGGGAGCTTCGCTCGCTCCGCTCCAATAAATGCTAGTTGATACAGTTCTTGATACAGAAAATTTAACAAAACTAACAACAATGAAATCGTGTAGTAGGATTCACTTCACAACCCGAACGAAAAGTACTTAATTATGAGTATGAGGATCAAACACACCAGGTTCTTCAGTGTTGTTCAGTATTCATTTACTCATTATTACTGTAATAATGTAATTACTTGGATTTTACGGACGACTAGCTTTTGCCCGCGACTACGTCCGCGTGGAACTTGGAAGTATGGAAGCAACCTCGTACAACACGATAGATATCCACCTAATCACCTTAATTAATAAAAGGGATTATTAAAAGCGCCTGAGCAAATGTAAGAGCAATTGTGCTTTTGGTCTAATCATTACATTTTCTACAGGGTCATCAATGTCATCATGAATTACTTTCTCACTTTTAAATCTTTTTAGGGATAATTTCCAGGATGAAAACTATCCTATGTCCTTCCTCGGATCTTAAACTATCTCCATGCCAAATTTCATCAAAATCGATTTAGCGGTTTAAGCGTGAAGAGGTAACAGACAGACAGACACACTTTCGCATTTATAATATTAGTATGGATGGATCTATAAACATAGGGCGTTTAATATGTCGCCTGTTTCATGCTGCACTGCGCTGACCTGGAAAACAATGTATTTTTTTACATATGATGGTGGTTTTTTACTCAGATTAAAACACTTAAGTACGAATATAAGTATTGTGTTTCACTGCGTTTACGTACCTATTAATTCTGATTTAACAAAACAGACTAATACTAATTGTTGGTCATCTATCTATACTATTATATAATTGTAAAAATAAAATGTCTGTACAGTCAAACAATTTTATTCCTAGGCCACTATAGAACTGTGTCGCATTAACGACGATAATTACAACGTCAGTGCGGTTCAAACAATTATCAACTTACGAGAGTAATATTATTAAAACTAATAGTGAGGCATCTTTAATAATTATAAAACCGGTTTGCCAGGAACGGTCCGACATGTTTCGAACTCATATGGGGCTCTTCATCGGGGTCAGCTATTTGTGCTGCTACGTGACTCTCGGCCCACTACACTGGTTTCCGCTCTCCTCACCACCAAGTTGTCCCTGAATAAGAGCTCCATATGACTTCGAAACTTCGAAACATGTCGGGCCGTTCTGTACTGTGTTTGTGCGTTTTTATCACGCCTTAACGGCGGGACTGGTTTCAATAAATTTTGGTACTTACACTACACTGGCTGAGCTTTTTCAGATAGTTATAGGATACTTTCAGTCCGATAATGACAAAAAAGAGGGTGCTTTTTGACACACCGACAATTTTTGTTACCACCTCCCAGTGCAATTAAACAATTTATTAAAATACTAAGACTCCAGACTAAGATTACAGGCTATACAATGCTGCACTTAGGTATAATTGTCAGCTAGAACGTGTCATTGTTACAAAATAGAATGCAGAGATGAAACAGGAAGAATAATTTTAACAGAATATTTTGTCTGAATCTCGAAAACTTACCCGTTCTTTTTGATATATTTCTTCTAAATAAAAAACGTCTTGTTTGTTGATTATTGACGATGCGGTTGGCTCAGTTTGTAGTCCAGTTGCATACCTACTGAGCCGGTGGTCCTGGGTTCGAATCCCAGCAAGGGCAAGGTCACATATTTGTGTGATTAACTGTAATATTTGTTCCTGGGTCATGGACGTTATATTATGTATGTCGGAGTACCCATACAAGCATTGCTTAGTTTGGGACTAGGTCGATTTATGTAAGATTTCCTCTTAATATTTATTTACCTATTTTGCAGTAATTCATTAACTTATATTTTCATGTATTTAACTTATTTTTCATTACGAGTATATTTTATAATATTATTCATTTTGACAATAATCAACAATCAGACGAGACATTAGTCAAACATTCAACATGAATGACGTTTGATATCTCGGCATAATGTTACCAGTTAAGGTAGGGACATAAGATCAAACAGGGTCATTGTACACGGGGGTAATTGGCATCTAGATTAATAAATACTTTATATGCATATGAATTTCTGCTAAGAACGAAACGTAACTGTCTAATTTCACGTACTACCCGGACAAGTTAAGTATGCGCCTGTTATCTACGCCGTCACATACAAAGGAGACCCAAATTTAATTCGACCGGATTGGCGAAGTCGCGATGTTCTGGAGATATCGCCACTTGTCAAGTTGGGAGACGTCAAAAGTGACGGATGGCGTTCTCACGGAGAGATCTCCATTATATCTCTAAAGTTGGTCGAATACCCCCCCAGGTTTATAGGTAGGTATACAATTTTAAAACGGTAGAAATTAAATGTCTATCATTTCTGTCATCTGTCTGTCACGTATGTACATTGAAGATCTTTTACACCATTACACAGAAAATAATGAACATTTTTGGAGGTCACTAAATTGTTTTGTTGTATGTAGTTATATCTGTTTATAGGTACGTATCTTTGTGCGATGCGATGCGTGCATGCGGCTGGACCGAATTTAACTATTTTTGGTACACAGATAGCTACATCTACAGATTATATTATAGGGCAGTGGCGTGCACCTTATAAAGACAAAAAGACACTGCCTACCCTAGTTGATTACAGAAACGAAATATATAATTTATTGTTACAAACATTACCTTTTTATAAAATTATATAAAACAAATGTACAAAAATAATCAATTTGCGATCCGCGCCATCTATCGAGTCGGTGCGCCAAAATTACGTACGTATTGGTCGATTCCGTGGAGATTGACTTGAAACATTCCGCGGCACTAGCGCCGCTATGCGCCGTAAGCGGTAAAGACAGGCGATTTTCTGTCTAAATTTATATTTGTGTGCCTCGTGGTAACACGGACCGCGTGTGTGTGCGTTCTTATAAAAATATTGCACACAATAACAAAACTCACGCACACATATACAGAAGTAAGACATTGTCTCATGTGTTTTACTTCCTTACGAAAGAAGGATGTTTCTGACCCGCGACTCGCGCGAATATCGCGACGCCCGGCGAACAATTCCGAACGGGTAGCCTGTCTCGCTCTCTCCTTAGCTATTATTTGTAGATTCGAACTTCCGATGTTGACTATGTAACGAATTTAAAAAGGCGCTTTTCTGTAACTTTAATTAGCGCAAATACAATACTATTTAAGTTTGTCGTATTTTTGTTACCTATAGGTTTTGCATATTTGGACGCCATTATTGTTTGTTTTGATTATTACGTGTGATAGTGGTGACTATGACTAGTAAATAAGCGAATAAAAGTTTTTAGTGTATTCTTAAAAGTTGTCTGAAAATGGATAATTTTAATGGTGATAATTGTGGTGGTGTTTATTGTTTTCGTTCGTCAGTTAATAGAGGAAATTATTTAGAGATGGTCGATTTGCTTGATATTTGAGAAGACGAAGAAAAAAAAACTGTCCCGCAGTATTTCTGTAAGTTATTAGGTTTTTAAAATTTTGTGTCTACCCTGTCGTAAAACTCTGTGCACGCCACTGTTATAGGGCGCGTATAAACAGCGTTCCTGGATTTAAATACCGAAATATTGACGTTGTTTCAACTTACCTGAACACGAATATGAACGGGATCTTCTTAATAAAGCGAAAAATAATAACAAAAGCTTATGGAACACTATTAAAACTATCACTAACCTGAATAAAGTGAAAAGCAAAAATGACGAGCTGCAAAACCTGTCTACTTCCCCTCTTTTATCAGCTAACTTGATCAATAAGCACTTTGCTAGTGTTGGGCAACTCCTAGCTGAAGAAATTACCCCCTCAGGAACCGTAAACTCTAATCTTAGTGCTTATTTTAACTCGTTACCTTTACACTCATCATCGATTGGTGTACTGGAACCGGAACTTGAGGAAATTGAATCGATAATTCTTAATTTAAAACTTAAATCGGCGGCAGGCTGGGATGATATACCTAATTCGTTTATAAAATCGGCTAAATCTGATCTGGTTCCCATTATTAGGCATTTAGGATCACTCTGCTTCACGCAAGGAATTTTCCCCGCTGCTCTCAAGCGGGCAATAATCCACCCGATCTATAAGGATGGGGACAGAGGTGATGTCAACAATTACAGGCCGATATCGGTACTGTATTGTATTTCAAAAATATTGGAAAAGTTGATAAATAATAGAATACTCAAATTCTTAAGCAAGTACGATCTTTTATCTCCCCGGCAATTCGGGTTCCGTGAAAAAAAATGCACGGAAGAGGCGGTGCTTGAGCTAACAAATACAATTACCAATCATTTAGATAAGAAAAAGAAGGCTTTATGTATTTTCCTAGACTTGAAAAAAGCGTTCGACTCGGTCTCTGTCCCTATCCTTATACGTAAATTAGAACTTATGGGCATTCGTGGACAGTTCTTAAAGTTAATCTCATGCTACCTCTGTGACAGACAGCAGCGAGTAAAATTAGATAACAATGTGTATAGCTCAGACGTAAGTTCCACCTCCTATGGGATCCCGCAGGGGAGTGTGCTTGGCCCAACCCTTTTCCTTACTTATATCAACGATCTCACTTGTATCCAGCTCACCAATGGTCTATCATCTTTTACGCAGATGATACTGCGCTACTTTTCCACGGAGATAGTTGGAAAGAGGTGTTCGCCTGTGCTGAATCCGGTCTTTCTAAAGTAATGAAGTGGTTGCAAACTAATTTACTCACACTGAATACTAAAAAAAATGGGCAAGTGCGAGCCCGACTCGCGCATGAAGGGTTCCGTACCTATACATATATATAATCTATAACAAGTTTGTTGTATGGGAGCCCCCCTTAAATATTTATTTTATTTTATTTTTAGTATTTGTTGTTATAGCGGCAATAGAAATACATCATCTGTGAAAATTTCAACTGTCTTGCTATCACCGTTGTTGAGATACAGCCTAGTGACAGACGGACGGACGGACGGACGGACGGACGGACGGACGGACAGCGAAGTCTCAGTAATAGGGTCCCGTTTTTACCCTTTGGGTACGGAACCCTAAAAACTAACTACATAACGTTCTCGATTTTAAATTCCACTCAACCTGAAAAATCTAAATTTACACTAACTGCCCACACTTGCTCTGACAATCCCACCAAAGCCTGTGCCTGCTCTAGCCTCAGTTATGTTGCCTCCACTAAATACTTGGGTATACACATAGACCAGCTACTCTCGTGGAGACAACATATTGAGGTTACCGCTAAGCGAACTCGGAAACTGATTTGGCTATTTAAATATCTAAGGCATATAAGCGATCAGGAACTGTTAGTTTATATTTATAAAACCTTAGTGCAATCCGTTGTTCTATACTGTTTACCAGTCTGGGGTGGGTCCCATAAATCTAAGCTAATAGTCCTTGAAAGAGCCCAACGATCAGTCCTTAAAGTACTCTTGGGTAAGAATATTCGTTATAGTACGACGGATGTTTACAGAAACGCTGATGTTCTAACGGTAAGACATTCTAAATTGTATCTTGTAAGTTCATAAAACCACAAAAACTGATATTAGGATGTTGAAGCAACGTACCTAATCCCTTTTCGGTAATAAAACAACCAATTGGTAGGACCTCCTTTGTAAGAAAACAATTTACTGTAGCATCAATTCAAATGTACAACAAAGTTAACAGAACGAACAAAATATACAATAAATCATATGGCGAGTGTAAAAAACTAATTACAACTTGGCTCAAAGCTAAAAACTACGAGGAAACGGAAGAATTTATGTACTGACCCTTTATATACCCTCACACACTCACACACACACACATACACACGCGCACACACGCATATTCACACACACACACACACACACACACACACACACACACACACACACACACACACACACACACACACACACACACACACACACACACACACACACACACACACACACACACACACACACACACACACACACACACACACACACACACACACATTTATTAACGTATGTATATATATATATATTTAATTAATCTTAATTTAATCTTAAGAAGAAAAGAAAACCATTGTACGAAAGAGCGGATCCTCCTAATACAAGTAGTAACTTAAAAGGAGGATTCGTCAATATTTATATAACCTTTTTGTAAAATAAATGATTTTGATTTTTTGACCTCTGTTTCAAAACTCCTCAGTCTCCCCTTCTCGTTTGAAATCTAATTTTGTCTTTTCATGGTATGTGTTTAAGTCGAGCTATTCTGGTCATGAAAACAGAGGCTCCAGTGTAAGTTTGTTTTTTTACTCGTAAACCGTTTCAAACTCATTTGTGACAATGTTATTTATACGGGAAACGTTTTGATGCGTTAGAAACTTACACTTGAGGCTCAGAAGTGCTAGTGAATGTTCAGCAACCGAGCTCGCTATACTTTAATGTGCCGTCGAAAGTACAAGTGGCGTACCACGCGCCTACTCACGTTTTAATTGAACGTCCCGGTTCGCCATTATGTTGGTTATATATGTGGCCAATGTTTGTATCAAACTTATATATCTATTATTTAACAAATATAAAGCTGTACCAACCGTCGCCAATGTGACGAAAATTGATGATGTTTAAGACTTCATTGCAGCGTGGTGTACAAAACGGAGAGTAGATAAAGACTAAAAAAGTAAGGTGCTACTTATTTACTCCTTGTAATAAGATTGGACTACGAACGTGTCCATCAAGTTATTATCATGATGATTATGGAGTGTAGAATTAAAAGGAGCACTACCTTTTAAAGGAAAATATTTGGAAAAGTGTCCAGTTGGAAGCAGTATAAATAAAATAGTTCTAATACTGTCCATAATAGGTGACGGTCCATAATAGGAAGGTGGTAGGGAAATAATACGAAAAAATAGAGTCAAGTGTGTAACGTTAAAAAAAAAGGAAACTACAGTTGAGGTTTATAATTTTTTTCAAATTATGATAGGTGACGGCACTAGTAATGCACAAGAACCAATTATTTTCAATAAACTCAAATTTTAAGAAACAGACACAAAATATTTTTAAACTAACAACACTATGTTTAACTGATAGTCATAAATGACTAGTAAAGATCATAAATGGTGGGCTATAAGGCATTACATCTTTGCTGTTCATTACTGAGTACTACTGTACGTAACATGTCCATTATTGGTGCCGTCAGCTATGAAATATAAATTAACAGACTACGTTTACGCCAGACTCAGAATCAATTCAAACGCAATCGTACGTCACCGTGGGTCCTTTTATCACACAGCTTAGCGTCCCACAGAGTCGATAATTGGGACGGTACTTTAATTTAGGGCTCTTATATCGCAATAAACAATTAAATTGTGACAAAGCATTTTTCAAAATATGTTCCGTGACGTATTGGAATTCCACCCAGTAAAATAATATAAAAATTGATAAAAACGCTTTTGATAAATTCTTCTTCTTCTATATTCTTTGAAAATAATACGTGTTTCAATGTAAATTGCTTAATTTTGTAAATAATCTACTTTCAACCTAACTACTACCACTATGACGTTCCATTAGGTACGAGTACGATACGAACATTAGGAACCTTTTCAGTAAAGTTCAATGTGTTGTTTGTAAATCAGTTATTATTAAATGAAATTAATCGTAATACAATTATATTATAAATTAATAACATTTGCAATACAAAGCATCACACTAATGTTATTTTACAAAATCTTTCCTTTACGCTACTTCTTGGTTTTCGTCATAGCTTTACTATCACCTTACCTTGAGACATAAAATAAAAATTGGGCAAGTGCGAGTCCGACTCGCGCATGAAGGGTTCCGTACCTATATACATATATATATAATCTATAACAAGTTTGTTGTATGGGAGCCCCCCTTAAATATTTATTTTATTTTGTTTTTAGTATTTGTTGTTATAGCGGCAATAGAAATACATCATCTGTGAAAATTTCAACTGTCTAGCTATCACCGTTCTTGAGATACAGCCTGGTGACAGACGGACGGACGGACGGACGGACGGACGGACGGACAGCGAAGTCTCAGTAATAGGGTCCCGTTTTTACCCTTTGGGTACGGAACCCTAAAAAAAACGATCAAAAGTTATGTTTATCATAATTGGCATATATTATTCTAACAAATGAGATCTAAATGCCATAAATTATTCTTAAAGACAAATATAAATTCTTGAAAAAACAATTACTGCCACAGTAGGACAAAGTTACGTTAATGAATCATTTGTCACGTTTAGGAACGATGTGAAAGGTTTACATGCGTGGAAAATTGCTTACAACTCTACTAAGTTTTCAGTACAAAATTCATATGAAAGCTGAGCAGCAGCAGCTTGCAAGCTGAATAACTCATACTCATATTAGAGCATTACATATTCAGTAGTGCAAGTGGTACAAGTATTTTACCTCCATGCACACGTTTTTCGAGATATTTAAGAACAATCCTATGATCAGACCCCCCCTCTGATATCCATCCGATATAATACATACCACTGGGATAAATAAATGATTGAATTGAATTGAAGCGCATCTCATCGTTAGGTAACACAAATTACGCGAGCTATAGTTAAATTAAATCAACTTTTACTCATACTCATTTCTTTAATTATTAATTCCAAAATTTCAATCATCAAATTTTGTAATATATCTAAGGTCTAAATATGTTATTATTATTAAATACCTAATGGTTTTAATTATTTAACTGAAATTTGAAATGGTAATAATATTATAAGTTTAAACGCTTGTTTATTCATAAGTAATTTTAATCTATAGTTATGCATACCCACTAATTTTTTTAGTCCGGCTTTACTATAAATAAATATATTTTAACGGCACTCCGTGCACATAAAACCGGCGGCATGTAAACCCTGTATTTTCGTTCCATACGTCACGTTTTTTGTTTCCCAAATACAATACGTATTGTAGTGGATGTGACGTAGGCAGGCCAGCAGTTAATTAAAGTGAAATAGTGCTTTGATTTCTTGCAATCTGCTACTTCTAACGATTTAATAAGTAACTGCATATATCAATATGTCAAAAATCATAAGCATTTATACATTTAATAAAAGTAACTTACTTACCTTCAGTTTGTGCCATTAGTATTGGAAAAAAAAAAACTACACAGCGTGACGCACGTTCAACTTTTTTAAAGCGAAACTGACTGCCATACCTAAACAACGGGTATAGTTAGGATCATAATGTTGCCATTGATATAAAAACACAACTGTTTTGGTAGTTTTTGTTGTTAAGTCGGTAGAAATGCCGTTACGTAGTGGAATTTTCCACCATGCTGGTTTTTGGTTGAGGACATAAAATAAATTGTAATTTTAAAATATTATTACCCTAAGCGTTAAAAAATAAGGTTATAATTAGTTTTTAGACGATATGATCATTTCCCATAATAGCCATGGCCAGGCCTAGAACGAAACAGATAATATACTAAACTTCGCTTCAAAGTTAGCAAAGTGTGCGTGGGACACCCAAAAATCGGTACATTTTCTTCGGTTTTTTGACAAAAAAAATACTTTATATCGGTTCTAAAGGGAGTTCTTACCTTAATTATATAGTAAATAAGTTATTTAACAATGTTTGCAAACAAATATTATACTTTAGAACAATATTTAATAGAAAAAAAAAAATGTCCAAAGTCATGGGACAGCGATATTTGTATCAAATATTTAATTTGAAAAATGCCCTCGACGAAAGGAGATTTTTTTTTTACTTTCTCTTGTCCTTGCCGTTTTGAACTATAAGTCAATCGTGACGTAGGTATTTCATCACAAAATGGAGACTTACTATGGAGAAAAATTACTAAATATATCTAATTAGCAAACGCATGAAATTATTATCTTAAATTAGTTTATACCTATTTAACGAATTGGACGAAAAATAAGTACCCCTATTTTTAGGGTTCCGTACCCAAATGGTAAAAACGGGACCCTATTTATTTCTGAGACTTCGCTGTCCGTCCGTCCGTCCGTCTGTCACCAGGCTGTATCTCAACAACGGTGATAGCTAGACAGTTGAAATTTTCACAGATGATGTATTTCTATTGCCGCTATAACAACAAATACTAAACATAAAATAAAATAAATATTTAAGGGGGGCTCCCATACAACAAACTTGTTATTATAGATTATATATATGTATAGGTACGGAACCCTTCATGCGCGAGTCGGGCTCGCACTTCAATTTTTTTTGGTATGTCTTAATTGGAGCACGGCAACAATAACGTCGCCGACAGCGGCCATGCTCGCCGCATCGAGTGGTTTTGACACATCGATCTTCATATTTATAGCAACCGCCGGTTCCGATGCTTGCATACTTCATGATACCGCGCGGTATTAATAGTCAGATAAGTTACTAATGTTTATTCGCATAGAGCGCTACAAACAGTTGTACGGTTTGATGTTTTACAAAGCTAATAATTTATGTGCAATGATTAACAATGTAGGTAATTCTGAACTTAACTTTATCCTCAGGCAGGATCGTTTCGGATTAGCGAATGCAAAGAGATCAAAGTCGGGTTCTGTTTTTTTTTCCTTTCATGATCCCTTCGTAAATAACAGTGCATGAGGACAGTAACAAAGTAACAGATGTAGGTAATCGTAAGAGCAGGGACGTAAATATTTTACTTTTATGTCTCTATAATTGCGTTTTCAGATATTTTTCTACAAAAATTACTGATTCGCATTATCTACCGAAAATAATGCTGCTAAAGCTTGTCGCCTGTCCGAGCGCTATGTACAATTACACTAAACTAACCCCGAAGGCTCCGTTTAAAGATACTAAAAGGACGTCAAGTGAATACCTGGAAAGCTAAAACAACTGGGTTGATATACTATATAACAAGTTTACTGATTGCGGCTCACCCACTATCGCGTTTGTTCTATTGAAATGTTTTCTTATATGTCCTAAATCTTGAGTCAAACGTTGAACAAACTTAGGCATTTCTTATTCTAGTCATACAACGAATAAGACGTTCTTCGATTGTTTGTTTTATTTAAGTCGACATAAGCAAATCTGTTGTTTGGTTTCATTATTAAGAAGCACATTCTAGCATTCATTGGCTGGTTAGCTAATTGTGGATTATGTTTGCTCGGCTGGGCTTATTTATGTGTTTGTTTATTGCTAGCCTAGCGTCTTCCCGCCTACTCTCGGGTAATTGCTTTATAGACGGCTGTAATTGTTTTTTATAATGTCGACATCATATACATATGTACATATGTATATGATGTCGACGAGCATTATTTGAGTTTAGCAATTATGAAAGCTTAATGATTACTTTTATATTACCTTTAATGGACATATTGTGGGGTGAACGGTATTCACTACAGATTGAAGGAGTAAGTCTGAAGACTGAAAATACAAAGGTTATGTGAATAAAAAACAATGAAAATGGTCTTTGCCGACAGACATAAAGTGATGTATGTGCAAGAAATCTTCGTATCCTATTTATTACCTTTTGATTGTAAATAAGAAGCACCTATTTAATTACATGTCGAGTGTGAACTAAAAATCTAATAAAAATTTCGTCACACGAAGGGGGAGGAGGGGGTTGATGAAGAGTGACATTGTGTGACAAGGGGTGGGAGGGGACCAAGAGGGGTCTTAAGGTTCGTGACGTCGCATTTTAAAATGTAATTCATCTAAGTTTTAAAATGCCAAATTTGAAATATTAACGATAAAACTAAAAAATATTTTCATCTCTATCTGTATGGGCGAGTTCACACTCGCTCTATTAATGTCACGCGCAGGTCGCCTATGAGCCCTTTGAAAAATGCAAAAATGCCGAAATAAAGCTAATTTCGGAACTGCTGTTTTAATTTAATAATTTCTACATGTAACATTGGAACATGTACGACGTCACACTTGGCAGGGGGTCTCGCAAATGTTGTAATATATGTAATGATGTGGTAGAGAAGGGACGTTGATGGGAGACAAAGTATATGCAGAGCTCTAGATAGTAGTGAACGTTTAATTACTTAAAACATTAGCTTATATACATTTTTACAATAAGGTTAACGCTTATCCAAGCAATATGCATTAGGCTACTGTTATACTGCATGCTATACTAAATGTAGACATTAGCTACATACTACAGCTTCCCCGTAAGATCCCTTTACCCCCGGGGTGCTAGAGAAAAAGAAGAAAATGTAATGCATGTTACTTGTTTACAATTCGAAATGAAGATGGGGACCACTGTGTAAACTACTTATAACTAAGTTTATACACTTTACAAAAATTTATCAAAAATTAGTTGGTCACCCCATAAAAAAAAAATCGTCATGTCCCAGTGTCACTGTTTCAAAAGAAATATTTTATAGTTGAAGTTAAAATTATTTTTATTAAAATTCCTGTCTGTTTCAACAAAATAATCAGTATTATTATCAAATAATCTCTCTCAAAATAAAATAAAATTATATAAATTGCCATTAAAGTTGTGTATTAATCACATATAAGGTACTGGTATTACGGTATCGGTACATTTACCCTATAAAATATCTAATGCCGTACCAATGGAGTCTTCGCTCCAAAAATAATTAACGGGAATGGCTACCCAGGGCATGGTCACCCTTAATAATATACTAACTGGGCTGCGCGTCCGTGCGCACCCTTAACTCAAAACATGGGCATGGTCACCCACATGGCATATCATGTCCGTCGCCTGTACTTAGAAACACAATATTATATTAAGACTAAAAGTCTCCAAATACTCTCACGGAGGACGGTAGGTCACACTATGATCAAGTAAAAGGATTGTGAACTAACCGATGCAAGTACACACTATAAAAATGTGCCTTCACCTCCTAACATAAATCTGTACCGTACCTTACCAAGTACTGAGAGAGTAAAAAAAAATATATTTGAAATTAAAATTTCATATTGTAATACTTTATAAAAGAAATATCTACGCAAATATAACTCAATTAACTGTCACTAAATTATTAGGTGATCAATCCAATAACTAGCTATAGTATAATTGTTCAATAAAATTTCTAAGTGTGAATATCAAATTACATTCACCAATAATTAAAAGTTTACTTGTAGACAGCGAACACGCGTGATCTACTTAAAATTTTTGCTTACGCGCGGACTTCGCGGCGGCGTATGCATTTTCGTGCGGTCGGAAATTGCGAAATGTGTAAGTTGTTTACGACATTTGCATCTAAAAAAATTATTAGCGACGATTATTACAATGATTTTAAGTGATGATATCTGGTTTAAAAAAATAATAATTAGAAATGCTAAGTGACACGGGTAACAATTTCATGTACGAAAGTTATCTAACAATTTATGTATGTAAAAAAAAATATTTTGAATGAATTGGGCGTTAACCTGTATAGCTAATTAATTTTTATATAATTAAAAAAAATATCATAAAAAATCTCATTCTAATTTCTTAGATGCGATTTCCTTTTGACGCCTCTGAGGGCCAAGTTTAACTAAATATTCTCTTATATATTTCCACTTAGTATATAAGTCTTGCAAATCAGTAGACATAATAAACTTAACTCGTGCGTAAATGTAAAATAATTATAACCGAAAACATAAGTTATACAATAAAATATTCACTTACTTAATTCAACGCTTACGTAGGAGTAATGCCTAACGATATTGAGGTCATCACGTGTCGTCACGTTGCGCGATGCATGGCGGGATGTTGATGCGCTGGCGGCTGGCAGGCACGTGGAGGCACGATGCCGTTGCTGATGCGCGATGCGATGACGGGCCGGGCTAACCCTGGACACCCTCGAGCATGGGCCGGGATTTCCCTGGACACCTCTTGAGATGGGCCGGGATAACCCTGGACACCTCTTGATTTGCGAGCCGGGATAACCCTGGACAACGCTCTTCTTTTCTTGATACTGGTTTCTTCTTATGGCTTCTTTCATAATTGTCTTCTTCTTTTTTTTCAAGTTAATTCAAATCTTCATTCTTGTGACTGCATCGTCAGTCTGGTGTTTCCTCTTGTTTCTTGTGGTGTCCCGGACGGTGTGGTGTCCCGGACGGTGTGGTGTCCCGGACGGTGCGGTGTCCCGGACGGTGCGGTGTCCCGGACGGTGCGGTGTCCCGGACGGTGTAGTGTCCCGGACGGTGCGGTGTCCCGCCGCACCGTCCGGTGCGAGGTTCTGAGGTTCTGGCTGGTTCAGAAGTTCGTCTTCGGAACGTTAGTGCAGGATCGCCATGTAATATATGTAATGATGTGGTAGAGAAGGGACGTTGATGGGAGACAAAGTATATGCAGAGCTCTAGATAGTAGTGAACGTTTAATTACTTAAAACATTAGCTTATATACATTTTTACAATAAGGTTAACGCTTATCCAAGCAATATGCATTAGGCTACTGTTATACTGCATGCTATACTAAATGTAGACATTAGCTACATACTACAATGTGACCAACTGTGACAAGGACAGGGAGGCAATAAAAAAAACACGAAATCAGTGTGAGGTACTTTATGAATGACCCCTAACAATATTTACGAATAAATAACTAGTTATTTGTTATGCAAGGCTGCAAAGTTGTTATTTGGCGCAAGTGTTGAAATTGAAAGCTGAGCGAGCGAAGCAATCTAAGATTGAACCATGAGCGAAGCAAATGGTTCAAAGATAGATTCCTGAGCGTAGCGAGGCTTTCAAGACACGAGAAGCTAAATAATTTTGCAGCCATGCGGAACACACAACTTTTCACCTCACTACAGCGAGGAAAATGCAAGATTCAAGAAAAACAATAAACATATTTAATTTTGCCTTCTATTTAACACATTAAATTAAAAACATAACACACTCAAATCCAAACCAAATAAATACGAGCGAAGCACACATATTAAAAATTAAAAGTAATATGGCCGTAATTTGTATTATCGTCGTGTATATTTTATCGTTGAGTTTTTCTTAAGCACTGTTATATTATATTTGTATTTGAAACTACTTGACACATTCGTTGTGAATGTGGGAGAATGGCATTCTGGGAAGGATTAGTTGGACACTCGGAAGTATTTTCCATAGCACTTGCTTTGGAAGTTATTGGACGATGGGATCCGAACAAGATTATTTCGGCTTTATCTTCTTTAAAAACCCCATTAGTTTCGGTAAATTACTTATCGTCTCCAAATATTTGTAACAAATCCTTTTTCGTTTTAATGCAGGCTTTTAGCATTGAAAAAAACTCCAAATTGGGCTTAACTTTCTTGTTTTCGATATTTCTGTAAAGTAAGACAACAGTATGTATTCTCCACAGAACAAATTTACGTTGTTTACGTGCATTGTGAAAACTTCAAATTTTTTAATTATTTGTTTTTTTCTCGGGTGCGTTCAGAAATTACACTCTTATTTTCCAACTTTTATAACAAATAAATATAAAAAATTGTGTTGTATTTAATATATTTAGTCAAAATATGTAAATGAAACTGAAATACTTACTATTAATATATATAAACATAAAACAAAGTGCAGAAAAAATAAAAACTTAAAAATCTGTAACCACAAACCAGGTTTCTGGACGTGATATTGTAGGTGTATTTTTTTTTAAAGAAGTTTTCACACGTACATATGATTTTAGCCGGCCTGACCAGATCGCCCTTTATTAGCGTGCGTTGATTGGCTATTCGAAGATTTATCGACTGATGAAATCAGTCACGCGTTGAAGGAGTCTTAAATATAAAAAAGTTACATTCACCACAGAGAATCAAAATCGTTCGAAATTAGAATGACTTTTGCACGCTAGCGGATAAAATATAATTTTGCACGCAGATTTCGCCCTATAAACGGAGGTTTTCCGAGCGAGTGAGGTGAAAACAATTTTTTCCGGTACAGTAAGCAGCAGAAGTTGCTACGTACGCCTGAAATGATATGTACACTAGGGTGTGCTCCCGGTACTCATTTTCTATACAAAATACTATATTAAAATCAGAACCGGGAGCATGCGCTAATGGTACACGGACACTATCATCAAGAAAATAAGGATTGTACACATCATTGTAAGCGTGTTATAATGTTTTGATACTTATGCTACCGACTGTACCAATAAGATGCGTTATTATTTTTTTCGTTTCGTTTTAAATATTTGCGTTTGACGTTATTAAATATTTACTTTCTGGTCTAACTGAATCTTGCCTATATTGAAGAGTAGTAATATCCAGAGTGATTTAGGGATTCGGGTAGGTATAAAAAAGAAAGAAAGTAAAAACCTCGGGTCCTTGTCGGGTGCTGCCTAACGTCACACGGTTAAACTTTAGTGGCTCTGTGAGCTGCAGACCTCGCGAATTTGTTTCGTAATGGCAGAATTTCGTAATTAATTAACTTTTCAACTCAGATATCTCTGCCATTTGATAAATTTCGAAAAACTGGCTCAACAAACAAAAACTATGTAAATATTGAACCTGCTCACCAAATTGCACGAGAAATGCGGCCTCATGCGGGTCAGAACAGCGGGAAATCCATGGCAAAGATTTTTTGGCTAAGCTGAAACAGAGACACTTAGTTCGTTCGGTCAAACAAGTTCTTTTGAGAATAAATAATCTATAAAGATAACAAGCATTGAAGTATCGCACTGCCAGGGGTTAAAATATATCCACGTTTCAGACATTTCATGTGCCATAGTCGGGTCGCGGACGACTAAAGGAATCAACAAGATATCCCTGGCACTATCAGTAAGATGTTAAAAAAACCCAACACAAAGCTAATGTCACTTGATTAATGTATTTATCACTTGATTTTGACCAGCCATTTTCACTTATTAGGTACCTACTCTTATAAAGATAATATTTACTTATTGGTTTTTGGTATAATAGTTTTATTTTATGAGTGAACTCCTGGACGCGAGGTTTCTGTCTCTTTGGCTCTAACTATTGGTGGTTTGAGCCTTGCCCCGTTGCCAGTCCACCCTTGGTTAGTTTAATGTATGTTTATTTTTCTACTTGCTTTTTGTACGTTACTTATTATACTCATATAGTAAAATGAAAATTTCTGTAAACACAGAATAATATATTAAATGCCACCAATGTCACCATAACGATTTCTCATCATAAAGTAATGCGTTTTCCATAGGCTATATAGAAATGCTTGAAGTATAATACTAGATTTAACTTTTTAAACATTATTTTTTTACGATCACTGTCTAGTCGGTTTTAATCTATAATTTGTGCGACTGCCAAGTCGTAAAATTGTCTTTAGCCAGTAAACACTGAATGTTTATAAGACTGCCTGAATTCTACATAAGATCACACGAGTTTTTACGATGGAAGAGTTGCGGTGCTTGGCATATTTTTTAGATAGCAATGTTTTTTTATGAGACAATTCAAGTCAAGTCTACGGCTACCGGCGAACAAATGATACCAAGGCCCAAGGTTTAGACAATTACTCTAGGGTCGGACCTCTTGAAAAGCGTATTCCATACTTTATTAATAGTTTGCGAAAGTAAGAAGATAGGTCCTAAAGAAGAAACTATATATTAAAAAAAGACAAAACACGTCTTCGTCCTCAAAACCCTCAGTCATCTATGCTTTGTGATAATTTTAAAGTTCCTAATAATTATTAATAGTAAAAATCTCGTATCAATTAAGATATACCGATATACTTATAATCCTTGATATGATCCTTGGTATATCCGTAGAACGGCGTGGTAGTCGTAACATTGTAAAAACAATGCGAGTGGAAACACCGGAGGATGGCCCTGAGCCAACTGGCGGCTTGGTCCGGATTACACCCATGCTCCTCGATACAGCCGGGTTATAAACTATCCCCTTTCCACTCAAGCATTCTTGCATCATAAATATCGAGTAACCTTATTTGTGTTTCACGCTCAACCCCGAATACAAAGTCAATTTAAACTACGTATTTATACTACAGATTTGTCTTCCCGATTTTACTTTGGTTTAGCTAATGTGATTTCATGCAACTTATATTTACAATGTAAACTAGGTACTGTGTTTACTAAAATTACTGAAGGGAATTTACTTGTGTACCTACGTAATTTCAGGTTGTTAGAGCTGCGTGTAGAAGGGGTAAGGGTAGCATCTTCATATACCTATCCAAAAGTATCTGCTGATAGGTGTTAAATTGGCGGTGCTATTATTGCAAAAGAGCTAGGCTAGTTTTCTGGTCCCAGATCAAATCAGCAATTTTTTTTACTTTAGCTAGTTAAAACACTGTAATCGTTAGCATGAAATTTAAACGAGGAACGCACATTGCGATGAAAGTACGGTGATCCGTTGTCCCCATTTTTCTTTTATTTTAATAATTTTCTAATAAAAATTTATACACTGATCAATCCCCAGCCTCCATTATTTTGACAACGCAAAGAGTTGAAATTCTTCTCCCCTCCTTATAGAGGGGATCAGGGGGGTTCAGGTTTAATATCCTGCAGTTTATGGACGGTAGACAGTTTAGCTAACGCCAGCTACTCCAGCGCCGCTCGTGGATCCCTTTAAAACTTGTTACTAACACACTATGGATGTAATTGTCCGAAATAAAGAATTATTATTATTATTATTATAAAACTATTATTTACTGCTTCTGGACTAACTACTTTTTCAAATATTCTCCTATGAAAGATCTCCTTCCCTTGGACACTCCATATCAGTGGCGTTGGTTATCGTAAGCCCTGGCCAGCCAGTGTCAGTTATGAATAAAACGGAAGAAAGTTTTCACGAATTAGATCGAACTCCTCCGAATTACGATGCCTTCCTGTAGAAATAGTATTCAAAACAGGGTTAATCAGATACCACAAATGCGTATCTAGTTTCCATGTTAAATTATTCCTATCGCTAGGTGTCTGTTGAATAGTTGATGTGTGACGTGTTTCTCATTCTCGGGTTAAAATTTGATGAATGCTTTATTCAGTATTCAGCATAATCTCCGATCGGTAAACAAGTTCCGACGGGTGAGCATCGAGCAGCGCAGCTGATAGAATTCCGTAATGTCGGAGGGCGTGATGGCTCACGGGCTGTTATATGAGCAGACAGAGGCAGGCTTATATTTTCTCGTATTGTTCTAGGAACAATTTCCTGATATGAAACCCTTTGTTATAGTGTGATGCAAGCAGCTGGCTCGCCGCCAGTTCCTCTACATGTTTCATATTTCACTAGATCAGCGCGACTTACAATAGCTACATATCATGATAATTTCTTTCACTTTTATTGGTAGAACTAGGCTTTGAAAAAGTGACCGTTAATAATTTAACTAGTTGTTACTAAGTGTGTAATACGAATCTAAAGATTTATATATGTGAAGTACAAATTACATAAAGTAAATTTTCTTGTAACAATAGTAACAAGAAAATTACAGCGACGTTGCATTGAATGTGTTACTAATGTTTCGATAAGTAGAAGATATACTTAACATATTTAAAATTCCCTTCGGCCGCCGACGAAACCATGCTACGTAACCAGTTACGTGTGAAGGATTGCTTTTCTTGCTACGAAACCAGTTTCTGACACATCTTTGCATTTGTGGGAAAGGGACAAAACATATTTTATGTATTTTGTTAACACAGGCATTGCTATTGGCTAGGGGTCTGAAAATAAGAAAGTGAGCGTTTTTTCAATAAAAGTGTACATGGCAAAATTTTAATGTCCCACACGTTCAACGTATTTTTTTTCCACCTTACCTTTATATGAGTAATTTGTTTTGACTGGTATGTTTGTAATACATGGATGTTTGTCCGCGATTATCTCGCATTTGGCAGAACCGATTTTGATGCGGTTTTAAGGAGAGCATTTGTTTCATTCTGGAGAAGTTTGGTAAACAACAGTTGTATATTACATCACAAAGCAAAATAATAAATAACATTTTATAAAAAAGAGCCGCCTTCAATAATAAACATAGGCTACTTTCATTTCGCTATTCTGTCGGGAACCACGATAAACGCAGCCAGAAGAAGCCTTTTGAAAACATATTCTTCTTTCTACGAAACCAGTTTCGTAGGAAGAAAAAAGCCTCTTTGTACGTAAGTGGTTTCGTAGCAAGAAAAACAATCCTCCACACGTAACCGGCTACGTAGCATGGTTTCGTCGGCGGCCGAAGGGTTAAAATTTGCTGGTGATACATACTTTCTAGATGATTACGACTATATTTCATTATCACCCAAGCAACCGCAGGCACTTATTAGCACCAAAGTAAAACTTGTCTAGTTATGGGTTATGAGTATGAGTAACATTTTCCATCCTGAAATTCTGTGCGCATTACCATTTTTATCGGGAACAAATCACATAAACATATTAAAAGTGGTATACCTCATTCGGGTACTTTCAGAGTTCCAAACCACAAAAGGAAAAAAGCCGGTCGAGTGAAACTCGCGTGCTGTGGGTTCCGTACGAACTATGAAAGCATTCCATATTGGTCTAAGGAAAAGATGAACAACTGTAGGTGATGATGATGATGATGATGATGTCCTCCCAGACGTATCCGTCGACGGCGACATCCTAACAAGAACGTATTTTACGTTTGCCTACGCGCGTGAGCGCGGGCATGACTAGCAAACCCGAATTTGGTTTTGAAAGTGCAGCAGCATGTAGCACAAAACAGGACCCCATCTGTGTTATAAGTGTAGTGGTAGGAGGGCTTGGGCTGAGTTTTACGGAGTTGACGTTTGGCGTCAAGGTCTTCAAGACGGATGCGCTCAAAGTTATCAAGACCCGCATTGACAGCATTTCGCCAATCCAATCTGTGTGCAGCCAGCTTCTCCCACGACTCACATGGTATGCTCACTACAGACAAATGACGTTTCACGACGTCCCTATAACGCAGGTATTGACCTCCAGCTTTACGTTTACCTGAGGCTAGCTCAGAGTAAAAGATAGTTTTGGGCAGCCTGGTGGGCTCCATACGTACAAGGTGCCCACACCAACGCAGTTGACCCTTCATGAGAAGACACTCCATACCAGGCAAATTAGTACGACGTAGAACCTCCGAGTTTGGTACACGATCTTGCCATCTCAGATGAAGAATTGCCCGGAGACACTTCAAGTGAAAGGCGTCAAGACGTTTGATGTCCGTTTTGTACAGACACTGAGTGACAAACTTAACTTTGCCGTTGGAAAACCGTTTTTCAAGTCACCAGCTCAAACATGTTTTGCTACGAGGTAATAGTGGACAAATTCAGATTTAGTTAATTTCGGGCGAGAGTGAAAGTAACTTTTGAATTTTTTTAATCTATAGGGCCACGGATTGTTATTTGTCAGCCACGGGTTGATTATAAAATGTGAACCAGTCGAACTTCACTTTGAACTGTCTCTTTCATATACGTACTTATACGTAAAAAAACAAGCGACGAATACATGCACGATCGAAATTCAATATCTGATACGTATAGGTAATAAGGTAACATTTAAAAACACTTGCTTTTTTTACTTGCTTTTTATAAAAAAAAAAAAAACTAAATTATACAATTATGGTATCATACACGTAAAAGAAATACTTTATTGTTGAAATAAAATAAAGCTTATTATATAAGTATTTATCTTGTTTAGTGATTTACGAGTTAAAAACAAGAAATATTATTTAAACAATAGAAAAACAAGTAATAATAAAAACGGACATGATTCCAGATTAACGTATTTTTATTCCAATAATGTTATTTTTTGTAAGTAGCAGGTAGCAAAAAACAATTTTGCTTTCTTGTTGCAGAAATAACTATTGCGTTACGCAAAAACTATATTTTTTATGATTGAATCACAAATGTATGGTTTCTAGTTTTTTCCCAATACTTGTAGTATAAGTACGTATAAGACGGTATTACTTGCCAACATAGGTATAGGCCAACGGAAAGTACCCTATAAATTTTGATTCCCTTGAGAGTGTCGAAATATTCGTTTCTTTGCGGCATAAACTGAAGTATCTTTTTTAGGGTTCCGTAGTCAACTAGGAACCCTTATAGTTTCGCCATGTCCGTCTGTCCGTCTGTCCGTCCGTCCGTCCGTCCGCGGCTTAGCTCCGTGACCATTAGTACCTACTAGAAAGCTGAAATTTGGTATGGGTATGTGTATGTACGACGCCGACAAAACGGTAAAATAAAAACTAAAATATTTTTTTTATAACGGGTTCGAACACCTAAAGTGGGGGTGAATTTTTTTTTCGTTTCAACACTAGTGTGTGGGGTGTCGTTGAATAGGTCTTTTAAAAATAGCATCTAACATAATTTTTTGATAAAGTCAGCAGTATTGTAAATATTCGCTCCGAAAATAAAAAAAATAGTGTCCCCCCCCTCTAACTTTTAAACCACGGGTCAAAAAATAATTGCAAAATTTCATAATTTTCTTTAAAATGACGTAAGTGCCGCGCGGTGTCTTTATACTTCGAACGTTCCACATATTAGTTAACTGCCATATTGCATTAAAAGATTCCGCTCAATCTGGCGCGTATAATCGATGACTTCCAGAAGGTAATAAGTAATTAGAGTTACTTTGGCGTTTACGACCTTTTTTATAGAGCTTGAAATCTTTCTCGTACCTAATTTAAGCCCATCTATTGTGAAGGATGGGCAACTACGGAACCCTACACTGAGCGTGGCCCGACATGCTCTTGGCCGGTTTTTTTTACGTTAACCTAGAAGTTAGATTTTTTACAGCCTCAAGGGCCTGAAAACAAGGTTTTAATTTCAACTCGATACCCTCTACGCGTTCATAAATTAATGGGTTCTGACAGACGGACAGACGGTCGGATGGACGGTTATAAGGGCTCCGTTTTTTCCTTTTGAGGTACGGAACCCTAAAACTATCTTTATGATTTAATATTATTAGCCTCTTGTACGATACGTTTTTCTTTTGTGCAATAAAGATTAAAAAAATTGGGCAAGTGCGAGCCCGACTCGCGCATGAAGGGTTCCGTACCTATACATACATATATATATAATCTTTAACAAGTTTGTTGTATGGGAGCCCCCCTTAAATATTTATTTAATTTAATTTTTAGTATTTGTTGTTATAGCGGCAATAAAAATACATCATCTGTGAAAATTTCAACTGTCTAGCTATCACCGTTGTTGAGATACAGCCTGGTGACAGACGGACGGACGGACGGACGGACGGACGGACGGACGGACGGACGGACGGACGGACGGACGGACGGACAGCGAAGTCTCAGTAATAGGGTCCCGTTTTTACCCTTTGGGTACGGAACCCTAAAAACGAAACTAACTTACTAACTGCGCTGGCTCAGCGACCCAAAATGAGTCTTGGCCTCCGACACAAGAGCTCGCCACTTTACCCGATCCTGCGCAATCTCTCTCCAGTTTGTGGCTCCGAACTCACGCAGATCCTTCTCTACCAGATCTATCCAGCGGTACTTTGGCCGACCGACCGGACGACGCCCAGTCGGTCGCCCAAGGTATGCTCTCTTCACCTGCCGGTCCTCTCCCATTCGCTCAAGGTGGCCGAGCCAGCGAGGACGATGTGCCTTGGTCACCAATGATATTCGGTTAAATAAATAAAACTCATATAGTATTTCGAGATGTGGGTAAATACCGCTTATAAAATAAATTAAATTGCGCGGCAGGTTCGTTACCAGAAGGTAAACCATTCCGGTTTAAAGGAAACGTTTCTCCCACTTCAAAGGTAAAAAAAAACAAACAATACAAACAACAAATTGATAGGTTCATAGAGTTAAACGCGTATCGGGTAATGTGGCTTTGTAAAGAGGTAGGTACGGTTACTCGGGGATCGAACAAAAATAAGGAAACGATTGCACCTTTCCCTTTCATCATTTTGATTTAGGCAAATACGTGAGCTGTGCGGGACCAGCTCATGCCGCGTGGAATTATCCGTTGGTCGTTTTCTCCTTTACAAAGCGAATAAAAGTTTTACCTTTTCCAATGTATGCTTTATTCTACCATTGTCAATAAAACGCGAGGCAACCGGCGGTGCCTATGTGAACAAGCCTATAGCTTTTTACTCAAAAATGCTGTTTACACAAGTATTCCGCTCCAAAGAGATTTTTAGTAAAAGTTGAGTTACTTACACTAAAACTATACGCGTTTTGAAAGTTAATTATAAACTGCTCTTGCTGAGGAGATTTAATGCTCAAATATTTACTACAACTTAAAACTACTTAGTAATCGTAAATTTGACTAAAATAAATATAAAAATCTAAGTTACAGGAGAATGTATAAAGTATTAATAGCACCATTGCAGGAATGGACAACCTTTGAGTCGTCTTCATGTTCAAGACCCGTGGCCTTTTAGAAAAACAGCTAACTGAGACGAGTTTTTCTCCCAGAAACGCTTCTAAATTTATTGTTTACGACATTTTTTTACGACCTACAGGCGATGAAACATTCTATTTTTATGTTGTTAATAATTCAAATTGAGGCTGAACATTTAATTCTCATGATCCAAAAGGGTATTTGGTAGCACCCAAATAAATAGTGGATGGTGTTCACGATTTCATCGGGAGTGTTTGGACTCATTGAGCCCTTACATTACCATTAGATTCAGAACAACAAATGTCAGAATCCCATAAAAAAATATGACGTCATAACTGCCATCTGCACAAAAAATCAAGATTGGGAAAGGAAAACTTCTGATCATCAAATGCCGTATATTTAAGCGAACATCGGCTATTAAAACCGGGCGAATCGGGTGATATACTTAAGTCTGTCCAACGTGTAATGTTAAATGGTTTTTAAGTTTTTTTCTTTCATAAAATAGCGATGTTTGTAGCACGAGCTGCATGAAGTTTGAACGAAGATATGGTAAAAGGTAAAATTAGAAATGTTGCTTTGACGAACTTTGGCGATATGATTCGCCATTTTGAAATTTAGGTACCTATACGATACCAAACAACAGTATATTTTTATCTCAAAGATAAAAATGAAATTTGATTACAATTAAAGGTTGCACACCGCTGGGCACCGTAACGGCATCCCCTCAACTTTATTTATTTATTTATAACGTGGTTAGCTATTTTAGCTAAAACCAGGTGGTCTGTTAGAAATTAAACTAACCCGAAATTGGGTGCGCTAATGTAGCGCGGCGTCGCCAGCCCGACGGTTCTAATCTCTACTGTTCTCGTTGGTCATAATTATCAAAGTACATCGTTGGAAAGTTAGAAGTAAAACATTCAACATTGAAATATTAATGTATTGGAGAGTTAAAGATAGTTATAAAAATCTGCTCAAATCTTCTAATCATTACCAAAATTCTAAAAAGATAAGGATACAAATTATAACTTAAAGAAAAACCCATCTAGAAATCACGAAAACCAAAGGGAAGATATATCTCAACAACTATAATCTTATATTGTAAGGCCTTTTAATATAAACGTCGCATGGAGATTAGAAACATACTGACCTCGTTGGGACAGCTTGAAACCAATTTTTTCGGGAGAAAAGATGACGGAGGGTCGCAGAATGTCGTTAATATTATTGTTGTATTTACCAACCCCGACACTGGATCATCAATCCGGGCTACCACATGTACCGTAACCGCAATATGCTACGAAAATATTGAATTTCCGCCCCGTAATATGAGCATTAACGAACTGTTATGATTATGAGGTGGAAGGATTAACTGATCTTTTAAGTAAGACATCAGTTTCTAATAAGAAGGCAGGTGATGAAGGATTGTTTGCATGACTGTTAAACTTCTAACTAGCTGTACACTATTGTCTGCAACATTCCTAACATTGGATACTATTTTCTTATTTTAATGTCTTCACGATCGTACGTTCTATATATTATTATTTTTAATTAAAGGCGTGTTACAAATGCATAAGATTCACAATTTTATATTACTTTCTAGTCGATCTAAAAAGCCATCGATTAAATGTTTTTAGTGGTATGTTGGCATATGACGTAAGCGAGAAAACACATAGAACATTGTGAAATTACTCAACACTGTTATCACTTCACGGCACGATTTTCACTGTATCAGCTTTAACCTTGATAAAGCTATCAACATACTAAACCTAAACTAAGCTGCTCAAGTAAGTAGGAAATAGGTCTAAGTAGTGACCTTTATACGGGTTCTAAGTTTTATAACATCGTAAACGTCACGCAACATTATAGCGTACCTAAGCGCAATTTACTACATTTTTATTGATTATATGTAACTTTACGGTGAATTTTATGAACAAGTCTAGTTTTAAATGATATTCTGTAATTTCAAACCGTAATTAGCATACTTAAATATATCTGTTTTACTAATATAACACTGAAAACTTAAAATTCAACGAGAAGTACACATGATTCGTGACTCTTTAAGTCTTCACTCTGTTCGTTATGATTGCAAAAATTAATCTGGTTTTACGGATCAAATTATGGATTTGGTAACATCACTATACCTATTGAAATCAAGTGTAACTATAATGTGCTATTATTAAAATCTAGTCTTATGCAAAAGGAACTAAGTATAGTTAGTATAAGCATTTGAAAACTCCCTGGTTGCAATTTAAAATTACTACCTAAACATTAAATATATTATGTTTTTCCAAAAACATTATTTATAATTATAAACCATCTTAACCTTTGTACAAATCAGTGTTACCAAATGTGGCCTCTGAATGAAAGAGAGGACATGCGTAGCCTTATCTGCAGCTATCGCGGAAGGTGCCGACTCGCACGCGACATTATTTTATTCTACCCGTGGCACAATGTCACAACGGAGCGGCTCTGTGCCTGCGTGCCTACTTTTACGGCCCACATAAAACTTTATAGACACTTACCCTCACTTTATTATGTGTTAAATATATTTATACACTCAATTCACTATCTCATCCATTTGCCTAATAAATCAATATGCCTTAACTAGCCGAGGGACAATAATTTAATTTTCCGAATAAAAGTTCGAGCGCTTTTAAAGTGGACGCAGATTTCTATTGATCGTCTCCGGGGTCTCGGTAATTGTCTTCTTTCAAAATGTTTCTTTTTTCAGTAAGATTGTTCGGAATTTTTAAAAGTCGCCAAGGCTGTTAGCCGTTGTTGTAATTAAACGAGTTAACATAAATCTGTGCAAACGCGACGAGCGGAAGAGTCCCCGGCCAGCCGTAACTTCGTTAGAGGGCGCACATGCCGGCCGTCGCCGCCGCCCGCCCTAAAATATCTCGCAATAAAATGTTGTCACTCAGATAATGAAACATTTAATCCAACCCAAGACTCTCACCTTCGATCTGGTGATTATTGTTCTTGCATTTTTTAATTCCGTTTCTTATAGTTTCATTTTGGAAGAAAATTGTAACCTAATAAAAAGTGCGTTTGAAATTTATGATTGTAAAATTAATGTTGATTGAAAACATTCAAAATAAGTGGCATTATATGTTTTATTTCATAGTTTTAGTGTCCTAAGTTTTTTTTCATTGTATTGTACATAATATCATAAGTCCCTATTGACTAAACAGTGAATGACGTATGCAATGTACGAGTAGCAACTGGAAAGAGGCTTGCAATTATGTATGAAAGTACAATTTATGTCTTAGAATTTTCAAATAATCATTTATAAATGCAATAATCAAATATGAAACTGTTTTAACCTTAGATATTTCCGAATCATGCTACAATAAAACAGTCTCTTTCGCTGTAGACGACACACTCATCCAGAATTGGTGAAACTGTTAACTCTTCGGAACTTTTGGGACATAAAGTGTGTCGTGACTTTATTCGGTGACAGCAACAGCGGTAACTATCGGGGGCGTCGGAGGCCCCGGGGCCCGAGTGTAGCGAGATTACCCTAGGGCACGGTTGCCACTGCCATTTTGTTTGATGGACTGTGAACGCCTCAAATCTGATAAAATGGGGACACGTGATATAAAAATACTTACCGGAGTTCTAGTTTACTTTTTTGTAGGATTAGGCCAAAACAATGTAAGTGGTGCATTTTTTTTGGGTGAATTCAAATCGGACGGTTATATACGTATTAATAATTTGTATTGTGTTCGGTCTGTTGCGTTTTTTCCACTTCAATTAGCCTGCATTTTATTTTATTCCTATTACGACTATCAAAAAACATTATATTCGTGCTGCATTGAGTTGAGTGATAAATGTCTGTCCTGTCTTTGCCATCCAAGTTAAATATTTTAATGCAACCGTAAAAAACAAAAATGACAAGTACGGTTACAGTATTATTCGATAAACTGTTATTTTCTTTTTTCTTATTTTAAACCCATTGGAAAAACTGTCAAGAGCCAGACTATATAAATTAAGCCGTTTCTATGGCCGCTAGGAATTGATACGGTATGAAATATAGAATGAAGTTCATGAATAACGAATGAGACGTTGAAAACTAGCAGGAATACGGTATTATAGGCAAATATGAAAAGGAAATGGGACCCTTCTCATGAAAAGACGACGGCCAAATGTAAATTTTGATTTCTTTCGCCCAATGGGTTCCCGCAAACGTGTCGGTTAATTGTGAAAATACATTATTAAAGTAGAAAAAGGTTATTTTAAAATAGAGGCATTTTAAACGAGTCAAAGTTATGATGTTAAACCTAGGATTTGATTTGACAATGTATTCTGATATCTCCATTTTAGCAATATTTCAGCTGTAACACATATAACACAAGTACTAACTTAAAAGGAGAATTCAACATTATCTATAATCTTGTTGAAAATAAATATATTTTAGATTTTTGATTTTGACTGTCTCATGTACACACAATAAGCAGGTAAGTACCCCTGCATTGAGATTACATTAGGACAGTGTGATATTTGAATGTCCGATTTCATTTATAAATATTGTAAAATGTACATAAAATGCAGACATGCATTGTATACCTACCTACAGTCATTTGATTTGTAAGTACATTTGTTATAATACAGACGCATAACATAACACGGGCTAACTGATTTGTCTAATATACCTATTTAGATACATATAAATTAATATCATGTAGGTACTCAATGAAACGTCTAATTATTGGCATTGGATTGAAATTACAGTTAATTTCAAGCCACTATCAATATCAATACGTCGTAGCCACAAGTTTAATTACACAATAATAGTTAGAGCATGAACTTCGTCAACCTGATATTATATTAAATTAATTAAGTTAAGTACAAGTTTACTGCATTCTTTAACCTATGTAATAGAAACTTATATAAGTTGTGGTTACCTATAATTAGATAAGCTTCAGCCATGATTGTAACACCTAGATATAAGAGCATGTAAGATGTGTATTATCTGTTGGTAATCCTGAATAAATAAATAAACCTCGTCAAATTAGATTTTAGTGTTAGGTACATATGTAAATGTACAAATGACAATAAAAAGCTCTAAGGAAATTAAACTAAAAAATACAATATTAGGAACACATAAAATATCGGCATCAAAAAAACCTGGCTAATACCTATTGTAGGGATCTGCGGCAGTGGACAAAAATAAATAGGTAACCAGCCGTAGATACGAACAAAATATGTGTAAATATATTTTTGTAAATTATTAAAACTGTTAAAACGGAGGTTAAGTATACGTAATGATAAAGCAGTAGTATCATTATTAATAATAAACTATCCCTCACTCTCCTACATATAATGATTCACTATACCTACCTATCGCGGGACCAATATAGTTTCGCAGTGCATAGTTTTATACTGAGCACTATCAATCTAATGTCTACAAATTGATCTCATAGGTACCGCACGGCAGAAGAGGGGCAAGACGTCTCAAGTCTTAACATTCTCAACATACTTAATGCTATAAGCAAATTAAAGCCGATTCATCGGATGTTGCGGCGGCGACATTAACATGACGAAGGCTGCAGCCCAAAGGTGTGTAATGACAAATGTATCCACGGCTGTCCGACCTGTGTCACTCGAGATTTTCCGTCGGTCCCTTTTTTTTCTGAGATTACTTGCAGAAAAATTGCGACTCATCGAGGTAAACGCAATTTAGGCGGCAAAGAAAATATGAGGAAGAATGCATCTGTATTTACTTTGTGCTTTCTTGGTATGTTATTTTAATGTATCTCATGTTGTGTTGTGTATTCCTTGATGTTGGAGGTGTGCAATAAAGAGTATTTGTATGTATACATTTTCAAAAACACAAAGCAAAGTGAAAATAGTAAATTACATTTCAAAACGGATATCTAAAACTATTATAGTGTATTTCTGTAAGTACACTAAATAAAAGGTAACAACATAATACATAACTATGTGAGTTTATTATTAAAACAAAACGTGACTTAATCGCGTTTAAAAAGTGAAGGAAAGCCCCTTTGAGACCGTGAACATAACATTACGTCCGAAACGTCGAGGTAATTAAATACACACTTTTTGAACGCGATTAAGTTATAATATAAAATCATGTGAGTTTTCTTTGTTTCGCTGGAAGATCCTGAGTGTGAATGTGTCTTTCTTGTTCACTTTTAGTTGACCTACATAAATGGGCAGGTACCTACGTACTTACTGTTTATCTACAGACTTAAGAGAAAATACCACTG